>CM060902.1:1451988818-1452613818 GCA_030737815.1 Allium fistulosum | reverse complement strand
CTACTCCTTTTTATATAGAAGGGAATTTTGAGACACCTAAACTTACACAACCCTAATGGAAATTCAGCGATAGAGTGGTTCAATAACTTTAAGAGGACGAGATGGAGATCGAACATTGGAAGGCTTCTCCAGAGAGTGCTGGGAAAATATATCTTTATTATTTAGAAAGAAAGAAATTCCAGGATATTTAAAGGAGTGGTTAATACCATGCATGCCCTTCTGATCTCTTCGATTAGGAGAATGTAATGCTTGGTATTGTCGTGGTTTGGTAGTGATTCTGTTTGGTAATCTTTGTATTTTCTTCTTTCTTTTGGTTGGCTTTGCCTTCCCTTCTTTGTATTTCTTTGTCTCTTCAATAAAATGATAGGGGACCATTCAACCCCACTAGCCTTGCTAAAAATATATACTTATATACAAATAATAGTATATACATACATACATATATTTGGACAACATATACTTGTATATTGGATGAGCTAACATGTCCGTTGTGATGTAAATCCTAGCATCTATACACAGACATGTAATATCTTACACGGTTTGATATGTTATACATGCACACACATATATGTGTGTATATGATACACGTGTGTGTGTGTGTGTGTTAAGACATAAATTAAATAAAACTATATAATTTATAATTTTAAATAAAATAAAATATTTTATTTAAATAATATTTAGAAATGTTCTAAATAAATTAGATTTTATAGGCCTAATAAAGGTCCAATAAGGAATTTTCTTTTTAAATTTACCCGTAACTTCCGTTGTGGACTTGTCCAGTTCAAACAGTCAATCCTTGTCATTTTGGATTATATGCATATACATTACAAAACATAGACAAGTATCAATTTCAGTTACCTTTATTTACTTAGGATTAAATGGATTTGTACTTACTAAAGGAAAAACTCATTATGTATTTTTATGGTGTGATCTCACAATGTACTGTGATGTGTATAGGCATATTACTTGAGTTTTTTCATACCATGCTTATTGTTTGACTTTAGGTTTATCTTTTTACTTATAACTCTTAGGTACTCATTTGATTACGATGAGATTTATGATTTAGACTTGACGTTTTGGAGCTGTCTGGTGATAAACAAGAGGCTTTGGATCATCTATCATTTATATTTCCACTACATTAGTAAATGTATATGTCTTGGCATTGCGATGAAAAGTTGTTATAACTGTCCATAGTAGAGGATACTACTTGCGCAATTGTTATTGCAACTCTGAGTGCTATATTTAGAAGTGACCATATGTACTATCTATTTCGGATATAATATATTATATTTCATCGATACGATGTGAACATGGTTTTTTTTTGTTTTGGTTTCTAGTAGTTTACTTTTGTCTCAATGATCTTTCATTCGGATGGCTACGTATCAGCACACGAGTACCATTTGATGGTATTAGGCATTGGTATTGGGTATCAGGTGGGTTGTTACATAAATAGGCAATCAAAGTGCTTAAATATAAAATTGTTGGTTGTATCGTTTTGTTTACCTCTTAGGATTGATAGATATATGATTTGTTTTGCTGAATTTTGAATTTAGTTGATGGATTTTGTTTAATAGACGGAATCATGCGAGTTAGTTAAGAAGACAATGGCAACGACGACTACTCAAATTCGAGTTAATGACAAATTAGGTAGATCGATTAGGATTTTAAACCTAGTAGGTTGCGATCATTCCCATAAAGAACACTGATTTCTAATTTAAAGCATAACATTTTCATCATTCAACTAAATTTTACATATAATATATCAAAATTCTCTATTTTAATTTATAATATGAGTTGTATAGATCATTTAATAGCGTACAAAACCTTTATTTTATGCAACAACATTCAACAATGTCGTAGTTATACATAAGTGACTAAATATAGTAAAATACTACAAGTGAACTATTAAAGCACCTTCACTTAGGTGGCCATCTACTAACATTTAATATACTAAATTATTATTTGTTTTGAACTAGTATAGGGAATATTAGGAAAATTTTATGTAATTTATACTGTACATCACTATATTTCTAGTATTACATTGGCACTTTTCAATTAATTATAAATATGTGTACTATTATGTAATTACTCATTATCATACTTATGACATTAAACTAGTCCCTAATAGCTGGAACATAATAATTATATTATATTCAATCTTTTTGTAGCTTTTTTCTAACAAAAAAGCACAATTCTTATTTTATTTTTTACTTCTTCAACCACGCATGTATTATCTTTTGCTGAGAACTAATCCTATCCGATCTTCTTTTATTTTATATTTTATCATTTTGGAATAAAATTGTTAGTAAATCTAAAAGGAATATTAAAATAGAATATATAATTATTTTCTTTTCACAAAACAAGGAAGCAAAAGAGAAAGTAGAAGGCGGCTACTAGTCCTATAACAGGAAACAATTTTATATCCAATTTCAGTAAAAAAAACGTTCGAAATGATAGGTGGCGTACAATTACAACATACCCACACTTTCGCTTTATCACAGTTTCCACTTCACCCCTTTACATTTCACTATTTGAAATCACATGTCAAGAAAAAAAATAATCATAAACCGAGCATAAATAAAAGAGAGTAGAGTAAGAAAGAGAAAGAGAAAGAGAAGCAAAGGGTTTCAACCAAGGAGACATGTTCCCCCATGGAGGTGCTTACTCTTCTCAATCAATCCTTACTTTTCTTTTTATTTACATATATTATCCCCTCCGTTTGCGGTTGTATGTTATTCTGTGATCGACCAGCTTCTTGTTACTTGAGGTGGTTTCGGATTCTTGTTTGAGTGGGTTGGATTAAACTAAATGTTTTTCTTATACCATTTTTAGTGGTATTAAGCTGTAGAGATTTGGGGGTAGATTTGCATACTATTATCATTAGCTGGGTTATGATTTTTTTTTCTTCCAAATTATATGTCGATTTTGGTTGGTTTTAGCTTAAGTTTTAGGTTTAAGTTGCATGTGTTGATTTTGCATGTTGGCTTTGGAGCTTGATATTGCTTATTTTTCTGGTTTACTTTGGTAAATTTTTATATTTTTCTGTATACAGTATGCTAGATGCGAATCATGTGCTTGCATGTTATGTACTCTTTTGTCTCTTGCATTTGGTTGGTTCTTTTTTTGAAGGGAAAGAAGAAAAAAATGGTATGAAAGTGCACATAGTACAGAATTAGTGTCCAAATGTTTAGGTAGCTAAGTTTTCAGTTTTTTCATTTTTCATTTTTATTCGGGAAACATTTTTTATAATTCCGTGTTGGTTATATTTGGTATTGTCTGTTTGATATGGTTACATTTTTTAAAATAATGGTACGAGCCATGGCATGCATGTTCTTCAATCTGCTTCCTAAATCTAATTATATTAAGTCACTGTTGAGTTTTTTGAGTTTGAATCAGTCTTTAGTTTTTGAATAATCTCCTAGATTACAGGAGTCATTTAGTTGATCTATTATTTAGGATCTCTTTCTGTATTTTTCTGTTAGCAAGTTGTACAGAAGACTGTGTCTTCTGTTATTGGCTATTTAAGCCTTGTTTCCTATGCATAATAAAAGTATCGAAGTACTTTTACTTCTGTTTGAGTATTTAGCAATCTACTGAGAACAACAAATCTGGTATCAGAGCGAAATCGAGAGTGAGAGAAACACAGGTGAATGAAATGGCAGAGTCAAGTAATTTTGCACAACCAAGCATTCCCAAATTTGATGGGGACTATGATTACTGGAGCCTTCTCATGGAGAATCTGTTGAGATCGAAAGAGTACTGGGGTGTGGTAAAAGATGGATTCGTCGAGCCAGCAAGTGAAGAGACGTTGTCCGATGCACAAAAGAAGACTCTTAATGAAGCAAGACTGAAGGATCTCAAAGCAAAGAACTATCTATTCAGTGCAATCGACAAAACCATTCTTAAAACGATTACACTGAAAGAGACCTCTAAGCAACTGTGGGATTCAATGAGAATCAAATATCAAGGGAACTCAAGAGTACAACGTGCACAGCTGCAAACGTTACGGAGAAATTTTGAGTTACTTGAAATGAAAAGTGGTGAGTCTGTTACAGATTATTTTGCTAGAGTAATGGTTGTGGCAAATGATATGAGGAACTGTGGAGAAGACATGCCAGATGTGAAGATCGTGGAGAAAATTTTACGCACTTTAACTGAGAACTTCAATTACATTGTATGTTCGATTGAGGAGTCTAAAGATATTGATAGTCTCTCAGTTGATGCGCTACAGAGCTCGCTACTAGTACACGAGCAAAAGTTTAAAAAGCCTAGCTATGGTGGAGAAGATCAGGTGTTGAAAGTTACATATGATGATCGAGGAGGAAGAGGCAGAGGAATGATAGGACGAGGAAGAGGAAGAGGCAGAGGAAGGGCCTTTAACAGAGCTGCAATAGAGTGTTTTCTGTGTCATAAATTTGGACATTTCCAATTTGAATGTCCAGGCAGAGATCGAGATCCGGGTGGCGATCGAAAAGCAAATTACGCTGAGGTAGACGAAGAAGATGAGATGCTACTCATGGCTATTACAGAAGAAAATTGTGAAGAACATGAAGAAGTTTGGTTTCTGGATTCGGGTTGCAGCAACCATATGTGTGGAAGCAAGCGTTGGTTCTCGATTCTAGATGAAAATTATCATCACTCGGTGAAGTTAGGGGACAATTCCAAATTGAAGGTGATGGGAAAAGGGAATGTACGTCTGAGAATGAGTGGGAAAATGCAGATTGTCACAGACGTTTACTATGTCCCTGAGTTGAAAAGCAATCTACTAAGCATAGGACAACTACAAGAGAGGGGAGTCGAAGTATCCATCAAACGTGGAGTCTGCAAACTGTTTCATCCAAGAATGGGTCTGCTAATGCAAACAGAGATGACAACGAACAGAATGTTCAATTTCTTGTCAAATTCGGGTGTTTCCAAGTGCCTGCAAACTACAACTGTTGATGAGCTTCAACTTTGGCACCGAAGGTACGGACATTTGAACTATAAGGGATTGAGAACTTTGAAGTATCAGAACATGGTGAAAGGAATACCGCACCTGAAGAAAACATCGGAGGGAACAGCGTGTGGTAGCTGTTTGATTGGGAAACAACACCGGGCAGTCATTCCAAAGAAAAGCCTATGGCGCGCATCAAGAAGGTTGCAGCTGGTGCATTCAGATCTTTGCGGGCCAATAACTCCAGCCTCAAACAGTGGCAAGAAATACATCCTTACCTTCATTGACGACTATAGTAGAAAGGTATGGATCTATTTTCTTTCAAACAAGTCTGATACTTTCATCTTCTTCAAGAAATTCAAGAGCCAAGTGGAGAGAGAAACTGGAGAAGCATTGGTATGCTTGAGGACTGACAGAGGAGGCGAATTCACATCAAATGAGTTCAAACAGTTTTGTGAGGAGACGGGTATAACCAGACAGCTCACAGCAGCATTTACGCCTCAACAAAACGGAGTCGCTGAGCGTAAAAATCAAACCATTATGAATATGGTGCGTAGCATTTTAGATGACAAGAAAGTTCCTAAGAGATTTTGGCCAGAGGCAGCTAGATGGGCAATACATGTACTAAACCGCAGTCCAACTTCCGTGTTAACCGAAAAAACACCTGAAGAAATGTGGAGTGGAGTGAAACCATTCGTCGATTACTTCAGAGTGTTTGGTTGTCTGGCCCATGTACATGTTCCAGACCAGAGAAGAAAAAAACTGGATGATAAGAGCATTATGTGTGTCTTGATTGGAGTAAGTAATGAATCAAAAGCTTACAGATTATTCAATCCTATCACAAAGCAGGTAGTGACCAGCCGTGATGTTGTATTTGAGGAGGACAAAGGGTGGAATTGGAATAAAGAAATCGGAGAATCAAGCAAAGAACAACTGATATGGGAAGAAGCTGAGTCTGATACTGGAAGTGATGTTGCAGAAGCATCACAAAATGTACAAGAAGAGCCAGTACCAGAAGGAGTTCCGATATTCAATGAAGTGCCTGTACCAGAAGGGGTTCCGAGAGTTCGAAAGCCACCTACATATCTACAAGATTATACAACCGGGGAAGAACTTTCAGAAGAAGAAGAAGCCACCAACAATCTGGCAATGTTTGTGTGTCTGGAAGATCCAACTTCTTTTGAAGAAGCTAATAAAGACGACAAATGGAATAAGGCAATGGAAGCTGAACTGGAAGCAATAGAGAAAAATAATACGTGGGATCTCACGTATCTACCTAAAGGAGCAAAGAAAATTGGTGTGAAATGGGTATACAAGACAAAGCTCAATGAAAAAGGTGAAGTAGACAAGTATAAGGCGAGACTTGTCGCCAAGGGTTATGCACAACGACATGGAGTGGATTACAATGAAGTGTTTGCACCAGTAGCAAGGTGGGACACGATACGTATGCTCTTAGCCTTGGCTGCTCAAAACAGTTGGTGTGTCTATCAACTCGATGTAAAAAGTGCATTTTTACATGGGGAATTATCTGAAGACGTCTATGTTGAACAACCACAAGGGTATGTTCGAAAGGGAGAAGAAGACAAAGTATACAAGCTGAGGAAAGCCTTATATGGGTTAAAACAGGCGCCACGCGCCTGGTACAGTAGAATCGATGCATACTTCACAAAAGAAGGTTTCCAGAAGTGTGAATACGAGCACACCCTGTTCGTCAAAACCAAAGGTAACAAGATTCTCATCGTCAGTTTATATGTAGATGACTTGATTTTTACAGGAAATGACAACATTATGCTTGGAGAGTTAAAGTCATCTATGAAGGAGGAGTTCGATATGACTGATTTGGGAAAAATGAAGTACTTTCTCGGGGTTGAAGTAGTACAAGATGCAAAAGGAATCTTCATTACTCAAAGAAAGTATGCTGGAGAAATTTTGGAGAGGTTTAACTTGCTGTGTGGGAATGCTGTGAAGAATCCAATCGTGCCAGGCTCGAGACTTTCAAAAGAAGGGGAAGGAAATAAGGTGGATTCAACATTGTACCAGCAATTAATTGGGAGCTTGATGTATATCACATCCACAAGACCAGATTTGATGTATGCAGTGTGTCTACTTAGCAGATACATGTCAGCTCCTACAGAACAACACATGGGAGCAGCAAAAAGGGTGCTTCGCTATCTAAAAGGTACAATGTCTCTTGGTCTGTTTTACAAGAAGGGAGATGTTGGAGAGTTAATTGCGTATACAGACAGTGATTATGCTGGGGATATCGATGATAGAAGGAGCACAAGCGGGTATGCGTTTCTTTTGAGTGGAGGAGCTGTATCTTGGGCATCTAAAAAGCAACCGGTTGTCACATTATCCACAACTGAGGCTGAGTTTGTTGCAGCAGCTTCTTGTGCTTGTCAATGTGTTTGGATGAGAAGAATCTTAGTGAAATTTGGTATGGAGCAGGCGGGGAGTACTACAATCATGTGTGATAACAGTTCAACCATCAAGCTGTCAAAGAATCCTGTACTTCATGGTCGAAGCAAACACATCGATGTCAGGTTTCATTTCTTAAGGGAACTTACAAAGGAAGGAGTTGTCAAGCTTATTCACTGTGGAACAGAAGATCAAATTGCAGACATCATGACTAAGCCTTTAAGGTTAGAAGTCTTCACAAGGATGCGGGAAAAGCTGGGAGTCTGTGAAAGAAGAATAAATTGAATGTTGTCACATTCAGTTTAGGAGAGGCATTGTTGAGTTTTTTGAGTTTGAATCAGTCTTTAGTTTTTGAATAATCTCCTAGATTACAGGAGTCATTTAGTTGATCTATTATTTAGGATCTCTTTCTGTATTTTTCTGTTAGCAAGTTGTACAGAAGACTGTGTCTTCTGTTATTGGCTATTTAAGCCTTGTTTCCTATGCATAATAAAAGTATCGAAGTACTTTTACTTCTGTTTGAGTATTTAGCAATCTACTGAGAACAACAGTCACAATATACTTGACTATACTCAAATTAATTTACTCAAAAATTGACAGCCCTTGGATCAAACCAATCGTATGGTCAAATTATCAGATAGAGAAAACTATAGGAGATTTTAGAGGGTCAAAGTCAAAATTTAATCTTAATCTTCAGATATCATTTGAGTAAGATTTGCAGTAAAGAGTTTTAAGTGAACATCTTTTCCATTTACTTGCAACGTTGTGTTTGGTTTAAATAGATTTTATTATTGGGTCATGATGATGTATATTCCACAATCCAGGACGCTCGCAAACTGTAAATACATATGCTTATGCATTACCCGCTAAAGTTTTATCATGTCAGTAAACTTATGGCATGATTGATAGAAGCGCTTGGAACAAAACACATCCGTCTCTGCAATCAAGCTTGTTAGCATGAATAAGCACTAGAATTTTTTGTTAAACTCTGGACTCGTCATAGTGAATCATTGTTGAATTATCCTTATGATGACTTATTATGAACATATCCTCAATAATCTATGAAAATAATTCTTATGCCTTACATTGAAATAAAAGACAGAGCAGTGCTTTCTCTCTTGACAAACCCAACCATTTTCTTTGGATGACCTGTCCTGTTTTTTCTTCCGTTACAACTCTTTTCTTGCTTCATAGTTTCTTACTTGAGCTCGTGCTCATTAAGTAGTTAACCATGTCTAGTTTGTCACTTTTCTTTCTTTTGACAAATAAGCTACTTATTAAGCAGTTGATTGTAAATTTGTCAATTAATGCTTGATTCATCTCTTTGAGAAATTAATAAATGCATGGGTGTCCATACAAGCGTATATTTAAGTTCAAATTCTCTTTGAAGCATACTAGATGTAGCTCATCTCTTGCACTAAATATAATAATTTTATCTCTGTAGAAAAACTGTTGCTTAGTAATGTAATTTATCGATTTAAGATGTCCTTTAATTGCAATATCTCGATATTTTCAGAACTTGAAAATTAGTCACAAGTTTTCCTTTTCCATCTTCGAAAATCTGAAACATCCATCGAACAGAATGATGCCATTAGAGGACGTGAAGGATTTCAATATGCAACATATCAGCAACAAGGATTCAAAACTTAGTTTACTTCATTCAATGTCTAATACTGTAAATACTTATCCATCTTGGTGGAATTCAAGCGCTTCTAATCATCCAAAAAGTACATTTAATAACACGGAGTCTCATACCCAACGTGCAAGTCAAGCAAAAAATTGTTTTGGAACTGGAATTGTCGATCAAGATTCATCATCTACTCAATCTACTGACCAGTCTCATCAGTCAGGATCAAGTGAAGGAAATCTTAAGCAACAAAGCATCCCAGCTCAATCTGGTATGCAAATTATTCACGTTACGGTGCATCTAATCATTCATTTTTCTTTATATTCTGCATTATTTCACTTCAGTTCTAAATTAGGCATGCAGCCTTCCTGCAACCTAGTCGAAAACTGTAGAGGAAAATTACTATGTATGAGAAATTAGGCTTATCTCTTGTATGCATTACCGTTGCATCTTCCACCTATAGGCAATATTAACATTGCAATCAGTTTATGTTACAAAAATGTGTGTTGCCATTTAATTAAGAGTATTTGTACATAAGTAAAATGGCATGTGGTTTGGTCCATCCAATTTTTTGCATTCTTTGGTATATGGTATGCTAAGGATTCAGATTACTCTGTTATAAAATCCTGAATCAAATGTGGTTTGGTCCATCCAATTTTTTGCATTCTTTGGTATATGGTATGCTAAGGATTCAGATTACTCCGGTATAAAATCCTGAATCAAACGTGGTTTGGTCCATCCAATCATGTATCAGAAGTTCTGTATCAACTAAGTTTATTTAGGTTGAAGCTGGACAGTTATAATATGACTCTCCACCACGGTATCTTACCAGAGCAGGAAATGGAGTACTGGGATTGTCTACCACAGCCTTTGTTATGTTATCTTACATATACATCATGGTGTTATTGTTATATGCTAAGTTGACAACATATTTCTCACTTTTCTCACTTAGGAAATGGTAATTCGTACGATAAGCATGTAGAGGGTCAAATGAAGTCGATGCTCTCTCTGGGAACTCCAGAAGTTGCTTTTCCACATCCACAGATGGAATATAACTCATCCACTGTAAGTTCTCAGATGGCCTTTGATTTCTTAATAATGATTTATTTATATGTTTCTTATTATTTATATTAGTTTATCCACTAATATTTCTCAAAAATTGATGTTAGGGCTGCCTCCCATATGCTTTTAATGATCAATACTATGGTAGCTTCCTTGCTGCTTATGGGACTCATGCTGCTGTAAGTTGATGCATTTTTCTTTCACACATAATACATTTGTATGCATCACATGTGATATGTATTCATTTCAATAATAATTCTCAATCATAACACTTTCAAAGAGAAAGTTATCACTAAGACTGTTTTGATAGGGAAATATCATCTTATCTTATCATTAACAGAAATTGGGACCATGATTCATGAATTGCTTCATTGAACACCTGGCCTAACAGCTGTATTATCATTAACTATTCCATCCGAACTACTATGCAGTCTATGCTATCCTGTGTGCTCTATTTGAATCCGTTGTTCTGTATTAAAACTACCAACAAACGATGAAACAATGTTTGTCGATACTTGACAAATATTATGTGCCCTTAATGTCCATTTCAATCTACTGCCAATGCATAATATCATTCTTACATAGAAATAAAGGACAACCACACTTGAGTTGGTTTCCATATGCATGAATGTTTATTCCTATTTCTTGAAATTTTAAGTTAGCACCACTAGTTTAGCCATACAGTCCTTTTCTTTTTAGTGCAAACCTAGTATGATATATACCATATATTAGATAAACTTTAATTCTAGAACAATCATGTGATATATAACCAGAGGTTTGAATGAGTCTGATTTACCATTACGATGTACTGCAAATTTTATACTCTCTAGTTTTAGTGAGGCATTATAGGGCTATTGGGCAAACAAACTACCAAATAGATATGCCCACTAACACTTGTGGGCGCAGCACAGACATCATACATGCTACCACATGAAATCTAACTTTTTGAAATTTTATTTTGAAAGCAAGTCCCTATACTTGTTGCAATCCAGATCACCATCAGATAAAGCATCATACACGTGTTTGATGTTTAGCTTTCGCTATCCTTTTTAGTTTTTATGTACGAATCAATTTTTTTTTCCTTCTTCCTCTTGGTTTAATAAATGTTTATGCAAAAATAAACACACTTTAGATGCAGTGAATCAGTAACAAATAGTTGTTGCTCCATTTTTGGCTATTTTTAATAATATCTAGGACCACTTGATTAGCATCTTTGGACATCTGGCTTATCATATGTACCATCCTGTAACCATTCTCTCTTTTATTATTTATTTCTTTCCATTTGTACCTTTAACAAGAGGACACATATATATCATAGACTTAGCAGTATTCTCTCCTATTATAGACTTTTTTAAAGATGACGCATAAGTGTACTAGAAGTTTTTTTTAACATATAACCAAGAGTTTATTTTACTCAGCACCAATTATGTTGATAGAGTTATGAATAAGGAAACAGTCTTCTGGACTGTAAGCGCAATTAAATGTTTATTCTGTCTGTGTTTGTTAGTACATAAAGGTGCCATAGCTTAGATTGTTCGCTGAAGAATTTCAATTTTATCGCTGAGTGCCCATCTCTCTTAATGATTAACAAAAACAAATTTCAAATTAATTGGATGTTCAAGTATTTTGTGTAATAGATGAAGTGCATATTTCGTTGTTGGAAAACCACGATCAGTTTATATGTTTTTATATCATTTGAAATATGATATGGTCACACGCTATATCATGGGTCAAGTCATGTTTTAATTTTTGTTTATATTTTTACCAGATTCCACAAATAGCGGGTATAATTCCATCCTCTCGTGTTCCTCTGCCTCACGAGCAAGCTGAAGAGGAACCCATCTATGTAAATGCAAAGCAATACCATGCTATACTCCGAAGAAGAGAGCTGCGTGCAAAGCAAGAGGCTCAAAACAAAATCATCAAATCAAGAAAGGTTCTTAAATTTCATCTTTCTCTGTCTCTTCTTCTTATTTTTTTCCCTGGTTTCTCATTATGAAAAGGAATTACAGACTCACACTAAAGAGGACTGTGAGATGATACAGTCATCTGAGCTGATTGGAACTTGGCACTCAACACTTATACCTTAATTTTATTTGCTTTTAAAAAATAGGCTTTTAATTCAAGAGGAAAATGGTGGAAAACTCTCATGCACGTGAAAATGATGAAGGCATTAGCTTGGAGATAATTAATATCTTAATTGGTTTAGAAATCGTTTCATATGATTTTATAGTTGATTTTACCATTAATTGTGATATTTTTCCATATGCTTGAAATTTGCATGTGGTATTCATTTTCATAACATCTCCATCAGTATTCTTCCTTCCTTATATTCTATCATTAATTAATTGATTGAATAAATCGATTAATTACCTTTCCTTCTCTCCTCATATTAATTAAGGGTATTGTTATAGATACTTAAATTTTGGATATGAAAGGGGCAAATTTAATGAGCACTCCATACAAAATTAAATTGCTACGAGGGGTACACATTCTATTAACAAAACATATATTTTTACCTTTTTTGCCCGTAGTTAAACATCGAAACCTTAAACGTTTTCGTTTACTCTCTTATTCTCATTCATTGTTGAAAAAGAAAATAATGGTGAGAAAAAAAAAATCTCGATCTTCGCAATCAAATCCAAACTTTGATGAGAATGTTTCTTAATCCAATTTATAGCGCATTTTTAACAATGGTAAAAATTAGGATTTAAAATTACTATATTAGACGCTTTCTTGAGTAAGAAACAACCTTATTACTTTCTCATTTGCAATTCCTCTTTGGAGGTGAGTTTGTATATCCATTATTTGGTTAATGATTTTGGATTAAATGTTAGTGGCGATTAAAGAACAATTAGAATATAAAAAAAAGACAATTAGGTCAATTTGATTGTAATTTTATAAGGGGACCAGTTTGATTAGTACCCCTCATAATAAAAAAACTTTTAAAAAGAAAATGACCCCGCGTATCCAAATCTGGAGTGTCAATAACAAATAAAGGTGGAACCCAGTGCACGAGGCTTCCGCACGATAGCGGGCTCCGGCGAGGTCGATAATGTACACAGTCTTTCTCTTGTATTGCAAAGAGGTTGTTTTCGGACTTGAACCTGGACGCTCAACCATGCGGGTGACCTAACTGTTGCGCCAAGGCTCCACCTCAGTATCAATAACAATTCCCTTAATTAATTGATTAAATCTATTAATTAATTTTTCTTCTTTACATATTTGATTATATACAAGTTACATAATTTTAACACTTCATCTTGACTCAAATATGACTACCTCTCTCTATCAACACATCTCAACAAGATGTTAAGTATGTTGTGCTCATGGAGCCAAGCTGAAGACAAAACTAAACAAGTTTGGGCACTGCTACCCAAACATAACTTCCATCTTTTTTTACCAAGCATAAGAAATTATGTGCAAATAAATGAACATCAAAATTCTTTTATACATTTGATATATGAGATGAACATGTGGATAACATCTGAAAGATCAATGGAGAAATCAATTTGTGCTTCACCTTCTCTGTTCCATATTGAGAAAGGACATTCTCAATATTCTTTCGGTTAATTCTATTTAGACACGTAATATTGCTTGGTAGCCCTCTATAAATTTGAAAAAAACATATGACAAAATTACTATTTTGTCATTCATCCTTCTTTTTATCTCGTATCATATATTCTTCTTCTACTCCTCTTATCAAATTAACCCTCATAATCACATTTTAGGTAAAATCTCAAATCTTGTGCTTGAATCAATGGATAATGATGATGATAATACAAACCTAATTGATTAAGAAGAGTTAAAACATGAATTTTATGTCGTTTGGTTTTTTAATTTTGAAATTGCACAATTCACAGAAGAGATGAAACTTGAATTTTATGTTGTTGCATGATTTTGTTAGAGTGATTTTTTTCTATGGTGAAATTCTCGTATGAACTAATTTTTACCAGAGAAGGGTACAAAGGAAAAGGTTTAATAACAAGATAGGTATACTCAGCAAAAACATGGGTATGTTGGTTTTTATTATTATTGCGGGAGCTACTCAGCAACTTTTGAGGTTTAAATAGAAATAGCCTATTCTTTCTATCTACTCTAAGTTTCTTCCCAAGAATAATTTTGCTACACTTCCAAAGTCTACACTATCAAACTCACCAACAAGCTCTCTAATAGGACCAACCGAGTCAAGCGATATTGCCTGTGATTTAGTTCCACCTTGAGTCTAAACCTTTGTAACATTCTCATCAACTGTAACATTATCACAAATAACGCTAACTCTCGGAATATGGAAATACTCTAATGACCCTAAATGTGTTTGATACTTCTATATCCTCTTAATGCCATTATTAGATTGAGGCTCCACATTCAATAAATTGTCTTGTCAAATTCCACATGTCTGCTAATCATAATCTTCTCGACTGCTAAACATAACCTATACTGCTTCACTTCTCTATAGCCTAACAAAATACCCCTTAGGGTTCTATTTATTAAGTCTATCATCATATACATAAGCTGAACAACCAAACACTTTAAGATGAAACATTTCCATGTCTTCTTAATGATTTTCATATCTATGATAATTGAATGTGTGCGGTTGATGAGAAATATCGCCAGAGAGAATGCTTCGGTCCAAAATCCCTCTTTCAAACCAATGGTTAAACTTAAGCTTATAACTCTATCCGACAAAATCCGATTTATACTCTTAGTCAATCCACAACACTAATTTCATAGAAATGTAAACATTTTTAACTATACCATCAAACCTTAGCTAGCTTATTCTTATGATGGATCACTACTGCTTAGAGAACTCTCAAATGCTTCCAGGATTGCTTCTCCATTAATATCTTCCACTTAAGAAACTAGCAAATGGTAAGTTTTTTGTTTTCATGAGATAGGCCTAAGCCTTTCGCGAGAAATTATATCCAAACAAGATAAAGTAATACGCTCCATCTAAAGATGCAGTTAGGGTAGATCATCATTCATAAGAATGAACACACTTTAGAAACTCTGTAGCTTCAGGTATTCCAACAACAAATGTGACTTTCTTATTCTTTTTAAGAATACGGTCTCTACACAAGTTAGACTTCAATTAACAAACACCATCGACCAACTTTCTTTCTGTAATACATCAGTACTATGCTTATCAACATGATATAAACAAAGATGTCATAATTAAGTGAAACCTGAAACACTAGAGTTAGTAGTTATTACTGACTCTTCTAAGATAGTCTTTCCCCAAAGCACATAAGTATCATTTACTCGAACACATTTCATCGCTACTAAAGAATCCTTCATCATCCTCAATTCATCATCCATTACTTTCTTCAAACCAAGTCTATACAATATTGGAACATATCCATCATCTGTGATTGTCCTAACAACACCCAAATATCATGAACCGCACACTCTCAATGTCCATAATATTAAATGATGTGTCATTCCTCATATGAGTTACTCCGTATATGATCAACAAAATAACTAGTGATCGAACGTCATGTGAAAAGAGACTCCGGATTTAGTCACTTTACTGTACTTCCTAATATAGCAATACTGGTTAAAAGTACCAATGTATCAATATCACTATCTGCATCCTAACTAACCGCCGTCGAAGGCAAAGTTTTTCTCGTCTATCTCTTCTTCCTAAGAACGTGACGCTCCTTTATGAAACCTCCTTCCTCTTTGTCAATGATCACTAGCTCAAATGGTATGGCGCTTTAGGTCGAGATCCTGGAGATTATGAGTTCAACCTTCGAGATATCAAAATGAGTGTCCTGCTTAAATAAAGTATCATTCTTACCGTAACAAAAAAAACCCTTCCTCCTTAGAATGGCAACAAGCATCCCTAGATTTGGATGGACATACGCATATTTCTATTACCTTCAAGGTGCTTCTAGTTTTTATCTCTACCCTCTGCATCACTATCAACACACTCACACTACTAGCCAACCTGCCCCTCAAAACTCCGTTATCTAAGTCAGCCTTCACATTAGATAGACTAGTGGAACTCCTCCCATAAATCTTTAGAGTTCACAAATGTCATATGCTTTGAAAGCAATGAACATGACAAGATGACTGTCCGGCTCTCATCGCTAACACCGACTGTCTTTAAATCTATAATCAAGGTAGTAAGGGTATTCATATGCACTGAAAGTGTACCATCAAGATTCAACCTGAAGGAATATAGTTGTTGCTGAAGAACAATGCAGTTGGTCACAGACTTATTCTCACAGGCGTTCCATAATACCTAACATAGTTATTTGATCTTCTTATGAAAGAACTCCCAAAAAACTTCATTTGATAGGCTTCTTGGTCTTTTGATTTGTGCAGAGCTGAAACTATTTTAAAGGTCAACGTCGCCTCCGCCTTCAACTTTTATGTACTATAGTCTTCTTTCTCAACAAATTTAATGGTTCTATAATTATCCATACCATTCCTTGAAGAACCCGTCATTGATAACTATTTTCCTAAAAAAGACAACTAGCTCTTATTTGAATCTATTAAGAAATTTTTATTATTATTGCTGAACCCAAGGATCTAGCTTGCGGATTAATCACCACCAACTCACATGAAATAATTTGAACAATCAACTAATATTGAATCACCAAAACACGAAATAAACAAAATAAGAAACACAAATTTATAGTGATTCAATAGATTGCTAACGTCCACAGCTACTTTTATTTCCTTTCGAATGTAGATTTCAAGAGTGGGTGCAATCAAATTGTCAAAAACTTAGCAACACACGAAACCAACCTCTAATTTTATTTGCTTTTAAAAATTAAAATTTTAATTCAAGTGGATAATGGTGGAGAACTCCTAGACATGTGAAGTTGAAATAGAGCATGTATTTATATGGATAAATTACTTAGAGATGAAGGCATGAAGACGGTTAAATTCCCAGTTAATTTTGAAATCCTTCCATATCTCTATGATTGATTGCCCAATTAGTTGCAAGATCTTTCCATATGGACATAATTTGCAATGGTATTCATTTCCATAACATCTCCATTAATATTCTTTCATCCTTTTATTCCATCACTAGTTAATTAGTTGCAATCAATTAATATTCTTTCCTTCATTTTTAATTTTCTCATATTAATTTATTGATTAAATCAAGCAATTATTTTCGCTTCTTCGTATATTTAATTTGGCATATATTTTTATGTCACATAACTTAAAAATTAAGCAGTCAAGTAATTTCATATTTGCAACCAATCGTGGAGAGGTTGAAATCTCAATACTTTCTTAGGTTTGTGAGATCAAAAACAATTGCACTCAGTTGTGGATGTCAATTGTTAAATCACCAACTGAACTGTCGCCACCAATTCACCTTTTATTGACAATTTGACATTTAGCTCCTTCTATTAGTATAACTCCATCAATTAATTTTTTCTTTGGTAGCCAAGTAGACCTTACTAATTGCTCAAGCAATCAGACATTAATATATTCTAGTTCTACAAATATATCATCATACCACTTATACAAATGTAAGTAATTATCACATATGGAACATACATATAACACGCAAAGCTCATATGTTGTAGTTAATCATACCGGTATGATTATGCACTCCTACAACTATCATTTTTGTATTGACAACAAATATGTCAGTTGTGCATAAAATATAATCACAACACTTGTATAACTATGACTTGTTATAACACTGGACATCAATAAAAGTCATGATCCATATGTTATGTATGTATTAGGGTTATGATTATATATTTATACTACAAAAACAAGAGTCATATGTTTTGAATCAACTCATTGGTGGAATGACTTTAACAAAACTCTTGTAAGATCAATATTACTATTATTATTTTCTTGATATCTTCAGCCATATCTTCATGAATCCCGGCACATCCACGCTATGAAAAGAGCTCGAGGAGTAGGCGGTCGCTTTCTAAACACAAAAGAGCTTCAAAAGCAAGCACAAAACTCTGCAGAAACCGGCACAGTCATCATCAACAACAACAACACAAACTCAACACATAATAGCAACGGGGGCCTTTCGGTCTTTCGCCACCATCATCAGGAGAACCATTATGGCTTCCAGAACATTCCGGAAGACTTCCAGTGCAGCAGTCGTGTTCCAGCAATGAGATAGATGTGGGGTCCGGCAATTCATCCTTGGCTTTTAACGGCACCATTATTGAATGCGATAATAATGGTAAGTGTGATATTGTGTAGTGTAGGGAAAACTGTAGAGTACTTCCTTTCTACTTTGCTATTTAGTTTTATCGAAGCATTTAAACATTGGAAATGTTGATGTCTATAAATATTTATATGGAGTTCCAACTCTTGGGACATTGTAATGCTATTTAGACAGTTGAGAACTGATGATATGTTCTTCTGACTGTTGTGAATGATCAATTCATGTTCGTTTCTAATTGCATCTTATTTTAGCAATGTCCATATTTGGCTGCAACTTTTAAGTAATTATCTTTTATCTATGTCGTTTTCAACTATTTTTACAAAATGAGTTTAGTAACATATGTTTTCCATTGTGTGAATCCACTTATTCAATACCTTCACTTCTGTTTGGTAAGTGCATTTTTGACCTATTTAGTTCTTTCTGCATCAATATTTCTGATTGCTTATTGAAGGTTTTACCTGAATGCTTGGACAGAGCAAGATTGGTTAATGGTTTAGAAGCAAGGATTGTAGCAAGGTGGTTTAGATTTGATTCCAGATTATTTGGATTTGACAGTACTTTAAAATTGTGCATTTAATACCGCCAAGTCAAATAGAAGATCGAGAGCTTTGGAAAGGGGAGAACGGTTCTTTCAGTCGAAGCTACGGTGTGAAAGACACAGAAATGTTAGTTTCCAACAAAATGAAGCATCAAAGTGAAATAGGGTGCACATCTGACTCAATGGCCTAACCAGTCGATTGGTTAGAATGCTCAAACATTTTATCTCCAGTTACGAAGGACTGATCGACCGGTCAAGTCCAACCAATCGATCCGTAGGGAATCCAAAAAGTTGTTGGAAATGCGCGTTATTATTGTTATTTTAAAGGTATGTATGTTGGAATTTAGCATTTGTGAATGATGATGACCTATCTGTATTACAATCCAATGGATCGAGGTTAACTACAACTATTATAATTAACCTAGTCTTCATTCTTCTTCCATTGTAAGGAATTTCATTAATCAATCATATTAGTAAAACCCTTAAATTTTTTTTGTTAAATCAAACTGGGACTTTTGCTTTTGAGACTATCACTTGTAAAATTGATAAATTGATCATTCTAATTGAGAATATAGGTTAGTAGCTCTACAATTGTAACTATGATCTTTTGTATTTGATTCTATTTTCTCTCTTGTATTACTGTTAATTGGAATAAAGAAATAATTGATCGGTCTGTGGACATACTTTAATTTAGTCAAACCATGTTACATTTAGTGTTGTCTTTTATTGTTGCTCATTTGTCGTGAGTGGAATTACCGAGAACGCTCTTTGTTGAATTACTCTTAATTAGTCTATAAGAGAATTTAGTATTTGAAGATATTTTCAAAATGGATTGGAATCATAGCTAATTACCCTACTTTCAAATTAGTTATCAACGTTACATTCTTTAAAGAGTAGGGATACGAGTTATAATTATGGGACCTACAAACCTGAATGATTAAGACGATTTCAACTGGACTTAGAAGGCCAAAGTGAAGACGAGAAGAGTAACGAACTTGGAAACATGCTTAGAAAGGCTAAAAGATTAGACTCAAGAAGTTTAATGGAAATCGGGGATAAGTAAACCTCTCGGTACCGAGAGGTTTTTCTTCCACTTGGCACTTCCCAATCTCCTTATACTCCAAGTACTTCTTCAAGCAACTGTGATAAAGTGCTTCTTCCAAAAGATAGATGAGAAACACTAAGGATTTCAAAGAAGAAAGCAGGAAAAGACAAGCGATATCGGGTGAATCGTTAGAAGGAACTAGATCTTCAGGGAAAATAGTTTGGAATGCATCCAATTGAAGATAGAAAGGCAAGTCAAATAAGATAAATGATTTTCACTTAGAAAAAACCACCTAGTACTAAGAGGAACCTCTCGTTATCGAGAGGGTTTTGTTGGAGATTGGATCGACATGTTCACTCCTGTACATTTGGACTTACATCTAGACTTTATTCAATGTGGACTCCTGAGTCTACTGGCGAGTTTCTCTATAAATACTAACCATATAGCAATTGAATGGGGGATTTGCATTCTGCATCTTCTTCACTCCTATCTCCTTCCCCAAATACACTCTAGGAACTCCACCGTAAATCTTAGAGCCACTAGATTGTGGTCAGATCTGATAAAATCAGTTGTAATCCGAAGAAAAAACGACTAATAACAAAGATTAAAGTGAACGTAGGCCAAAGATTTCCAAACCACTATAAAAATTTCTATGTGTTCTTTATTTTTCTGTTATTCTCTACTAGATCTCTATACTTCATCTGATATTGGGTGTTGGTGCCATTTTCAGTGCGAACATTTTGGTGCTTTCACTGAGAACGAGCTAGATTTCACAACCTAAAGCTTGGATCTGATGTTTGAAAAAGATGAAGAGACCTAACACTAGATCTAATATTAGAGGAAGTCAACCAGAGCATAAGGGAAGTCATGAGGTGTCCCTGAATTCAAACTCATCCATCTACGTGACCAAAAAGGAGATATAGAAAATGATGAAGGAGATGCAAGATGGGATAATGACTCAGCAATAGAAAATGCTAGAAATATTTTTTTTCCAAAGGATAGGACAACAAGGAATAGTTGGAGCTGCTGGATTTAGAACCAAGGACTACAAACAAACGCAGGAACATTTGGAGTTAGAGCAAAGCAAACTAGGACAATGCCTCCACAACCAAGACAACTTGGTGCTGACCCCAATCCTCTCAGCACAAAGAGGAATATAATCTGGGGCAATGTTGGATTGAGCTTAGGGCAAGCTAGGATGCCGAGAACAGACGATGCTGGAGCCAGGAACGTAAGGCAGAACGCAAGTGCGCAACCACCAAAGGAATATGTGCCTGTATTTCCCTGCAGGAATGGAGGACGGATGAAGTCACAGACACAAATCAGAATGTAGATGTGCAGCCAGAGGAGTATATGCCAGAATATGTGCCGAGGTTCCTCCATAGGAGCAGAGAACATAATACCGCTAGTGGTCAAGGCTTCCGTTAGACGACAACAACCGGATGGCTAAGACGATCAAAAAAATAGTTAGAGGTGGACCCTCATACCAGAGTTTGAAGGATGTAAACAGGAATCAATTTACCCTACACTCAGAATGCAAGGAATCCTCCCGATTTTAAGCTTCCGATGTTGGAAATGTACAATGGGAAGACAGTTAAGATGGTTCATTAAATGAGATACATCCGACATATGGAGTGTTGTTCTTTCATGGAAGTGATGGGGCGATGCTTCCCATTATATCTGACAGATTTAGCAGCGATTTGGTTCCGACAGTTGGAGAATTGGTCCATAAGCACATGGACTGAGTTAGTGAATAGATTCTTAAGATAATTTAGAGTTTACATCTTCCGACCAAAGAATGCGATGACACTATCGAGCGTGAAGAAAAGGCCCAGGGATACCTTAAGGAGTTACTTGACTAGGTTTAACGCAGAAGTAGCTACGGTTTATAAGTTGGATCCATCAGTGATTCTGATGGCGGCAGTTTCAGGAGTTGCAAGTAAGACTGATTCTAAGATTGCTTTGGAAAGGGACCCACTAATAGATCTTACGGAGTTTTATCATGAAGCCGAGAGATATTTGCATCAAGCGGATGCTGAGGTTGAAAAATGCTGATATTAATACTGTGAATGATGGAAGACTGTCCGAAGTAGGATATGAAAAGGATAAAGGGAAGCGAAAAGTTGATAACGACTTCCCGAAACGGAAAAGGAGGGAATCGAAGTTATCTTCTTACACCGACCTAACCAAAACCCTAGAGAGGATATACCTTAATACTAAGGGGCAGATCCCTTATTGGAGGCCAGCTAAGAGGGTATCCATGGATCGGGAAAGGAGGTCTAGAATGTTTTGCATTTTTCATGAGCTAGATGGATATGGAATGAACGAATGCCAACACCTTCGTGATATGATAGAAGAACTGCTTCGGAGCAACAAGCTGCAATAGTACGTAAGGAAACAAACTGTGATGGTGCAGCCAAAGCAGCTACCATCTGCAGCGAATGCATCAAGGAACAACCAGGGATCTGGGTCGAGATTCGAAATCCTATGATTGGGATGGATGGGAGACAGGCTTGATTCCCACGCTTTGCTTTTCATTTTGAATAATTAAGACAAAAATAATCTCAAACCCCTTAAACGTATATGTCATCTCGATTGGTCTCTCGACATGCTATGAGTTGGATGTCTGTAACGACCCGAAAATTTTAATGGTTTTAATATGATAATTTATTTGAAATTTTGTGAAATTTTAAACAATAAAATTTGAAAATAAAAATTTATTATTTGGAATACGTCTATTTCAATATAGCAACTGGTAAATTTCCATCTGATAATATTAAAGTTTATTTTCTTGTGAAATTCTATTTCAATTTAAATCGGTTAAAATGGATGATAATAAATTTATTTCAAAACCTGAATATTTTTCTATAGAAAATTTCTAAATCCTCTTCTGAGTAAGTCGTCATCTTTCGTTCTTCCAAATTTGGACTTCTATTGCTCCGTTTATCTTATTTCTGTTAAAATAGCAGCATTTCTGGTACCGATTATCGACTTTCGATCGGATGATCGTACCACTGATATCTTTATACTGTTTTGATTGTCTCGTCGTACTGGTCTCTGCAGTATATTCATTTCTGTCTATTGAAGTCCGGTACTCAATGAAATCCGCGAAAACAGTTAACCGCATCGATATCACTTTTACCCTTTTTAATAGTGGTTTCTGTTCAAATTTCAAAAGGGAAATAGACAACAACTAGCAATTATTATAACATTTATCATTTCCTAAATTCAGCCGTCCACTGTACCCCATTTTCGCTTTGATGTGCCATTTCGAAATCTAAACGTATAAATCTAGCCTACCCTTTTATTCATTTACTTCTTTTAACGGTTCACTCCCCTCTGCTTATAACTCATTTTTCCATTTCGTTTTTATTTGCAAATCGCCTCTTCCTCTCGTTTCTCTTCCTTTCTTTACCTATCACGTCAATTTCGTTTCACATCCTGGAACCGCCACCTCTAGCTTACCCTCCTCCGCCCAAACACCCTACCCACGGCCTCAGCTCTGCCTCCGCCTTTTCCCTTGACAACCCGGATGCTTTGCCCCACAATCAGCTCAACAGCCACCCACACAACCACACCTGGCCAAACCTTCATACCACCTCATTTTTCCCTCCCTTCCTCTTACCTTCAGCCGCAAACTCTGAGCCTCCAGAAGGAGCCGAGCACAATCCCAACCTCAGCCGTGTCTGTATATATCTTATAAGGTATATGTATATTTATGTTAAAAGTATTTTTTTTTATAGTGACAGGGATGTATATATCGGTTATATCAATTTATATCATACTAAGTTTTAAATTGGTCAGTATATATATATGTATGTGTATATGTTATATGAATTTTATTACGTATATGTTTTTTTTATAAAAAGGTTTATATATATTACTGTTGGTATATATATATGGATCTGAGAATTTATGTGTTCTATTTTGTTCTCTATAAGGCTATTATCTATATGGGTAAAAGGTATATAGATGTATATCTATTTGTTCGTATATATATGTGGCAAGTCAGTTTATATTCTAGTTAAATACATATACGTGTTTCCAATGACTATAGTTTGTAGTAAATTTTGAAGTGTATGCAAGTTGTATAAATTTTGTTATTATATGTTAAGTCTTATATGTTGTATATATTAGTTTATTATGTATATAAGTTTATGCAGTTTACATATTATAAGTATATATGGATTTTACTTTAAAATGTAAGGTCAGGAAATTTATATATAAGTATGATATATATATTTGCTTTGTTTATAAAGATATTTTTTTATATATGCTGTAAAATTTCATGCCTGCATTTGTGACAGCTGATGCATCCATTTTGCTAGTCCTGTCCATTATATATAAGAGTATATTTATCTTAAAATCTGGTTATATTTGGAAGTTATATAGGTTGTTGTATATATATAAAGTTATATAGTTGGTAAGTTTAAATATATATGTTTTGATATATTTACTATTGCTTTCAAAATCATGTCTGCATATTTTGGTCCATTAATTTATAGCCTACTTTACAATTTTATATGCGAATATATAAATAACGTGTCAGATTTTCTTTATATTTTATACATAAAGTTTTGAGATTTAATTCATATAGATTTTTAAAGTTCAAATTCCTTTATTCTATATGAGTTGAAAAGGTGGTATGCAACTTGTTTGGTATATTATAGTTTCACTAAAGCTTGTATTTGCCTACCCACGTGGATCTAGATCGTGCACTCTGCTTAGCTTGTGATCCACGTGAGGCATCTTTTCGAAACATGTTTGTTTATACTTAACATAGTTTAATTTGAATAATGATTTTTCAATACAATGTATATACATTTATTTTAGATTGGATATTTTGATTTTAAGATAGGTTTTGGATTTTTATATGTAGATATTTTCGTTTTGTTTTAATAACTATTGATTTTTAAATAAAATATATAAAGATCTTATTTTAATATATGTTTGAAATTTATGATTTTGAAATAGATATTATTTTAATATTTACCTTAAACATAAATATTGATTTTATGGGAATAATAATAATTATATATATAAAATTGTTGTTTTATCAAACTGATTTGGTCCTTGATTTCCAATCTATCAGCTCTGTCCGTAATATCGTGTCCAACTTGCTTTGCTTCGAAATCTGTGCATGGGTTCGTATCTCTTCTCATTCCGTTCTCCCTCTAGCCTCGAAAGGTGAGCAATCACTCACGATTAACGTTCTTATATTTATTTAAATTTGATTTCAATTGAAACGACAATAGAAATATTCTGCTGTAGTTATTTAAATTGTTATATATGCTATTATCTGTAACTGTTCACCTGTGGGATATGACACCATATCCTATTGTTTATATTATAGTGTTATTGATGATATATGCCTGTTGTTGTATTTTATATTATTATCTGTTATCACTCTGCAAGTTCCCTGTTAGTATAGAATTCACTATGGGTTGAAATGATACATACCCGAATGGACTTTAGAATAGGAGAAAATCGTTATGGGTTGAAATGATAGACCCAAGCGATTTTCATTTGAATTGAATTTGGGATTGCGGGTCGAAATGATATCTACCCATATATATTTAAAATTACGGATTGAAATGATAAATATCCGTATCACTTAACCATATAATAGATATATATACAGACACCGTCGGCCCATATATATATAAATATTTTGAAAATAAATTCTATGGATTTGGGAAGAAATATATGGTTTTAATAAATGTTGATTCTTAAATTATTATATATAAATGGTAACGACATATATATATAGATTAAATAATAATATTTGATTTAATTGAGATTGATTTAATACATATAATATGGTTAAGTATTTAAATTTATGTTTCAAAATAGATTTCGGTAAAAATTTGAATAAGTTAAGGTTGGGAAGATAATTTTATTTTATTAAACCGATTTGAAACTCATTGAAATTGAGATTTAAGATATGATTTATAACTTGGGTTTGATTTAAGTAATTTAATAAATATTTCTTGTTTAAATAAATTTAAGGAAATATTTAGTAAAAATGTAATTTAAGGCTAGTTAAATGATATTGAATTTATTAAGTGAATATTCCCTGATTAAATAATAAATGAAGTTAGATCAAGAGCTATATGAAACTGTTAAATTTAGCTTTGAAATGGTTGAATATTAAAGCTTTGAAATATATTGGAATTTAAATGGTTTATTTTGTGATTCAAATCTGTATTTGAAATCAATATAATTTGAATTTGTTATTTAGAAACTGAATTGAACTAAATGGAAAAAATTTAGATTGAATTAAATTGGAATTTGAAATTTGAGTTGATTTGAATCAATTTGTGAGACTTGAGGAAATTATAAATACTTTACTTTATAAATTATTTAGGAAAATAGATATTTTTGAAATGACATGATATTTGGGTTTGAAGAATAAAATGACCACGGTGTTATAGTGTATATTTCTACCTTGTAGATAGTTCCACAGATCCTTAGAGGATGGTTTTCTCAAACATCCTTTAAGTTACTTGTATTTCAGTTGATATTTCACTTGAGTTGGATTTATTGATATAAGAATGTTAATCCTGACTCGAGTGTTTTTTGTGTTTTTGCTTTACGCTCGGGTCAGACCGAGTGATACAGCATTTGAGACTCACCTTTGGAGTTTGGAGCTTCCTTTGGAGATCCAACTATCGCCTCAGCTTTCAGCTCTTCTAGTTGATTTGTTCAGAGAAGTCATCTGTTGTAATGGAGACTTCACTGCATTTGAGATATTATGTTGTATTTTATTTCTAACTCTGATGTTTATATAGTAGCTTCATGAACTACTATTTTATCTATTCCGCTGCGTATTATTGTATTACTCTGTGTTTGTGATTCTGTGATTGATTTATTTACTGTATATGATGAGTTTGCCAAATTTAAATAACAATCTGATATTTTGAATTATTCAAGTCCGACATGTGTGGATTTATTGTCGATTTGAATGGTCCAAAATAGCGGGCCGTTACAGTTGGTATCAGAGCTTAGGCTCTAGGCAAAACCTAACATATATGGTAAATTTATTTACAGAATCACTTTCGTTCGAGTTGAATCTCTTCCTTTTGACTCGAATTTTCTTTGAACTTTGGAACGTTCCCTGCGGTTCCAAAATTCATTCTTGTCTCTCCCTATTTGTATTCTATTGATTCTGGAGTAGCCCATAACTCCACTTTGAATGATCTCTATAAAAATAGGCGATCCTGCCAATCTTTGAATGATTTGTAAAGGGGTGGAACTCCTTTACATTTGGCATTGGTTAACGGAGATTTATATATCCCTCGGTTTAGATGCTGTTATCTCTGGTTATGCCGAATTCTATCTCTGGCAATCGAATGTCGATTTGCCTTGGAATTCTGCATCGATCATATTCCTGAAGTCATGGTTGACCCGGTTAAGGTCGCCCGCGACTTGTATAAGTATATCCATCTTCTATTTTGTAAGTTAATTATCTCATCTTCGTTCAAGCCTATCTTCGAATCAGAATTTTATTTGATTAGAGTTCTTTTAAATTGAATCTCTATCTTTGTTTTGAAATCCGTCCGTGAATCGTCCTTTGAAAATCGGGTTTGTTTATATTTTAGAAATTGTTTTCTAAACCGAAATTATTATTTTGATAAGTATGATTATATTCTATATATAAAAGTGAACTGTTTTCGATAAAGATTTAATACCCTTTTTAAAATGAGAATTTGAGGTTTCGAAAGGATTTGTAATTTTGAAAAATTATATAAGAAATTTGATTTATCTAAAAATGATTTATAACTGAAGGATTTTAAATTTGAAATTCGAGAATTGAACTCCGGTATTTTGAAATTGGTTTTATGATTTTGAAATATATAATAATAATATGATTTAAAAGTATTTTTCCGAATAAGAAATGTTTCTAATGATTTTAATGAGTTTCGAATGATTTCGAAGAAATTTCAAAAGAAGTTTGAGAAATAGAAGTCTAGAACTCACTTATGTCGCTGGAAAATAATTTCGGTGATGAGTGCATGCATCATCGACATTGATTTTCGAGTTTCAGAGTGGGGGATAGGCCACTTCAGTAGCTTTGCTATGCAAGTGATTTTGTGAAACCATTTTGATTTCAAATTCTGAAGTAAGATTTGATATTTGAAAGATATATGTATATATATATTTGAAATGATTTGAAGTAAGTCGGTGTTCAGTCATTGAGTTTCGGATTTGAAACCTATCTTTTGAAATTGATTTACTGATTTTGTTGATTTCCAACTCTTGAATTTGAAAATGATTTCTTCAACTATTTCGAAGGTTCGAGCACTTCCAAATCAAGGTTAACTTTTCAAAGCTAAGAAATTTTTAAAAGTATAAAGTATATAAGTTGGTATGTATGTTAAAGTATGTAGTAATATGATTTAAATAAGTTGAAACTGTTTTGTTAAGTAAATGAATAAGGCAATCTAAAATTTTCTAATATGAAATTTAGATTTGAAATGTTTTGAAAAGAATTTGGTCTTCAAAATATTTTGAATAAAATTTAGTTTAAATGTTGTAACTTAGTAACATCTTTATGAAACTATATATTTAACAAGTTGGAATAAATATATAGGTTGTACGTATGTTGTTTTATTCGCATAATTAATTTGATCCAGGTTTGAATACACAAGTTCGAGGTGAATTACACCATTTCGTGTTAGGATTTTTCATTCGATTCTTGATGGAGAATATTTGATATGAATTTTGGGCTCGATTCTAGAATTCTCTATCATAGTATATGGCTATGCAAGGAGACTGATGGCTTCTAGTCGAGAAACCATATCGAAATCCGCATTAGGGAAGTCGAATGGACAATACTAGTTCGAAAGCGAACTTGTGTGATCGAGCGAGCGATCAAATGTGATTTTGCGAAATGATGACGTATGTACATCTTATATTCTAATATCATTGGTATATTTTGACGCTGAAATTGAAAGCTGTCGGGTTAGAATATCTTTGCTTACTAAAAGAAAATTTCCAATTTAAATTACAAAGATATATAACCCATAAAAGCAAAGATATTCAATCCTATATAGCTCTTCGTACAGCGAAATTTATTTTTGAAAATTTTGATCCTTATATAAGATGGACTTTATGTAAATATAAGATGATTTTGGAAATGAATTGTTTGACTTAAATTATATTGATTTGGAAATTTGGATTTATTTTCTAAATTTATTATTTTGGAAACTTTGGAATTGATGATATTTGATTTGGAAGAATAATTTAGTGAGATTGTATATGATTTTGAAACTAAACTAATATTGAAACAAATTAAAATTTGAGAACCTTATTTTTTCTAAATACCTGATTTGGGAGTTATCGAACTTATATAAAAATTGGTTTGTATAAGTATGATGTTGATTCGAAAACTATAAATTTGAAAAGGTACTCAATTTGAAAAGTGAAATCTTATATAATTGAAGTCTATATAAGTGTAATTTGATATACTTTTGATTTTGGAAAGATATTTGATTTGAAAATTAAATCTTATATATAATGGACTTTATATAAGTATGATATTTGAAAGTGATTTGAAAAGGTACTATATGATACATATTTTCGAAGTAAAGATATGGAAAGTGCCTTCTGCTTGATATCCGCTTTGTGGCCACATTGTGGATTCATTCTATCGATATTCTCTGATTTTTGGTTTTCCGGATATGATACTCAAGTTTCCATCGAATTCCATGGCGTTACCCATGGTCTTACGAACGCGAATGCATAGCGCAACTGCCTGGCTGAGATGGCCTAGGGGTACGGATTGTTTCCTGGGGGATCCAGGCGTAACCATTGTGTATCCTGCATCTATGTAAGTTGCATTAGTAGCGAAACCGCCTGGCTGAGTTGGCCTAGGGGTACGGATTGTTTCCTGGGGGATCCAGGCGTAACCATTGTGTATCCTGCATTCTACTAGTCATCATGGCGTAACTCGCAGGGTTGAGAAAGCTTACGGATATGGATTGTTTCCTGGGGGATCCAGGCGTAACCATTGTGTATCTGTGAACCATGGTTAGACAAAGGCTTTGTTTGTTTTTTTGTTTGGATTGTACTTTCCATATCCGTTTTTAAAATTTTTCCAGTATTTTCACTGGGTGTTGAAACAAGTCTACTAAGTACCTGGAGAATTCTAGCTTTGCGCCTGATCAACGCACTGCCAGAGTCTACAGGAACGAGGATAAACTTGTTAAGACATTGAGTTATAAAAGTATTTTCGAAAGGAAATTTGTTTCGACTATAAAGGTATTTTATTATAAAAAGTATTTCCGACAAATGAATTTTTTATTTATATTTGGAATTGAAATTCTTATGGTCCTAAATTAATTATTCGTGCCCGATGCTATTCTTTTAAATCTGCCTTATCTGCTCAGCTTTATTTGTTCACCTATATTCTGTTTTCCAAATCCTCCTTCTTTTCCTTGTTGACTATATCCTTTTTAAATATTGTTTATTTATATACTATATGGTTTAATAGAAATTTTTTCTAGTGTTATAAATATTTTAGAAGTTATTAATTAAATAAAACAATTTAAAGTAAATGATTATTGATTTATTAATAATATTTGAAAGGTATCCTGAGAAAAAAATTAATAAATTTATGAATTATGGATTTAATGTTTTCAAATAGCTTCTTTGTAAATATAAGTAATGATGTAAATAATTGTTTTCAAATATTTTTCATATATTTATAAAGGTGTTATTTAAACATATAAATGGTATTTATAAAGGAAGCAAGGATTTTACAAATGGGTTTTGAAAAGTATTAAAGTATTAAAAATAATTGATTTGCAAATGAAGTTTTCAAATGAATATTTCAAGTAAAATCTATATAGTTTTAAACTAATTTTTTTCTTGACTTTCAATCTATTTTTTTTTCTCTTTCTAGTTGTTTATATTCTCCTACCTTCTTCCTTTTCGGGGACGAAAAGTTTTGAGTGGGGGAGAGTGTAACGACCCGAAATTTTAATGGTTTTAATAAGATAATTTATTTGAAATTTTGTGAAATTTTAAACAATAAAATTTGAAAATAAAAATTTATTATTTGGAATACGTCTATTTCAATATAGCAACTGGTAAATTTCCATCTGATAATATTAAAGTTTATTTTCTTGTGAAATTCTATTTCAATTTAAATCGGTTAAAATGGATGATAATAAATTTATTTCAAAACCTGAATATTTTTCTATAGAAAATTTCTAAATCCTCTTCTGAGTAAGTCGTCATCTTTCGTTCTTCCAAATTTGGACTTCTATTGCTCCGTTTATCTTATTTCTATTAAAATAGCAGCATTTCTGGTACCGATTATCGACTTTCGATCGGATGATCGTACCACTGATATCTTTATACTGTTTTGATCGTCTCGTCGTACTGGTCTCTGCAGTATATTCATTTCTGTCTATCGAAGTCCGGTACTCAATGAAATCCGCGAAAACAGTTAACCGCATCGATATCACTTTTACCCATTTTAATAGTGGTTTCTGTTCAAATTTCAAAAGGGAAATAGACAACAACTAGCAATTATTATAACATTTATTATTTCCTAAATTCAGCCGTCCACTGTACCCCATTTTTGCTTTGATGTGCCATTTCGAAATCTAAACGTATAAATCTGGCATACCCTTTTATTCATTTACTTCTTTTAACGGTTCACTCCCCTCTGCTTATAACTCATTTTTCCATTTCGTTTTTATTTGCAAATCGCCTCCTCCTCTCGTTTCTCTTCCTTTCTTTACCTATCACGTCAATTCCGTTTCACATCGTGGAACCGCCACCTCTAGCTTACCCTCCTCCGCCCAAACACCCTACCCACGGCCTCGGCTCTGCCTCCGCCTTTTCCCTTGACAACCCGGATGCTTTGCCCCACAATCAGCTCAACAGCCACCCACGCAACCACGCCTGGCCAGACCTTCATACCACCTCATTTTTCCCTCCCTTCCTCTTACCTTCAGCCGCAAACTCTGAGCCTCCAGAAGGAGCCGAGCACAATCCCAACCTCAGCCGTGTCTGTATATATCTTATAAGGTATATGGATATTTATGTTAAATGTATTTTTTTTGATAGTGACAGGGATGTATATATCGGTTATATCAATTTATATCATACTAAGTTTTAAATTGGTCAGTATATATATATATATATGTATGTGTATATGTTATATGAATTTTATTACGTATATGTTTTTTTTTATAAAAAGGTTTATATATATTACTGTTAGTATATATATTTGGATCTGAGAATTTATGTGTTCTATTTTGTTCTCTATAAGGCTATTATCTATATGGGTAAAAGGTATATAGATGTATATCTATTTGTTCGTATATATATGTGGCAAGTCAGTTTATATTCTTGTTTGCGCCAAAAATGGTCACAAACCCCAAGTGTTGTGAAAGCACCAGTGTATGAATACAAATCAGCAATATTCAAACACAAATATCAGATCTAAGCAAGCAACAAACAGCAATCCAGAAATAATGAACAGTGACACAATTTATAGTGGTTCGGCTATCTCCGGCCTACGTCCACTTCAAGGTTTTTATGATTTTATTGCTCGATGCTTGGAGATTACAATTTCGTGTGTTGTATTACAACTGATTTTCTGAGCTAAGTCTGAACCTAAGGCAGCAGTGGTGATCTGGAGTAAATCTGGCAGAGTCTGGGCGCTCTTTAGCTCTCGAAATTGTCCGACCTCCTTTATGAATGACCAGGGACTCTATTTATAGGTGTAGGAGGCTGATATTTTGCCTAAACTGAAGGGAGACCAGTTCCAGTACGTCAGGGGGCCCACATGTCCGCTTTCTGGAAATCCCGGCCCACTTTGGGATCGATTCGAAGCTATGTTCGAATCGATCAAGAAATCGTCCAATCGAGCTGAAATTTGGTGGGAACATTCTTCAATGTGTATGTAAGCTTCTGTGAAAATTTCATAGCATTTGGACTTGTAGATCTCGAGTTATGGTCGATTCAAGTTGGAGTTTTTCGCCCCATGGATTCGTTCGAATCGATATGGTTCGAATCCATAGGGTCGACTCCATGCTCTGCACGTGAAGGCGATGATGTGGTGCGTGTTTCTCGTATCGATCCGCTTTTCACTCCGTATTGACTGGGTCGACTCCATGTTCTTTGCCGCTCTGATTGGGTGGATTCGTGGAAATGGATTCGAAGACAGGCCTCTTCGAATCGATCGAATTCGAGCTCCTTCGTATCGATCGTAGAGTGCTGTGGTTGATCGATACGAAGTCTACTTTGTCTTTTGGTATTCGAAGACAATTGTGGCATGGAGTCAAAGCTCCCTCTACTGTATGGAATCGAAGGACTCTCGTTCGATGGATTCGAGGGTGAAGAAAGTTCCAATGGGTTCGATCTTAAGGCACGTGTGAATGGAATCGAAGCACAGCTAACTACGATCGATTCGAACCAATACTATCTTGATGGATTCGAATCAAAGCTTGGTCCTGATGGATTCGATCAAGGGCCTCTGTGCTGATGGAATCGAAGCAAGGCATAACTCTATGGATTCGAAGTAATGCAAAGGGGGATGGATCCGACCCCAGGATGGATTCAAGCCAAGACTATCCTTCCTCTTTCTAACAACGATAACTTGAGCGTACGAACTCGGATTGCTCCGAAACTTGGAACGTTGGTTCCCACAGCTTCACCTATCGTGTCTTATCAATTGTAGCCTGATCCGGATTCAGGAAAAATTCATCGATATCCATGGTGAACCTGCGATGCACAATCGATGTTCATGACTAATAATCATCGATTTTTAGTTAATCTTTGGGTATCGGCTTTGCCAAAAGTTGGGATAACATTTTGCCCCCCAAAACATGCCTTTTGGTAAAAGGCGTGTTTTGATCAGTCTCAAGTCAAATGCAGTGAGTTCATGTTTTACTCATAGCTTATAGCATTTTCAATCAAGTCCATGGCTGTTCGAAGCCGAATTGTTATCAATTTTTTCCAGTGGAAGTTAAGAATGAAGTTCTACAGTCTCTCCATACTATCGGTGGTCACTCCGGACCCTTGCCAAGCCCATCCAGACTTAGCGATCGAATAGAAAGATCCTATTGCACTCCGGCGTTGCTTTCTATTCCTTGAACTCTGGCCTCAGTTAGGGCGTAAAGCGATGTCTTGGTCATTCTAAACCGATCATAGTCTCTCCGGGCTCATGCTGGATCCCATCCTATCACTCTCTGGTGAAGGGGAAACAACGATGAGTGAGCTGATCCTGTCGCTCTTCGGCGAAGCGGCTACACCCCCTGCACTCCGGTTCAGTGTCTCTAAACATTAAGCGATGTCATGGCCTAAATCGTGGGCCGATCATAGCCTTTCTGGGCTCTTATCGAATCCTGATCCAATCACTCTCCGGTGAATAGGAAACGATGCTTAAGTGAGTCGATCCTGTCACTCTCCGGCGAAGCAACTCACTTCTTGCACTCCGGTTCAGTGTCTCTGAACATTAAGCGATGTCATGACCTAAATCGTGGGCCGATCATAGCCTCTCTGGGCTCTTATCGAATCCCGATCCAATCACTCTCCGGTGAATAGGAAACGATGCTTAAGTGAGTTGATCCTGTCGCTCTCCGGCGAAGCAACCCACTTCTTGCACTCCGGACCCTGCCTCTCCGGGTAGGATCATAAAGCGATCATCTTTATAATGATATTTAAAGTTTATCCTTTAACTCTCCGATCAAAGGTTTGTTTCAATAAATGTTTCTTTATTAAATTCAAATCCTAGGCGTTCAATCTCAAACACCAGGAAAAACAAGACGACGCCTCTCCGGGCGGAGCGGTCTATTTCCATCTTAGAGCATGCCTAGGGATCTCTCCGGTTCCCGTACATGAGTAAGTGGGATAGCCGTTTTATTTTGGAAATCAAATTTAAGAAAACTAATCGACCAGAGTCCAAATCTTGAACTTGGCCCTTGCCATCACAATCAGTTGATGACGAGTCATGATCCCGATCCAGGATCATTCCTGTTAGGTTGAGGCGGTAGTTGTTCGGGTCTAACCACCATTGTACGTTCTCTAACATACTGCGGCAATCTACCACTCCTGGCATGTTCTTCCACCTCATCCTTCAGGTGGCGGCATTCATCGGTAGTGTGCCCATCCAGCTCATGGAATAGGCAGTATTTTCCAGTCCTGCGTTCCCGCTCCGTGGGATCTCTCCTGGGTGGTTTTCGATACGGGAGTTGCCCCCGAGTTTCAGTGTAAATTCTTTCTAGGTTTGCCGTCAAATCTGTGTATTGCTTGAATCTAGGCTCTCGGAATTTCTTCCGTTTATCAGGACCATCATGTACGTCATCCTGCTTTCTCTTTCCTTTGTCTGCCCTGGACTGTTCCCTGGCGGTTCCTTCGCCTTGTGCAACATTTATTTCTTGCCTCTCGGCTCGTGATTCTTCTAATTGAATGAATTTTTCAGCTTCATGAAAAAACTCTCCCAGATCTTGCGGTGGATCTTTAGTCAAAGAGTCTTTGAATTCGGTGCCTTCCCCAACTCCTGCAACTACCGCCATCAGAATCATTGATGGATCCGGGTGATCTACAGAAGCCACCGTTGCATTGAATCGTAGCAGGAAATCTTTTATGGGCTCTCCGGTCCTTTGCTTTATTGAAGCTAGAGTCATCACACTCTTGGGCCGTGTTATGTGGACCCTGAACTGTCTCATGAAGCAATCCACAAGCTCGCCCCATGTTCTGATTGATCCAGTCTCTAATTGTCTGAACCAAAGTGCAGCCAAATCTGATAAAAATAGAGGGAAGCATCGTGCCATCACTTCCTCGGATGCTCCCAGTACTTCCATGTGTCTAATGTATCTGGTAGTATGCATGGTTGGATCCGACTTCCCGTTATATGGATCCAGCATTGGTAGTTTAAACTTTGGAGGGTTCTTTGCATTCCTGATATTCGGAGCGAACGGACTCCGACTAACTTCTTCCAATCCTCCTCCTGACAATCCCCCTCTCAAGATCCGTCTCACTAGGCCAATCATTCTCTCATCCCCATCCAGGGGTTGCTCCCTTGTCATGTCTCTGTCTTGCCCTCCGAGTCTTGTAGGGAATTCTGGTACATACTCTTCGGGTGGCTCGTTAGCATTTGTGTTGGCCCTAGTCGGTTGAGCTCCTTCCAAAGGTTCTTCTGCGTTGGATCCTGCGGGCCTGCCCCCAAGCCCTTGTTGATTGCCTTCTGGTTTTGCATTCTATCCTCCGTTGGGTTCCATTGCCCTAGCTCCTTGTTCCACATTCACAGCTACTATAGCTGGTCCAAGGTTCTGTGTCCCTGCAGCTCTCATCTGCTCGAAGAAATTCTGCAGCATCTCTTGTTGGCTTTTCATCATTCTTTCCTACATTAGGTTATTCATAGCCTCCATCTCATCTCTAGTAATGTAGATCGAAGCTTGTCCTTCTCCAGCGCCAGAGGATGCCTCTTGACTTCCTCCCTGTTGGCTCCTCTCAGCTCTTTCTCTTGTTTGTCGAGTCATTGTAGAGTCAAATCTGAATCCTTAAAATTTCAAATCTAAACTTTGAATCTGGTGTAGCGGGTGCTAGTTCTTCTTAGTGAAAGCACCAAAGTGTTTGCGCCAAAAATGGTCACAAACCCCAAGTGTTGTGAAAGCACCGGTGTATGAATACAAATCAGCAATATTCAAACACAAATATCAGATCTAAGCAAGCAACAAACAGCAATCCAGAAATAATGAACAGTGACACACAATTTATAGTGGTTCGGCTATCTCCGGCCTACGTCCACTTCAAGGTTTTTATGATTTTATTGCTCGATGCTTGGAGATTACAATTTCGTGTGTTGTATTACAACTGATTTTCTGAGCTAAGTCTGAACCTAAGGCAGCAGTGGTGATCTGGAGTAAATCTGGCAGAGTCTGGGCGCTCTTTAGCTCTCGAAATTGTCCGACCTCCTTTCTGAATGACCAGGGGCTCTATTTATAGGTGTAGGAGGCTGATATTTTGCCTAAACTGAAGGGAGACCAGTTCCAGTACGTCAGGGGGCCCACATGTCCGCTTTCTGGAAATCCCGGCCCACTTTGGGATCGATTCGAAGCTATGTTCGAATCGATCAAGAAATCGTCCAATCGAGCTGAAATTTGGTGGGAACATTCTTCAATGTGTATGTAAGCTTCTGTGAAAATTTCATAGCATTTGGACTTGTAGATATCGAGTTATGGTCGATTCAAGTTGGAGTTTTTCGCCCCATGGATTCGTTCGAATCGATATGGTTCGAATCCATAGGGTCGACTCCATGCTCTGCACGTGAAGGCGACGATGTGGTGCGTGTTTCTCGTATTGATCCGCTTTTCACTCCGTATTGACTGGGTCGACTCCATGTTCTTTGCCGCTCTGACTGGGTGGAATCGTGGAAATGGATTCGAAGACATGCCTCTTCGAATCGATCGAATTCGAGCTCCTTCGTATCGATCGTAGAGTGCTGTGGTTGATCGATACGAAGTCTACTTTGTCTTTTGGGATTCGAAGACAATTGTGGCATGGAGTCGAAGCTCCCTCTACTGTATGGAATCGAAGGACTCTCGTTCGATGGATTCAAGGGTGAAGAAAGTTCCAATGGGTTCGATCTTAAGGCACGTGTGAATGGAATCGAAGCACAACTAACTACGATCGATTCGAACCAATACTATCTTGATGGATTCGAATCAAAGCTTGGTCCTGATGGATTCGATCAAGAGCCTCTGTGTTGATGGAGTCGAAGCAAGGCCATAACTCTATGGATTCGAAGTAATGCAAAGGGAGATGGATCCGACCCCAGGATGGATTCGAGCCAAGACTATCCTTCCTCTTTCTAACGACGATAACTTGAGCATACGAACTCGGATTGCTCCAAAACTTAGAACGTTGGTTCCCACAGCTTCACCTGTCGTGTCTTATCAATTGTAGCCTGATCCGGATTCGGGCAAAATTCATCGATATCCATGGTGAACCTGCGATGCACAATCGATGTTCATGACTAATAATCATCGATTTTTAGTTAATCTTTGGGTATCTCGGCTTTGCCAAAAGTTGGGATAACAATTCTAGTTAAATACATATACGTGTTTCCAATGACTATAGTTTGTAGTAAATTTTGAAGTGTATGCAAGTTGTATAAATTTTGTTATTATATGTTAAGTCTTATATGTTGTATATATTAGTTTATTATATATATAAGTTTATGCAGTTTACATATTATAAGTATATATGGATTTTACTTTAAAATGTAAGGTCAGGAAATTTATATATAAGTATGATATATATATTTGCTTTGTTTATAAATATTTTTTTTATATATGCTGTAAAATTTCATGCCTGTAATTGTGACAGCCGATGCATCCATTTTGCTAGTCCTGTCCATTATATATAAGAGTATATTTATCTTAAAATCTGGTTATATTTGGAAGTTATATAGGTTGTTGTATATATATAAAGTTATATAGTTGGTAAGTTTAAATATATATGTTTTGATATATTTACTATTGCTTTCAAAATCATGTCTGCATATTTTGGTTCATTAATTTATAGCCTACTTTACAATTTTATATGCGAATATATAAATAACGTGTCAGATTTTCTTTATATTTTATACAAAGTTTTGAGATTTAATTCATATAGATTTTTAAAGTTCAAATTTCTTTATTCTATATGAGTTGAAAAGGTGGTATGCAACTTGTTTGGTATATTATAGTTTCACTAAAGCTTGTATTTGCCTACCCACATGGATCTAGATCGTGCACTCTGCTTAGCTTGTGATCCACGTGAGGCATCTTTTCGAAACATGTTTGTTTATACTTAACATAGTTTAATTTGAATAATGATTTTTCAATACAATGTATATACATTTATTTTAGATTGGATATTTTGATTTTAAGATAGGTTTTGGATTTTTATATGTAGATATTTTCGTTTTGTTTTAATAACTATTGATTTTTAAATAAAATATATAAAGATCTTATTTTAATATGTGTTTGAAATTTATGATTTTGAAATAGATATTATTTTAATATTTACCTTAAAATTAAATATTGATTTTATGGGAATAATAATAATTATATATATAAAATTGTTGTTTTATCAAACTGATTTGGTCCTTGATTTCCAATCTATCAGCTCTGTCCGTAATATCGTGTCCAACTTGCTTTGCTTCGAAATCTGTGCTTGGGTTCGTATCTCTTCTCATTCCGTTCTCCCTCTAGCCTCGAAAGGTGAGCAATCACTCACGATTAACGTTCTTATATTTATTTAAATTTGATTTCAATTGGAACGACAATTGAAATATTCTGCTGTAGTTATTTAAATTGTTATATATGCTATTATCTGTAACTGTTCACCTGTGGGATATGACACCATATCCTGTTGTTTATATTATAGTGTTATTGATGATATATGCCTGTTGTTGTATTTTATATTATTATCTGTTATCACTCTGCAAGTTCCCTGTTAGTATAGAATTCACTATGGGTTGAAATGATACATACCCGAATGGACTTTAGAATAGGAGAAAATCGTTATGGGTTGAAATGATAGACCCAAGCGATTTTCATTTGAATTGAATTTGGGATTGCGGGTCGAAATGATATCTACCCGTATATATTTAAAATTACGGATTGAAATGATAAATATCCGTATCACTTAACCATATGATAGATATATATACAGACACCGTCGGCCCATATATATATAAATATTTTGAAAATAAATTCTATGGATTTGGGAAGAAATATATGGTTTTAATAAATGTTGATTCTTAAATTATTATATATAAATGGTAATGATATATATATATATATATAGATTAAATAATAATATTTGATTTAATTGAGATTGATTTAATACATATAATATGGTTAAGTATTTAAATTTATGTTTCAAAATAGATTTCGGTAAAAATTTGAATAAGTTAAGGTTGGGAAGATAATTTTATTTTATTAAATCGATTTGAAACTTATTGAAATTGAGATTTAAGATATGATTTATAACTTGGGTTTGATTTAAGTAATTTAATAAATATTTCTTGTTTAAATAAATTTAAGGAAATATTTAGTGAAAATGTAATTTAAGGCTAGTTAAATGATATTGAATTTATTAAGTGAATATTCCCTGGTTAAATAATAAATGAAGTTAGATCAAGAGCTATATGAAACTGTTAAATTTAGCTTTGAAATGGTTGAATATTAAAGCTTTGAAATATATTGGAATTTAAATGGTTTATTTTGTGATTCAAATCTGTATTTGAAATCAATATAATTTGAATTTGTTATTTAGAAACTGAATTGAATTAAATGGAAAAAATTTAGATTGAATTAAATTGGAATTTGAAATTTGAGTTGATTTGAATCGATTTGTGAGACTTGAGGAAATTATAAATACTTTACTTTATAAATTATTTAGGAAAATAGATATTTTTGAAATGACATGATATTTGGGTTTGAAGAATAAAATGACCACGGTGTTATAGTGTATATTTCTACCTTGTAGATAGTTCCACAGATCCTTAGAGGATGGTTATCCCAAACATCCTTTAAGTTACTTGTATTTCAGTTGATATTTCACTTGAGTTGGATTTATTGATATAAGAATGTTAATCCTGACTCGAGTGTTTTTTGTGTTTTTGCTTTACGCTCGGGTCAGACCGAGTGATACAGCATTTGAGACTCACCTTTGGAGTTTGGAGCTTCCTTTGGAGATCCAACTATCGCCTCAGCTTTCAGCTCTTCTAGTTGATTTGTTCAAAGAAGTCATCTGTTGTACTGGAGACTTCACTGCATTTGAGATATTCTGTTGTATTTTATTTCTAACTCTGATGTTTATATAGTAGCTTCATGAACTACTATTTTATCTATTCCGCTGCGTATTATTGTATTACTCTGTGTCTGTGATTCTGTGATTGATTTATTTACTATATATGATGAGTTTGCCAAATTTAAATAACAATATGATATTTTGAATTATTCAAGTCCGACATGTGTGGATTTATTGTCGATTTGAATGGTCCAAAATAGCGGGCCGTTACAATGTCTGAGATGAATAGATAAGATAATAATAATCTCAAACCGCTTATACATGTACGAGATCTTGATTGGTCTCTAGGCATGCTCTGAGTTAGATGTCTGAGATGAATAATTAGGACTTTTTTGCTTGTCTACTTTGATTTAAATATTTGATTTTTTGAAAAACCCACTTGAACATGATGACTGATATTGATCGTGCTAGTCCCATCCAGAGAGATGGGGCAGTGACCGCAAGGTTCAATTCCCTGATCGGAGAGTGAGTGGATGGACTTGTATGAAAAGCAAGTCCCCTCACCGAAGAGTGAGTGGATGGGCTTGCTTGGTCATTAAGTCCCCTCGTCGAAGAGCGAGTGGATTGGGCTCAGCAAGCATCAAGAGAGATCAAAGTAAGTCCTCTCACCGGAGAGTAAGCGGATGGGCTTGCTTGGACATTGAGTCCATTTGTCGGAGAGCAAGTGGATTGGAATCAGCAAGTATTCGAAGAGATTAAACCCTAGATTGGATGTTGAACAATTCAGAGAGATCAAACCCTAGACTGGATGCTAAACGATTCGGAGAGATCAAACCCTGAAACAGTGTTGACTTGATAAAAGGATTGGAATGGTTTGTAATCGGAATGAGATGGATAAATCTCGGACGAACACAAGATGATTTTGATATGTAGTATAATACCTCTGGATAAGAGACACGCTAGTCATGATTCGTGGCTAACACTTAAGCAATGATCAGAGTCCAAAGCTATAACAGGTCTAGAACGACCTTTAGTCTGTAGGAGAATCTGAGGGAACCAAATGGTTCACCAAGATCGAGTTCAATGGATGGCCAGAACTCAACTACCCAAGATTGACTACTACTGAAACTTGTTCTTGAACAAAGCAGATCTTACATTCGAAAGGCGTACTTTTGGAGCAAGTTTTAACCCGCTTTTTAGCCAAAATGATTTCAATTAGACTTAGAAGGCCGAAGAAAAGATGAGAAGAGTCACGAACGTGGAAACATGCTTAGAAAGGATAAAGATTAGACTCAAGAAGTTTGATGGAAATTGGGGCTAAGTAGACCTCCCGGTAACTGAGGAACCTCTAGGTACTGGGAGGTATTATTCCACATGGCACTTCAAATTCTCCTTATACTCAAAGTACTTCTTCAAGAAACCATGATAGTGCTTTTTCTAGAAGATAGATGAACAACACTAAGGACTTCGGAGAAGAAAAAGAAAAGAAAGCAAGAAAAGACAAGTGATATGGATGAATTGTCAGAAGGAACTAGATCTTCAGGGAAAATAGTTTGGAATGCATTGAAATAGAGATAAAAAGGTAAGACAAATAAGGTAAATAATTTTCACTTGGAAAAAACCACTGGTATTGAGAAGTTTTCATTGAAAAATAGGCCGGCATATTCACTTGTACACTTTGACTTGAATCCAGACTTTGTTAAACATGGGCTCCTGAGTCTACTAGCGAGTTTCTCTATAAATACCAACCATATAGCAAATGAAGGAGGGATTCACACTCTGCATCTTCTTTACTCTTATCTCCTTCCCCAAATGCACTATAGGAACTGCATTGTAAATATAAGATCTACTAGATTATGTTCAGATCTGATAAAATTAGTTTTAATCTAAAGAGAAAATGATTAATAACAAAGGTTAAAGTGGACGTAGGCCAGAAATTGCCAAACCACTATAAACATTTCTTTATGTTCTTTACTTTTCTTCCATTTTATGTATTCTCTGCTAGATCTCTATACTTCATTTGATATTTGGGTGTTGGTACTATTTTTAGCACCAACATGTGGTTTGTAATGTTCGATGGTGATATTAGGACTATCATGAATTCAAACATGTTCCAAAGTTGCATAATAGTTTCATCTCAATGAGGGATTTGAGCAGACTTAGCTTGAGGATTATAGTGGAATACGAGAGATTAAGAGTGGTAAAGTGATCTTTAGTGGTGATAAGAGGTGTTTGAGTAGAGCGAATATATGCACTTCAAGGAAAAAAGACCTCAAAGACAGCAATTGCTACTGATTCGTTTATGATTCTATTTAGTTATAAGATCATCATTTGGGCCTTTGGTGAGTGAATTTTACATACACTACAGAAGTGGAATTTAATTGATGGTATTTGTCGATCAGTTGAGCAATTGCGATGACTATGCTTTTGTGAAGTCATACCCCTAACTCTATCAGCATAGCGTTGATTTTCGAGTTTGATTTTCGAGTTTCAGAGTGGGGGATAGGCCACTTCAGTAGCTTTGCTATGCGAGTTTCAGCAATGGTTTCAGCATAGATAACTTTTGTGCATGCATCATCGACATTGATTTTTGAGTTTCAGAGTGGGGGATAGGCCACTTCAGTAGCTTTGCTATGCGAGTGATTTTGTGAAACCATTTTGATTTCAAATTCCGAAGTAAGATTTGATATTCGAAAGATATGTATATATATATATTTGTAATGATTTGAAGTAAGCCGGTGTTCAGTCCTCGAGTTTTGGATTTGATTTGATATAACCCTATCTTTTGGAATTGATTTACTGATTTGTTGGTGATTTCCAACTCTTGGATTGAAATTTGATTTCACCGATTATTTTGAAGGTTCGAACACTTCCAAATCGAGGTTTAATTTTCAAAGCTAAGTAATTTTGAAAAGTATAAAGTATATAAGTTTGGTATGTATGTTTGAAGTATGTAGTAATATGATTTAAATTAGTTGAAACTGTTTTGTTAAGTAAATGAATAAGGCTATTTTAAATTTTTTTAATATGAAATTTAGATTTGAAATGTTTTGAAAAGAATTTGGTCTTCAAAATATTTTGAATAAAATTAAGTTTAAATGTTTTAACTTAGTAACATCTTTATGAAACTATATATTTAACAAGTTGAAATAAATACATAAGTTGTACGTATGCTGTTTTATTCGCATAATTAATTTGATCCAGGTTTGAGTACACAAGTTTGAGGTGAATTACACCATTTCGTGTTAGGATTTTTCATTTGATTCTTGATGGAGAATATTTGATATGGATTTTGGGCTCGATTCTAGAATTCTCTATCATAGTATATGGCTATGCAAGGAGACTGATGGCTTCTAGTCGAGAAACCATATCAAAATCCGCATTAGGGAAGTCAAATGGACAATACTAGTTCGAAAGCGAACTTGTGTGATCGAGCGAGTGATCAAATGTGATTTTGCGAAATGATGATGTATGTACATCTTATATTCTAATATCATTGATATATTTTGACGCTGAAATTAAAAGTTGTCGGGTTGGATATCTTTGTAGTTTAAATTGGAAATTTTCTTTTAGAAAGCAAAGATATTCAATCCCATATGGCTCTTCATACAGCGAAATTTATTTTTGAAAATTTTTGACCCTGATATAAGATGGACCTTATGTAAATATAAGATGATTTTGAAAACCATTGATTTTGGAAACAAATTGTTTGACTTTAATTATATTGATTTAGAAACTTGGATTATTTTCTAAATTTATTATTTTGGAAACTTTGAAACTGAAGATATTTAATTTGAGAAGAAATAATTTGGTGAAATTGTATATGATTTTGAAACTGAACTGATATTGAAACAAATTGAAATTTGAGAACCATGTGTTACTAAATACTTGATTTGGGAGTTATCGAACTTATATAAAAATTGGTTTGTATAAGTATGACGTTGATTCGAAAACTATGGATTTGAAAAGGTACTCAATTTGAAAAGTGAAATCTTATATAATTGAAGTCTATATAAGTGTGATTTGATATACTATTGATTTTGAAAAGTATTTGATTTGAAAATGAAATCATATATATAATGGACTTTATATAAGTATGATATTTGAAAGTGATTTGAAAAGGTACTATATGATACATATTTTCGAAGTAAAGATATGGAAAGTGCCTTCTGCTTGATATCCGCTTTGTGGCCACATTGTGGATTCATTCTATCGATATTTCTCTGATTTTTGGTTTTCCGGATATGATACTTGAGTTTCCATCGAATTCCATGGCGTTACTCATGGTCTTACGAGCGCGACTGCATAGCGCAACTGCCTGGCTGAGATGGCCTAGGGGTACGGATTGTTTCCTAGGGGATCTAGGCATAACCATTGTGTATCCTGCATCTATGTAGGTCGCATTAGTAGCGAAACCGCCTGGCTGAGATGGCCCAGGGGTACGGATTGTTTCCTGGGGGATCCAGGCGTAACCATTGTGTATCCTGCATTCTACTAGTCATCATGGCGTAACTCGCAGGGCTGAGAAAACTTATGGATATGGATTATTTCCTAGGGGATCCAGGCGTAACCATTGTGTATCTGCGAATCATGGTTAGACAAAGGTTTTATTTGTTTTTTGTTTGGATTGTACTTTCCATATCTGTTTTTTAAAAGTTTTCCAGTATTTTCACTGGGTGTTGAAACAAGTCTACTAAGTACCTGGAGAATTCTAGCTTTGCGCCTGATCAACGCACTGCCAGAGTCTACAGGAACGAGGATAAACTTGTTAAGACATCGAGTTATAAAAGTATTTTCAAAAGGAAAATTTTGTTTCAATATAAAAGTCTTTTGTTATAAAAGTATTTTATTTTAAAGGTACTTTATTATAGAAGTATTTTTCAACAAAGAAATTCTGTATTAATATTTGAAATTAAAACCCTTATGGTTCTAAATTAATTACTCGTGCCCGATATTATTCTTTTGAATCTATCTTATCTGCTCAGCTTTATTTATTCACCTATATTCTGTTTTTCCAAATCCTCCTTCTTTTCCTTGTTGACTATATCCTTTTTAAATATTGTTTATTTATATACTACTTGGTTTAATAGAAAATTTTAGTGTTATAATATTTTAGAAGTTATTAATTAAAAGAAAACATATTTAAAGTAAATGATTATTGATTTATTAATAATATTTGAAAATTTTCTTGAGATAAAAATTAATAAATTTATGAATTATGGATTTAATGTTTTCAAATAGCCTCTTTGTAAATATAAGTAATAATGTAAATAATTGTTTTCGAATAGTTTTCATATATTTGTAAAGGTGTTATTTAAACATATAAACAGTATTTATAAAGGAAGCAAGAATTTCACAAATGGGTTTTGAAAGGTTTTAATGTATTAAAGATAAGTGAATTGCAAATGAAGTTTTCAAATGAATATTTCAAGTAAAATTTATATAGTTTCAAATTAATTGTTTAATCTTGACTTTCAATCTACCTTTATCTCTGGTTGTTCTATTCTCCTACCTCCTCCCTTTTTGGGGATGAAAAGTTTTGAGTGGGGGAGAGTGTAACGACCCAAAATTTTAGTGATTTTATTTATTTAATTAATTGAAATTTTGTGCATTTTAAATAATAAAATTTGAAAATAAAAATTTTATATTTAGAATACGTCTTCTTAAACATAGGAACTGGTAAATTTTCATCAGATAATATGGAGGTTTATTTTATTGTGTAATTCTATTTCAATTTAAATCAGTTAATAACAGTTGAATTTAAAAGTATTCTGAAACCTAAAGATGTTAACATGAGAAAATTTATTTAGAACACTCTGAATCAGACTGCGAAATTCGTTTCGCGAAATTCGGATGTTTCTAGCTCCGTTTGGATTTTTCCATACGGAATAGCAGCATTTTCGGTACCGATTATCGACTTTTGATCGGATGATTGTACCACTAATATCTGTGTACCGTTTTGATCATCTCGTCGTACTGATCTCTGTGGTATATTTATTTCTGTATTTTGAGGTCCGGTACGCGATAGAAGCAATAAAGTGCTCATTGTAACGGCACCTTTAAGACTTTTAATGTAACGACCCGTATTTTTAACACTTTAAAAATACGAATTAAAATGAAAATTTTGGATAAAAATCCGAAGGAAATAAAATTTTGTGTTGTTAAATGTGAATTATAAGTTAAAATACAAAACTGAATTCTGAAATAACTTATTTGTAAATTAAATATGGATGTTAACTTGTAGTGAATGTAAATAATGAATTGAATTTAATTTGATTGTAAACAATGAAATAAATAAAAATGTTACATTTAATATTGAAGTTATAATATGGAAATCAACGTAAATGAATGTAATTTACTATTAAATAAGATGATAAGAAAATGAAAGTAAATGAATTATAAACTATTGATAATAATGTATAAGTAAATAGTTGATTCAATAATGAAAGTGTAAATCGAAACAAAAGAATTCATTTGGAATTAAATAACTTGAATTTGAATTATAATATAATTGAACGCTGAATCTAATATAATCTTTTATATTGGATTTATAATGGAAAATTGTATTGTAAAAGATTGTTAATTACTGCGAAATTAAAAATGGAATATGTGAACAATTGAAATTTGATTTAAAAAGTTAATAATTTAAAATTGGGAATTTTATATTGAAATTAAACAGTCGAATAATTTATTTTTCGAATATTGGATTTAATTAGACAATTAAATCGATAATCTAATAAGTTAAATTTCAGAAATAATTGAAATCGAGTTGAATATGATTGAAAATGATTTGTAAAATTTTATCTTATCATATTGGAGTTATAGTAATGTTATAGAACTTTTAAAATTGAATTTAAAGTTAATTTGTGAAAATTGAATATTTTAATATTTAATTATCGATTGAAAAATAGCCATTTTTCGAACAGTCTCAGAATTGAATGAAACTAGTTCCATTGGATCCGTAATAGTTTGTTATTGTCGGATTTCAATTTTCGTAGCAATCGGAGTTATAGTTTGACCGTGGCAGCTCTAAACGCATCAAATTGTTCTTAATATTAATTCGGCGAGTTAAAATAGTCATTTTTCCAAAAGTCTCGGATTTCGACGAAACCAGTTTCATCGGATCCGTAATGTCATATTATTGTAAGGTTTCAAATTTCAAGTCGATTGGATTTACCGTTTGTTCGGTACGAATTAAAACGCATCGAAATCGGTTTAATTTAAATCGATCGTTTATTGCCATAACTCACACATACGATCGAATTAGCTTCCGAAACCTATTCTATTGTGTCCGGAACGTGGGATAAACCCTAGGAACGCCGGTCACCGCGCGTAAATCGGAGTTCGGAAAATCGAGTGAATAGTGATTTTCGGTAAATTTCTATAAAAGGACCCCTTTATCGTTCCATTTGCACTCAAGCCCTTGTCTTCAACAGCAGCCGGCCCTAGATTTCAATGGCTGAAAAATTTCGAAATTTCTTCTCTTAATATCTCTCAATCCGTTCAACGAAATCGAAAAATTCCAAAAGCAAAGTTGTAGATCTCGGCGAGCTCTTCAAATCCATACGGAGATGATCGAAAACGGAGCAACAAATTAACGGGAAATCGCGTTCAAAGTGGCTGCGTTTTTCACGTTTTTCGAGGCGAGATGGGAGGCCGAGTTCAACTGCAGTCATGGCATGGGTCGAGCTCGAGACGAGCTTCCATTCGGCGGTCTCTGATCAACTTCCCGACGCTTGTGGTGGCCGCGACATGGAGGAGTGGTGCGTGCATATGGGTTCAAAGGTACGTGATTTTCACGTTTGGAAGAGAAGCAAAGCATGCGGCCTGATGATGGAGGGATAGGGATCAATGGCTCAGATCTGATAGGGTTAGAAAATAAAAAGAGAATTGTGATTTATATATATATAAATTCGTACAATCTTTAAAATGCTTTAACTTTTGCATACGAGGTCGGAATTCAACGAAACGAATTGCGTTGGCTTCGTTTTGACGAGCACTACGCTATGGAGTTGGATTGGAAGCATTTGGAGTTAGAGAAAATTTTGAGTTAAATCGAACGCCATTCGATTTGATTTAAAATCGTAAAATCAAGGTGAGTGTTTTATAAACGCTCACAATGTACTAGAATATTCTGATGCTAGTTAAATTTGATATTGTGAAGTGATATGATTTTTATTAGTCGTTGTTGATAAAAATTTAATTGTCATCTAGATCGTCGTTGAATTTAATGTTAGAAATTAAAATTGACAGTTAAATTAAATAGGAATTTGATTGCGATTAAATTACCTGACATTGATAACTATGAAATTTCCATGAATTATATTGTTGTCTGGATGATTGGTTGCGATGAATGCTATTGATTGATGTTGAATGTTTGAATGTTTATTTGTTGTATATATCCTGTCATCACCCTGCGTATTATTTACAGTTGTAAATTTAATCATTTTGAATAAATTGAGATATATGTTGAAATGATATATACCTATGACACTATGATTCGAATTGAAATGATATATCTATTCCTGAAATTTAATTGAAATAATTATCCACTTGGCCATAGGTTAGAAAATTATATACGGACACCGGATTGGCTAAATTAATTGATTTTAAAAGTTGTTTTGAAATTATTTAAATGAATTGATTTTAAGAATAAAATCCAAATTATGGAAAATGAATTATTTTGAATTGGAGCTTGAAATGTTGGAATTTAAACTTGATAAACGAAATTGTTTAATTAATCGAAGTTTAGTTTTTTTTAAATTAAAAATTGAAATACGGCATATATTTTCGGAAGTTGATTTGTTTTAAAGATTGGACTTTTATTCAAACTTTGAATATTTCTAAGAAAACTTATATGAAATGATATTTTAGGTTTGAGCTTAGAATTGAAATTTGGATTCAAAAATTTGGTATTGAAAGTAAATTTGATTTAATGTTTAAATCGATATTTTGAAATTGGATTTGGAACTGAAATTGGAAATTAATTGGAAATTGGAATTTAAATTAATTTGGAATTGAAATTTAAATTCATTTGGAATTGGGATTGAAATTGGAAATAAATTGGGAATTGGAAATTAATTTGGAATTAGAAATTAATTTGAAATTGGAAATTAAAAGTGAACGGAATTTGTTTATTGGAATCGAAATTTATATGGAATCAAAATTTATTCGAGTTGAAATCGGAATTGAATCGATTAAATCGAAATGGAAATTTGAATTGATTTGGGTAGGAAATTGGGAAGTTGACCGGTTTGACTTTGGAATTTGTTTTAAATGAATATTTTAGTATAATTGATTTAAAATCTATATTCTTTAAATATTGAAATTATTTTGATTTTCAAACTGTTTTACTATGTAAACCATTTTTATATTCAAATTATTTTCGATTAAACTATTTAAATATTTTCTATTAAACTATTTTAACTATTTTAATTATTTAAACTACTTTTAAATTACTTAAAACTATTTTCTAAAATTTTCAAGCTGGTCAATAAGGTGAATTGTTTATATTTAAATCTCGAATTTAAATACGAATTGGGTTAAATGAAGTTGCAACCTAAATTGAAATTCGAAATGATTTTGAAATTTAAATGAGATATTGAGGCGAAAAATGATTTTTGAAACGAAATCGTATATTTTGAGTAGATATGATGATTTTGAAATGGATTTGATCTTTGAAGCGAATATGATATTTTTGATAATCAATTATGAATTGATTTTGAAAATGTAAAAGATCCAACCGGTGTGAAAAATATAACGTAGTTATTAAAGAGACCGGGATCGGATATGGACATACTCTCTGTCGATACCGAAAACCACTTTAATAACTATATTCGCGGAGTGTTGATCCAGAACGAAGTGGATGGTTTGGTGAACGTGTTGACTGAAGAAAGAGAACGATATTGGATGACCCCTGACATGACTAAAACAGGAGCCGCGCCGGGCCATTGAGGATCGCCATCTCTAGCGGACACACTCCTTCGATACCATGTCTATTACTTTTGTGATTCGATTTGGGTGCACCCCGCGATTATGGGAGTGTTGTTTCGCGGTGTTGGGGTAGTAGCTGCTATGCCCAACATCAGTCCGGATCACGCAACTACTAGTATCCTAGTTGGTATCGCCTCATGTACCTTGTCATACTGATTATCCTATTCGCGACCACTACGTTATGGTTTGTACCTTGAGTATATGGATTGCCCTCTGGTGACTTCCGGTTTTGGGGAAACTACGGTCTTGTATATGCTCTTGGGAATATAAATGTGTTAAGCGGCGAATGGGCGTTGACTTAACACTATTTTGATACCTTTACTTTACTTTAGACATTATCTATATAGCGTATCTTATTGTATATATAGATAGTTTAACGGATCCTTGAGAGATGGAAAATCCCGTAACATCTCTTGAGTTATTGCACGCACGTTGACACTGGATAGGAGATGTCAAACCCCGTAAACATCTCTGACGCCGTTTACACTCATATTTATTACGATTGATTTAACTTTCATAAGGATATTTTAGTCCTGACTCGAGTGTTTTGTCTTTTCATTACGCTCGGGTCAGCCTGAGCATTTCAGTTTAGGTTGAAGATCATTTCCTTGGAGGACGGAGACGAAGATTTGGTATATTATCTACTACTATTATATTCATTCCATTCCACTGTATTGTTGTATGATATTTGCTGTGTATGTAACTATGATAAATGTTGTATAATAATAATCAAATGTATTCATTTCAAATGTATTCATTTAATTAACAGCTTCATGAACTGTTATTTTATTATCATACTTTAGCCTTCCGCTGTGAGATTCTGTGTTGTTTCATTTCCTTTATTTCTTTTCTTTTCTTTTCTTATTTAACCCCAATAACCATCCGCCCTTTTGAATGGTTTAGAATCGACATGTGTGTCTGATTTGTCGATTTGAACGGTCCAAAAAGGCGGGTCGTTACAGTTGGTATCAGAGCTTGGTTTAGCGATAAACCTTGGCTCTAGTGGGGAATAACTCATTGAAATAGAGGTAAACTATATGAATGAGTTGAGTGTATATGAGAGAGCGTATTTGTAATTTTGATATAAAAATGATTTTATATTGTGTTAATTTGTTCCGTTGAGTATTTATGAATTCTGGTTGGTACTTGGGACGCCAAGGCATCGATAGGAATTTCTAAACACTCGAATAGGACAGATTGACATAATATTGTTTTGGATTATATTCTATATATAAAAGACTTATCTTGAAAATTTATAAATGTTGATTGTATTGGTTAGAGATGATAATATTAGATTATCATCGTTTATTGTTGATTAGTCAATATTTCTAACTATTGACTATTGAATGATTTTAAGAAATGAAACTTGTAAATATGATTGACAATGAATATAAATGGTAAATAAAATAAAATAAAAATGAATTTAAATTAAGATGGAGAATTTAAATTCCGGTGTTTTGAAAATTTATTATCAAAAATTTGAAATGTATAATATAAGTATTATATGATAGTATATTCGATTAGAAATTGTTTTCAAAGGATTTTCAAATGAAGTAAGTGTTATACTCCCCTCTTGACACTAGAAAATGATTCCGGTGATGAGTGCACGCATCATCGACTTTATTTTCGAGAGTCCAAGTGGGGGAGATCACTTAATAGTTTTTCTAAACCCTGTTTTGATTAAAATTGAATTTTATTTTGTATTCTCTATAGTATGACTTGATATATATTAATATAAGTATATATTATTTCAAACTTGATTTGAAATGAAACCGGAGTTGAAAATTTTAAGTTCTTTAATATTTAATGACTTTAAACTATTGAAATAAACTAGAAACTGTACTCTTTTGGATTAAATAGAACTTGAACTGAAATTTTCTAAAGTATGTAATGAAAATAAGTATATATATATATATATATATTTCAATGCTGATTAAAATTTTTCTAAAAAGTATGATTTGAGATATAAAGATATTAGTATATATATATATATTTATTTAAAAAAAAAGGGTTTAATCGAATCCGGTGTTGAAATTCTTAAGTTCTCTAATAAGGAATGATTTTAATTATTAAACTAAAGTAAATCTTGAATTGTTAGAAACTTATGAATTGAAAAAGGTGAAATTGAATTTAAGTGTTCAAAAAAAAAAAATTTATTAAAATTGTAGGAGTAACCCTTAATTTGGAAAATAATAAATTGGAAATTTATTTAATAGGTATAACACTCAAATTGAATGAAAAGAAGTTGTATATTGTTTAACTACATTCTATTTGCATAGCTATAACTTACCAAATACTTAAAAGGTTTAAAATGCTAATATGGATAAGTAAATGAATAATATACAAGTGTGATTGCGAATAATAAAATGTGAAGATCTATTGATAGTTGTAAATATAAAGCAAATTTAAGTTGTAAAATGAATTAAATTTAAAATTAATTAAATATAAAATTAGTAAATGGAAACTAATTAAATTTGAATAAAACTAAATGTCAATAAACTTGGAAGTATATGAAATTAAAATTTTGCCTTGGAAATGTATAACTGATTTAGTGTAGATTTGGATGGATGTTAATGTTTGATATGCATTGGTTGTTAGATGGATGGTAATTGATTAAATAGAATTCATTAGTGTTAATGGAATTGAATAAACGGAATAAAATTTTAAATAATTAAATTCAAATTTGAAGCAAAGTGAAATTAAATATAATTGAATTCAAATTAAATTGAAGCAAATTGACTTGAATTTAAATTAAGAATGAAACAAACTTGAATAAATTGGAAACAAATCGAATGTAAACTTATTTCATGGATATATAAGAAAATAAACGACTTTGTGTTTGTGATTGTTTCTTTAGAAAATTTGAAGATTGATGGTTTGTACTTTGAAATAACAAAAGCAAAATTTGAAAAATCCAAAATACTCAAAGAGAGCTGAAATGAAAATAGCCAAAACTTTTAAATGGTTGAACGAAATTAGACGATCTTAGACTTTTCAGAAAGCCTGGAAACTGTGCTACATGTTTGTTTAGAATGTTTTGATAAATACCTTCATCCACTAGGCTTAAAACACCAATATTAGTCGCTGGCCTGTGCGAAGTAGAAATCTGAAGCACCTTAGTATTCTTGCCATAACTTTTTACTGGTGTATCGGATTTTGATGATCTTGCCCTTTCTGGAAAGCTTAGAACTTAAGCTAAAACTTTTGTTTTAAATGTCTTGTGTTTTTCTGTCATTTAGAAGGTCAAAAACGTGACCAAACGTCGCTGACCTGCGCAATTCATTGCCCAGGCTGAGGCGTGTGATTTTAGTAAAATGACCGTAACTTTTGAACGGAAGGTCCGAATTCAATGATTTTGGACATTCCGGAAAGCCTGAAACGAATGCAACAACTTTTGTTTAGATTCCATCGTCAAATTTTATCGTTTAAGGGACCAAAAACCGAGATTCATTTGCTGTCCTGAAATTGGAATTGCAGTTTTAAGCTAAACTTGTTATATGTATGTTGTTTATGATAAGTATATCGATCTATCTTTATATGCATGGTTCTAACTTGGTTATTGAGAATTTTAGTAGGTAGCAAAGGGGTTGCGCTTCGTTTGTGGAGCTCGCTTCTGCGCTTAATGCAAAATGTAAGTTAAAATGCTAATAAACGCTAAATAAAAGGTACGTTCTCGGATTACGGTTTATGTTGTGGTATATTATTGTGTTCCCCATGTTTTGGGATGCCTCATTCTTGTAATGAGATGTATATCATGCAATTATTACCACTGTGAAATTTTTCGGTCCTAGCCGCGCAAAGGAGGTGCTGCCGAATTTTTTCAAAAATCCGGGAGTTAGAAAATTTTGAGATTGAAAAAAAATCCTATAACTAAATTTTGCAAATAAGTCGAATATTTTGAATGAATTATATCTAGATGATGGTTTCTCCTTCTCCGTTCCTTTTCGAGGACGAAAAGTTTTAAGTGGGGGAGAATGTAACGACCCGTATTTTTAACACTTTAAAAATACGAATTAAAATGAAAATTTTGGATAAAAATCCGAAGGAAATAAAATTTTGTGTTGTTAAATGTGAATTATAAGTTAAAATACAAATCTGAATTCTGAAATAACTTATTTGTAAATTAAATATGGATGTTAACTTGTAGTGAATGTAAATAATGAATTGAATTTAATTTGATTGTAAACAATGAAATAAATAAAAATGTTACATTTAATATTGAAGTTATAATATGGAAATCAACGTAAATGAATGTAATTTACTATTAAATAAGATGATAAGAAAATGAAAGTAAATGAATTATAAACTATTGATAATAATGTATAAGTAAATAGTTGATTCAATAATGAAAGTGTAAATCGAAACAAAAGAATTCATTTGGAATTAAATAACTTGAATTTGAATTATAATATAATTAAACGCTGAATCTAATATAATCTTTTATATTGGATTTATAATGGAAAATTGTATTGTAAAAGATTGTTAATTACTGCGAAATTAAAAATGGAATATGTGAACAATTGAAATTTGATTTAAAAAGTTAATAATTTAAAATTGGGAATTTTATATTGAAATTAAACAGTCGAATAATTTATTTTTCGAATATTGGATTTAATTAGACAATTAAATCGATAATCTAATAAGTTAAATTTCAGAAATAATTGAAATCGAGTTGAATATGATTGAAAATGATTTGTAAAATTTTATCTTATCATATTGGAGTTATAGTAATGTTATAGAACTTTTAAAATTGAATTTAAAGTTAATTTGTGAAAATTGAATATTTTAATATTTAATTATCGACTGAAAAATAGCCATTTTTCGAACAGTCTCAGAATTGAATGAAACTAGTTCCATTGGATCCGTAATAGTTTGTTATTGTCGGATTTCAATTTTCGTAGCAATCGGAGTTATAGTTTGACCGTGGCAGCTCTAAACGCATCAAATTGTTCTTAATATTAATTCGGCGAGTTAAAATAGTCATTTTTCCAAAAGTCTCGGATTTCGACGAAACCAGTTTCATCGGATCCGTAATGTCATATTATTGTAAGGTTTCAAATTTCAAGTCGATTGGATTTACCGTTTGTTCGGTCGAATTAAAACGCATCGAAATCGGTTTAAATCGGTTTAATTTAAATCGATCGTTTATTGCCATAACTCACACATACGATCGAATTAGCTTCCGAAACCTATTCTATTGTGTCCGGAACGTGGGATAAACCCTAGGAACGCCGGTCACCGCGCGTAAATCGGAGTTCGGAAAATCGAGTGAATAGTGATTTTCGGTAAATTTCTATAAAAGGACCCCTTTATCGTTCCATTTGCACTCAAGCCCTTGTCTTCAACAGCAGCCGGCCCTAGATTTCAATGGCTGAAAAATTTCGAAATTTCTTCTCTTAATATCTCTCAATCCGTTCAACGAAATCGAAAAATTCCAAAAGCAAAGTTGTAGATCTCGGCGAGCTCTTCAAATCCATACGGAGATGATCGAAAACGGAGCAACAAATTAACGGGAAATCGCGTTCAAAGTGGCTGCGTTTTTCACGTTTTTCGAGGCGAGATGGGAGGCCGAGTTCAACTGCAGTCATGGCATGGGTCGAGCTCGAGACGAGCTTCCATTCGGCGGTCTCTGATCAACTTCCCGACGCTTGTGGTGGCCGCGACATGGAGGAGTGGTGCGTGCATATGGGTTCAAAGGTACGTGATTTTCACGTTTGGAAGAGAAGCAAAGCATGCGGCCTGATGATGGAGGGATAGGGATCAATGGCTCAGATCTGATAGGGTTAGAAAATAAAAAGAGAATTGTGATTTATATATATATAAATTCGTACAATCTTTAAAATGCTTTAACTTTTGCATACGAGGTCGGAATTCAACGAAACGAATTGCGTTGGCTTCGTTTTGACGAGCACTACGCTATGGAGTTGGATTGGAAGCATTTGGAGTTAGAGAAAATTTTGAGTTAAATCGAACGCCATTCGATTTGATTTAAAATCGTAAAATCAAGGTGAGTGTTTTATAAACGCTCACAATGTACTAGAATATTCTGATGCTAGTTAAATTTGATATTGTGAAGTGATATGATTTTTATTAGTCGTTGTTGATAAAAATTTAATTGTCATCTAGATCGTCGTTGAATTTAATGTTAGAAATTAAAATTGACAGTTAAATTAAATAGGAATTTGATTGCGATTAAATTACCTGACATTGATAACTATGAAATTTCCATGAATTATATTGTTGTCTGGATGATTGGTTGCGATGAATGCTATTGATTGATGTTGAATGTTTGAATGTTTATTTGTTGTATATATCCTGTCATCACCCTGCGTATTATTTACAGTTGTAAATTTAATCATTTTGAATAAATTGAGATATATGTTGAAATGATATATACCTATGACACTATGATTCGAATTGAAATGATATATCTATTCCTGAAATTTAATTGAAATAATTATCCACTTGGCCATAGGTTAGAAAATTATATACGGACACCGGATTGGCTAAATTAATTGATTTTAAAAGTTGTTTTGAAATTATTTAAATGAATTGATTTTAAGAATAAAATCCAAATTATGGAAAATGAATTATTTTGAATTGGAGCTTGAAATGTTGGAATTTAAACTTGATAAACGAAATTGTTTAATTAATCGAAGTTTAGTTTTTTTTAAATTAAAAATTGAAATACGGCATATATTTTCGGAAGTTGATTTGTTTTAAAGATTGGACTTTTATTCAAACTTTGAATATTTCTAAGAAAACTTATATGAAATGATATTTTAGGTTTGAGCTTAGAATTGAAATTTGGATTCAAAAATTTGGTATTGAAAGTAAATTTGATTTAATGTTTAAATCGATATTTTGAAATTGGATTTGGAACTGAAATTGGAAATTAATTGGAAATTGGAATTTAAATTAATTTGGAATTGAAATTTAAATTCATTTGGAATTGGGATTGAAATTGGAAACAAATTGGGAATTGGAAATTAATTTGGAATTAGAAATTAATTTGAAATTGGAAATTAAAAGTGAACGGAATTTGTTTATTGGAATCGAAATTTATATGGAATCAAAATTTATTCGAGTTGAAATCGGAATTGAATCGATTAAATCGAAATGGAAATTTGAATTGATTTGGGTAGGAAATTGGGAAGTTGACCGGTTTGACTTTGGAATTTGTTTTAAATGAATATTTTAGTATAATTGATTTAAAATCTATATTCTTTAAATATTGAAATTATTTTGATTTTCAAACTGTTTTACTATGTAAACCATTTTTATATTCAAATTATTTTCGATTAAACTATTTAAATATTTTCTATTAAACTATTTTAACTATTTTAATTATTTAAACTACTTTTAAATTACTTAAAACTATTTTCTAAAATTTTCAAGCTGGTCAATAAGGTGAATTGTTTATATTTAAATCTCGAATTTAAATACGAATTGGGTTAAATGAAGTTGCAACCTAAATTGAAATTCGAAATGATTTTGAAATTTAAATGAGATATTGAGGCGAAAAATGATTTTTGAAACGAAATCGTATATTTTGAGTAGATATGATGATTTTGAAATGGATTTGATCTTTGAAGCGAATATGATATTTTTGATAATCAATTATGAATTGATTTTGAAAATGTAAAAGATCCAACCGGTGTGAAAAATATAACGTAGTTATTAAAGAGACCGGGATCGGATATGGACATACTCTCTGTCGATACCGAAAACCACTTTAATAACTATATTCGCGGAGTGTTGATCCAGAACGAAGTGGATGGTTTGGTGAACGTGTTGACTGAAGAAAGAGAACGATATTGGATGACCCCTGACATGACTAAAACAGGAGCCGCGCCGGGCCATTGAGGATCGCCATCTCTAGCAGACACACTCCTTCGATACCATGTCTATTACTTTTGTGATTCGATTTGGGTGCACCCCGCGATTATGGGAGTGTTGTTTCGCGGTGTTGGGGTAGTAGCTGCTATGCCCAACATCAGTCCGGATCACGCAACTACTAGTATCCTAGTTGGTATCGCCTCATGTACCTTGTCATACTGATTATCCTATTCGCGACCACTACGTTATGGTTTGTACCTTGAGTATATGGATTGCCCTCTGGTGACTTCCGGTTTTGGGGAAACTACGGTCTTGTATATGCTCTTGGGAATATAAATGTGTTAAGCGGCGAATGGGCGTTGACTTAACACTATTTTGATACCTTTACTTTACTTTAGACATTATCTATATAGCGTATCTTATTGTATATATAGATAGTTTAACGGATCCTTGAGAGATGGAAAATCCCGTAACATCTCTTGAGTTATTGCACGCACGTTGACACTGGATAGGAGATGTCAAACCCCGTAAACATCTCTGACGCCGTTTACACTCATATTTATTACGATTGATTTAACTTTCATAAGGATATTTTAGTCCTGACTCGAGTGTTTTGTCTTTTCATTACGCTCGGGTCAGCCTGAGCATTTCAGTTTAGGTTGAAGATCATTTCCTTGGAGGACGGAGACGAAGATTTGGTATATTATCTACTACTATTATATTCATTCCATTCCACTGTATTGTTGTATGATATTTGCTGTGTATGTAACTATGATAAATGTTGTATAATAATAATCAAATGTATTCATTTCAAATGTATTCATTTAATTAACAGCTTCATGAACTGTTATTTTATTATCATACTTTAGCCTTCCGCTGTGAGATTCTGTGTTGTTTCATTTCCTTTATTTCTTTTCTTTTCTTTTCTTATTTAACCCCAATAACCATCCGCCCTTTTGAATGGTTTAGAATCGACATGTGTGTCTGATTTGTCGATTTGAACGGTCCAAAAAGGCGGGTCGTTACATTTAACTTTCCAATCCTTTTCAAATCTTTACCGTACAGCTCAAACAAATAATCAATTGCATTAAATAGCTTTTCAGCTAAAATAATCAATTGCATTAAATAGCTTTTCAGCTGAAATCAAGGGAATTGGACCTTTACCATTTATTTGGGTTATATTGGTTGCCCATTTATTTACGTACGTTTCCATCTTTGCTTAAACTTCTCTGTCCATTTTTCCATTATAATATTCTTTCACATTTTTCATTTGCTTACGTTACTTGGAAAATTTATGCATATATAATATATATTCTCTCCTGTCCTTTTCTTTTGCCTGAGACTTCTCTCCTTCCATGAAATTTCTCCTTCCCCTTCTAATTTTCGGCCTTTCCTTTTCTTTCCACTCCTGCCACCATTCTCAACCCATCTCTAGACAATGGCCGCCACCTAGCCTCGCCAAGGCATCAACGCACATATGGCCTCGTCTCCCCTTCCCTTCCATCTCCTCCTTCATTTCTCTACTCCATGCCAACACCTTTGTTCTCCTCTCTCTCACTACACGCTGACCAAGCCCCATCACCACCCAACGTCATTTCCTTGCTTTGGCCATTGCAGCCTCTTCTTCTTTTAGGTGTAAGTCATTTGTATGTAAGTCCATATATATAGATTTCTATATAGTTTATATTATGGCTGCACATATTTTTATGATTTAAAGGCTGTTGTTTGCTCTTGTTCTATTTTATTTTGATTTGCATAACTTATAGTAATATTTTTCTAGTTATATTATATTGTATCAAATTTAATTATATTGTATCATATATTTCAAATACTTATTTACCTGTTTCGTATGTATAGAGTGTATGTTTATATATATATATATATATATATTATTTTGAAAAATGCATTTTCTATGTTGCCGCACATATTTATAAGTTTTGTTTTTCTGTTAGCTGTGATATGTCAGTCTGCATATGAGGGCGTATGTTTACAATATGATGTTGAGAAGTTTATACCCTATATTAACTAAATATATTTGTTGTTATATATATGATCTGCACATATAAGATGTTGTATTGGTTACAAGTTGTTTTATGTAATGAAGTAAGTTATTACATGCAAAGGCTAAATGAGTTTTACCAGGGCCGTACATATATGTTTACAGTTTTGTCTATAGTATATGGGATTTTAAATGTATATATATTTGATGTGCCGAACGTAATATATATATTTGTTATTAAAATACTGTTTTAGTGAGTTTGGTTCTATATATACTAGTTTACGTTGTTTTCTTTACATTATGTATTTCAATTGTTGTTTACAGTAATAAGATGAGTTGGTATACGTTTTGATCTAAGAATTTGCATATGTTTTATTTTATTCTTTGTAAGTCTATCATGTATAGTTAGTGGTCTGCATTTCTATTTTAATTTTAATTTTATAGATATTTTTGATTTTGATATTTGAGGCTTTAAATATATATATTTTGTGCTTTAAATGGAAATTGATTTTAACAAATAATGTATATATTTCTGTTCTATTAAAATGATTCTGATTATCTTCATCGACCCCGTTCTGATTTGCTCCATCTATTCTTATTATCAGCTTTGATCGTTGAATCCGTGCCGATTTTTGCTTTGCTTCGATTCGTCATTCAAATTTCAGTGTCCATATCAGTGTGCGTATCCGTGTCATCTTCTATACTCTCTAGCCTCGGAAGGTGAGCAATCACTCACGATTAACGTTCTTGTATATATTAAATTTGATTTCAGTTGAAACAACAATTGAAATATGCTGGTGTTAGTTATTTACATTATTATATATATGCCATTATATGCTATATGTTCACCTATGACATCTGACACCACTATCTGTTATTTATATTGATTGATATATGTCTGTTATGTTATTATCATATCTGTTATCACTCTGCAAGTTTCCTGTTAGTATAGAATTCACTATGGGTTGAAATGATACATACCCGAACGGACTTTAGAATAGGAGAAAATCGTTATGGGATGAAATGATAGACCCAAGCGATTTTCAATTGAATTGAATTTGGGATTGCGGGTCAAAATGATATCTACCCGTATATATTTAAATTACGGATTGAAATGATAAATATCCGTATCACTTGACCATAGGATAAGAAATTATATACAGACACCGTTGGTCCATATATAAACATTTTGAAAATTAAATTCTATGGTTTCGGAAAGAAATATATGGTTTTAATAAATGTTGATTCTTAAATTTTTATATATAAATGGTAATGATATATACATATTTAATAATAATATTTAATTTAATTAAGATTGATTTAATACATATAATATGGTTAAGTATTTAAATTTATATTTCAAAATAGATTTTGGTAATAATTTGAATAAGTTAAGGTTGGGAAGATAATTTGAATTTAGTTGAAATTGTATTCAATAAAGAATTTTTAATTAAACCGATTTGAAACTTATTGAAGTTGAGATTTAAGATATGATTTATAACTTGGGTTTGATTTAAGTAATTTAATGAATATTTCTTGTTTAAATAAATTTAAGGAAATATTTATAAAAATGTAATTTAAGGCTAGTTAAATGATATTGAATTTATTAAGTGAATATTCCCTGATTAAATAATAATGAAGTTAAATCAAGAGCTATATGAAACTGTTAAATTTAACTTTGAAATGGTGAATATTAAAGCTTTGAAATATATTGAGAATTTAAATGGTCTATCGAGAACTGAATTGAATTGATGAATTGAGCCTTGAATAAATTTGAATTTGGAATTTGAGTCGATTTGAATCAATTAGTGAGACTTGAGGAAATTTTAAATACTTTACTTTATAAGTTATTTAATATATATATACTATTTTGGAAAATAGATATATTTGAAATGAAAATGATACCTTGGTTTTGAAGTATAAATTAATTTGAAATAGCCACGGTGTTGTAGTGTATATTTTCACATTGTAGACAGTTCCACGGATCCTTAGAGGATGGATATCCCAAACATCCTTTGAGTTACTTGTATTTCAGTTGATATTTCACTAGAGTTGGATTTAATGATATAAGAATGTTAATCCTGACTCGAGCGTTTTGTGTTTTGCTTTACGCTCGGGTCAGACTGAGTGATACAGAATTTGAGACTCGGCCTTGGAGTTTGGAGCTTCATTTGGAGATCCAACTATCGATTCAGCTTTTAGCTTTCCCAGTTGATTTGTTCAAAGAGGTCATTTATTCGTACTGAAGACTTCACTGATTTGAGATATTCTGTTGTATTTTATTTCTAACTCTGATGTTTATATAGTAGCTTCTTGAACTATTATTTTATCTATTTCGCTGCGTATTATTGTATTACTCTGTGTCTGTGATTGATTTATTTACTATATATGCTGAGTTTTGCCAAATTTTAAATTAACAATATGATATTTTAAGCAATTCAAGTCCGACATGTGTGGATGCGAATGGTTGAAAATACCGGGTCGTTACAAACTAGATAACCAATCTTATTCAAAATAAAAGGCATTTTCTTTCTATTATATACTTTATATAATATTTATATTATTTATTTATTGAAAGTATATTTAATATAGAAAATCCATAAATGGTATGTTTTGTGATAGTAGTTACAATATGTCATAATCATGAGTGATTTATCATAATAAAATAAATATATCGTTTAAAATATTCGTAGTCAAGATGTATCGAGACTGTATATCAATACATCTATTGAGACTAGAGTACATAACATTCTCCAAACCTTGACAGTGTATTACTCATGGCTGTTGCAAGGGGTTACGTAATGATAGTTACTGGATAACTATGGAATGATTCACTCGATAGTTTTTTGTTGGTTAATATAACTAAGGTCAAACAGAAAATATTGATGCGATAATTTTACACAATTCCCTTGGCTTGAGAACACCATCGGCCTCCAATATGGAAACTCTTATTTGATTATAATTAAATCATGACACAATGTCCATTAAATGACTATATTTGGATCTAGTGGAAGCATTGGAAGTGAAAAACTGTTCAAGAGAAAATTCATCTCCTCAGTTATTTGGGGTTAGTATCACGAGGTCAACTCAAGTCAATTGAAAATCAAATTCTTTAGCCAGAGCAGTACGGTTAATGATAATTATTATTATTGAACAAAGGATTTTGTATTTGCACTTACAATGTTAAATAGGGACGATGTTAGAATTTTGACTGTTACCAAATTCCGCAAGTCCTAATGTGATATAGTTTTGACGAAGAGAATTGGTGTAATAATGATCACTATTGGATAACGCTTAAATAAGTAAAATTGGATTTTACCAGTAAAGATGTGTAAGTGATAAATTCAGTCAAAATATCACACCGCTAGCTAAACTAACATATGAAAATTAATGATATAATTGTTCAACATTAATTGTCGAATGAATTTACACCATTGAGTCACACGACCGTATTTGTAAATTCTTCGAAAAAACCACATGATTTAATTAAATTTATAAAATATTGTAAGTTAATTGAATTAATTAATATTTGGGAAATATTAATTATTATTTAATTTATTTGATGTTTGGAAGTTATTTGGAATTATTTGAATGCGTATATAAAAGTTACATTTACATACATCGATATACGATATCTATGTATTTTTGAACAAGTTTAAACAAAAGACAATTGCATGAAAAGATTTATGGAAATTTTATACCATTTGAAGGCAAGAAATTTTAGTCATACCATATGAATAGAAAGGAATGGAGAGAGAGAGAGAAAATTAAGGGAATTGATTAGGAAAGTTTTTATTAAAAGAATGAGAAATATTTTTTTCTTTCAATTAAAACAAATCCACTAATCCATTTGACATTCATTTTTATGCTCTATTCTCTTTTCTCCTCCTAACTATCCATGACTGAAAATCAAATCAATATTTCTATAAAATTTATCAACTCAAATATCAAATGCAAACATCACATAAAATAAAAATAAGTGTTTTATCCTTCTCTTACAAGACTGGATAGTGATCCACTTGAGATCTAAGGAGAAATCTCAAATCAAGGTGTTTATCTTGGCTTCATCTAAATGGTGAACTCCTATTTTGTTTATTTATTTCATCATGATTATATGTTTCCATTCTTCACCTATTCCATTCATCCATTTGTATTATTTGGACAATGTTTGAATATTTTGTTTATTCCCACGAACCAGCTTTATCCTCATAATGTTAATATAATTAGAATCATCTTGTTTACTTTCACTATTATTCACATGTCACCAATGTTAATTATTATGGATCTATCTTTATTTTGTTTGGTTGTTAATTTACGTTATGTATTTAAATAGATCTGTTTTTCAATGTCATAATTTATACATGCATGTTTTGTCCAATTCTTTCATGTAGAAACTCTCATTTGAATAACATTTTGAAATAATTTATTTACATAATGTTTAGTTTCACATTATAAAATTGAAGATTCTTTTTGAAGTCATTTTGAAATAATTTTGCTTGTTGTTTACATAAAATTTTAGGTAGACTTGAAATTCATGAGTTGGTTAAAAAAGGAAAGGTTAGCAATTTAATTGAATTTAATGATAAATTACCTATTATAATTTTTATTGCTTGTTACATAAAATCCAAACATGAACAAAATACACATGTAATTTATTTGAAACAATTTTGGAATGTGGGTATAATTTTTGTATGGTTGTTGATTTGGATATAAATCTTTTCATCAGTACACACTTTATAAAAAATTATTATTATAAGTGAACTTTTATGCAAAATATCACATGCCCCTTTTAACCCTTGTTAAGGTAGGATTTTATTTTACTAACCATAATTTTTTTTGTAAGGCAAGCGGGGTTAACTGGTCCCCTACCAGAGTTTATTGATTAAAGAAAAAAGAAAGGAAAATGTGACAAAAACAAGCTTTTGTCACCAAACATACAAAACCAAGGAAAAAATATCATGCACGAGAATACACCGTAAATGTACCACATTGAAGAGAAAAACAGCTACCAATGCAGCAACAAAATGACAGACATGAAACATCAACATGCACAGAGGGATGCACATGAAGAAGCATGAATCAAAAATATCCATAAGCAATGACAAGTCAATTCCAAAACCCACTTCTGTGTGGAGAGAAACCATGGCAAGAGAATCTTATCCCTGATTGAATTTTTGACATAATTGTGTACCAGAGTTAAGGAGCAGCAGCATCAACAAGTTTAAAGCACCGAGAATTCCGTTCAATCCAAACAGTTCTGAAGTAAATTTTAAGAACAAAGAAAGTTATATCTCTATTTCCATGCCTATTCCTCGTAGCAATCTTCAGATCATTCCATTTTGTTGCAGAGTCTCCATCATATCTAACTAAACCAATTTTGTTAAACAATGTGCTTATCATATTGGATAAGAAGCCACACTCGAAGAATAGGTGATCAACAGATTCAGGAAATATATTATAGAAGAGGCATTGCTGATCGATGACCATTCCAGCACACAACAACTTGTCTCTGGTTTGTATAGCCTTGTGAATGACTCGCCAAAACATCAAATTTTCGTTTGCCGTAGAAATAGTAGTCCAACACACCCTAGCCCAAATTGAGATAGGAAAAGTTTCAGTGTGAAGAAGAAGATCATAAACCCGACCAATGCTATGTGATCTTCCCTTCCAAAGTAAAGCAGAATCAAGTCTGATAGGGACCACATGCTCATTCAAACTCCCCCATAATGCATTGACTACTTGATTACTGGTAGAGGGAGTGCAGAGCTTCCTATTAACAATGTACCCAACTGCACAAGCATTCCCTCCTATTAGAGATTGCATTCGTTCCTGAACACTCAATTTAGTTTCTAACACCAAGCCATCATCCATCCATGGATCCTTCCAAAATTTAACGGTGCATCCAGAGGAAATTGAGTACTTAGCATAAGGAAGAAGAGTACTTCTGATGCTAAGTATTTTCTGCCATATCCAACTCGTATTTTGAGATACTGTCATAGTCCAGAAATTCCCAGTCTTAATTCGATATTTCCATACCCATTGCACCCAAAAGCTTTCCTTCTTATTCAACAAAGCATCCATATGGGTACTGACCGCTGCCTTGTTCCATATTGAGATATTGATGATTCCAAGGCCACCATAATATAGTGGCTTTTCTAAACTACTGTATGATAGAGGTATAAACTTCCTGTTGTGAATTGATCCAGTCCAGAGGAATCTTAACATAGCAGTTCGTATCATAGAGAGAAGTTGAGTGGGTAATATGAAAGTTCTTGCCCAATACACAGTCATGGAAAAACAAACTGACTTAACAAGCACTAATCTACCAGCCATGGACAGCAACCTGGTAGTCCATGAGCTAAGTTTAGAAGTGATTTTATTGTACAGCAAAATGCAGTGTGCCTTGGTTACTCTAGATGTACATAGAGGAAGGCCTAGATATGTCATCATATTTTCCATAGGCTGCAGACCAGAATGAGTCAAGAGCCTAGCCTTTTCAGTCATGCTAATGCCAGAGATTAGTATATGAGATTTTGAATGATTGATTTTAAGACCAATAGCAAGATAAAAGGAATGAAGACACCGAAGGATACCAGCTATGGAATGATCATTAGGCTTTGTAAAGATCACTATATCATCAGCAAAAATAAGGGAGGAGATTTGCTGGTGTTTACACTTAGGACGGTAAGAGATAGTATTATCTTCAAATTTCATTGCTAGCATACAGTTCAGCGTGTTAACTCCTTTTTGACAATGACCTACGAGTTAAGAAGTGAACGACTTAAGTTATGCCACGACCTAACGAGTTAAGAGAGCTAACGACCTAACTACTAAAGGGACCTATGAGTTAGCGGCCTACGACTTAAGAGGATCTACGACTTAAGAGGATCTACGACTTAAGAGAGCTCCGACTTAACTACAAGACCGACCTAAAACACTTGCCCACTTGAGGAATGCTCCGAGTTAAGGTAGGCACCGACTTAAGAGATGCTCCGACTTAACAGTCTACGAGATAAGGAAGTCTTCGACTTAAGGCAGTTGTTAACGACTTAAGGCCTACGACCTTCTATAAGTCGCGTACAACTCATACTAACTCATTTCTTAAGTCGTTACTGACCTACGACATATAAGAGGATCTACGACTCAGGATCTAGACGACTTAACGAGTTAAGGCATGGACGACTTAACGAGTTAAGGCATGGACGACTCAACGTGTTAAGGTCTAAACAACCTGTTAACCCTTAATACTTTACGACTTAAGAACTGCACGATTCAAGCAGGGTGTGCGACTTAGCGAGTCAAGGAACTGTGCGAGTCAGGAAAAGTACACGACTCAAGACTTAACAAGTTAAGGCATTGGTCGAGTTAAGGAGTGAGCGACCTAACAGCTTCAAAGTTTTCCACGGTTCAACCACTTAAACGAGTTAACGTGTTAAAGGACTGGACGAGTCAACAACTCAAAGCAAGCCACGACTTACTACCTACCTTAGATCGTGAGCGACTTAAGCAAGTAGAGGAAATGCCGCATCTAGTTGACTCATACGCGACTCACGACTTAGCATAACTCGTCCACGACCTACGACACAGTATAAGTCGGTTGCGACTCATGACTTGGGAAAAAAACTCCTGTCCAGAATTCTCTATAAATACATTGCCATCTCCAACTTTCAAAGGACTTTTTGGCCGACCATTTCTTCAAGCGTCGTTACTCTGCCGAGCTCTCAACTCAATCAACACACGAAGATCTTCAAATACTCGAGACACTACAACAAGCTTCGAGAAGAATTTCATACATCCGACACGGATTCATCGAGTTTCATCATCGAAGTTTGAGCTAGTAGTCAAGGGTGTTTTTGTGATCAAATTGTATTGTACTTTGAAGAATATTGTATCATCTTGTAATCGAATCAGCAATAAAAGACTATAAAGTGGACGTAGGCTCAATTACGGGCCGAACCACTATAAATCTGTTGTCGTTTACCATTTTACTGCTATTTTCAGCTTGTATTCTGTTCCCGTACCAACGGGTGGTGCTTTCACGATTCTACTACACACACCGGGTGTTAGCGTTCATTTTTTAGCGTTAACATTTTGGTGCTTTCACTGAGAACCCAACTCAGGCGATCATCCACCGTTGCTTCGCAAAGACTTATAAAAAGAACCCCTCTTAAAAACCAGAAGTTGATCTAAAATAATGGCTCCTGGAAGAAGAGGTAGACCTATCAGATCCAGAAATGCTCATGAAGGGACTTCCGCTTCCCCAACAGCAGACCAAGCAACTCCTACCGTTGGAGTCGCCAGGGCTGAATTGGATGACGCAGTTTCTGGATTATACCAACAAATTGAATCTCAAAACGCTTTGATGATGGATAGATTAACTGCTCTGCTCGGGGCAAATCGTCAACCAGAAAACCATCAAACAACCTTTCCTGAAATGCCACCTTTCCAAGCTGAGGGTTCAATGCCGCAGCTAACTTATCGTGAACATGTGCCCGGGCAAGCTCCTGAGAGAAGGACTGATGCTTGCCCGGAGATGTCTTTGAACAATAAAGAGTACCTGTCCGAAATGGTTGGCCGCATCATGAAAGAGAGCATGCAGAGGGAAGAGAATGAGAACGACTGGGGATTTGCACCAAGCAGAACTCCGTTTATGGAAAGGATCCTGGAAGTGGAATTTCCAAGGAAATTTGCACCTCCTACTATCCAAGCCTATAGGGGAACGAGTGACCCTAATCATTTCCTATACAAGTACGATTGGCATATGACCGGTGCAAGAGCGTCAGACGAGATTAAGTGTCGATACTTTCCACTGTACTTGGAAGGTGTGGCCTTACTTTGGTTCACAAAGCTTCCAATTCGGTCAATAGATCAATTCTCCGACTTGACGCAAAAGTTTAAAGAACAGTTCAGATTGTATGCTTCAAAAGCTAAGGATATAATGTCACTGTCTAGTCTTGAACAAACTCCCGGAGAATCAATCAAATCTTTCTTAAGCCATTTCAATATAGCTGTAGCCAAAGTGGATAATGTAGAACCGCGTATGATCCTGACCTACTTGGTGCGAGCCATCGATAAATCGAGTGAATTTGGAAAATGGCTAAAAATGAAGGAACCAAATTCCCTTGAGAAGTTTTATAAAAAGGCCGATGAATTCATGCGCCTGGAAAACCTTTCCGCCTCAGCAAAAGTATTAGTTGCTAAGGACAACAATAATGATCTTGCTTCTAACAGAAGAAATTCTGAGAATCAGAAAAGAGAAAACGACGGAGGAAAGAATCAGGGGAATGAGAAGAAACTCCGCCGCTTCGATCTTTCAGATTTTACTCCTTTAACTGATACACCAAGAAATATCTTTTTCGCAACAAAGGATGTTGTCAGGTATCCTAAGCCACCTGAGATGAAGAGAGGTGCAGTGCGTAATGGAAAATTCTGCCAATTTCACAATCAACCTGGCCACACTGACCAATGTCGCCAGTTAAAAAATGTGATTGAAGAATTGCTGGAGCAGGGTAAACTCCAACAATACGTTAAGAGAAGCGGAGTCGATCCAACCTCATCCACTCGGGATCAAAAACGTCCTACCCATCAATCCGATTCTCGCAACAACACTACAGTGCAAGATTCAGAAAAGCTTGTCATTAATGTTGTCACAGGAGGTCCACACCCAGCAGGCAGAAGTTGGGACGACTGCTAATTGTCCACAAAACTGCAACTGGGGCATCTTTCACTTTCTCTGGCATATAAATCCGAAGCTGCGAATCTAGTGCAAATGGAAAGTCAGCCTGGAGATTCAGAAACAAAAATCACTAGCATCCATTTTTACTTAACAGCATTGCTTAAATTTGTAAAATGATAATGGATGTGTAACTTTTGCATTGTAAACCGCTGAGAAATCAGTATGATTGAATAGTGAAAAAACTATGAGTTCTGTGTTTTCTGTTAAAAAATGCCTGTTATATTTCGATGTGTAAATACTCTAAATGTATTGCTAAAATGTCGATCTAATATTGCAGGTCATTAAAGCGAAGCTCACCCATCGCAAAACTAAGCGAGCCCTACAAATCACTTATTAAGCGAATACCAAGCAGCAAAAATTCCAGACTCAAATCCCATACAAGAGGAACTTCACATAAAAAGTTGGCGACGCCACTGTGTCAAGCACTCGTTAACTGGTTGCGGTCGTCAATATAAAAAGACATCCAACCAAGTAACTTGCGTTTACCCGGTGGAGTCACTTAACAGTGAAGTCTACTTCTTCGGATAAAGCAATTTACTTGCAAAAGAAAGGAAGACGCGCTTGGAAACAATAATAAAGGATCGCAGATAGGTAGATTATGAGGAAACATGGGCCGGCAAACATAGAAGCAGCCAAAAGGAGGTATGCTTCTCAATAAGAAGGCCGGTAGATCCACAAAAGGGACACCTTCCCAAGCAGAAGGAACAGGACCCTTGCTAACTGGTCGTGATGCATCCGATCGGACAGCTTGCGTCCATCTTGTGGATCCAATCGCCTCTGAGACGCAACCCTCCTGGCACACCAATCCACCAAGGCTCCTCTCCGGAAGCCGATAAAGCCCTCTAACGAGGCACGCCAAAAAATGAAAGTGCTTTCCTCAATCAAAAAAGATTGGTGGAACCACCGGAGGGGCACCTTCCCAAGCTGAAGGAACAGGGCCCTTGTTAGTTAATTGCGATCGTTTGTGCAAACGAACATCCAATCAAGCAACTTGCGTTCGCCCCGTGGATCCATTCAACCATGAGAAAGTAACTTCCAGGCAATCACAAGACCTCTTCGGAGGCAAAAGCCCTCTTCGGAGGCACATTTCACCCGTGTAGAAGTGCAAAATGCTCCTCTTCGGAGGCCCACTTCACCAGAGCTGAAATACTAAAAAGCCCTCTTCGGAGGCACATTTCATCCGTGTAGAAGTGCAAAATGCTCCTCTTCGGAGGCCCACTTCACCAGAGCTGAAATGCTAAAAAGCCCTCTTCGGAGGCACATTTCACCAGTGTAGAAGTGCAAAATGCTCCTCTTCGGAGGCCCACTTCACCAGAGCTGAAATGCCAAATTGCTTCTCTTCGGAGACCAAAATCGCTTCTCTTCGGAGACCGAAATCGCTTCTCTTCGGAAACCCAAAAACCTCTTCGGAGGCACACTTCACCATGCTTGAAGTACCAGACATAAGCCCTCTTCAGAGGCACAAAAACAAAGCCTTCTTCGGAAGCACTAAACAAATCAAAAAGAAATTCTTCAGAAAGTTCACTTCAGCTGCATAGGAAAATCCACTTTTTAACAAATAAGAGTGATCTTCTCTGAAAGTTGAAGTGTTCTTCAAGGAAGAAAGAGAAAGTGAAAATTTCTCCAAAATGAGATATAATCTATTAAAAGCAGAATGATTCTTCCCTTAGAAGCGGAATAGTTATTCTCTGAAATAGGAATATCAGTCTTGTAAAAGCTAGAAATGTTGCAATGCACTTGTGGTACGGGGGCAACACTATACAATTCAGTTACATTAATAAAAGTAATGTGCAAGCAACATACCGCAAGTTCATTGCAATATTACGAAGAGTATATGTGGAATAAATGCATTCTCAAACACAGACAAAAAAGTTTGTACAAGTAAAAAGAATCGTTTATTCTACACTAAAAACAAGAAATAGATGTGTTCACATATGCTAACAAGAATTCGTTCAAGTAAAAGGATTATTTTATTCAATACTATGAAAATTCTTTACATATGCAGGATTCAAAAAAGCGAAGACCGGTATCCGCACAATCTCTGGTCAATACATGCAAAAAAGCAGAAAAGGCAAAATCAAACTCATTTCTCCTTCTTCCCGCCCTTGGAGCTTTTACCCGGCCTAATAATTAGTTTCGGAGGCCGTATCGGAGAAGAAGGAGAAAGAGACTCAGCCGGATCGACTTCAGCTTCATCTCCAGCGGCAGAAGAGCCTTTCTTTCCTTTCTTCGAAACCACACGTTTCCCCTTCTTCTTGGAAGAGAACTCACTCCCCGGAGTAAGAAATGTAGAAAGTTTTGTGTCATAGTCAAAAGACTGCTCCGGAGTCTCCTCATTATCTTCCAGATCTTCCGCTTTCTGTTCCTGAAAAACGGGTGGTTCATCCAAGCCTCGAAGGGCCGCTATTTGTTCTTCCTGTGAACCTGGTTCAGAAGCTGGAAGAGGAGTGACTTGAGAAGAAGGAGGAACGGTGGCTGAAGAAGGAGAAGTTGGCACAGTTTTCGGTGCTTCCGCTACATAAGAAAAGAAGTTAGAATCAGTACTCTCCAAGATAAGAGAAGATATTGGTTAGTCAAGGCTTAAGTAATAAGTAAGAAGATCATCAAGCTCAGTCAAATAGAATAAGTGGTTCACCGAGGCTGGGTCGACGTCAAAGTTACCTGGAGAAGTCGACTTGGCGAGATCTGTTTCGAATTTCTGAGCCGCAATGTCTTCCAGGGCCTCTTCTTCTGTGGGAGTGGTAACAATATCTTTGTCAGCCTTGGCAGGAGGTGAAGAGTGAGAACTAGAACCAATGATATCGACATCAGCTGAGACCGAAGTATGAACAGGGGCAACAGGAAGTATTTCTTTCTCAGGAAGCTTCTCTCTCGTCGCTTCGGCTCGCACTCAGGTAAGCTGTTCTTTTCCTTTGGCAAGTGCAGCACGGGCGCTCTCATCTAAATAAGTAGCTTCAAGATCTGCTTCAGCATAACCGGTGCCGCTGAACATGTCAATGATCGCCTCCCATACTTCAGCTAAAGTGACTTCATATTCCGGACCCAAAAATGAAAGGCTCCCATGCCCCAAGATGCAATGGATATAAAAGTCGAATAAAGTTGTGTCAATGGTGGCTCTGGTTGCCTTATGGGATTCTTCAGCTGCAGCTTTGCCAGCAAGAGCTTCATCACGCTCTCTTTCAGCCTTCAATAACTGAGACTGCAGTCTCGCAATTTCTAAGTCTTGAGAGCTAACTTTCTCCTGAAGTTGAGCAACGTCATCACGATATTTTCTAGTAACATGCTGCTCTGCTTCAAGTTTCACTTCAATATCTCGCTGAGCAGCATGGGCGTCTCGAACTTGTTTTTGGAGCATTTCTTCTTTCTGTGAATAAGAAGTGGAAGAAGTAGCAAGCTCATTTTTGAGTCTTTCAACTTCGGCTTCGAGCCTCCCATAACCATCACTAATGCTTTTCATTTCAGCATCGTGCTGCTTGTAGATTTTATCCCATTCTAATTTATCGTTCTCCATAGTCATCATGGCCTCAAGATTCATATGATTGACTCTTTGGAGTTCATCGACGAGTTTCTGCCATTGCGACATCCTCTCAATGTTAAGCCTAACTGCATCAAGACTTTTAAGCATGTCTTGCTTGTCGATCGGCACCAAATCTAAGTCAAAACGGACTCCTTTTAAACACCAATTTGGAAATAGGCTCTGAAGTGTGGGAGGCCCATCCCCGGCTTGATACTGAGGCCTATTAATAATTGCCTGGATGTCAGACTTCTTTAATGCAGGAGAACCGGAAGATGTATCAGGAGGAATAGAAGCGGTAGTCTTTTCCGAGATATTAGACGCATCTTTTTCGCCAAGTCTGATCCGCTTGCTAGAATCATCGGAAGTGTGACTTTTCCCCTTGTCATCGTAAGATTTCCTCTTGTAAGGATCATCGCTTCTGCGGGAAGAGTTGCGTCGCTCATCCCTACTTCCATAGTACTCTTCATCTTCTCTCCGACGGCGCTCTTCATGAGCTCGCCTTTCGTGAGCCTTTCTGGCAGCTCTTTCCTCATCAGTTTCCCTCGGGGCACTGAGATAACTCCTAAAGTCATAAGCATCGCGGCTTCCGTGACGCTGGAATTTGTCGAAGTAAGAGCCACTTCGCCCCATCAGAGAACCTGAAATTGAAGAAAAGACAAGTCTTAGAAATCTTCAAATTGAAGAAGCTGAGTGCATATAAGTGCCAAAAATCCTAAGTGTGTGTGGCGTGTAAGCTATGCGCGTCGAACTACAAACCACTTTTTTGTGTGGGAACAGCGACGGATTGTACAGAAGGCGTTGTGGTTTGTCGCAAAGAAGAAGTTGCTTCAATAACAGGAGAGATCGCTTTAGAAACATCATCTTTAAAGAGCTCCTGAGAGGTTATCATGATATCGCTCAGACTGTCAAAAGTATCATCGCCATGATGCACGGGAGAATTATCTTTTTCAACTTCCACATCGGCTGACTTTTCAAAAATTCGAGGATTCTCTTCCTCTTCAATAATTGGAGCAAGCGCCGGCTTGCTGGACGATCCCGCAACATCGGTAGAAGTAGAACACTTTACTAATGCTGTGCCCACAGTTGGCTCCTTTGGAACCATCTCTTCCGTTGAAGCTGGGGCATCTGCTGTCTGTGCTGAAGAATTAGAAACTTCACGGGGCTGAATAAAGCGGGAAGAGTCTAAAAGCCCGAAGTGATGTAAAAATTCGTCTGTCAATAGAAATTGAACACTCCTCTCCTCAATAGCCACTGCACTGAGAGTTTCAAAGATTGGCTGGCGGACGGAATCCCTAAGCGGAGAAGGTTGTTCTACAAAAGGAAAGGGCGAGGTTAACACGACAACTCAAGCTTCGAAAAGTTCGGAAAAAATAAGGAGCGAAGATAAAAGGTCTTACTTCCTACTCTCCAGTCGGTATAGAATCCCGGAGGACAACGAACAAAGAAAAACTGGCTCAGGAACCCGGGAACGCTTTCGGGAAGACCGATAATCAGTCTACGGTTCCTGGTGCTCCTCACAAGTGTGATAGAGGGATGGTCTTTGTTCTTTGCAAATGTGCACAAGAAGCGAATTTCTGCAAAGCTGGGAAAACGGTCCAGCGTTCTCCTAAAAAGCACACACAGTCCCAGCAGGATGGAGTAACCATTAGGGTGTAGTTGAAAAGGGGAGATAGATAGTCGGAGGAGAAGTTCTCGAAGACAGTCGTTAAATGGGGGGATAGCTCCACTCAAACACATTTGGCGGTTAACTGCGACAAAGCCATGAGGCGGCCTATCAGCAGTATCATTTATTCCAGGGAACAAAGCGTCAGCTTTGGCAATGCCAAACTGGATGCATAATTGACGAAAAACTTTGTGGCTCAGAGTGGTAGGAGTCCTTTCCGGAGGATCGTTCAATGGAGTAGCAATTGGAAAAGCTTCTCCAGCTGGTTCCAAGTCTTCTTGTTGAGATGCCATTCTACACAAGGAACTGGATGATCAAATATTAAGGTGCACGTTTCCTAAAAGTGTGAAGTGTTATGTAAAACTAGTGAAATAACAGGTAAAGATAACTGGAATCAAATTGGTTGATATTTGTCAATTATAGAATTCTGGGACTTGTTATTATAAGTACAAGTACAGTGTTGATGCATACAAGTTAGCTTTAATTGATTATTTAGACTTTGCTTTGATGCTTCACCTGAACTTGTCAATTCACAACATTTCATACACATGCGTTCATTTAAGTTGTTTTTTTTCTTCTTTTTATCGGCTAATCTGTCGTTCGATGTGGGCAGTCAATGACAGTATATTCGTCCCGCTTTTCTGCAAATGTTATATTTAACAGGTTGACAGCTTTAAAAATTAAAGTAATCTGCAAGGAAGTACAACAAAAACTAAAGTTCAGTCAAGTTCCGTCAAGGCTTGGCGAATGTCCAAGGCATGTTCTCTTAAGACAGATTGTTCAAGTCCAAGAATTCAAGGCAATGGAATTTGGTTAAGTAATTAGGTCGTTCAGATGCGCTCACGAGTTAAGAGTTTAAGTGCTAACTCGTCCACGATCTATAAGCTGTCGCAAGACAAGTTAGGTCGTTAACTTTTTAGGTCGTAAGCCACACAAAGGAAAAGTCAAAATAGCCTTCCTGTCCTAGCTCGGCAACGACCTAAACCCTATGCCGCAAGAATGGTAGAAGCAACCAAAGGAGTTAGGTCGTGCACGATCTAGGCTGTGAGAATGTTAGGTCGTTTTCAGGGGATCTCAAGCTATCTCCTGCTTGAGCCAAAGCTTCAGTTCCTCTCTCCAAATTCCTTCCTCCACTAAAAAGCTCATTAGCTCATCAATCTCCCAACCCGTCTCATTCCCCATAATTATCCAACCCGATAATGGCCTCATCATCCCCTCTAAAATCACAAATCAGTCAACCTAAAGCACCAAAACTCTTCCCCTTCTACTCGCAAATCACCGAAAGCCAAATCAGACCATCTCGAATCCATCGGCAATCGATTGAAACAAAAAATTGTGAGGCGTGGCATAAGGCAAGTGAGATTCATAATTCAATGATAACCGAGGATTGAGTAGAGAATGGGTTCACTTACACAATGTAAAGTTAAAGATGATTGATGGTCGAGTAATTGAAGTCGCCTTCGAGAGCTTGAAATCTTGTTAATGGCTGAATGAATGTTAGATCAGATGAGCTGAAGGAGTGAACGACCTAAGTTATTTATGCCCCGGGGCAATGAAATACGAACCGGCATCACACGACCTAACTCCTCGCTAAGTCGTTAACGACATAACAACTAGTCAGAGCGCAAGAGAAGATCGAAGTACACGACCCACGGCCTAGGCGTGTACTTCGAGGGGCAAATGTTAACTCCTTTTTGACAATGACCTACGAGTTAAGAAGTGAACGACTTAAGTTATGCCACGACCTAACGAGTTAAGAGAGCTAACGACCTAACTACTGAAGGGACCTACGAGTTAGCGGCCTACGACTTAAGAGGATCTACGACTTAAGAGGATCTACGACTTAAGAGAGCTCCGACTTAACTACAAGACCGACCTAAAACACTTGCCCACTTGAGGAATGCTCCGAGTTAAGGTAGGCACCGACTTAAGAGATGCTCCGACTTAACAGTCTACGAGATAAGGAAGTCTTCGACTTAAGGCAGTTGTTAACGACTTAAGGCCTATGACCTTCTATAAGTCGCGTACAACTCATACTAACTCATTTCTTAAGTCGTTACTGACCTACGACATATAAGAGGATCTACGACTCAGGATCTAGACGACTTAACGAGTTAAGGCATGGACGACTTAACGAGTTAAGGCATGGACGACTCAACGATTTAAGGTCTAAACGACCTGTTAACCCTTAATACTCTACGACTTAAGAACTGCACGATTCAAGCAGGGTGTGCGACTTAGCGAGTCAAGGAACTGTGCGAGTCAGGAAAAGTACACGACTCAAGACTTAACGAGTTAAGGCATTGGTCGAGTTAAGGAGTGAGCGACCTAACAGCTTCAAAGTGTTCCATGGTTCAACCACTTAAACGAGTTAACGGGTTAAAGGACTGGACGAGTCAACAACTCAAAGCAAGCCACGACTTACTACCTACCTTAGATCGTGAGCGACTTAAGCAAGTAGAGGAAATGCCGCATCTAGTTGACTCATACGCGACTCACGACTTAGCATAACTCGTCCACGACCTACGACACAGTATAAGTCGGTTGCGACTCATGACTTCGGAAAAAAACTCCTATCCAGAATTCTCTATAAATACATTGCCATCTCCAACTTTCAAAGGACTTTTTGGCCGACCATTTCTTCAAGCGTCGTTACTCTGCCGAGCTCTCAACTCAATCAACACACGAAGATCTTCAAATACTCGAGACACTACAACAAGCTTCGAGAAGAATTTCATACATCCGACACGGATTCATCGAGTTTCATCATCGAAGTTTGAGCTAGTAGTCAAGGGTGTTTTTGTGATCAAATTGTATTGTACTTTGAAGAATATTGTATCATCTTGTAATCGAATCAGCAATAAAAGACTATAAAGTGGACGTAGGCTCAATTACGGGCCGAACCACTATAAATCTGTTGTCGTTTACCGTTTTACTGCTATTTTCAGCTTGTATTCTGTTCCCGTACCAACGGGTGGTGCTTTCACGATTCTACTACACACACCGGGTGTTAGCGTTCACTTTTTAGCGTTAACACAGCGCTTCCATTACAATAATAAAAATAAACGAGGAGATCGGATCCCCTTGACAAACGCCTTGTTTCCCTTTAAAGTATCCTGTCGTTTTCCCATTGTAGCAAAGAGAGAAGGACAGAGTTGATATACAGACATAAATCCAAGCTACAAAGACTTTAGGAAATCCCATTAGAGCCATAACTCGAAAAATAGAGGACCATTGCAGACAATCATAAGCTTTAGAGATATCAAGTTTAAGCATAGTTCTTGGTGAGACCTGACATCTACCATAACCATTAATTAATTCATGAGCCATCATAATGTTGTAAAGTATGCTCCTAGTAGGAAGGAAGGCATACTGATTGGATGATATAATTGCTGGGAGCACAGATACAAGCCTAGTGGCTAGAATCTTGGATATGCACTTATAAACTACATTACAACATGATATTGGTCGAAATGAGGAAGCATTTTCACAGGGCCTGACTTTAGGAATTAGGACAAGATTGGTTACATTAATCTCACCAAGCAGTTTGAAGTTATTAAAGAAATTAAGAATTGCAGCGATAAAGTCAGCTCTTATAATTTCCCAACTTGCTTTGAAGAAGACTACATTAAATCCATCAGGCCCACCACACGATGAGGGATTCATTGCAAACAGAGATTCCTTAATTTCCTTCTCAGTAACCATTGTCACAAGCATGTTGTTCATAGCTGAGCTTATCATGGGAAGAGGAAGATTGTTAAGAATATCGAGTTTGGGAACAAAATTATCATAGTTACCTAAAAGCTTGGAGAAATGTTGAACCATATATTGATCAATCTCTTCTACAGTTGTAAGATGATTACCCTCATCGTCCCACAGAGAATGGATGTGGTCTCTTGTTTGTTTGTTCTTTATAGAAGCATGGAAGAATGCAGTGTTTCTATCTCCTTCTCTAACCCACTTTTGATGCGCCTTTTGCTTCATCATGCTGGCTTCAGATTCTAAGGCTTCATTTAGCTGATGAAAGAGGATAGATTCATTCTGGGCAAGGTTAGGATTGGATGGATCCCTGTCAAGTAAAGATTGTGCCTTCTTAAGCAAGTCCTTAAGTGAGTTAGAAGCAAGGGTGCCATTTCCAAATTTGCATGATGCCCAATGGCGTAATGCATTCTTAGCTGCCTTCAATTTCCTGCACAAGATAAACATAGGATTGCCATAATAAGAGTTAGTCCAAGCTGTAGATATAATTGTTAAGTATTCGGGGTCGTTGACCCACGCATTGAAGAATTTAAAAGCCTTTTTTCCTCTGCTAGGCATAGGGGAGGGAGAAAGGATAATCAGAGAGTGGTTAGATAAGATAGGGTGAGGAAGATGAGCAGTGATGGCAGGCCACAAAGATAAGGCTGAGTCATTACAAAAAGATAAGTCAATGTTGGTATATGTACGAAGCCCAGTCCGGCTTCTGTTATTCCACGAGAAAGGCACACTAGTTCGAACAATGGGAAGAAGATCAGAGTCTGAAATGGAGATATTAAGGGAGGCAATATCCCTTGGCATTAACGGTTGCCCACCAACTTTGTCATATAAGTTGTAACAATAGTTGAAATCACCAACAACAAGCCAAGGATGAGAGTTCTGCCTTAATGATGGGAGAAGATTTAGGAGAGATTGTCTAGAAGCTTTAGCATTATGAGCATAAACAATGGTCAAGTAGAATGAAATATTGAGAGGAAGGAAAATGGCTTGAAAGTGGATAAGCTGGGAAGTTGATAGAATGGGGGTGAGAGTGTAGAAGAGGGGATCATTGACAGTAAGGATCCTTCCATAAGAAGCATTGTCCAGATTATGATGGACATGCCAAGCAGGGTTGATATAGGAGGCTGCTTTTTGCGTTAAAGATAGAGATAGTTTGGTTTCTAGGATTGCGAAAATCTTAATATTGTGGACATTGATCAAAGATTTAACATGATCAAGCTTGATTGGATTATGAGCTCCTCTGATATTCCAAGATGCAATATTATTCATTAAAAAAACTATGATTAAAGGTGGAGCACACTTGCCTTACTCCTAGTTGTAGGAGGGTCAGACCTCACAGATTTTAATTTAGCTGCTAATGAGGAAGACCTTATTGCACTGGGACTTTGCTGATTCAGATTAGGAGGAGGAGAAAACCACCCAGGAATGGAACCATGAAATGTATAGGGTGATGGAATATGAATGGGTGAATTAGACCGAGGCAAGGAGGTTGAGGGAAAATTAGATAGAGGTGATGGTTTGAATAGATCAAAAATGAAGTTCTCAATTTGATTTAAAAAAGCTTGCTCAATCGTAGTTGAATGCAGGAGGTTAGAGACCACCTTTGCATGGGAGTTTAGAGTACTTGGATTTGATTGGCCAGAGGCAAGTGTGCTTGAATTTACTGCTACAGTAGACAAACAAGATTTCTGAATATCAGCTTCAGTTACAAAAGAAGATGGAGTTTCCACTACTTGCATAGGATTTGAAGGAGCTTTGGAAGAATCAGTAAAGCAGACCTCACCTTCCTTAATAGAGTTTGTTATTAAATCATTATTAGTAGTCTCATTTGAATCTTGCATAAGAACAGAAAAGGGGTTTGCATTCAACTCTGCTTCAGGAAACAATCGAACTTCTTGCATGTCAACGTTGGGATAAGGAGGATCTTCTTGCATATGCACTTCAGAATTACCTCCTACTATTTTTAAACCATCATCAGTATTGTTATGCACAGGAACATGCACAACTATCCTTCCTTCAGTATAAACTTCAGGGTTCAGAAGCAATTCCAAAGACTTGTCTTTGTATTGTTTTATTACATTATCAGATTGTTTTGATACATTGTCACTATTCATTTTCTTATACTTGTGATCCGTGCCTTTCCTTATTGGGACTTTCTTCCACCCTCCTTTAGTACTTACATTTCTTTGTTCACCATTACCATTGGTTTTATTATCTTTACCCTCTGGTGAAGAGTTCATGTCGGCATTGGCAGCTGGAGCTTCCACAACTTTACAAGCAATTGAGTTTTTCAACACTTGGCAACAAGAAGTCTGATGCCCAAAATTTTTACATTCACCACAAATTAGTGGTTTCCACAAATAATTAACTCTGACTTGCTGCTCAGAGCCATCCAGAAGCTTAACCATGAAAGAATCAGGCAACTCAGTGCACGCAGTAACTTCAGCCAAACATTTAGCAAAGCCAATCCTTTCCAACTTTTCAGTATTATCATCCATATAAAGGAATTTTCCTAGTCGGGATGCTAACCAATTTATTCCAATATGTGACCAACAGTACAGGGGAATGTTCGATAGCTTCAACCAAACAGGTACTGACTTAACAGTGCTTACACTATTACCAATTGATGGATCCCATTCTTTAACAATGAACAACTTGTTCCTCATCACAATTTGGTCAGACTGGATTATCTTCCTTCTGTCTTCGTCTGAAGACAGATTGAAGAGGAACAAGCGACCATCTGACTTTACTTCAATCGATCCTTTAAGTTGCCAAACTCGCTTAAGATGCCGCAAAAGGACCAAGTACGGAAGGGGGATATCAAGAAAGAATCCTACAAGACAATGACCCCAAACAACATTACCGGCATTGATGACTTCAACCGGAGGAACAAGAGCACCTTCATCAAAGATCAACGAGAAAGAGACAAGTTCGAAACGACCATCATTGCGAGGCTTGGCTTTGAATAAGGAATTCCATAGAGGCTGAGAAGGAAGAGGAGGAAGAGCAGATGAATGTGGATTTGGAGGTGGGCCAAGGATGGAGGGTGTGTCAGTAGTGGGGATAGGCGGTGGATCAAGCAATGGAGGGATGGTAGAGAGAGATGATGGAGAGGACGAAACGTACGAAGGTATGGAAGGGTCAGAAGAGGGAGAGGACGAAGAGGGAGTGGTAGTTGTGGCAGGTAATGGGAAAAGAGGGATAAGACAGGGAAGAGGCGCCATTGTAGGGAAAAAAGATATAAAAAAATTGAATAACACACACACGCATAATTGCATATCCTTTTGACTTAAAGTTAATGAAATAGATTCTTATATTTAACTATTAATTTAGCTTCAAAATCTTATCAAATTAAATATTGTTTTAAGTTTTGATTTCATAGTGTGTAAACTAGTTAATTTTAATTTTAATACACACACACACATATGTGTGTGTGTAAGACCCACATAAATATATGTGCATATATATTTTATTAGTCAAAATTTTAGACAACAAAAGCAAGTGTGAATTTAGTAGTAAATGTCATTAATACGTCAATTAATCTAACTAAAGAGAGAAAAATGAAAGGTTTCTCTCCCTACATTTATAGCCCCATCTTCTCTTAATTAATTGTTTATGCTCAAAGAGAAACAAAATATTTCTTTCTCTAAACTTTTACATGTTTATTTGCATTCATATATGTACTGCTTATATGTTGCTCTTAACATTCAAACACATGAATGTATTTGATACATCCATTATATTACATATTTATTTAAATTAAATTTAAAATTCCTTTAGCCAAATTAAATAAAACATGATTTTATTAAAAGTATTATTATATTTGATATAATAATCTTTTAGACTTCATAGGCCCAATAGATCCAAAATAGATTTTTTTTTGAAATCTACCTATTTCATTTGCTTTTAACTGGTCTGGTTCCAACAATGGTATTAGAGCAAGCTTGGTTTATGCGTTCATTAGGTACATTGGATGTCCCAGGATCGATCCCTATAACTAGCATGATAGGGGTTCTCATATTGTATTCTGTGATGAAGCACTACCTCTTACTCCTACAAGTCCTATTGTAATGACCTAAAATTTTAACATTTCGAATGTGAATATTTAATTTATTTAAATATTCAAATTTGATTCAAATTTAATACATAATAAGAAATTTAATTTTTAATAAAATGACTCAATTTTTAATGACATGTTTTTATTTTTATTTATAGGATTTTTTATAATTTTTAATTTGAAAAATATTTAAATTATCGTTTGACGTATTTTATAACAAATGATGGTATTTTTGAAATTTTACAGAATAAGATAACTAGTGTATATTGTTATTGTTTTGAGATTGTATCGCATTTTTGTGCATGATCATATTTTTGTTTTGTCCTTCGCGGTTCATACGCGGACGAAATTCTGTGTGGCAAGATGTCGGAAATTGTAAAATAAAACTAACTAAACACTTTGAATTTTCAATATAAGCATTTCCTCATTTTCTACATATCAACTTTCCCTCTTTCTTTTCAATTCCATCTTCCAGTAAACAAGAAAATCAATTTTCCCTCATTCAAAAATTAAAATAAAACGGTCTACTCAACGAAAAAATGCAAAACAAGAATCTTTGAACTTGTGAGGCCTAGTCTATAAATCTATATGTGTTTGAGTAGTTGCGGTGATGTTTGGAGTTGTTTGACATGAATAGTTAGAACTAGGGTTTTGGTTTAAGTTTGATTTAGGCGATGGCTGAACGTATCGTTAGTTGCATCGGGTCTGTGATGTGGAGGAGCACCTTGTGGTGAAGATTGGTGAAGCTTGGCTAGGGATTAGGGTTCGTGTCAGTTTTCTATAGCTGGGGGAGGCTTAGGTTGCAAGTTGAAGGAGGAGATCGGAGGTTGGTTCGAAGGTATGGTAGAACTCGGGGTGCGATGTAGAATTGAATGGCGATGGTTTGGTGTGGTCCAGAGTCCCGAGGTAAAAAGCGACCTTCATGGTCGTGGATTAGGCAGCATCAGGCTGGATTTTAAGGTGATTGATCTAGCTTGGAGTTTAGGTGTGCATTGCGGAGAGGAGGTGAATGGGGAAGTGCTGGCGAAGTCCGTTCGTCAATCCGTCGACTGGAGCTCCAGCTAGGGCATGTGTGCATGCAGGTTTGGATGTGCAAACTTTTGTGTATAGGCATTTATTATTTGAGAGAGAGAGAGAGTAGAGAGATTAAAGGGTAATTAAATAACTAAATGTGATTAGTGTAAATTAATTTTATTTCAATCTCAAATTCTTATAAATTGAATAACTTTTGCATGCGAGGTCCAATCAAGATGTAACATCCTGAAATTTTCAACCATTCCCAACCATACATGTCGGATTTGAATTGCTCAAAATATCATATTGTTAATTTAAATTTGGCAAAACTCAGCATATACAGTAAATAAATAATCACAGAATCACAAACACAGAGTAATATAATAATAAGGTAGCGGAAACAAAAGAATAGTAGTTCATGAAGCTACTATATATATATCAGAGTTAAACAAAATACAACAAAGTCTCGAATACATAGAAGTATCAATACAATAGTCAAATACAAGATCAGAATACATCACTGGAATCAACTGAATGACTGCAAGCTGAATAGATATAGCTGGATCTCCAAGCGAAGCTCCAACTCCAAAGGTGAGTCTCGAATACTGGTACAACTCAGTCTGACCCGAGCGTAAAGCAAAACACAAAACACTCGAGTCAGGATTAACATTCTTATATCAATAAATCCAACTCAAGTGAAATATCAACTGAAATACAAGTAACTCAAAGGATGTTTGGGATAACCATCCTCTAAGGATCCGTTAAACTATCTACTATATAGTAATATACGCTATTATAATAATGTCTAAAGTAAAGTAAACTATTAAAATAGCGTTAAGGCTTTACATTTTCCACCTTAACACATTTTATATATTCCCATAGTCTATACAGTATCGTAATCTCCCCCGTACTGGGCGTCGTCAGAGGGCACTCCATAGGTATGGTACCAAACAAACTCGTAGAAGGCGTGCTAGGGTAGGTGACACGGCACAACTTGGCAATGCCAAGGTAGATATACCAATTACACTTATGGGCTGGTGGTAACGCAGAGCCGCAGCAATCGCCCACCTCGAGCCACACTCCCGAATCAAGGGTGCGCACCAAATCAATCACAAAGTAATAGAATGGCATACGATGGAGTGTGTCCGATAAGAGGAGCTACCTCATTAGCCCGTCGATTGCTCCTGTTTTAGCCACCTTATGCCAACTCACGGGAGTCGGGTCCACGTATATACCTCATATAGGATCGTCGCCACCATCCTACTTCATTCTGGAATATCCACCGCGTACACAGTTGTTAAAGTGGTTTTCGGTATCGACAAAGAGTATGCCCATATCCGATCCCGGTCTCTTTAACAACCAAACGTTATTATAACACCGCGGTCATTTCAAAATAGCTTATACTTCAAAACCAAAATATCATTTCCAATTCAAACCATATCAAAACGATATCATTTTCACTTCAAACCCATATTAATACAATATCATTTTTCACTTCAAATATATCCATTTCCAAAATCATAATACTTCCAAAGTTATAACACTTCCGAAACCAAAACACTTTGAAATCATAATATTTTGGAAAAACCTTAACTTTGAAATCATAACTTCCTCCCTTAAACTATTTAGATATTAATAATAGTATATAATAAATAGTTTATAAAATAAATAGTTTATAAAATAAATAGTTTATAAAATAAATAGTTTATATAAAAAAAGTATAAGTTAAAATGGTTTATATTGAAATAATTAGTATACTAAAATAGTTTATATTAAAAATGATTTATATTAAAATAGTTTAAATATAATTTAAAAATACATTATATAATAAATAGTTTTCTCAAATTTCACAAATCTATTCAAATCAATTCGAATTCCAAATTCAAATTTATCCAATCTCAAATCATCAATTTCAATTTCAATTCAATTAAACATTTCAAATTATATCGATTTCAAATACCGATTTGAACCACAAATAAACCATTTCAATTTCAATATATTTCAAAGCTTTAAATATTCAACATTTCAAAACTAAATTCGATAATTTCATATATATATCAAATTCACTTTACTATTATTTAGTTTGAAATATTCACTTAATAAACCCAATATCATTTATATAAAACCCCAAATTTCAAACCACTAAATATTTCCTTCGATTTATTAAACTTGAAATATTCATTTAATTACTTCAAACCAAAATCAAGTTATAAAATCATATCTTTAAAATCTCAAATTTAAAAATTTCAAATCAAACTTATTTAAGTATAATTCTTACATAAATATAATTCCAAATCAATTTCAAATTTATCTTTTCAACCCGAATCATTTTAAACTCTATATTTGAAAATATAAATTTAAATAAATACTTAAACATATTTTATATTGATTAAATTAACTTTATTAAATCTTGAAATCAATATTTATTAAAACCATATATTTCTTTTCAAAACCATAGAAATCATTTTTCAAAATATTTATATATAGACCAATGATGTCTGTATATAATTTTCTATCCTATGGTCAAGTGATACGGATATTTATCATTTCAATCCGCAATTTAAATATATATACGGGTATATATCTTTTCAACCCGCAATCCCAAATTCAATGTCAATGAAAATCGCTTGGGTTTATCATTTCAACCCATAACGATTTTCTCCTATTCTACAGATCGTTTGGGTATGTATCATTTCAACCCATAGTGAATTCTATACTGACAGGGAACTTGCAGAGTGATAACAGTAATGATAATAATATAATAATCAGTAACAGGCATATATCATCAGTGATAAATAACAGATAATGGTGTCAGATGTCATAGGTGAACAGATACAGATAATGGCATATATATAGCAATGTAAATAACTAACAGCAGCATATTTCAATTGTCGTTTCAATTGAAATCAAATTAATAAATATAAGAACGTTAATCGTGAGTGATTGCTCACCTTTCGATGTTAGAGACGAACGAGAATGGGATGAGTTACGAATCCAAGCACGAATTCCAAAGTAAAGCCGATGGACAAGAGTTCGACGGACAAGCTGATAAATCGAAAATCGATGAAAATGAATCAAATTAGCTTGATAAACTAAAACAAATAAATATTATAAACTTTTTTAAAATCAATACTCAAGTTAAAACACCTATCGAAATAAAATCTATACATATATACCTATATCTTAAAAACCAATATCCACACTGAAATCTACATATTTAAAATTCAAAACTCAATGTGTATAAGATTTATACATTTCTTCCAAAATTTCCTTAAATACATTTTAAACGTTATCACTAACGTAAGTAACCACATATACACCTATATATTTCCCAAAATATTAATATTAACGTAAATATAATTAACTTATACATTATACAACTATATATATACACACATACAAATTTAAAATAAATATTATTATAAACCTATATACATATATACTTTGAAATCAACAATATAAATATAACTAATATATATATAGGTTGATATATATAAGCTTATTGTAAGCTAAACATATATAAAACATATACTGGCTAAAACATATATTCTATATGCTGTTGTCGTGCTTATATATAGATATATGCAAACATATCATACATCTCAAAGCAAAAGAAATTGAAACCCAAAGATGGACAGCAGTTTTCTTCAAGCAGGCTTTATATTAAAACTAAACAAATCATATTCGAAAGTCAATACCTATGTAAACTTACATAAATATCGGTATAAACTAATATATTCAGTTAATATATAAACTGACATATATAACTATCATATAACTATAAATATAACTAACCTGATATATAATATACATATATACCTTTATATAAGCTAACGTATATAAACATATATATACAAACTTACATACATTTTATTTTTAAAACAATACCTATATCAGAAAAGTTAATGTTAAGTTGTTAACATACTTAATATATATATAACAAACAACTTCCTAATAACGTATAATCCTATATATATACTACACAAATTATAACCCTGTACACCTATATATGAAACAACTGTTTACATGTACTTGCATTAATAAATATATATATATATATATATATATAACAAACGTACCACATAACCATGTAACATATAGACTACCTTTAAACTAATATAACTTTCACTATTCTCTTTGTTTTCTCTCATACTCACGTATATATATAAATCTGTAAAAAAAATATAAACCAAAGAAATAAAAACATCTTAAACAAATTATGTGTTACATATTTAAACTGCGAACATAAGACTTGCAACATATTTTTTTTTTTATATATATATAAAAATTTTCTTTATAAGAAGACACAGCCTAAATCACAGTTCCAAGTATAAATTTATTACCAAAAGAAGGCTGCTTGGGTTTTTCCGCCGCTTGGAGGTAAAGCATGAATATGAAGATGGTGATAGGATGATTGAGGAAGACGAGCTGGAAGTGCGGAGGGGCCTTGCAATCACAGGGACAAAGGTCGAGCAGGTAAAAGATAAATTTTATTATATGGATTTATAAAAATAAATTTTCAGACTGGAAGAGCATAACGAAATGAAATAAAGAAGATGGAAAAAAGAGAAAGGACGAACAAAAGGGTATAGCAATTATATTCAACAGACAGCTGGGATACCAAAAGTTAGATGATAAATTTTAGGAATAGAAAAGGTTACTGTCCATTTGTTTCTCAAAATGAATAACGAATGGTCACAGAAAAACCCCACAGCCCAAATTTCGGAACTGATACAGAATTCATTCCGTAGATTTTACCGTCTTTCGGACTCCGGAGCACACAAATGAATATACCGCGGAGATCAGCATGTCGAGACGATCAAAACGGTATACAGATATCAGAGGTACGATCATCCGATCAAAAGTCGATAATCAGTACCGAAAATGCTGCTATTTTGTCGAAAATAAGAAAAACGGAGCAATAACGGTCAAAATTTGGAGAAACGAAATATGACGTCTCACTCAGAAGATGATTTACAAATTTTCTATAGAAAAATATTCAGGTTTGGAAAACATTTTATTATCATCTAGTATTAATTGATTTGAATAAAATTACACAATAAAATAAATTTTTATATTATAAATTGAAAAATTACCAGTTGCTATGTTTAATCAGACGTATTCCAAATATCAAATTTTTATTTCAAAATTTTATTATTTAAAATTTCACAAAATTTCAATTAATTAAATAAATAAAACCACATAATATTATGGGTCGTTACACTCTCCCCCACTCAAAACTTTTCGTCCCCGAAAAGGAACGAGGTAGGAGAATAGAAACAACCAGAAGAAAATAAATTGAAAACAAAAGAAAACAATTAATTTAAAACCATATAAATTTCAATTTATATTAATTTATATTCAACAATTGATTTTAAATTCAAGGTATTTCATTAAGTTGATTTTAATTTCAATTTATTAATATTTGATACAAAAGGTTTCCTTCAAAACAAATTTTTTATTTATCTCATTTATTCATTATCTTATTATTCAATTTTTATCTCAATTAACATTTTTTATAATTAAAATTAAGTGTATAACATTTATTATAACCACTCAAATTTTATTTATAAAACATTTTATATTGTATATTATCAATTACATATTCAACTTCTGGACAATTTAGGTAAGTTGTATTAAAATGGAATTCGGTATTATACAAGTAAACTTTTCCCAACTAAATAATTTCAAATTTAATTATTTATTAAAAATTTGGCTTTATTTAAAATCATCTTTTAACATAAATTTAAGAATTAAATTTCCGATTCACTTCAAACCATTTAGAGATAATTATGTATATACTATATATATCAAATCAAATTAAATTTAAAATAATATACATATATATATAAATAAAATCATACTTAAGAAATTCAAATCAAATTAATTTCTAAAATAAAAATGTAGTAAAGCTACTGAATGGTCTCTCCACTTCGAAACTCGAAAATGAATGTCGATGATGCGGTCGCCATTACCGAGATTATTTTCCAACGACAAAAGAGGAGAGTACTGGTTTCAACATTTTAAAATTCTTTGAAACGATTTCTATTGGAAAATATTTTAAATAATATGCATTTTAAAACTTTAAAACCATAAGTTTGAAATCATCAGAAATTAAATTCTCAAATTCTAAATTTTAAATTCATTTAAATTTCAAATCAGTTTATAAACCAAGTTTATAAATTCATTTATTTATATGATGGGATAATCAATGGTTTACAGAATAATAAATGAAAATCAAATATTATCATTTCTATTAACCAATTCATTTAACTTTTAATTCCAGAAAATTTTACTTATATATTTATAATATAATTGTAACGACCCACTATTTTGGACCATTCAAATCGACAATAATCCACACATGTCTGACTTGAATAATTCAAAATATCATATTGTTAATTTAAAATTTTGCAAAACTCAGAATATACAGTAAATAAATCAATCACAGAATCACAGACACAGAGTAATACAATAATACGTAGCGGAATAGATAAAATAGTAGTTCATGAAGCTACTATATAAACATCAGAGTTAGAAATAAAATACAACAGAATATCTCAAATGCAGTAAAGTCTCCAGTACAATAGATGACTTCTCTGAACAAATCAACTAGAAGAGCTGAAAGCTGAAGCGATAGTTGGATCTCCAAAGGAAGCTCCAAACTCCACAGGTGAGTCTCAAACGCTGTATCACTCGGTCTGACCTGAGCGTAAAGCAAAACACAAAACACTCGAGTCAGGATTAACATTCTTATATCAATAAATCCACCTCAAGTGAAATATCAACTGAAATACAAGTAACTTAAAGGATGTTTGGGATAACCATCCTCTAAGGATCTTCGGAACTATCTACAAGGTGGAAATATACACTATAACACCGTGGTCATTCCAAATTAATTTATCCTTCAAAACCAAAATATCATTTCATTTCAAATATATCTATTTTCCAAAATAGTATATATATATATAGGTTAAATAATTTAAAAGTAAAGTATTTAAAATTTCCTCAAGTCTCACAATCGATTCAAATCAACTCAAATTCTAAATTCAAATTTATTCAAAGCTCAATTCATCAACTCAATTCAGTTCTCAATAGACCATTTAAATTTCAGTATATTGCAAAGCTTTAATATTCAACATTTTCAAAGTTAAATTTAACCGTTTCATATAGCTCTTGATTTAATTTCATTATTATTTAATCAGGAATATTCACTTAATAAATTCAATGTCATTTAACTAGCCTTAAATTACATTTTTACTAAATATTTCCGTAAATTTATTTAAACAAGAAATATTCATTAAATTACTTAAATCAAACCCAAGTTATAAATCATATCTTAAATCTCAATTTCAATAAGTTTCAAATCGGTTTAATTAAATAAAATTCCTTACTAAATTCAAATTATCTTCCCAACCTTAACTTATTCAAATTATTATTGAAATCTAATTTGAAACATAAATTTAAATACTCAACCATATTATATGTATTAAATCAATCATTCCCATTTATATATAATAATTTAAGGCTCAACATTTATTAAAACCATATATTTCTTTCCAAAACCCTAGAATTCATTTTCAAAATATTTATATATATGGACCAACGGTGTCTGTATATATATTTATCATATGGTTAAGTGATACAGATATTTGTCATTTCAATCCGAAATTTAAATATACACGGGTAGATATCATTTCGACCCGTAAAATCCAAATTCAATTCAAATGAAAAACGCTTGGGTCTATCATTTCAACCCATAATGATTTTCTCCTATTCTAAAGTCCGTTCGGGTATGTATCATTTCAATCCATAGTGAATTCTATACTAATAGGGAACTTGTAGAGTGATAACAGATAATATAAAATACAACAAGAGGCATATATCATCACTAACAATATAATATAAACAACAGGATATGGTGTCATATCTCACATGTGAATAGTTATAGATAATAGCATATATAACAATTTAAATAACTACAACAAATATTTCAATTTTCGTTTCAATTGAAATCAAATTTAATAAATATAAGAACGTTAATCGTGAGTGATTACTCACCTTTCGAGGCTAGGGTGTTTGACAATAGAGCAAGCTACGAATTTCAAAGCAAAGTGAAGTGGGCACGAATTTTGATGAATACAGCTGATAACAAGGAACAGATGAAATCAATCAGAACTGGATTGATGAAGATAAAGGGTAAAATTTAATATATATATATAACTATATATAACTCGTTGTTTTAAATTAAGACATGTATATATAAATCAAACATTTAGACATTATATCATTTTAAAATAAATACTCATATATATAGGTTATTATTAAATCATATGCAACTTATAATTTAAAATAAACAAATAACTTTCAAAACCTATATATATATACACATATAAATAACAACAATTGCAACTTTAAACCTACCCATATATATGAACTATCATAATATTTCAACAACAGGATCTATACTAGATGTGAACAAATGTGTCTATATACCTTGCTTTATAAAATAATATACTGACTGGAACAGATTATATATGAATTAAACTAACATAAATAATATACCGTACACATATCATATATGGCTATTAATAAGTATAAAGCTTTTGACACAACCTATATGACTTTAGTCATATACAAACTTATGTGAAATGAGATAACATATATATATATATATATGACTAATTGATGCAGCCCAGAATGATGCCCATAATGTTGAAGAGTTAGGTCGTGTACGACCTAACGAATTCTTTAAGTCGATACTAGTGGAGGAAGCACAAGTTGGTAAAGTGTTAGGTCGCGGACGACCTAACGAGCCCCTTAAGTCGCAGCAACGACCTATAGAAGATCGCTCACGAGTTAACGAAGTTTTAGGTCGCTCATGACCTAACGAAGTTTTAGGTCGCTCACGACCTAGCAAAGGCGGCACGCGAGTTACGGGCTTCAAAGTGATGGAATGCAGACGAGATAAAAGGTTACGACCTACTTTAGGTCGCGTAAACAAGCTACGACCTAAGATAGGTCGCTCCGATATTCTGGAAGAAGACTGCCTCGAGCTACGACCTAAGATAGGTCACGTAAAGTCTTAAGTCGCGAAGAGAGTTAGGTCGTTGAGTTTGGATGCCGCTTTATTTTAGGTCGCTATCTTTTGTTGATTAGGTCGCTGCCGACCTATACTAAGTCGTGAAGACTTAAGTCGCTATGATTTCTGAAGCCGCTTATTTTTAAGTCGCTGATGGGGGATGCCGTTCATTCTTAGGTCGCGAAGCTCCGGATGCCGTTCATTTGTTAGGTCGTTTATCTGTTGTAACTGTTGTTATAAGTCGGAGGTCTTGATAGGTCGTGTACGACCTAAGTGTTGTAAATTCGTGATGTGTTGTATGTGTTGCTTTGTTAAGTCGCTATGTACTATTGTTGTGTCTTTTAAGTCGTTGTTTTAGGTCGTTCATTTTAGATCGCGTCTGTTTTTAGGTCGCTCCATTTTTAGGTCGTAGGTCGTTCACGACCTAAGTATTGTTGAAATTTTGTTCTGTTTTTGGGCGTGTTGAGTTGTAGCCTATAAATAGGCATGTTTGGTCATTTGTAAAAGTTTAGTTGATTTGAAATAAAAACTTTGTTTGTTAGCTTTGTGCTTTCACCAAATTGGTAGTCGAGTGTAATCTCCTATCTCCACTCTCGGATAATCGAGTGCGCTCAATTCAACGACAGCTGAAGCCGATTCACGGAATCTAGTGCGCTAGATCAACGTGTGAAGAATCGCAGATCTTTGAACCTGGTATCGTGCGCGATCAACGAGTTTGGGATAGCTAGAATTCGGTATCTTCGGATAAACGAATTCGGGCATTTCAGTATTCATCAATCCATCGATTGCTACTTTCATCGATCTACATTGTTTTGATTAATCCGCTGCGTCAGTTTGGTATCAAAGCTTGTTTTAGCCAATCATAGCTAAATCGAGTCTTGGAGCCTAGAATTTGAAGTTTGAAGTTGTTGTTCATCGTATTCATCGCAAATTGCAACAAAGGGGGAGTTTTCGATCCATTTCATTTTGGATCTAAGTTCGAAAGGTGTTTGAAATTTTGAAGTGGGCAAGTTAGAGCTTCGGCCGAGCTAAGGGAAGCAAGGAAGGCCGTGTACATCACTTTGAAAGTCAAAGCCAAGAATTGGAGAATTTGTAAAGTTTCAAATCATGCCGCCAAGAAGAGCTAATCGTCACCAAAACGTGGAAGATTTGTATAAGCGGGAAGATGCCGAGCAAATGGAGCAACGTATAAGTGACAAATTCAATGAGAAGTTGGATGAAGGCATTGGGAGATTAGAGAAGCTTATGACGGAGATGAATCGAAATCAAAGAAGGGTTTCACCTGAATCTAACCACGAAAGAAGTAGAGTTTCACCACATTCTAATCAAGGGAGAAGTAATGATAATGATCATAGAAGTGTAAGCCGAGACAGTTATAGAAATGTTGATGACCGAGATCGTGTTCGGAGGAATGTAGACAGACGTGATGGTAGTAGAGATGTTGGTGGTCAGAATCGACATCGATATACATCTGATTTTGAAGAGGAGTATGATGGTGGTAGTATTCAAGGACGAGGTCAAGGAATAAATTATTCAGAGTATGATCACAAGTGGGAGTCTGGGATGAAGACGGAAATACCAGAGTTTAAAGGTGGTATGCAAGCTGAAGAGTTTTTGGATTGGGTAGCTAATGTTGAAGAAATTTTTGATTTCAAAGAAGTTCCAGAACATCGTAGAGTGAAGTTGGTTGCTACAAGGTTGAGGGGTAGAGCTTTGGCGTGGTGGCAGCAAACCAAACTTACACGTGAACGAATGGGAAAGTCAAAAGTTGAACCTTGGGAGAAGATGAAGAAATTGATGAAAGCAACGTTCTTACCTTACAATTACCAATCTCTGATGTATCAACGTTTGCAGAATTTGAGGCAAGGCACAAAGACTGTTAATGATTATGCAGATGAGTTTTATCAGCTTATTGCGAGGAATGCTATTATGGAAACGGAAGAGCAGCTGACATCTAGATTCATTGGGGGATTGAGAATGCAGATTCAGGATATGGTTAATATGTTCGATCCAAGATCTGTGGCAGAAGCACATCAGAAAGCGTTGGCTTGGGAGAAACAGGGACGCCGAGGAGGTGGTGTGTTTACAAATTCCAACAATCAAGTGAAGGGTGTTAGTGGGAGTTCTAATGTTTCTAAACCTATCAATAAACCAGTGGTGAAGGAGGCTGAGAAGGCAAAGGTTAACAACGGTTTCAAATGTTACAATTGCCAGGAATTGGGTCATAAAAGCAATGAGTGTCCAAAGCCAAAGAAGAGAACCATGGTTGCAGAAATTGGGGATGTTGATGGAGATTATTCTAGTCCAGTTGAGGAGGATGAACAAGATATTGCATCAGGAGATGAAGGTTGTAATCTAATGCTGAGGAGATCATGTTTGACACCGAAGCAGGAAGAAGCTAGTTGGTTGAGGAGTAATATCTTTCAGTCGACATGCACTATACTGGGAAAGGTGTGTAAATTTGTGATTGACGCAGGAAGCTGTGACAATATCATTTCAACCGAGGCTGTAACAAAGTTGAAATTGAAAACAGAGAAACATCCGAATCCATATAAGTTAGCATGGTTGAGAAAAGGAGGAGAAGTGAAAGTGGATAGACGAGATCGTGTTCCATTCTCTATTGGGAAGAAATACAAAGACGAGATCTGGTGTGATGTAGTAGAGATGGATGTTTGCCACTTACTTTTGGGAAGACCATGGCAGTATGATCGAGCAGTACAGCATGACGGTCGGACCAATAGCTACAGTTTTATGTTTGAAGGTACGAAGATTATCTTAGTACCAAAGAAGAGACAACAAGGAGAAAGTAAGTCAGAAGAGATTGAAGAGCTGAAAACTTTATCATCCTTGAAGGAGTTTGTTAAGGAGATTGAAGAGGAGCCCGAGGTATTCTTGTTGATTGGGCGTGAGAGCAGTGAAGAGGTTGAAATTCCAGAAGAAGTGAAACCAGTTTTGAAAGAATTTGAGGATGTATTTCCAGATGAGTTACCGAAGGAGTTACCGCCACTAAGAGACATTCAACATCAAATTGGTCTGGTTCCGGGAGCAATGTTGCCACATAGACCACATTATCGAATGAGTCCGAAGGAACATGAAGAGTTGCGGAGGCAGGTAGAGGAATTGCTTGAACAGGGGCGTGTGCAGGAGAGTTTAAGTCCTTGTGCTGTACCAGCCTTATTGGTACCCAAAAGGGATGGAACGTGGAGGATGTGCACAGATAGTAGAGCATTGAATAAGATCACAGTCAGATACAGATTTCCGATGCCGAGGCTTGATGATTTATTGGATCAAATCAGTGGGTCCATAATCTTTTCTAAGATTGACTTGAAGAGCGGTTATCATCAGATTCGCATTAGACCAGGGGACAAATGGAAGACAACATTCAAGACGAGGGAAGGATTGTATGAATGGCTGGTAATGCCGTTTGGTCTATCGAATGCACCAAGTACATTCATGAGGGTGATGAATCAAATTTTCAGGCCATACATTGGGAAATTTGTGGTGGTTTACTTTGATGATATTCTGATCTACAGTGCTAGTACCGAGGAACATGTTCAACATTTGAAGAAAGTGTTAATTATTCTTCGTGAAGAACAATTCTATGCTGCTACAAAGAAGTGTGTTTTTATGGCGAGGAGTGTTTTATTTCTGGGGTATGCTGTGTCGGAAGAAGGAATATAGGTTGACCAAAGTAAAGTCGAAGCAATTAGAGATTGGCCGCAACCCAAGACGATAACGGAAGTTCGGAGTTTTCATGGGTTGGCTTCATTTTATCGGAGGTTTATTCCACATTTTAGTAGTGTGATGGCGCATGTAACTGATTGTATGAAGGGTAAACAGTTTTCATGATCAGAGGAAGCAGGGGATGCTTTTGGGAAGATCAAGGAGTTGCTGACGTCTGCACTAATTCTAGTATTACCAGATTTTCAGTTGTTGTTTGAGCTACACACTGATGCGTCAAAGGTTGGGATTGGAGGAGTGTTGAGTCAGAGGGGCGTCCTATTGCATATTTTAGTGAAAAGCTATCGGGAGCGAAGATGAGATATAGTACGTATGATGTGGAATTTTATGCAGTTGTACAAGCTATTAAACACTGGAGACATTATCTATTTCAGAAAGAGTTTGTTCTTTACACCGATCATGAGGCATTAAAGCATTTACAAGGGCAAGACAAGATTTCAGCGAGACATGCATCATGGATTGCATATCTGCAACAGTTTACTTTTGTTGTTAAACACAAGTCTGGAGTTACGAATCGTGTAGCGGATGCGTTGAGCAGAAGGAATCATTTGTTGACTACAATGAAGGTCGAAGTGACAGGGTTTGATGTGTTACCAGAATTATTTGACGAAGATCCTTACTTTGGGAAGTTTGTTGATAAAGTCAAGAATGGGGAGACGGATGAGTTCGTGATGGTGGATGGTTTCCTGTTCAAAGGAAATCGATTGTGCATACCTGATTGTAGTTTGAGAATGAAGATTGTAAAAGAGCTTCATCAAGAAGGACATGTTGGGAGAGACCGTACATTACAATTGATTTCACAATCTTATTTTTGGCCGTCAATCAAGCGGGAAGTTGGAAGGTTTGTGGAGCGATGTCATATCTGTCAGGTTTCGAAAGGAACTACGACTAATGCTGGATTATATATGCCGTTACCTATGCCAGTTAGACCGTGGGTTGATATCAGTATGGATTTTGTTTTGGGTTTGCTTAGAACTCAAAGGGGAAATGATTCTATATTCGTTGTGGTGGACAGATTTTCCAAAATGGCACATTTCATCGCTTGTAAGAAGACAGCTGATGCCGTCAGGGTTGCTGAGTTATTCTTCAAAGAGATATATCGTTTACATGGTTTGCCGGAATCCATTGTTTCTGATCGGGATACTAGATTTCTAAGTCATTTTTGGCTAAGTTTGTGGAAGATGGTGGGAACGAAGTTGAACTTTAGCAGCGCTTATCATCCGCAAACGGATGGACAGACCGAGGTTATGAATAGATCACTGGGAAATTTATTGCGATGTCTAGTTCAGGATAATCTGAAGAGTTGGGACTTAAAGTTGTGTCAGGCGGAGTTTGCTCATAATCATGCTGTTAACTGAAGCACTGGTTACAGTCCATTTCAGATTGTATATTCAAGTTTGCCAAAGGGGCCGTTGGAGTTAACGGTCATACCACAATCAAAGAAGACAGTCAAGAAAGCTGCTGATTTTGTTGATGGATTGGCGGAATGTCATAAAATCGTTCAGGAACGATTGGAGAAAGCAAATGAAAAGTATAAACGAACCGCAGATTTGAAGCGAAAAGCGTTGAATTTAATGAAGGAGATTTAGTATATGCTGTGTTAACAAAGGACCGTTTTCCAGTGGGCGCTTATAATAAGTTGAAAGCCAGAAAAATTGGTCCCGTACAAGTCGTGAAACGGATCAATGAAAATGCTTATAAGTTGAAGCTGCCGGAGGATGTGTACACTTCTGACGTGTTCAACGTTAAGCATCTTGTACCATATTATGGGAACGAACAATATGATGTGGAAGAATTTACAAATTCGAGGACGAATTTTTCCCAACTTGGGGAGGATGATGCAGCCCAGAATGATGCCCAAAATGTTGAAGAGTTAGGTCGTGTACGACCTAACAAATTCTTTAAGTCGACACTAGTGGAGAAAGCACAAGTTGGTAAAGTGTTAGGTCGCGGACGACCTAACGAGACCCTTAAGTCGCACCAACGACCTATAGAAGATCGCTCACGAGTTAACGAAGTTTTAGGTCGCTCACGACCTAACAAAGTTTTAGGTCGCTCACGACCTAGCAAAGGTGGCACGCGAGTTACGGGCTTCAAAGTGATGGAATGCATACGAGATAAAAGGTTACAACCTACTTTAGGTCGCGTAAACAAGCTACGACCTAAGATAGGTCGCTCCGATATTCTGGAAGAAGACTGCCTCGAGCTACGACCTACGATAGGTCGCGTAAAGTCTTAAGTCGCGAAGAGAGTTAGGTCGCTGAGTTTGGATGCCGCTTTATTTTAGGTTGCTGTCTTTTGTTGATTAGGTCACTGCCGACCTATACTAAGTCGTGAAGACTTAAGTCGCTATGATTTCTGAAGCCGCTTATTTTTAGGTCGCTGATGGGGGATGCCGTTCATTCTTAGGTCGCGAAGCTCCGGATGCCGTTCATTTGTTAGGTCGTTTATCTGTTGTAACTGTTGTTATAAGTCGGAGGTCTTGATAGGTCGTGTACGACCTAAGTGTTGTAAATTCGTGATGTGTTGTATGTGTTGCTTTGTTAAGTCGCTATGTACTATTGTTGTGTCTTTTAAGTCGTTGTTTTAGGTCGTTCATTTTAGATCGCGTCTATTTTTAGGTCGCACCATTTTTAGGTCGTAGGTCGTTCACGACCTAAGTGTTGTTGAAATTTTGTTCTGTTTTTGGGCGTGTTGAGTTGTAGCCTATAAATAGGCATGTTTGGTCATTTGTAAAAGTTTAGTTGATTTGAAATAAAAACTTTGTTTGTTAGCTTTGTGCTTTCACCAAATTGGTAGTCGAGTGTAATCTCCTATCTCCACTCTCAGATAATCGAGTGCGCTCGATTCAACGACAGCTGAAGCCGATTCACGGAATCTAGTGCGCTAGATCAACGTGTGAAGAATCGCAGATCTTTGAACCCGGTATCGTGCGCGATCAACGAGTTCGGGATAGCTAGAATTCGGTATCTTCGGATCAACGAATTCGGGCATTTCAGTATTCATCAATCCATCGATTGCTATTTTCATCGATCTACATTGTTTTGATTAATCCGTTGCGTCACTAATATAGCTTAATATACAATATGCAGACCATAGACTCACACGAAAAACAAATGAACTTTTATAAACCGGTACGTATATTCAAAAAAAAAATATAGTTTATAAACTTTTATATCTAATAGAAAATATAGTTATAAAGTACCTATATGCATGCATATTGCAATAGTAAGTCATATATATATGTATATTATACTTAAAACAAACAAACAATATAATATATACACCTAAAAGCAACAGCTCTTAATAACGTATAGAAACATCCACACGTGCAAATCAATATATCATATATATATATATAACTTGTTCGATTATATATGAAGACTAAACTATTATACATCTTAGTATAACAATACAACAACTTTACAAATAAAATACACTAACATATATACTATGCTAACGGTAATATATGTATAAACTATTTTTATATAAGAGAACACCCACCTGAATACTTAATTATATATGTAACTACACTCATTTTCATAAACAGCAGGGCTTGCATATACCAACACAAACTTGTAACATCCAATATATATAACTGCATATATATAATATATATAACTTACAGTATTTTTCTTTTTTTATATGTAACAGATCTTTTAAAATATGTATAGAATGTATAGATCAAAATATATATATATATAAATCGACTTAAGACTTACCATATCTAAAACTGTTATATAATACGTATTCTTATATAATCATATATACGTGAATCATCTATGTGAACTAATCTATAAACAGATGTATAAACTGTCAAAATATTATTATGATATAAAATTTATATATTCGCATATGCAAAAGAAAACAAGACACGGTTGGTATAGGAATAAATATAACTTACACGCATATCCACACAGATTAGAACCTTAAAATAAAACATATGTATAGTATAATATATATATAATTTTTTTTTGTAAAGGTGTGGCCTAAGATAAACAACATACCCTCGAGCACCTTCAACATGTAATATACATATACATATACACACGATGTTGGCTGTTAGGTCGGAAAGAGGTGTTGGCTGCAGCCTACGGCGGAGGCGGAGTGGCGTCAGAGGCAGGTTGTGTCGGTGATGACATGGAGGTAGAGGAAGAGAGTGGAGTTGCGACTGTTGTCGTCTGAGATGGAGGGAGTTGTGTCATGGAGGTGGGCACGTGCTGGCTGGATCTGGAAAGTGAAGGGGCATGCGAGCAAGGGGAGCAGGCGAAGTGGTTAAGGCCGATGGGGTCTGGATCTGGAAAGTGAAGGGCAGGCGAAGGTGATGGGCTCTGGTTGAACGGTGAGGCGTGGTGGGTTGGAGTTGGCTTCAGGGAAGAAGAAAGGTGGAGAGGAAAAATAATATTGGAAGAAGAAATAGATCTGGACGAATGAAATTGTCACAGGCAAAATATGTGAATGCCTTTGCTATACTGTTTTATATTTCATAAATGAAATAACAGAAAGGAAGAGGAAGGAACGGGGAAAAACGACGAGCCAACGTATGAATTGAAACCAGCAAATATAAATTAATAAAAGCATATAAAAGTGAACAGTGGAAATAAAGTAGCCGGTAGACTAAATATAAAGTGAAAGAATGACAACGGTCACAAGCCTTGATTCAGCTGAGAATTGAAACCAATTAATTGTCTGGACTGCAAGTTTCAAAATTGAAAACGATAGTAAGCTAAAAGTCACAATTTTATGGTACCGATACGACGCACCATTTTATTGCTTTCGTCGTGTACCGGACCTCAAAATACAGAAATAAATATACCGTAGAGATAAGCACGACAAGACGATCAAAACGGTATACAGATACTAGTGGTACGATCATCCGATCGAAAGTCGATAATCGGTACTAGAAATGCTGCTATTTTGCCAGAATTAAGATAAACGGAGCAGTAGAAGTCCAAATTTGGAAAAACGAAAGATGACATCTCACTCAGAAGAAGATTTAGAAATTTACTGTATAAAAATATCCAAGTTTGGAAAACATTTTATTACCGTCAATTATTAACTGATTTGAGTTTGAATAAAATTATACCATAAAATAACTTCAATATTATAAATTGAAAATTTACCATTTGCTATATTTAATTATACATAATCCAAATATTAAATTTTTATTTCAAAATTCTATTATTTAAAATTTCACCAAAAATTTAGTTAAATACGTTATTAAAACCAATAAAATTTAATAAAAATTTACGGGTCGTTACACTCTCCCCCACTCAAAGCTTTTCGTCCCCAAAAAGGAAGAAGGTAGGAGAATAGAACAACCAGAAGAAAAATTAGATTTGAAAAACAAAATAAAACGGTTAATTTAAAGCCATATAAATTTTAATTCAAATTAATTAATATCCACTAAATTGGTTAAACCATTTTATTAAATCCATCCATTTATTTATACAAAGATTAATCACTTACATAAAACTCTAAATAGGTAGTATATAAATAAATAATATTTAAAAGGGATATAGTTCACAAGGAAAAGAAGAAGGATTCGGAAAAACAGAATATAGGTGAATAAATAAAGCTGAGCAGATGAGGTAGATTCAAATGATAGTATTGGGCACGAATAATTAATTCAAGTCATAAGAATTTCAAATTTCAAATATTAATACAAAATTTCTTTGTTGAAAATACCTTAGGAATAAAATACCTTTAATGAAATACTTTATAATAAACACTTTTATATCGAACAAATTTTCCTTTCGAAAATACTTTTATAACTCGATGTTTCAACAAGTTTATCCTTGTTCCTGTAGACTCTGGTAGTGCGTTGATCAGGCGCAAAACTAGAATTCTCCAGGTACTTAGTAGACCTGTTTCAACACCCAGTGAAAATACTGGAAAACTTTTAAAAACAGATATGGAAAGTACAATCCAACAAAAAAACAAACAAAACCTTTGTCTAACCATGGTTCGCAGATACACAATGGTTACGCCTGGTTCCCCCAGGAAACAATCCATATCCGTAAGCTTTCTCAGCCCTGCGAGTTACGCCATGATGACTAGTAGAATGCAGGATACACAATGGTTACGCCTGGATCCCCCAGGAAACAATCTGTATCCCCAAGCAAGACTCAGCCAAGCAGTTGCGCTACTATTCATGACCTACACAGATTGCAGGATACACAATGGTTACGCTTGGATCCCCCAGGAAACAATCCGTACCCCTAGACAAGACTCAGCCAAGCAGTTGCGCTATGCATCCGCGATCGTAAGACCATGGGTAACGCCATGGAATTCGAAGGACACTCGAGTATCATATCCGGAAAACCAAAAATCAGAGAGAATAATATCGATAGAATGAATCCAAGATGTGGCCACAAATCGGATATCAAGCAGAAGGCACTTTCCATATCTTTACTTCGAAAATATGTATCATATAGTACCTTTTCAAATCACTTTCAAATATCGTACTTATATAAAATCCATTATATATAAGATTTAATTTTCAAATCAATTACTTTTTCCAAAATCAAAAGTATATCAAATCGCACTTATATAGACTTTAATTATATAAGATTTCACTTTTCAAATTGAGTACCCTTCTCAAATCCATAGTTTTCGAATCAATTTCATACTCATACAAATCAATTTTATATAAGTTCGACAACTCCCAAATCAAGTATTTAGTAGCACAAGATTCTCAAATTTCAATTTGTTTCAATATTAGTTCAATTTCAAAATCATATACAATTTCACCAAATTATTTCTTCTCAAATTAAATATCTTTAGTTTCAAAGTTTCCAAAATAATAGATTTAGAAAATAAATCCAAATTTCCAAATCAATATAATTTAAGTCAACCAATTCATTTCCAAAATCAAATGTTTTCAAAATCATCTTATACTTACATAAGGTCCATCTTATATAAGGATCAAATCTTTACAAAATAAATTTCGCTGTATGAAGAGCCATATGGGATTGAATATCTTTGCTTTTATGGGTTATATATCTTTGTAATTTAAATTGGAAATTTTCTTTTAGTAAGTAAAGATATTCTAACCCGACAGCTTTCAATTTCAGCGTCAAAATATATCACTGATATTAGAATATAAGATGTACATACGTCATCATTTCGCAAAATCACATTTGATCGCTCGCTCGATCACACAAGTTCGCTTTCAAACTAGTATTGTCCATTCGACTTCCCTAATGCAGATTTCGATATGGTTTCTCGACTAGAAGCCATCAGTCTCCTTTCATAGCCATATACTATGATAGAGAATTCTAGAATCGAGCCCAAAATCCATATCCAATATTCGCCATCAAGAATCGAATGAAAAATCCTAACACGAAATGGTGTAATTCTCCTCGAACTTGGGTATTCAAACCTGGATCAAATTAATTATGCGAATAAAACAGCATACGTACAATTTATATATTTATTCCAACTTGTTAAATATATAGTTTTATAAAGATGTTACCCGATTAAAACATTTAACTAAATTTTATTCAAAATATATTGAAGACCAAATTCTTTTCAAAACATTTCAAATCTAAATTTCATATTAGAAAATTTTAAAATAGTCTTATTCATTTACTTAACAAAACAGTTTCTACTTACTTTAACATACATACCAAACTTATATACTTTATACTTTCAAATTTTCTTAGCTTTGAAAAGTTAATCTGGATTTGGAAGTGGTCGAACCTTCAAAATAGTTGAAGAAATTATTTTCAAATTCAAGAGTTGGAAATCAGCAACAAATCAGTAATCAATTTTAATAGATGGGGTTATATCAAATCCGAAACTCAAGGACTGAACACCAGCTTATTTTAAATCGTTTCAAATACATTTACATATATCTTTCGAATATCAAATCATACTTCAAAATTTGAAATCAAAATTGGTTTCGCAAAATCACTCGCGTACCAATGCTACTAAAGTGGCCTTTCCCTCACTCTGAAACTCGAAAATCAATGTCGATGATGCGTGCACTCATCACCGAAATTATTTTCCAGCGACATAAGTGAGTTCTGGACTTTTATTTTCTCAAACTTCTTTTGGAATTTCTTCGAAATCATTCGAAACTCATTAAAATCATTGGAACATTTCTTATTCGAAAAAAAATACTTTTAAATCATACTATTATTATATATTTCAAAATCTTAAAACCAGTTACAAAATACCGGAGTTCAATTCTCGAATTTCAAATTTAAAATCCTTTAGTTATAAATCATTTTTAGATAGATCAAATTTCTTATATATTTTTTTTTCAAAATCCTTTCGAAACCTCAAATTCTCATTTTAAAAAGGGTATATAATCTTTATCGAAAACATTTCACTTTTATATATAGAATAAAATCATATTTATCAAGATAATACTTTCGATATATAAAACAATTTCTAAAGTATAAACAAGCCCGATTTTAAAAGGATGATTTAAGAATGGATTTCAAAACAAGGATAGAGATTCAAATTAGAGAACTCTAATCAAACAAAAATTTTGATTCGAGGATAGGCTCGATCGAAGATGAGATAAATAAAATTTCAAAACAGAAGATGGATATACTTATATAAATCGTGGGTGACCTTAATCAGTCAACCGTGATTTCAAAATAAGATCGGTGTAGAATTCTGAGGCAAATCATCATTCGATCGCCAGAGATAGAATTCGGCATAACAAGAGATAGCAGCATCTAAACCGAGTGTTATATAAATCTTCGGTGAATCAATGCCAAATGTAAAGGAGTTCCACCCCTTTACAAATCATTCAAAGATTGGCGGGATCGCCTATTCTTATAGAGATCATTCGAAGTGGAGTTATGGGATACTCCAGAATCAAAAGAATACAAATAGGGAGAGACAAGATAGAATTTTGGAACCGCAAGAAACGTTCCAAAGTTCAAAGGAAATCGAGTCAAACGGGAGAGATTCAAACTCGAACGAAAGTGATTCTGTAAACAAATTTACTATATATGCTAAGTTTTGCCTAGAGCCAAAGCTCCGATACCAACTGTAACGACCCACTATTTTGGACCATTCAAATCGACAATAATCCACACATGTCTGACTTGAATAATTCAAAATATCAGATTGTTAATTTTAAATTTTGCAAAACTCAGAATATATAGTAAATAAATCAATCACAGAATCACAGACACGGAGTAATACAATAATACGCAGCGGAATAGATAAAATAGTAGTTCATGAAGCTACTATATAAACATCAGAGTTAGAAATAAAATACAACAGAATATCTTAAATGCAGTGAAGTCTCCAGTACAACAAATGACTTCTCTAAACAAATCAACTAGAAGAGCTGAAAGCTGAGGCGATAGTTGGATCTCCAAAGGAAGCTCCAAACTCCACAGGTGAGTCTCAAACGCTGTATCACTCGGTCTGACCCGAGCGTAAAGAAAAACACAAAACACTCGAGTCAGGATTAACATTCTTATATCAAAAAATCCACCTCAAGTGAAATATCAACTGAAATACAAGTAACTTAAAGGATGTTTGGGATAACCATCCTCTAAGGATCTTCAGAACTATCTACAAGGTGGAAATATACACTATAACACCGTGGTCATTCCAAATTAATTTATCCTTCAAAACCAAAATATCATTTCATTTCAAATATATCTATTTTCCAAAATAGTATATATATATAGGTTAAATAATTTAAAAGTAAAGTATTTAAAATTTCCTCAAGTCTCACAATCGATTCAAATCAACTCAAATTCTAAATTCAAATTTATTCAAAGCTCAATTCATCAACTCAATTCAGTTCTCAATAGACCATTTAAATTTCAGTATATTTCAAAGCTTTAATATTCAACATTTTCAAAGTTAAATTTAACCGTTTCATATAGCTCTTGATTTAATTTCATTATTATTTAATCAGGAATATTCACTTAATAAATTCAATGTCATTTAACTAGCCTTAAATTACATTTTTACTAAATATTTCCTTAAATTTATTTAAACAAGAAATATTCATTGAATTACTTAAATCAAACCCAAGTTATAAATCATATCTTAAATCTCAATTTCAATAAGTTTCAAATCGGTTTAATTAAATAAAATTCTTTACTAAATTCAAATTATCTTCCCAAACTTAACTTATTCAAATTATTACTGAAATCTAATTTGAAACATAAATTTAAATACTCAACCATATTATATGTATTAAATTAATCATTCCCATTTATATATAATAATTTAAGGCTCAACATTTATTAAAACCATATATTTCTTTCCAAAACCCTAGAATTCATTTTCAAAATATTTATATATATGGACCAACGGTGTCTGTATATATATTTATCATATGGTTAAGTGATATAGATATTTGTCATTTCAATCCGAAATTTAAATATATACGGGTAGATATCATTTCGACCCGTAAAATCCAAATTCAATTCAAATGAAAATCGCTTGGGTCTATCATTTCAACCCATAACGATTTTCTCCTATTCTAAAGTCCGTTCGGGTATGTATCATTTCAACCCATAGTGAATTCTATACTAACAGGGAACTTGCAGAGTGATAACAGATAATATAAAATACAACAAGAGGCATATATCATCACTAACAATATAATATAAACAACAGGATATGGTGTCATATCTCACATGTGAACAGTTACAGATAATAGCATATATAACAATTTAAATAACTACAACAAATATTTCAATTTTCGTTTCAATTGAAATCAAATTTAATAAATATAAGAACGTTAATCGTGAGTGATTACTCACCTTTCGAGGCTAGGGTGTTTGACAATAGAGCAAGCTACGAATTTCAAAGCAAAGTGAAGTGGGCACGAATTTTGATGAATACAGCTGATAACAAGGAACAGATGAAATCAATCAGAACTGGATTGATGAAGATAAAGGGTAAAATTTAATATATATATATATAACTATATATAACTCGTTGTTTTAAATTAAGACATGTATATATAAATCAAACATTTAGACATTATATCATTTTAAAATAAATACTCATATATATAGGTTATTATTAAATCATATGCAACTTATAATTTAAAATAAACAAATAACTTTCAAAACCTATATATATATACACATATAAATAACAACAATTGCAACTTTAAACCCACCCATATATATGAACTATCATAATATTTCAACAACAGGATCTACACTAGATGTGAACAAATGTGTCTATATACCTTGCTTTATAAAATAATATACTGACTGGAACAGATTATATATGAATTAAACTAACATAAATAATATACCGTACACATATCATATATGGCTATTAATAAGTATAAAGCTTTTGACACAACCTATATGACTTTAGTCATATACAAACTTATGTGAAATGAGATAACATATATATATATATGACTAATATAGCTTAATATACAATATGCAGACCATAGACTCACACGAAAAACAAATGAACTTTTATAAACCGGTACGTATATTCAAAAAAAAATATATAGTTTATAAACTTTTATATCTAACAGAAAATATAGTTATAAAGTACCTATATGCATGCATATTACAATAGTAAGTCATATATATATGTATATTATACTTAAAACAAACAAACAATATAATATATACACCTAAAAGCAACAGCTCTTAATAACGTATAGAAACATCCACACGTGCAAATCAATATATCAAATATATATATATATATAACTTGTTCGATTATATACGCAGACTAAACTATTATACATCTTAGTATAACAATACAACAACTTTACAAATAAAATACACTAACATATATACTATGCTAACGGTAATATATGTATAAACTATTTATATATAAGAGAACACCCACCTGAATACTTAATTATATATGTAACTACACTCATTTTCATAAACAGCAGGGCTTGCATATACCAACACAAACTTGTAACATCCAATATATATAACTGCATATATATAATATATATAACTTACAGTATTTTTCTTTTTTTATATGTAACAGATCTTTTAAAATATGTATAGAATGTATAGATCAAAATATATATATATATATATATATATATATATATAAATCGACTTAAGACTTACCATATCTAAAACTGTTATATAATACGTATTCTTATATAATCATATATACGTGAATCATCTATGTGAACTAATCTATAAACAGATGTATAAACTGTCAAAATATTATTATGATATAAAATTTATATATTCGCATATGCAAAAGAAAAGAAGACACGGTTGGTATAGGAATAAATATAACTTACACGCATATCCACACAGATTAGAACCTTAAAATAAAACATATGTATAGTATAATATATATATAATTTTTTTTTGTAAAGGTGTGGCCTAAGATAAACAACATACCCTCGAGCACCTTCAACATGTAATATACATATACATATACACACGATGTTGGCTGTTAGGTCGGAAAGAGGTGTTGGCTGCAGCCTACGGCGGAGGCGGAGTGGCGTCAGAGGCAGGTTGTGTCGGTGATGACATGGAGGTAGAGGAAGAGAGTGGAGTTGCGACTGTTGTCGTCTGAGATGGAGGGAGTTGTGTCATGGAGGTGGGCACGTGCTGGCTGGATCTGGATAGTGAAGGGGCAGGTGAGCAAGGGGAGCAGGCGAAGTGGTTAAGGCCGATGGGGTCTGGATCTGGAAAGTGAAGGGCAGGCGAAGGTGATGGGCTCTGGTTGAATGGTGAGGCGTGGTGGGTTGGAGTTGGCTTCAGGGAAGAAGAAAGGTGGAGAGGAAAAATAATATTGGAAGAAGAAATGGATCTGGACGAATGAAATTGTCACAGGAAAAATATGTGAATGCCTTTGCTATACTGTTTTATATTTCATAAATGAAATAACAGAAAGGAAGAGGAAGGAACGGGGAAAAACGACGAGCCAACGTATAAATTGAAACCAGCAAATATAAATTAATAAAAGCAAATAAAAGTGAACAGTGGAAATAAAGTAGCCGGTAGACTAAATATAAAGTGAAAGAATGACAACGGTCACAAGCCTTGATTCAGCTGAGAATTGAAACCAATTAATTGTCTGGACCGCAAGTTTCAAATTTGAAAACGATAGTAAGCTAAAAGTCACAATTTTATGGTACCGATACGACGCACCGTTTTATTGCTTTCGTCGTGTACCGGACCTCAAAATACAGAAATAAATATACCGTAGAGATAAGCACGACAAGACGATCAAAACGGTATACAGATACTAGTGGTACGATCATCCGATCGAAAGTCGATAATCGGTACTAGAAATGCTGCTATTTTGCCAGAATTAAGATAAACGGAGCAGTAGAAATCCAAATTTGGAAAAACGAAAGATGACATCTCACTCAGAAGAAGATTTAGAAATTTACTGTATAAAAATATCCAAGTTTGGAAAACATTTTATTACCGTCAATTATTAACTGATTTGAGTTTGAATAAAATTATACCATAAAATAACTTCAATATTATAAATTGAAAATTTACCATTTGCTATATTTAATTATACATAATCCAAATATTAAATTTTTATTTCAAAATTCTATTATTCAAAATTTCACAAAAAATTCAGTTAAATACGTTATTAAAACCAATAAAATTTAATAAAAATTTACGGGTCGTTACAATAATCATACAAATTTATTTCATTTACCAAATTTGAAAATAATATTATGTCAGTTTGCTCTGTTCAAGTATTTTGGAAATCCTATCGATATTGCAGATCAGACGAATTGATCGAAAACCCAAATCAACATCAACAACTCAAACAACACACTATAAAACATTTTTATATTAATTACAAATACACTCCCTCACTCGATGATACAAGAATGGATTTCAAAGAAAGGATAGAAATTCAAATTCAAGGGGACCCTAATCAAAAGGATTCTTATCTAGGAGATAAGCTCAAAACGAAGATAAGATGATTAAATATCATAGTAGGAAGATGGATATACTAATATTAATCGCGGGCAACTTTAACCGGGTCAACCGTGACTTTAAGAATAAGATCGATGCAGAATTCTGAGGCAAATCGGCATTCGATCGCCAGAGATAGAATTCGGGCATAGTAGGAGATAACAATATCTAAACCGAAGATACAGAAATCTTCGGTGAATCGATGCTTGTTGTAAAGGAGTTTCACTGTTTTACAAATCATTCAGTGGAGCTATGGGGTGCTTCGGAGACAAGAAAACACGAATAGAGAGGGACAAGGATAGATTTTGGAACCGAGGGGAACGTTCCAAAATTTAAAGGAAACCGAGTCAAAGAGGAAGAGATTCAAGCTCGAACGAAAGTGATTCTGTAATTAAATTTACTATATATGCCAGGTTTTGCCTAAAACCAGAGCTCTGATACCAACTGTAACATCCTGAAATTTTCAACCATTCGCATCCATACATGTCGGATTTGAATTGCTCAAAATATCAGATTGTTAATTTAAATTTGGCAAAACTCAGCATATACAGTAAATAAATAATCACAGAATCACAGACACAGAGTAATATAACAATAAGCAGCGGAAACAAAGGAATAGTAGTTCATGAAGCTACTATATATATATCAGAGTTAAACAAGATACAACAAAGTCTCGAATACACAGAAGTATCAATACAATAGTCAAATACAAGATCAGAATACATCACTGGAATCAACTGAATGACTGCAAGCTGAATAGATATAGCTGGATCTCCAAGCGAAGCTCCAACTCCAAAGGTGAGTCTCGAATACTGGTACAACTCAGTCTGACCTGAGCGTAAAGCAAAACACAAAACACTCGAGTCAGGATTAACATTCTTACATCAATAAATCCAACTCAAGTGAAATATCAACTGAAATACAAGTAACTCAAAGGATGTTTGGGATAACCATCCTCTAAGGATCCGTTAAACTATCTACCATGTAGTAATATACGCTATTATAATAATGTCTAAAGTAAAGTAAACTATTAAAATAGCGTTAAGGCTTTACATTTTCCACCTTAACACATTTTATATATTCCCATAGTCTATATAGTACCGTAATCTCCCTCGTACTGGGCATTGTCAAAGGGCACTCCATAGGTATGGTACAAAACAAACTCGTAGAAGGCACGCTAGGGTAGGTGACACGGCACAACTTGGCAATGCCAAGGTAGATATACCAATTACACTTCCGGGCTGGTGGTAACATAGAGCTGCAGCAATCGCCCACCTCGAGCCACACTCCCGAATCAAGGGTGCGCACCAAATCAATCACAAAGTAATAGAATGGCATATGATGGAGTGTGTCCGATAAGAGGAGCTACCTCATTAGCCCGTCGATTGCTCCTGTTTTAGCCACCTTATGCCTACTCATGGGAGTCGGGTCCACGTATATACCTCATAAAGTATCGTCGCCACCATCCTACCTCATTCTGGAATCTCCACCGCGTACACAGTTGTTAAAGTGGTTTTCGGTATCTACAGAGAGTATGCCCATATCCGATCTCGGTCTCTTTAACAACCAAACGTTATTATAACACCGCGGTCATTTCAAAATAGTTTATACTTCAAAACCAAAATATCATTTCCAATTCAAACCATATCAAAACGATATCATTTTCACTTCAAACCCATATTAATACAATATCATTTTTCACTTCAAATATATCCATTTCCAAAATCATAATACTTCCAAAGTTATAACACTTCCGAAACCAAAACACTTTGAAATCATAATATTTTGGAAAAACCTTAACTTTGAAATCATAACTTCCACCCTTAAACTGTTTAGATATTAATAATAGTATATAATAAATAGTTTATAAAATAAAATAGTTTATATAAAAAGATATATAAGTTAAAATGGTTTATATTGAAATAATTAGTATACTAAAATAGTTTATATTAAAAATGATTTATATTAAAATAGTTTATATTAAAATAATTTATAAAGTAAAATATAAAATAGTTTAAATATAATTTAAAAATACTTTATATAATAAATAGGTTTCTCAAATTTCACAAATCGATTCAAATCAATTCGAATTCCAAATTCAAATTTATCCAATCTCAAATCATCAATTTCAATTTCAATTCAATTAAACATTTCAAATTATATCGATTTCAAATACCGATTTGAACCACAAATAAACCATTTCAATTTCAATATATTTCAAAGTTTTAAATATTCAACATTTCAAAACTAAATTCGATAATTTCATATATATATCAAATTCACTTTACTATTATTTAGTTTGAAATATTCACTTAATAAACCCAATATCATTTATATAAAACCCCAAATTTCAAACCACTAAATATTTCCTTCGATTTATTAAACTTGAAATATTCATTTAATTACTTCAAACCAAAATCAAGTTATAAAACCATATCTTTAAAATCTCAAATTTAAAAATTTCAAATCAAACTTATTTAAGTATAATTCTTAAATAAATATAATTCCAAATCAATTTCAAATTTATCTTTTCAACCTGAATCATTTCAAACTCTATGTTTGAAAATATAAATTTAAATAAATACTTAAACATATTTTATATTGATTAAATTAACTTTATTAAATCTTGAAATCAATATTTATTAAAACCATATATTTCTTTTCAAAACCATAGAATTCATTTTTCAAAATATTTATATATAGACCAATGGTGTCTGTATATATTTTTTCTATCCTATGGTCAAGTGATACGGATATTTATCATTTCAATCCGCAATTTAAATATATATACGGGTATATATCTTTTCAACCCGCAATCCCAAATTCAATGTCAATGAAAATCGCTTGGGTTTATCATTTCAACCCATAATGATTTTCTCCTATTCTACAGATCGTTTGGGTATGTATCATTTCAACCCATAGTGAATTCTATACTAACAGGGAACTTGCAGAGTGATAATAGTAATGATAATAATATAACAATCAGTAACATGCATATATCATCAGTGATAAATAACAGATAATGGTGTCAGATGTCACAGTTGAACAGATACAGATAATGTAACGACCCGTAAATTTCTTTAATTAAATTTGTCATTTTAGTAAGATTTTTGTAACTAAATTTAAAAAGAAATAAAAATTTTATAATTGATAATAAAGTAAATGTTAAGAATTAAGTGTAGCAATGGTTATTAAAACTAATTATTACAATTGAAGTGAAATCAATAATAATGAAATAGGGTAAATTGTTGCACTTGGGTATAAAATGGAATAAGTAATAAAGGTAAGATTTGAATTAACTAATGAAATATTATATTGATTAATATAGACTTAATAAAAGAGTTTAATTGAATCAATCTATTTATTTGAAATAATAAATGGGTATGCAATTTATAATAAATGGGTTTATTGTGAGAAATTGAAATTTGATACTATAGTGTATTAGAATTAAGATGAAGGTGGGAATATTGAAGTATGTAAGGTCAAATTGATTGCATGTAATAAATTGGGGATTAAGTTCATTAAAGGTAATGAATTATTATGTTAATGTAAACTAAGATAATATTTGAAATAAATGTTAATTCCATTCATACTTGTAAATAACTATTATAAATTGCATGTTGAATTTGTTGATTTAATTGGAATCAAAATTTAATTTTAATGAAAAAATAAGGTTTACAATAACGGGAATTTGGGTAAAACTAGTGGAATTATTGAATGAAATGAAATAGTATTGCTCAATAGTAACTAAACGTAAATTTAGGTAATAAGGTTAGAACAAGTTGATAAATAATAAATGTAGTGTAAATCCCAATTGATGTAAACCATTGTGAATTTTTAATTGATTGAAAAGTAATAAATTTGGAAATAGATTTTAAATTATATCAATTGATACTATAATACGTAATAAATGGGAAACTTATACAATCAATATTAGATAAATAAATCATAATGTTTTGTTGTTGATAAACGTTACTTTAATGATTGTTGAAATAATAACGGAAGTGTGAATGTAAATTAAATTGGTAAAAAGGATTGGACTAAGGAAACTTTATTAATTAGTTTTAAAACCTAAATTAATATGTTTAATAGACTAGATTTCACATTCTGGAATATAGCCATTTAAACAAATCTAAGATGAATATAGGAATGTTGGGTAATAAATTTAATATAAGAGAAACCAATGCAATTATTGAATTGATCAGTAAAGCAACTAATAAATAGTAATTAATTCAAATTTTGTAAGTTGGGAATAATGTAGATGTATACTTAGTTATAAAATTTGGAATGTGAAAAGAAATGTAAACATTGGATTTAATTAAGGAAATTAAATTATAATAAATGGTCATTTAATAAAACCAATGTTCTGGGAGTAATTAGAATAGTGGTTTGAAATATGTATAAACTTTGATTGGATATCAATTGGATTTAAAATGAAATTGGGTATTACATTTATGAGTTTAAATGTTATTTTTTTGTGTAAAGTAATAAATGGAGTAGTGAAGGTTTATACCTAGATATAAATTGAATATGAGAAATTAGAGGTAAGTATTGAATTGATTATGCCATAAAAACATGGTTAACAGTAATTGGATGTAAATTAAAGAAATACGTTATTGCAAGTTAATAAGTAATGAACGTGAATGAACATTTCCAATTTAATATAATGATTCAAATGTTATGACTTAGTTTAAGATGGAATATAGTAAACCAATACAATCAGTGTATTTATGTGTGAAATATATATTGATTCATTGGTTACTGAATATAAATTAATGCAAATATGTTAATAAATAATTTTTTTTGTGCAATCCCAATTAATTGAAATAACTGTAAGTTCATAATTTGTTGTGTCTAGTAAATTTGGAAATTTGATTTCAATAAATGCAATAAAGTATTAGAAATGTACATTGGTTCCCAAAGATAGTATAAAGGAATGTAAGCTTGTGATCTATGTTTGAAATAATAACCTAAATAAAGGAAATAGTGTTAATTATAGGTAAAGTTGTAACAAATTGGATATAGGAAATAAATGTAAGCATTAATAAATTAATGAATTTGGATTACAATAAATAAGAAGTCAATGTTCTATAAGTAATCATATTATTTGCTTGAAAGTAATAAACTTAAAGTTGATTAAATTTTTAATGGTTACAATTGTATAAGTTACCTATTTGTTTAGTTCAAAAATTTAATTCGAAAGCAATTGCAGTAATTAACTCAATTAGTGGTGATTAAATGAATTCAAAGTATATATAAACCAATGAAGTAATACAAAATAGATTGAATGTGATTACGAAATTGAAAATTTGAAAATGAGTAACTTGTGTGTGTAAACAATAAACTTATGAACACAGTTAAAAGTAAACGATGGCGATATTAATGTGTTGCCCGTTTATTCAGTCTATTAATTGAAATGAGAAATCAAATTTTAATAAAATTGGAAATAAATCAGAGTTAAAAGAACCTTAATGTTATATAAATAAGAATTTATGCAGTATCTAATGTAGTGCAATTAAATTTAGGGAACAAATGTTAAGAGCTTAACTGATGGTAATTAATAATTGGAGATAAAGTAAATTCCATTTATTCTATTTCAGCTTTCTCTATAAATACCAATTATAAACCCTAGCCTACCTCTATTTCTCATTTGTCTGTACGTAATCCAACTATCTCTCCTCCTCAATGGCAGACACACAAATTTTAGATCCAAACACAAATCAAATTCAAATCTAAAATTTCAAACTCCTCAGAAAAATTCAGAAAAATTATATTTCGTATATCTCGACAATTCGAATCTGCATCTAGTGTTTGTTTTCGGAATTGGTGCTCGAATCAATGGCGAGGAGGCGCGATCAAAGTTGGATGTTGGGTGCATGTTTACTGTAGTTGAACGCATGAGAGAAGGAAGCTGCAGTGACGTGGCAACGTAATTGGTAATAGCCTACTTTATTTTATTTTGATTTCAACTCATTCAAATCGCTGTAACTTTCTCATACGAACTCCAATTCACACGCGGATTTTTGCGTTAGGATCGTATTGAAATTCCGGACTTTTTTGCACTCGTTTGGACGAATTCTGAGACTGGGCAATTTTTGGGTTTAAATTGGATTTAAATTCAATTTAAATTCAAAAGGTGAGTGTTTTAACCCACTCACAACTTCTAAAATTTCTTATGTTTGTTAAATTTATATAGGATGTGATTAGAAATTTATTTATGACTGTTTGACATATTTGTAATCATCATCTCAGTTAAATTGCATTTTATTTAATTAATTTGTTATTTAAATTATTCATTGCATATAAACTGCCAGTTAAATTGTTATTTATTTATTTTTGTATATAAACTGCCAGTTAAAAAGTTATTAATTTATTATCGAATATAAATTGCTAGTTAATACTTGTTGTTTATTATCCGTTCTATGTTGATGCTATTGTTGAATTGGATGATGATTGTGATAAATGCTTGATGATTGATATTGGATGAATGGATGTTTTATTTTATCTCATTATAATCTGCAAGTTCATTATGGATTTATTTTATTCGGGATTGCGGTTTGAAATGATATATAACCGTAATTTTAATTTAAATTGCGGATTGAAATGATAAATATCCGTATCACTTGACCATAGGATAGAAATTATATACAGACACAGTTGGTCTATATATATCTATTTTTGAAATGATTTCTACGGCTTTTAGAAAATAAGGGTTTATATAAATACTGATTTTGATATTAAATAAATATTCTTAAATTCTTAAAATTTAAGCTATGTATAACTTGATGATGTTTTAAGTTGATTTACGAATATTTCAAGTGTGTGCTTTATGTAAATGCTATTGAATTTATTTAATAAATAATTTTGAACTAAATAATAGTAAATTGAATTAAGAAATATATGAGATTATCAGATTTGGTTTTGAAATTTTGGAATATTTAAAGATTTGAAATATATATCAAAATTAAAATGTTTTATCGGAATTAAAGTATTATTGTTTCAAGGTGTTGTTTTGAAACTGTTATAACTACGAAGTAATATGGTTTGAAAAATGAATTTATTTGAAATAGAATTTATTTAAGAATTATCTTTGAATATTTTGATTTGAAATCGATTGAAATTTTGAGATTAAGAATATGACTGTATTATGTGATTTGGGTTTAAGATGGTTTTAAAGAATATTTCAAGTTTTATAAATAAAAGTAAGAATAGTGATTGAAATTTTGATTTTATTTAAATGATATATTATTGAATTTGGTTTTGAAGTATATACTATTTTGAAATAAAGGTTATGTTTTGAAATGGAAATGATATTATGGGTTTTTAAAGTATATATATTTCTAAATGATCACGGTGTTATAATAACGTTTGGTTGTTAAAGAGACCGGGATCGGATATGGACATACTCTCTGTCGATACCGAAAACCACTTTGACAACTGTGTACGCGGTGGAGTTTCCAGAATGAAGTAGGATGGTGGCGACGATCCTAAGGTATATACGTGGACCCCACTCCCGTGAGTTGGCATAAGGTGGCTAAAACAGGAGCGATCTCGGACCAGTGAGGTAGCACCTCTTATCGGACGCACTTCTTCGATACCATTCTATTACTTTGTGATTTTTGGTGGCCACCCTTCATTTGGGAGTGTTGTTCGAGGTGGAGCGGTAGTGGGTGCTATGCGTTTCCATCAGTCCGTGTGCGTAATCGGTATATCTACCCTGGCATTGCCTTGTGTGCCGTGTCACCTACTATATCGAGCTTTACTACGAGTTATGATTTCTCCCGTAGCCTGTGGAGTATCGAGGGCAGCCCTTATTTTGGGAGTATGGTAATACTGGATAGACTACTGGGACTATTACTTGTTAAGGTGGAAAATGCAAAGCCTTAACGCTATTTAAAAGTATGTTTATTTTATGATTAGACATTATTATAATAGCGAATATTACTACATAGTAGATAGTTTAACCGATCCTTAGGAGATGTGAATCCCGAGCTTCTCTTAAGTTACTGCACTCATGTTAGACACTGGATAGGAGATGTCAAACCCCATAAACATCACTGACGCCGTTTACACTCATATTTATTTCATTGATTTAACTTACATAAGATCTTTTAGTTTTGACTCGAGTGTTTTGTCTTTTCAATTCGCTCGGGTCAGCCTAAGCATTTCAGGATTTGAAGGCTCTATTTCTGGAGGACGAAGACAAAGATTTTATTCCTACTATTTATTATATTCCACTACACCATTGTATTCCACTGCATTAATTATCATTCTCTGGTATGTGTAACTCTGATATGTATTGTATAAGTATAATCAAATGTTTTGTAAAACAGCTTCATGAACTGTTATTTGATTATTATATTTTATCGTTCCGCTGCATGATTCTATTTGTTTCTTTTATTTCTCCACTTTTTCTTATTTACCCCATAACAATCCGCACTTCTGTATGGTTTAAGTTGGCACGTGTGTCTGCTTAAGTGTACAAAAAGGTGGGATGTTACAGATAATGGTATATATATAGCAATGTAAATAACTAACAGCAACATATTTCAATTGTCGTTTCAATTGAAATCAAATTAATAAATATAAGAACGTTAATCGTGAGTGATTGCTCACCTTCTGAGGTTAGAGATGAACGAGAATGGGATGAGTTACGAATCCAAGCACGAATTCCAAAGTAAAGCACGATGGACAAGAGTTCAACGGACAAGCTGATAAATCGAAAATCGATGAGAATGAATCAAATTAGCTTGACAAACTAAAACAAATAAATATTATAAACTTTTTTAAAATCAATACTCAAGTTAAAACACCTATCAAAATAAAATCTATACATATATACCTATATCTTAAAAACCAATATCCACACGGAAATCTACATATTTAAAATTCAAAAATCAACGTGTATAAGATTTATACATTTCTTCCAAAATTTCCTTAAATACATTTTAAACGTTATCACTAATGTAAGTAACCACATATACACCTATATATTTCCAAAAATATTAATATTAACGTAAATATAATTAACTTATACATCATACAACTATATATATACACACATACAAATTTAAAATAAATATTATTATAAACCTATATACATATATACTTTGAAATCAACAATATAAATATAACTAATATATATATATATATAGGTTGATATATATAAGCTTACTGTAAGCTAAACATATATAAAACATATACTGGCTAAAACATATATTCTATATGCTGCTATCGTGCTTATATATAGATATATGCAAACTTATCATACATCTCAAAGCAAAAGAAATTGAAACCCAAAGATGGACAGCAGTTTCCTTCAAGCAGACTTTATATTAAAACCAAACAAATCATATTCGAAAGTCAATACCTATGTAAACTTACATAAATATCGGTATAAACTAATATATATAGTTAATATATAAACTGACATATATAACTATCATATAACTATAAATATAACTAACCTGATATATAATATACATATATACCTTTATATAAGCTAACATATATAAACATATATATACAAACTTACATACATTTTATTTTTAGAACAATACCTATATCAGAAAAGTTAATGTTAACATACTTAATATATATATATATATAACAAACAACTTCCTAATAATGTTTAATCCTATATATATACTAAACAAATTATAACCCTGTACACCCATATATGAAACAACTATTTACATGTACTTGCATTAATAAATCTATATATATAACAAACATACCACATACCCACGTAACATATAGACTACCTTTAAACTAATATAACTTTCACTATTCTCTTTGTTTTCTCTCGTACTCACGTATATATATATAAATCTGTAAAAAAAAAATATAAACCAAAGAAATCAAAACATCTTAAACACATTATGTGTTACATATTTAAACTGCGAACATAAGACTTGCAACATATTATTATTATTATTATTATTATCATTATTATTATTATTATATATATAGATTTTTTCTTTATAAGAAGACACAGCCTAAATCACAGTTCCAAGTATAAATATATTACCAAAAGAAGGCTGCATGGGTTTGTCCACCGCTTGGAGGTAGAGCACGAATAGGAAGATGGTGATAGGATGATTGAGGAAGACGAGCTGGAAGTGCGAAGGGGCCTTTGCGATCGGAGGGACAAAGGTCGAGTAGGTAGAAGATAAATTTTATTATATGGCTTTATAAAAATAATTTTTCAGACTCGAAGAGCATAACGAAATGAAATAAAGAAGATGAAAAAAGAGAGAGGACGAACAAAAGGGTATAGCAATTATATTCAACAGACAGCTGGGATACCAAAAGTTAGATGATAAATTTTAGGAATAGAAAAGGTTACTGTCCATTTTTTTCTCAAAATGAATAACGAATGGTCACAAAAAAACCTCAAAGCCCAAATTTCGGAACTGATATGGAAGTCATTTCGTAGATTTTACCGTCTTTCGGACTCCAGAGCACACAAATGAATATACCGCGGAGATCAGCATGTCGAGACGATCAAAATGGTATACAAATATCAGAGGTACGATCATCCGATCAAAAGTCGATAATCAGTACCGAAAATGCTGCTATTTTGCCGAAAATAAGGAAAACGGAGCAATAACAGTCAAAATTTGGAGAAACGAAATATGACATCTCACTCAGAAGATGATTTACAAATTTTCTATAGAAAAATATTCAGGTTTGGAAAACATTTTATTATCATTTAGTATTAACTGATTTGAATAAAATTACACAATAAAATAAATTTCTATATTATAAATTGAAAAATTACCAGTTGCTATGTTTAATCAGACATATTCCAAATATCAAATTTTTATTTCAAAATTTTATTATTTAAAATTTCACAAAATTTCAATTAATTAAATAAATAAAACCACAAAATATTACGGGTCATTACACTCTCCCCCACTCAAAACTTTTCGTCCCCGAAAAGGAACGAGGTAGGAGAATAGAAACAACCAGAAGAAAATAAATTAAAAACAAAAGAAAACAATTAATTTAAAACCATATAAATTTCAATTTAAATTAATTTATATTCAACAATTGATTTTAAATTCAAGGTATTTCATTAAGTTGATTTTTATTTCAATTTATTAATATTTGATACAAAAGGTTTCCTTCAAAACAAATTTTTTATTTATCTCATTTATTCATTATCTTATTATTCAATTTTTATCTCAATTAACATTTTTGATAATTAAAATTAAGTGTATAACATTTATTATAACCACTCAAATTTTATTTATAAAACATTTTATATTGTATATTATCCAATTACATATTCAACTTCTGGACAATTTAGGTAAGTTGTATTAAAATGGAATTGGGTATTTTACAAGTAAACTTTTCCCAACTAAATTATTTCAAATTTAATTATTTATTAAAAATTTGGCTTTATTTAAAATCATCTTTTAACATAAATTTAAGAATTAAATTTCTGATTCACTTCAAACCATTTAGAGATAATTATGTATATACTATATATATCAAATCAAATTAAATTTAAAATAATATACCTATATATATAAATCAAATCATACTTAAGAAATTCAAATCAAATTAATTTCTAAAACAAAAATGTAGCAAAGCTACTGAATGGTCTCTCCACTTCAAAACTCGAAAATGAATGTCGATGATGCGGTCGCCATTACCGAAATTATTTTCCTGCGACAAAAGAGGAGAGCACTGATTTCAACATTTTAAAATTCTTTGAAACGATTTTTATTTGAAAATATTTTAAATAATATGCATTTTAAAACCTTAAAACCAAAAGTTCGAAATCATCGGAAATTAAATTCTCAAATCCTAAATTTTAAATTCATTTAAATTTCAAACCAGTTTATAAACCAAGTTTATAAATTCATTTATTTATATGATGGGATAATCAATGGTTTACAGAATAATAAATGAAAATCAAATATTATCATTTCTGTTAACCAATTCATTTAACTTTTAATTCTAGAAAATTTTACTTATATATTTATAATATAATCATACAAATTTATTTCATTTACCAAATTTGAAAATAATATTGTGTCAGATTGCTCTGTTCAAGTGTTTTGGAAATCCTATCGATATCGCTGATCAGACGAATCGATTGAAAACCCAAATCAACAACTCAAACAACACACTATAAAACATTTTTATATTAATTACAAATACACGTCCTCTCTCGATGATACAAGAATGGATTTCAAAGAAAGGATAGAAATTCAAATTCAAGGGGACCCTAATCAAAAGGATTCTAATCTAGGAGATAAGCTCGAAACGAAGATACGATGATTAAATATCAGAGTAGGAAGATGGATATACTAATATTAATCGCGGGTAACCTTAATCGGGTCAACCGTGACTTCAAGAATAAGATCGATGCAGAATTCTGAGGCAAATCGGCATTCGATCGCCAAAGATAGAATTCGGGCATAGTAGGAGATAACAGTATCTAAACCGATGATACATAAATCTTCGGTGAATTGATGCTTGTTGTAAAGGAGTTTCACTGTTTTACAAATCATTCAGTGGAGCTATGGGGTGCTTCGGAGACAAGAAAACACGAATAGATAGGGACAAGGATAGATTTTGGAACCGAGGGGAACGTTCCAAAATTTAAAGGAAACCGAGTCAAAGAGGAAGAGATTCAAGCTCGAACGAAAGTGATTCTGTAATTAAATTTACAATATATGCCAGGTTTTGCCTAAAACCAGAGCTCTGATACCAACTGTAACATCCTGAAATTTTCAACCATTCGCATCCGTACATGTCGGATTTGAATTTCTCAAATTATCTGATTGTTAATTTAAATTTGGCAAAACTCAGCATATACAGTAAATAAATAATCATAGAATCACAGACACAGAGTAATATAACAATAAGCAGCGGAAACAAAAGAATAGTAGTTCATGAAGCTACTATATATATATATATATATCAGAGTTAAACAAGATACAACAAAGTCTCGAATACACAGAAGTATCAATACAATAGTCAAATACAAGATCAGAATACATCACTGGAATCAACTGAATGACTGCAAGCTGAATAGATATAGCTAGATCTCCAAGCGAAGCTCTAACTCCAAAGGTGAGTCTCGAATACTGGTACAACTCAGTCTGACCCGAGCGTAAAGCAAAACACAAAACACTTGAGTCAGAATTAACATTCTTATATCCATAAATCCAACTCAAGTGAAATATCAACTGAAATACAAGTAACTCAAAGGATGTTTGGGATAACCATCCTCTAAGGATCCGTTAAACTATCTACTATGTAGTAATATACGCTATTATAATAATGTCTAAAGTAAAGTAAACTATTAAAATAGCGTTAAGGTTTTACATTTTCCACCTTAACACATTTTATATATTCACATAGTCTATACAGTACTATAATCTACCCCATACTGGGCGTCGTCAAAGGGCACTCCATAGGTATGGTACAAAACAAACTCGTAGAAGGCGCGTTAGGGTAGGTGACACGGCACAACTAGGCAATGCCAGGGTAGATATACCAATTACAATTCCGGGCTGGTGGTAATGCAAAGCCGCAGCAATCGCCCACCTCGAGCCACACTCCCGAATCAAGGGTGCGCACCAAATCAATCACAAAGTAATAGAATGGCATACGATGGAGTGTGTCCGATAAGAGGAGCTACCTCATTAGCCCGTCGATTGCTCCTGTTTTAGCCACCTTATGCCAACTCATGGGAGTCGGGTCCACGTATATACCTCATATAGGATCGCCGCCTCCATCCTACTTCATTCTCGAATCTCCACCGCGTACGCAGTTGATAAAGTGGTTTTCTGTATCGACAGAGAGTATGCCCATATCCGATCCCGGTCTCTTTAACGACCAAACGTTATTATAACACCGCGGTCATTTCAAAATAGTTTATACTTCAAAACCTAAATATCATTTCCAATTCAAACCATATCAAAACGATATCATTTTCACTTCAAACCCATATTAAATACAATATCATTTTTCACTTCAAATATATCCATTTCCAAAATCATAATACTTCCAAAGTTATAACACTTCCGAAACCAAAACACTTTGAAATCATAATATTTTGGAAAAACCTTAACTTTGAAATCATAACTTCCTCCCTTAAACTATTTAGATATTAATAATAGTATATAATAAATAGCTTATAAAATAAAATAGTTTATATAAAAAAATTATAAGTTAAAATGGTTTATATTGAAATAATTAGTATACTAAAATAGTTTATATTAAAAATGATTTATATTAAAATAATTTATAAAGTAAAATATAAAATAGTTTAAATATTATTTAAAATACTTTATATAATAAATAATTTTCTCAAATTTCACAAATCGATTCAAATCAATTCGAATTCCAAATTCAAATTTATCCAATCTGAAATCATCAATTTCAATTTCAATTCAATTAAACATTTCAAATTATATCGATTTCAAATACCGATTTGAACCACAAATAAACCATTTCAATTTCAATATATTTCAAAGCTTTAAATATTCAACATTTCAAAACTAAATTCGATAATTTCATATATATATCAAATTCACTTTACTATTATTTAGTTTGAAATATTTACTTAATAAACCCAATATCATTTATATAAAACCCCAAATTTCAAACCACTAAATATTTCCTTCGATTTATTAAACTTGAAATATTCATTTAATTACTTCAAACCAAAATCAAGTTATAAAATCATATCTTTAAAATCTCAAATTTAAAAATTTCAAATCAAACTTATTTAAGTATAATTCTTAAATAAATATAATTCCAAATCAATTTCAAATTGATCTTTTCAACCTGAATCATTTCAAACTATATATTTGAAAATATAAATTTAATTAAATACTTAAACATATTTTATATTGATTAAATTAACTTTATTAAATTAACTTTAATAAATCTTGAAATCAATATTTATTAAAACCATATATTTCTTTTCAAAACCATAGAAATCATTTTTCAAAATATTTATATATAGACCAACGGTGTCTGTATATAATTTTCTATCCTATGGTCAAGTGATACGGATATTTATCATTTCAATTCGCAATTTAAATATATATACGGGTATATATCTTTTCAACCCGCAATCCCAAATTCAATGTCAATGAAAATCGCTTGGGTTTATCATTTCAACCCATAACGATTTTCTCCTATTCTACAGATCGTTTGGGTATGTATCATTTCAACCCATAGTGAATTCTATACTAACAGGGAACTTGCAGAGTGATAACAGTAATGATAATAATATAACAATCAGTAACAGGCATATATCATCAGTGATAAATAACAGATAATGGTGTCAGATGTCACAGGTGAACAGATACAGATAATGGCATATATATTGCAATGTAAATAACTAACAGCAGCATATTTCAATTGTCGTTTCAATTGAAATCAAATTAATAAATATAAGAACATTAATCGTGAGTGATTGCTCACCTTTCGAGGTTAGAGACGAACGAGAATGGGATGAGTTACGAATCCAAGCACGAATTCCAAAGTAAAGCACGATGGACAAGAGTTCGACGGACAAGCTGATAAATCGAAAATCGATGAGAATGAATCAAATTAGCTTGATAAACTAAAACAAATAAATATTATAAACTTTTTTAAAATCAATACTCAAGTTAAAACACCTATCAAAATAAAATCTATACATATATACCAATATCTTAAAAACCAATATCCACACAAAAATCTACATATTTAAAATTCAAAAATCAATGTGTATAAGATTTATACATTTCTTCCAAAATTTCCTTAAATACATTTTAAACGTTATCACTAACGTAAGTAACCACATATACACCTATATATTTCCCAAAATATTAATATTAACGTAAATATAATTAACTTATACATTATACAACTATATACATACACACATACAAATTTAAAATAAATATTATTATAAACCTATATACATATATACTTTGAAATCAACAATATAAATATAACTAATATATATATATATATAGGTTGAAACCCAAAGATGGACAATAGTTTTCTTCAAGCCCGCTTTATATTAAAACCAAACAAATCATATTCGAAAGTCAATACCTATGTAAACTTACATAAATATCGGTATAAACTAATATATACAGTTAATATATAAATTGACATATATAACTATCATATAACTATAAATATAACTAACTTGATATATAATATACATATATACCTTTATATAAGCTAACGTATATAAACATATATATACAAACTTACATACATTTTATTTTTAAAACAATACCTATTTCAGAAAAGTTAATGTTAACATACTTAATATATATATAACAAACAACATCCTAATAACGTATAATCCTATATATATATACTACACAAATTATAACCCTGTACACCCATATATGAAACAACTGTTTACATGTACTTGCATTAATATATATATATATATATATATATATATATATAACAAACATACCACATACCCACGTAACATATAGACTACCTTTAAACTAATATAACTTTCACTATTCTCTTTGTTTCCTCTCGTACTCACGTATATATATAAATCTGTAAAAAAAAATATAAACCAAAGAAATCAAAACATCTTAAACACTTTATGTGTTACATATTTAAACTGCGAACATAAGACTTGCAACATATTATTATTATTATTATTATTATTATTATATATGTATAGAGTTTTTCTTTATAAGAAGACACATGCTAAATCACAGTTCCAAGTATAAATATATTACCAAAAGAAGGCTGCATGGGTTTGTCCGCCGCTTGGAGGTAGAGCACGAATAGGAAGATGGTGATAGGATGATTGAGGAAGACGAGCTGGAAGTGCGGAGGGGCCTTGCGATCGGAGGGACAAAGGTCGAGCAGGTAGAATATAAATTTTATTATATGGATTTATAAAAATAAATTTTCAGACTGGAAGAGCATAACGAAATGAAATAAAGAAGATGGGAAAAAGAGAGAGGACGAACAAAAGTGTATAGCAATTATATTCAACAGAAAGCTGGGATACCAAAAGTTAGATAATAAATTTTGGGAATAGAAAAGGTTACTGTACATTTGTTTCTCACAATGAATAACGAATGGTCACAGAAAAACCCCAAAGCCCAAATTTCGAAACTGATACGGAAGTCATTACGTAGATTTTACCGTCTTTCGGACTCCGGAGCACACAAATGAATATACCGCGGAGATCAACATGTCGAGACGATCAAAATGGTATACAGATATCAATGGTACGATCATCCGATCAAAAGTCGATAATCGGTACCGAAAATGCTGCTATTTTGCCGAAAATAAGAAAAATGGAGCAATAACAGTCAAAATTTGGAGAAACGAAATATGACGTCTCACTCAGAAAATGATTTACAAATTTTCTATAGAAAAATATTCAGGTTTGGAAAACATTTTATTATCATCTAGTATTAACTGATTTGAATAAAATTACACAATAAAATAAATTTCTATATTATAAATTGAAAAATTACCAGTTGCTATGTTTAATCAAACGTATTCCAAATATCAAATTTTTATTTCAAATTTTTATTATTTAAAATTTCACAAAATTTCAATTAATTAAATAAATAAAACCATAAAATATTACGGGTCGTTACACAAGACGTGGTCTTTTGCATTATGCTTGTAGGAGCGATATCTATGCATTGGAATTGGTTTCGTTGAATTTAAACTAAGTGAAATTTTGAGCTAAAGATCAGACTGGAACGCTTTAGTATCCGTTGGAATTTCAGCGAGTTATCTCACCTCTGAATGATTACTATAATGATATATAGTAAATATAAATTATTGTTTGTGCTTAAATGATTTATTGGTTTGGTTTGGTTGAATATTTGCTTTCAAAAGCGATTGATATTTAAAATGAAATACAGGGAAATTTATGGAGAAATCCGGATTTCTCACAATTGTTATTTTAAATTCTAGTTATGTACCTATAGGTTTTAATTCCATTTATATATATATATATATATTATATAAATTGTTAAATGTTAAAATTTGATAGTTCGGCAATATTGGAGGTGACATTGATATATGTTAAAAGTTGAACATTTTTAGTGATAAAGGTAGTAATAGCATTGGTTAAGTGCTATGGTAGCCCTGGGCCTCATTTTAGTATTTTGAAATTCTATTAATTGCTGTTTCGTTTGAAATTGCTTTTGATTCAAAGAATGATTTTAAATCTGAATCTTTTGGATTTTCTGTAATATTTATTCAAAATGGGTTTCAAACTTATTTATTTTATTTGAACCTTTTTATAATCTTTTAAAATTTATACGGGAATGTTTTAAAATTATTTTGAAAAGTATTTATCTTTAAAGAAAAGTTAATATAATAACGAAGGTTTATTTTAAAGGAAATAAAAGGGGTTTATCTTTTATTTTAAAGTGATTTTGTTTATTTAAAGAAGGTAGAAAATTTTTGGAATAAATATTTGTCAAACGTTTTATATAAGATATTGTGTGGAATGATAGATGTATAAATGTTATGTTATAAATAAAAGAATAGTTTTATAAATGGTATTTTATAAATAAAAAGTATAGATTTATAAATAATATTTTTAAAAGGGAAATGATAACATTTGAGGAATTGGATAATAAATCACATTTATGGATTTATAGTAATATATGAAATGACCGTTTTATGGAAATATTTGGTTTTATTTTGAAAACGAAGATTTGTGTTAAGTATAAAAGGAGTTTTATAAATACATTTGGAGATTTATAAAAGATGTTTATAATTATACTTTGAGATTTATAAAAGAAGTTCTACAAATAGAAATGAGTTTTATAAAAAGAGTTAGAAATAAACTTAGAAATTAATAAATGGAGTCTTAAAAATGATATTTTTACAAAAGGATTTTGTAAATATAAAAGAGTTTTATAAACAGAAATGAGTTTTATAAAGGAATTTTATAAAAAGGATTTATAAAATAATTTTTATATAAGAATGAGATTTGATTTCCATAAATGATCATTTCAAAATATAGTGGTATGGAAAGTATTCTTTTCATACTTAACCCCAAATTCTGAGGTATGGAAACTCGTCTCTATCTTGAGAATGTGTGTTAAGGCAAGGATAGTTTTCTTACTTATCTAATTTCATTGTTAATCGAGGGATAGTACTCTTTGAAGTTGGGAAGTAGTGGTAAGTATATTTGGTCTAAATTCTATATGATCCATTTACTTACACAAAAAAGGAAAGTGTTTTGGGGTTATTGTTATTAAAATGACATTTGTTCTAATCCAAATAAGTACGGTTTTGGAAATGAAATCTTTATTAGGATTTGTGAATATACTTATAACTTTGAGATAATTATATGCGAACATTCTCTAAGTATTGATAGTAGTGTTTTGTGAATATAATTATAATGTATTCGTGAAGAATTGGAACTGATTTGATCATAAGAGAAGTATACTTGAACGTGCAAGTGGTCAAATTGAAAGTAATTTAAATACTTTGAACGTTTAGGAATTTTAAGACAAGATTTAGAAATTAAAGAGAATGGAATTGTTAATGAATTCAAGAAAGTGATTGCTATTTATAGATAGTAGATAGAAGCAATCATTCATGAAGAGTTTACAACCTATGGAAGTGCTGCAGCCATTGTTGAAGGGAAGTTTCTCTTCATGGAGAAGAAGACCTGTAACGATACGAATTTTTCACGTTCGAAAATCGACATCCATACTTTACATCGTACTCGAATGCCGTAGATTCGACCGTTCAAATCCGAGTCGCCGGAGCTTATAACAACATTAAGTAAATAACACAACGGAAGAAAAGAATAATACATTGATATACAATATCTGATACAACAGAGTGATACAATGAATACCAATATACATCAGAGATATGATACAAGAAATAGCAGCGGAAAGAAAATAGATAACACCAGCAGCGGATAGAATGTCTCCAATCCATAGCTAGCTCGAAACACCAACCAATGCACCAAGATAAACAAGGTCAGACGTCCAAGGACTGAACCAGCTCCACATAATCTACTAAACCTGAATATCTGAGAAACCCAACTCTAGACTGCCCGTGTGGAAAATGGTGGGCACCCAGAGTTTAGGAAGGGAACAATAAACTCCGGATCAGTCATGGGACTGGTGTGAGCAACAAAAACAGTTTATCTTTAAACAAACACAAAAGGCTTTTAAACATTGAAATCCGCAATGTTTTTGGAAAATGAAACTACCATAAGACCTCCCACCACACACACAATGCAAACGCAGAATTGGAGGAGATTTCTTCTTATGATAGTCAAAAATTCTTACTACGCAAAATCATTCGATATTATTATCATTAGTGCATAGTGTCGAAAACCATTTCGAAAATATAATATTAATCTTAGCCAGCATACAACCATTGTTGTATGCCTACTATAGCTACTACGTTCAATAGCAGGTTACCGCCACATTCCATAGCAGGTAATACAACTAAAACCGTACTGGGTTCGTATTGTTTCTTTGGATTTCCAACAAATGATCAGGCAAAGGAACTTCCTTACCGAAATGGAAACGCCTCTGGAAAGACGCCCCGGATCCTAACCGGATCTCTGCAAACAAAAGGCCGACGCTACCTCACGCTGTACAGCTGTAACTAGGTAACTAACACACTGACGCTACCTCACGCTGTACAGCTGTAACTAGGTAACTAACACACGAGTTATGTCATCCCCCGGTCGTCACCGACCTTTATCCGAGGATCCTCAATCATAAAGCAACAGCCACAAAGTATAATCAACATAGGTAAAATATCTGGGCTCCATACCATGATATCACCTTTTATCCAGAAGGAAATGACATACCCTAGGGGCGCTACCCCTACAAACCTTTGTCGCAACATTCCTGTTTCGACCATTACCGGGTTGTGAGGCTCGACGAAGTCTCGTCCACCAAGCTATGCTTTTTCACAAAGCCACGCTTTTTCACAAAGCCACGCTTTTTCACAAAGCAACGCTTTGATCCACAAATGATCAACAGCACTTCGTATGCCAGATTACCAAATTGGGAATGTATCACTAGTAACCATCAACTACATAACCTCTGAGCTCGTACGTCTCAGAGAAGGGTGTTAAGCTAAGAGAATAAATTCTCCACCACCAACAGAAATGTATTTGATAGAAACCAGCTTTATATCTCAAAGTGTAACGTCAGACACACATCCATACAAGTCTGTTCCGGGTTCGAACAGAACCGAAGGCACTTCCAAAGAAGCCCTTGCAATTCGGGTATTCACAATCCCGATCGGATTTCCCATCACTTAGGAAATCTCTATACCGGCGCGACTCAGTACAGAGACAATCGATAGGTCATCCTATCGTTCTCGCAAATACCCGGTCTTCACCACCGGTCTTCAAATGCTATCCATATCGTCGTATCGTTATTCGGAATGGGTTATATGACACAAAGGTCCTTTCCCGGCTAAACCGAATAATGAGCGCAATTAAAAATCATATGGATACTGGGGTCTCAGTTAAATCACAGCTTAAAGCCCAAAACTTTTCATTCGAATGGTTAAAACAATTACCATTTCTAATCTTTTAAACAAAAAGATTTATTTCAAAGACCTTCAATGGTTTAAACAAATTCCACACTTTTAATCTTTTAAACAAAAAGATTCAATTCACAAAGTTCACCCCGTTCACAAAGATTCATTCATAGATTTTCAAATCGATTTCCATTTCAATTGAATTAACTCGTTAAATCTTTAAATCAAGATTTAACTTATAGCTTTCAAAACTCGTTTCCAAAGATTCATTCATAGTCTTTCAAAACAATTCCATTTCAAGTTAGATTAACTCATCCGGTCTTTGAAATCAAAGACTCATTTCATAGTCTTCAAAACATTTCAATTCTATTTCAAACTTGAAACCTTTCAACACAATTTGGAAATTCTTTACTTATGTGAAAGCTTTTACTATTTGAAAACAAATAGTTTCGTTTCAGAAAAATCCAGTTATATTTACACGAGTTAAAACCCTTTGAATTAAAATTCAAATTCCTAAATCAATATCTTTAAAATGGTTTAACCCATATATAACTTATACAGCATCTTCAATCCTTAGTTTCAAATCATAGAATTCAATTTCAAACTTGAATTCAAATTTAAATCAAATTATTTAAATTTTCAAAACTCGATTAAGTTATTCGAAATAACTTTTATCTTTGAAATTCCATTTCAATAGCTTTTCATATTAAACCCAAATTTCTAATTTCAAAAATCAATTGAAATTAAAATTTCAATTTCAAAAACATCAAATTTACATCATCTGTGACTTAACCGATTTCCACGTGAAATCCATATTTGTGTGTGTAATAGTGTGGTCCAGGGTTTTACACACAATAGTGCAACATCATACAATCATCACAGATATATCGATAAGCGGTATAATCGATAACACTTATTTCATTCACAGATTCACAGATAAAATAAATTTATCAGTCACAAAGATTCATCATTACAATTCGATGTGGGTTTCGGATAACCAACTGGAATCCGACTCCCTGTCGCATCGAAGTTTAAATGTCGTTTTACGGGTCAAGGGTTTCATATTCACATAGTAATATATCACAGAAACAGAAATCACAGATATATATATCGCAGATAAATAAATTACAGATCACAACACAAATCAGGATGTATCACAAAGCATCATATATCAAGGATATCAAATAATTCACCTATTCAATAAAATCCAAACATTTCAAATTCCTAAATAAATCCCAATTTATCCTTAACAAGGTTTAAAACTAATTTTTCAACCTTTTTGAACTCACATGTTTAAAAACATATTTTAACACTTAAAACTTATTTAAATCAACTTAAATCATAAAATTTATTTTATTTCCAAATCTGGAATTTCAGATTTAAGTCCTGGTTTCAATCTTTGAATTTAATTTTGTTTAAATCTTTCCTTAACAATTTAAATTTCATCTTTTTGAATTCAACTCTTTTTGAATACATTTAAATATTCACACTTTTAAGTTATTAAAATAATTTAAATTATAAAACTTTATTTTTTCCCTAACCCAGTTTCAAAACAACTTGAATTCATTATTAAACCTTGGTTTAGAACTTGGTTTGACTTTGATTTTAATTTAAAAAAAGATTTTAAAAACTGTTAAAACTGTTACAGGTTTAAAACCTGAACAACATCACCCCGAGCCTCCCCCTTTCTACTTCGAGCATCACGTGAAACTCCCCCGAGAAAATCAACAACCTGCTTCGAGTCATCCAACCCCAACTCGAAACCAACAACAAAGTCAACCCCACCAGAAAACAAACCATCGTGCACGTGCACGCCTCCGTTCGCCACCTCCGGTCACCACCCATACCTCGAGCAAGTCGAAGGCCACCCCCAGATCAGCCCACGGCCATCCTAACCACTCCAGTTCGACTCGAACTCAAATTCGAGTGGAGTTCAAAACCTGGAACACTTGCACACCCTAACTCCCAACCTGTCAACGCCAAAATCCCACTCCTCCGACCACCGTAAGAGTTGAAACTCCTGCCACATCCTCGTCATGGACCCAACTAGCATTCCCCAAAGTCGATTAACACTCGAACAACCATAGAGACATATATGATCGAATTCAAAACTTGATCATAAACTAGGGTTACCGATTTATAATGATCACCGCCGCCACCACGATCATCTTCACAACCATTCAATAATTTTTCCCGATGCTCTGATCACACTTCTACCACCATAGGAGACCCTGACCTTCCCTATCAACTAGATCACCAGAATTTCCCAAATTCCTCTTTTTAGTTCATCACAGAACTGCTTCCCAAATCCCAAACTAAAAATTGTGTTTTCTGATTTAAAAATCATGTTTTCTTTTAAGGTTTCAGATCACAATCTTAATTTAATGAATTAAAGAATTTAAGTTTTATACAAAACTCATGTTTCCAAACCATTTTGGTTTCCAGAGGAAGTTTGTATTTATTTTAACTAAATTAAAAATTTAAGCTTAAACTTATGATCACACAAACAATTTTTGTTTGTAACTTAAATCATATCAATGGCTAGATCCAGAGATAGGGGTTTAAATTAAAAATAAAAACTAAGTTTAAACTAGAAACAGAGGGATCAAAGATATTAGCAGACATGCACACATATCATCCAAATATCTACAGATAATTTATAGATATATATACACAAACTAACTCATCACAAGTCATACTCATCACAGAATTCAATCATGCAACCATGTTACTTAAATTATTTTAACAAAAATGTTACTCACCAAGATTTTGTGAAAGAACAGAGCATGGTTTGTTTTGGCAACAGACTTCAAAATTACAAGCTGAAATCTTCCCACTTGATTCTCTGTTGTATTGAGTTGCTGGTTGTTGTAGAATGCTTGTTTAGGTTTTTAAATGAAGTTTTTATCTTAGTTTTTATCTAGCTCGAATGGAAATGAAAGATGATAGGGGAAAAATAGCTTACAGGTTGAAGTATAAAACAAGCTGCAGGGTATAACATATTTTATACAAAATAGTGTACAAGTTGTACAATTTTCAGAGATAATTTCATGGTTTGGTGGCCGAGATTACATGCTCATGTACTAGAAAAGATATTTGTCTTAGCAAGCATTAAATGACCTTGTCCTTATGAATGTTTATTTACTTCCAGCCTGCATATCTATTTAGATTTAGTGGTACTCAAGACTGCATACCCATCATATTCGAACCACTTGACTTCATACTTATCCTATGCAAGCTTTTCTACAAGTTATAAAATTTTCTTTGACTATGTAGATTTTTATTAGGGGCTGGCAAATCATTCCTATGTATTATATTACCTTGTTTGATATATTTATTTTACTTTAATATTTATTGTCTTATATTTAATTTATAAATTCAAATTATTATTAATTATTAATTATTATTAAACCATTTATTTAAGATTTAATATTCAAATCAAATATATACATTTCAAATCAACTCAAATTATTTATACATGCCCGTATACATATATATATATATATATAAAAATAAATTCAAATTTACTCATATTTATTTATATACATATATATTCACATATATACAAAGATTTATGATTTATACAGAATTTATTCAAATTCGGGGAAACTCGCTTTCATTGATAATTAATTTTACAAATTTTTATTCAAAAATTTATTTAATTATCCATTTAAATAAATTAAAATTTAGGGTCGTTACAAGACCCCTCCGAATTTAATTTAAAAAAAAGTTGTTACGACATTTAGTCGATCAAAATAGGTTAGTTAGTCGATTGAATTACGTGGATATTTATCCCGCAAACAAATAGTTAAAAAAACAAAAGATCCAGTTGACTGAATTTGTACATTTAGTCGACTGAACACTGTGTTGAAAATAATTGTATACTGTTGATTTAGTCAACTGAATCGGGTCTTTTAGTTGACTGAATTTGTGCTTTTGTTGTTTTCAAAACTTTGGAAAATAGTTGACAGTGTATATATGTGTATACCATTTCGAAGAGATTTTAACATGTATATTGTAACGCCCCTAATTTTTAGTTAACATTATTCAGGACATTTTAGTTGGATATATTAAATAGGATAATGTAGATAATTAAGGAGAATGAGATTTGGGCAATTAATCTGGTTGTGCCTTAATGAATTAAGACAAGTGTTTAAAAATTTAACATATAAGAGAATGATTAAAAGGGGCATTTTAGGACATAGACCTAAACCCTTTACCTTAAACCCTCTCCCTTTATTCTATTCTCATTTTCCATCTTTGACAAAACAACTAAAGAAAAATAAGGGAGGCCAATCATAGAAGGAAGTCAAAATCTAGAGATTCAAGGGAAGAAGCTTAGGAATCAAAGCAACACCGAATCTCAAACTCCAGCCATTAATCTGAGGTGAATAATAACACTTATCATCTCTTGATTCTTGTTTTGATTCAGTTATGGGTAATACCCGAATCTTATGTGTTTGATTGATCAAGTTATGATCTAATAATCATTGTTTGGATAGAATAATGGTTAATGGGGATTTTTGGAATTGATTATAAATTGTTTAATTCAGTTTCGGGATTAAATCCAAAATTCTTGTCCTCTAAATGATTTAAAATTTAGATATGTGACATGAAACAACATATTGGAGATGGGTATTTAATTTGAGAATTTTCTTAAGTGATAGGAATTTATTATGAATTTCCTAAGGTTAAATAGACATAAATTCTGGTTTAATTTATTAAGGATAATTAAATATGAGTTTTGGACCCCACATATTTTATATTTCAAAAGAAATATAATTTTGGAGTTAGTGTGAAGTTTTGGGATTTTTCCCAAGTAATTTTGAATTATGGAGAATTATTTATGCTAGATTATGCATATAAAAGTTTAATTAATTATGGTTAGTAATTAATTATTTAAAATACTGTTTGGATCTTGGAAATAGGATGCGATGGTTTTTCAAAAAAGAATTTGATAAAGTTTTTATCAGCTAATGAGATTTTGATAAATTATAGAGGTTTGGTGAAAAGAAACAACTTTTTATAGTAATTTTGCAGTTTTTAGAATAATTACAACTTTGCCATGTCGATGTCGGCTATGTCGAGCCAAAACTCACCACATCTTAGTGTCATCGATGTGGAACAAAACCATGCATATGATGTCAAAGAATTTAGCATGAAATGGAATGGTTTCGAACCTCGTCGAGGTCACGGTAACAAAGACAAAGAGGTGGACTAGACATAGGCATGTCGATGTTTATTCATGCCCATTTTACACCAAGAGGCTTGTTACTACATTTTATACTAAGAAGCATGCATGCTGCATATACTATTTCGAGCCTTTTGCCTCATCGACTCGATGGTCATCGAGCCTAATGCTTTAAAATTGTTATTGAGCCTTGTCAATGCTGATTTTAACTAGTCTTCGACTTTTTAAATAGGTGGATAACCTATGTATCATGAGGATCGATGACTTCATTTTCATCGAAGCTCATGAAGCCGCATATTTAGTCTTCGGGTTTTAATATGCGGAAAGCCTTATGCTTTTACATCGACATGAGATGGATGTCAACATTTATGCACATCGAGCTTATAAACGGCGGAGAGCCATTTGTTGCATGATTTTAACTTCGAACCTTAGGGACATTAAGGTATATGTTAATGAGTTTGACATGAAATCTTTTTGGGTTACCAATGTATGTCACTATGAAATTTAAATAACTAAGGGGAAATAACTTAATTGGGGACACAAACAGAAATAAGTTATACATGTGGATAACATGGAGTAAAGTTAATTAAACATGTGGGTAACATGGGATAAATAGAAACATGTGGATAACATGGATTAATGTTGAACATGTGGGTAGCATGGAGTAAAGTTAAACATGCCTGTGACATGAGATAAACAGAAACATGTGGATAACATGAATTAAATGACCAAGTGATAGGTTCATAGTCATCCTAGGAAAACTATGGGAGGCATGATGGATAGTCTGCATCATGCCGAAGATGGATAATATTTAATTGGTTAATTTAAATGTTCACGGTTATCCTAGGAAAACTATAAGATGTGAAATGGATAGTCCGCATCAGTTAATATGATAAAATGTGAGATGGATAGTCCATATTAGCTTAAGTAAAATAAAATGTGGGATGGTAGTCCATATAAATATAAGACGGATAGTCAATGAGAACTTAGATGGGTAGTCTAATAAATGGGGGATGGATAATCTGGTACATATGACATGTTTATACACTATCATATTATTCTATTATAACCATTGTGGATGCAGGAGCACAATATATGGTCAAGATGTTTAATTAGGTACTAGTGAGGGGAAACCCGTTCCACACAGCGGCGTGGTCTCACTAGATATCTATTGGTTAAAATGGTGATTATTATTCACGCCGGACTTTTTGTCTGATCCAAATTTTTTATTTCCCCTTAAAATCTCGGATACTCATTTGAGTAGGTTGAGACTAAGGGTTTTTTAGGTTCTCTTTAGACAAATAAGCTTCCAGAGAGGCAATCTAGCTAGTAGAAGCTATATAACCATTTTCCGCTATGCTTTGATTCAGCTTTTGTGTTGTAATGGCAAGTTGTATTAAATGCTAGATATTTGACTCTAATCATCTAAGGGGGCATCTTCATATGTCGCTCTTTCAATATGTTGTAATAATTATATTTTCTCTGAACGTGGTTAGTGAATTGAGATTATGTAATAAATCTGAAATGCTATCATGAAATGAAATGTGAAATTTGTTTTTAAACTATGTTTGAAATTTACATATTCATGTGTTTCTACTGTTATCAAAATGATTAACATATCCGTATTTTGCCATCAGAAATTAATAACTATGAATGACTGCAGCATCCGTGGAACTTAGTTTCGGGCCTCAAAATGGAGGATGTTACAGTTTGGTATCAGAGCATAAGTTTATTCAAACATAAAAGGAATTTAAACCTAAATAGATTTGAAACATAATCCAATGAATAAGAGAATAAGATTAGGGTTGGAATAACGCAATAATAACATACTTATATTTTGCTATATATATGTATGTATTTTTCTCTCTCTTAAACCGTTCTTTTGTATCTTACTAAGGCTCGTATGAATATTTATGAGAAAGAATGGTATGGAAGCAGGAAATGGAAGAGGGAATCTAGGTGGAAAAAGCACCACAACTAATGGAAATGCTCAGCCCAACACCAGGAGAAACCATAGTCGACAGGCAAATGCTAACCAAAATGCAAATGCCAATGTGAGTGTTGGAACCCCAACAGTAGATATAGGAATGAAGTATCAGTTCTTTTTTAATTTGATGCAAGCTAGAGCAGCTGCAGGAGTAGCTGGAGGAAATGCTATGAATGTGGGAGGAGAAAATCTTGGGGTGCCAGTTGGCAATAACTATGCCAAGCTGAGTTGAGATTATACCAATTTAGGTGGGAAGCCTTTCCTGGGGACTGAAGATGTTGTAGAAGTCAAAAATTGCCTTTTGCATTGTGAGAGAATGTTTGCTAATCTTGGTGTGGACGATGAGCAGAAGAGAAGATTGGCTTCGAGGCAATTTTAAGGTGCAACATTGTTCTGGTGGAATGGAGTTACCATGGGTGTGCCAGAAAAGAGTTAATTTGGGCAGATTTCCAAAGGAGATTCAAGGAGAGGTTTTTGTCCGAGGTAGCTAAGTCCGCTTTGCTTAGGAAATTTATGGATTTAGAACGGGGGGAAATGTCAAAGTTGGAGTATTCTATGAAGTTTGATGAGCTCTCTAGGTATGGATATGCAACTATGGACACTATCATTAAAAGGAACGTGAAGTTTATCCTGGGAATAAGGCCAGAAATCCCTAGGGAAACTATACCACGTCTCTGAGATCTAATAAATGTAGTAGTAGAGATGGCGATTAGAAATGAAGGAATGCTTTCTACCTTCGGGAAGGAGAAGTCAACAGAGACTCAGGAATCCCAGAATAATAAAAAAAATCTTTAAGAAGAAGGGTGCTTAGAAAGGAGGAGTAGTTAAGAAGGGGAAGACATATATCGTCTGTTATAAGTGCGATAAGGAGGGCACTATGCTAATGAGTATCGCTCGGGTGATGGAAAGGTGTTGTGGGAAAGTAGAGTGTGAAGTGCTTTAACTACGACCTAGTAGGGCATTACAAGAACAAGTGTCCAGAAGCAGCCAAGGCTGAGAAGGGTAATGTCTGTGCTTTGGAACCATCATCCTCTAGATCAACAGCAACTGAGAAGAGAAAATCTATGATGGAAGGTACACTTTTGATCCATAGTATACCGGTTAGGATACTATTTGATACTGGTGCATCACATTCATTTATATCTCAGTTTTTGGTAGATAAATTATGCTTAGAAGCATCGTACCTAGTTACTTCCTTAAGGGTTGCGAATTCAGTAGGAGGGTATGCAACTCTGGGATGAGATGGGACCGGTTAGAACTTAATTTGTTAGGTCATAAGTTTGCATGCAATTTGTTTGTCTTCGATTTTGTAGGCTTTGGGATCATATTGGGTATGGATTGGTTAGATGGATATGATACTAGGATATTTTGCCAAGATAGGAAAATATCATTGAGACATCATAGTAGTAGTGACTGGATAGTATATCAGTAGAGAATTCGAGTCAAGAATTTGTGCTTTGCTGAATGCTATGGAAGTAGAAGAAGAGTTGAATCGGGTTTTGGTAGCAAGAGAATTTGCAAATGTTTTTTAACCGGTCACAGCACTACCACCAAAATGAGCTATTGAGTTCCAAATAGATCTTATGCCAGGAGCAGAACCCGTAAGTAGACCACCTAGAAAGATGACACCTCCCGAGATGAAGGAGTTTAAGATGCAGCTAGTGGGCTTAGAAGGAAATAACTTTATCAGACCAAGCAGCTCGCCTTAGGGAGCGGCCGTGGTGTTCGTGAAGAAACTGGACGGGTTGTCAAGGTTGTGTATGGACTATCGTAAGTTAAATGAGAAGACGATTAAAAATAAGTATCACTTGCGGAGAATCGACGACTTATTGGATCAGTTGAGGGGAGCCATACTGTTTTCCCAACTGGATTTGGCTAAAGGGTTCCATCAACTAAGGGTGGTGGAGGACAATATTCCTTTGATGGTGTTTCAATCAAGATATGGTTCGTACTAGTGGTTATCAATGCCATTGAGGCCAAAGAATGTGCTGGCTTTCTTTGTAGATTTGATGAACCGGATTTTCCGAGAGCACTTGGATAGGTTCGTATCGATGTTCATAGAAGACATTTTGATATATTCTAAGGATGAAAGAGAGCATGAGGTTTATCTTAGAATAGTATTAGAGGCACTGAGACAGCAGTAGATGAAAGCGAAGTTTTCGAAGTGTCATTTCTGGAAGAAAGAAGTAAAGTTTCTTGGCCATGTAGTCTCAGAGAAGGGTTATTAGTTGATCCAGCTAAGATTGAAGCGGTTAATAGTTGGAAGAGACCCGAGATAGTAACCAAGATAAGAAGTTTCTTGGATTGGTTGGATATTACCGGAGATTTATCAGGAATTTCTCGTGGATAGCAGTGCCTTTGAATAAGCTAACCAGGAAGGACATGAAGTTTACATGGTCCGATAAATGTAGGGAAGTGTTCCTCAAGTTAAAGCATTTGTTGACCAATGCACCAGTGTAAGTAATTCCAGATGGGAATCAAGAATTAGTGGTGTATATAGATGCATGTGGGATTGGATTAGGAGCTGTGTTGATGCAAAAGGGTAAGGTAATTGCCTATGCTTCTCGACAGCTCAGACCGCATGAAGTAAGATATTCGACCTATGATTTAAAGTTGATAGCGGTGATCTTCGCATTGAAAGTATAGAGACATTATCTTTTGGGAGAAAGGTTTAAGTTGTACACAGATCATAAGTCTTTAAGGTATGTATTCTCTCAAAAGGAGTTGAGTATGAGACAACAGAGGTGGCTGGAGTTTTTACCAGCTTATGATTTCGATATAGAGTATACACCAGGGAAAGATAATAAAGTAGCGGATGCTCTTAGCAGAAAACATCAGAATGTGCTGTTTGCAATGGAGTTGGATATTACTCCAATTTATCAAAATGATATTGCTTTTTTTATACATTTATTTCAATTTATAAAACACCGCTTATACCTCTTCGAATTTATCACAGTTCGACTTTCCAAAATAGATCCAACTATTTTCTCTAAAACAACCATTCCACGTATTATTATAAATCTACAAATGTGATTTATTTCTTAAATTTATCAAATGGAAATATCTTTCCTTTTTATAAAATATCACTTATAAGACTGTACTTAAATTTATGAGATACCATTTATAAATCTATTCTTTTGTTTACAACATTTTATATAAAATGTCTCACAAATATTTATTTTCAAAATATTTCCATCTTCTTTAAAACAATAATAACATTTAAATAAAAGATAACCCCTTTTTATTTACTTTTGAATACAACTATTATTATTATAATAATTTTCTATTAAAAAATACTTCCAAAGATAATTATTAAAACATTTACTTAAATATATATATTAGAAAAGAAAAATGAAAGAAGTTGAAATAAAATAGAAAAGTTTAAAAACTCTTTTAAATTAAAATATCATAGAAATTCCAAAATAGTCAGATTTAAAATCATTTTCCCAAATCAAAAATTTATAGTATTTAAAAAATACTATACCGAGGCAAAATAGTTACGATTGCACTTAAACAGTGTTATAACTACCTTTTCTACTAAAAAGGTTCAATTTTCACATATGTCGGTGTCATATCCAAAATTACCAACAATTAAATTCAGCATTTAACAATCTATATCACAGATATATAACTGAAATAAATCAATATGTAAATAACTGGAAAATTAAAAGTAAAAATATCGAGAAATCTGGATTTCTCGATAAAATTCCTTTATTTCAATTTTAAATACTAATTGCTTTTCAAAGCAGATATTTTAACCAATCAGCCAATAGTTTCAACCATACATAAACAATATAATTTTATCTATTAGATAATATACCTATTTATCTAAAGAGGTGAGTTATACTCACTGAAATTCCAGTTATCACCAAAGCATCCTAGTTCCATCAAAAATCGAACAGCATTCGATTTTAGCTTGAAGTTCTACAAGCTCTAATCTCAACTAATCCAACTCCATTGTGAAGATATCATCGATACGAGTCCAGCACGACTGACCGCGTTCAATTTGGACCTTATATGAACAAGATACAAGTAAATGAAGATTCCAGAATTAAATAACATAATTATTCTCCAATTACATAATTAATTCACTAATTCCCACCCTTAATCACGTTTAGCTTAATCATCCTCGTTAGCAACCCAGGCCACATACATCGAAACCTCGACTTCACAATTTCCAACCATCTCCGTTTCCATAAGCCACTAACCACCGCCGGACTACTCTAAGGAGTAGCCTTGCCTCCGCCGAACCCATAACCATCGGAGCCGCCACCTCTAGTGTCGCTGTCACTAAAATCTGGGCCGAAGAAGTTCCGCTGTTCATCTTGAGATCCCTGCTGCCATACACCTCCAATCGCCAATCCATTACCGCCGATGAACTCCCCAGGCCACGCCGCTTAACTTCCATGTTGACACCCTCGCCGGAATTGGCCCCGATCGTCGTGGTTGATATGTGCCGTTAGATCTAGGGTTAGGTTTAGAAAAAAATGGCGGCTAGGGTTTACACTTAGGGATTTGAGCAAATGAATGGGGTTAACGGATCTTATATAAACATATATCTGATACTATTCACATCCCAAAATTTTTGAACTCCAATCGAGGCATGCTCACTGGCGTTCCTAGGCAAATACCTCCATTCTGAACTCAATCGAACTAGTTTCGGGAACCTAATTCCATCAAATACAAAAGTTAGCTTTTCAAGTAGCTTTATTTACGAACCGAACTTGACTTTCTAACTCAAAACGAAACAGTCGGAATATATCGACGCTTATACTCATTCTGGCTCGCTCGGACCATCCGGACCTAACGGAAATAATCCCGAGTCCTAAAAAGTCCATTTACGCAAATCGAGTTTTTAGCTCATCGATAAAATAAATAAATTAAATATTTAAATATCCAAAATTTAAATATTCAGATCACCCTAAAAATATGGATTGTTACAGAACTAAAATAATATATATATATATGTATTATTTAAATATTTTTAAATCAATTAATTATGTAAATTAATTATATTAATATATATATGTTATATAAATTAAGTTTTATAATTTATAAAATTAAATTATTGCTTAATATGCTCTCAGTAGGAAAAATAAATAAAAAATCATTTTTTATATTTTAAAATATTTATTTAACAATCGAGAATTAAAAATATGTTTAATTTTTTATATAAATTATATAATTACATTTTGAATATTTAAAATTACAAAATGCCAAATAGAATTTTACTAAAAAATTAAAATTCAAAATTAAGTTTAGAAATTAAGAAATTAATTTTTTTTATTAATTTTTAATTAATATCCGTTTGGATTTGTTTTTAATATTTTAAAATTATAAAAACAAATAAAAATGTCTGAGCTATGCACTTGACCTAGTATATATATTTATTTAAAATATATATTTATTTTTTTAGATATTACTACACACATATATATATTAGTCAGTTATTTATACATGCGTATAAATATTTAATATATACGTGTGTGTGTGTTTAAAAAAATTTGTATGTAATATATATATATTTGGGCTTTAAAAATATTAAGTTTAATATAATTGATAAATAATTTAAATATACTCATATATTTACGAATATATATAATGTTAAAATATCATACATATGTTTATATATATAATAATTTATATAAAATTATTTAAATAAAATATAGTTTATATACATATATACATATAAGTATTTATAACATTCATATAAACTAATATATACAAACATACATTTAGACAATATATTTGTATATTAGATGAGCTAACATGCCCATTACGGTGTAAATCCCAAAACCTATACAAGGACATGTTATACCTTGCACGGATTGATATGTAACATATGCGCACACACACACATATATGTCTACATGATACACATATATATAAATATAATAAAGGAATCACTATCGCTCTGGAACCTTTAACTAAATCAATAAGGAACTCGGTCTCTCTATGAGGCAGAGGTTCAGTCACCTCCTCAAATACGTCAGGATACTCCCTAGTAATAGGCAGTGATGACAACTCATCGTGCAAAATATTGAGCAAATATAGAAAGCTAACTGGAACCTCATTATCTGGTAGGAAGCCTAACACTACTGTCCTCCCATCTTCTACCCTTATCGCCACTAATGACTTTTCACAATCCACCATCACTCCATATATATGAAACTTGTCCATACCCAGAATAATACCAAACCCCGCAAAACTCAAAACAAAGCAGTTGCAATCAATACAACATCCATGGCTCGATAAGACCAAACCATAACAAAACCATACACAGACTACTATAGCCTTCAGCGAGGCTCATCAAAATCAAAGGCCAGTCAACAATTTCGGGTCTCAATCCTAATATATCTACCAAGTCACTAGATATGAAGGAATGTGAAGCCTCGGTATTAAACAAAACATGTAAGGGAACATCATGAATAGAAAGCATACCTTGAGTAATGATGCTCTTCCCCTTCTCTTTCATCGATAGAGCACTCAACGAAGTGGGGACCATGTTGATAGCATATGCTTTCACCACCTGCTTCTTCTTAGGCATCTTTGAACAGTCCTTGGAATGCCTAAACTTATTATAGATGAAACACTTCTTTCCTTCGACTTTGTAGTGTCTACTAAAGTGACCCTTTTCCAAACAGTTATAGCAAATGGCCCACTTTTGATCATCTTCTTTTGGTCTTTTTTGTTCTGAAACTGCGTTTTCTTGTTATTACTATTCATCTTCTTCTTTCCTTCCCCGCCCGATTGCGGCTTTGGCCCTTCTTTATGAATAATAGCTTTCGGTTTTGGATACATACTCTCATGCCTTAGGGCCTTCATGACTATCATCTCAAAAGTCTCGTCAATGTGGCCTACAAGTCGCTCCTGCAAGTAGTTGTCTAAGCCAATAATGAAAATCTTGTTCTTCTTTAATGGAGTGTTAATGAAGGACATCCCATATTTCAATAGTGCATCGAACTCAACAGAGTACTCAAAGATAGTCATATCCTCTTCCTTTAGATCTACGAACTTATGGAACAAGACCAACTTTTAAGCTGTTGGTATAAACTTCTCGTCGAATCTAGCTTTGAACTGGTCCCAAGTGATCTAATCCTTGGGAGTAGCGGCCATCACTGCATTCAACTAGTTCATGGCTCGCACTTGAAGCTTTTAGGAAGCCAATCACCTATTCATAGCATCATTCAGCTCTAATTCATCAAAAATCCTTTCAAAGGTATCAAACCAATCCTACACTTCAATCGCCGACTTCATTCCTTGGAACGGTTTGCCACCTAGACTAGCAAAGTCTTTATTCAGCTTAGCGAAATTGGCTCTGGGCGCTTGCACTGGAACACCACTATCGATAGTAACATTCGGAACGGCTACTTGAGCATTTTGTAGCACGTTCTGCATCATGGTATTGAACATCGTCTGTAAGTCGGGATTAGCAGCTCCCGAGTCAGCTCCTTCTTTGACTCTACAAATGGAGTTCCTAACAACATTCCTTATTTGACGAATCATATTTCAATCTACAATAAGGAAGATCAGTCTCTCTATAAGGAATTCTGCTTATGTAGTATCGTGTGTACAGTGTGACTGCATACCATATATATTCTACTATATAGTTTTGAAAGCCAAAATATATAACAAGTACACACTTTCGTATGTATATATACACAAATACACTCTCGATCCAGTCTAAGGTGAGAACTCCTATCCTGTCTCTACTGGACCATTATATCCTTTAGGTTAAACCACGCAACCTAAGATCTGATACCAAATGTAACGATCGCCCTACACCGCCGCCAGCTAAATGTATAACCTATGTGGTAGTGTACACTGCAATGGTGGCTGGTCAATGTGGGACAACTGTCAAGGGTTGTAGTAAAGTGAATCAATCATGAAACATGTCATATATGTCATAGCGCATCAAATAAAATATAGTAGTAAACATCTCAGATAAACAGGCGAGACGGTAATACTGGAATGAATCATAGAAATTAGAGTACTTAGATCCATACAGCTAAATAAATAAGTGATAGAGTTTATATAACTAATAATAAACTCAAAATAGGTTAATTTCTCTAGATACATAATAGCAATAGCAAACTCCATAGTGCTGCATAGTGGAATGATAAGCAATAACAAGTAAATATAGTAGTACAAAAGTATAGCCTCCTGCTCATCATCTGTCCAAATCCACGTGCTCACCAAGCCTGATATCCCAAATTTACTCATTTAAGAGTACACAAAATAATAGGAAGAAAAACATAAAATATCGAGTTAGACAATAGTGTAATACACATCAAAGTACTAATAGATGTCTAGATATTTACATCGATAATATCTATGTCATGTGACATCCCGAGGGTGATAAACAATCAAACAAACATAGCATCCATCATCACATTCATGCACTCTGTGCATTGGATATATGATACTTGTATGACTCCATCGCATAGCCAAGGACTACTCAACGCCCTAGTTTCTTGGTAATCGAATCCATGCTACTCAGTCGGCCAGGAACTAGACTACCATCACACTCAGTTCAGGGTAAATAGATCGAAACATCATGGGATCCTGGGGACATTGCACTGCTTTGTGAGCATTCTCACCTATCTCTACTGTACGATTACACTTTGAAACCTAGGAATATCAGCGATCTCTTTGCACGCGTAGTTCGAAGCAGAGTACATCCTGGAACTATCCTTACAACTCTCGTCCGAAGTCGTCACCGTTGGGAATTATTCTCAACAACCATCGTTTGTCAAATAATATCATTGTTTATCTCGTAACCTACATCTAATAATTCCTTTAATCTGACTCTTAGTCACTTGCTCTACATCTCAAAGTATATCCATCCATCTTCAAAGTGATCACCTCCCATCACGGAATCACAATCATCAAACTGCACATTGTCGTCGTCGAAAATCATCACCGAGCCATATGGTTCGGTATTGACATGAGCTTTAGCTCGAGAAATGAAGATGCAACTTCGAGCAAGCTCAAGCATGAAGTCCTGAAGCAACTGCCCATGTTACTCGAAGCAAGCACATGAATGACTCGAAACCACCTTACAAATCGTCGAACCATGTGACCTCGATCCAAGCACCACTGACCTGAGATACCACAATCCATGCTCCACTGACCAATACTCAGTCATCGAACAAAGCTAACAAACTGAACCCTATGGATCGGTACCAATACATGCGTCACTAGTCCCTCACTTGGCCATTTTCGTTCCTCCTTAAGTAACTTCATACCCATAAGCAAGCGATTAAAGCAACCCCCTTAAGAACTTGAGGCAACCCTCCATAAAACATGAGTGCAACTCGAAGCTAATTTCCACCAATCCAACACTTCATCAAATTTCACTTCCCGTATATGAATCCAAGTGAACCGTGTACGATCCAGAGTGAACCTTCCTAAAATATAAGTATGAATCGAAGCAACTTTCCACCGATCTAGAACCTTCAAATCTCTACCGATCCATCTTCAATCGACCATAATTCAAGCAAACAAACTCTATATGACTTGAAACTTTAAATGTTGCTTTAGGGTGTTCTTCTTGACCTACCCTATGGATTGCAAGTCAATTGGATGACTTGACCTTCATGGGTCATCACCGATCCAAGACTTGTTCCTAACACTAAATCATTTTTCGATCAACGTTTTCAACCATTCAAACATCTTACATTCATGCAATCATTATATATAATATATCCTAACAAGCATACATCCATACACATCATAGTAAAGTCTAAATCTAAGGGTAGAAACTAGATAAACTATAAGAACAAAGGAGATCTATAAGAACAAAATTTCACAAATCCTTTTCAAATCTTTTGAAATTAACATATGTCATTAGTTAAGGTTTAAAACACATTTTAGGATCCAAAAGCCATTTTAAATTATATAATGACAAACTAGTACGTGAGAGGTCCTAACCACTCACCTACATCCAAAGCAAATCCAAAAGTGCACAAATCCCAAGATGAACAATGGTTCTAATTGATCTCCAACAACAAATCTCCAAATCTGAATGCTAATTATGCTAGTCTCTCCTTAATGACAAAATTTAGCTAATTAAAGTAGGGTTTAGGATAGCTTTTTGGCTTAGAAGTAGTTAATGGTGGTCTCTCTCTCTATTTTGGAAGTGTGTAATAATGGAGAAAAATCCCATCAACCCCATCATGATGCTAATCCCGAAATGGGCTTTGGGCCTAGCCATTAACTCACTAATTACCCATTAAGCTATTCAAAATCAAGTGAAAGTTTAAACAGCCATAACTTCCAAATGGTAAGTCTGTTTTTCTAGTATGACCACTCTACGGAAAGAGACACCACCATCTCGATCTAGTGGAAGTGGTTTCAGACCCTAATTCGACACATATCAATAGTTATAGTCCATACAAGATTTTCACTATTAAAATTGTCTAATAAAAATTCTAAGGATGAAAAATGTCTCTAGTAGTCATTTTTTAAAGTTATAGAATCATACAACCCCAATAAAAGTAATATTAATATTTTACGATCCTCTGATACGTCAAAAATGGGTCATTACAATACTACACGATTCTCTCCACTTGGGAATATTGTTAACCTTCAATGTGGATACCCCAATTTGATTATAGTTAAATCATGGCATGGTGATCCATCGATGGACTATAGTTGGGTCTGAGTTGAAGCTTTGGAAGTGAAAAACTATTCTATAGAGAATTTATCTCCTCGGTTGTAAGAGGTTAGTATCATGTTCAACTATAGTCAACTCAAAGTAAAATCTTTGGCCAGAGTAGTATAGTTAATAATAAGTGTTATTATTGAACCAAGGATTTTGTGTGGATTAATTAAGTTGAATGTCTATGATATTGGAATGTTGACCAAAACCAAATTCATAATTTCTAAAGTGACACGGTTTTAAAGAAGAGAATTAGTATAAACAATCGTTACTGCTGGGTACCGCTTAAAGTAGTAAAATTGGATTTTACCAAAAAGACATGTAAGCGATAAATTCAGACAAAATATCACACCACTAGCTAATGTGACATGTGAACATTAATATTCGAATCGTTTAATATTAATTGTTGATTGAATTTACACCATTGTCGCACAACCATAATGATGAATATTTGAAAAACTACTTAATTTAATTAATTTACAATTATTGTAAATTATCAAATTAATTAATATTTATGAAATATTAATCACCAAATTTTATTTGAATTTCGAATGTCATTTATATTTAATGAGATGCATATATATATATATATATATATATATATATTATTTCCTGGAGATTTGACCAGGCAACTAAGTACTCGGCATTAGCAAACGCTCGGCATCCAGGAGTACTCGGCATCCCGGAGTACTCGGCATCCAGGAGAGCTCGGCATCCAGGAGAGCTCGGCATCCAGGAGAGCTCGGCATCCAGGAGCGCTCGACATCCAGGAGCGCTCGGCATCCAGGAGCGCTCGGCATCCAGGAGCGCTCGGCATCCAGGAGCGCTCGGCATCCAGGAGTACTCGGCATCCACGTAGCGCTCGGCGTTGGCAAGCGCTCGGCATCCAAGGAGTGCTCGGCATCCAGGTTCGTCCGGCATCCAAAGGTTGTTCGGCATTCATCTAACCTCAGTCAACTTCAATCATTGCTCGGCATACACTCCCCACTCGGCACCTCACCTCTGTTCGGCATAAGAAGATTGTTCGTTATTCTTCTCAGCTTATCCGGCTATAATTATTACTCGGCCCACTCTTCCCACATAACAAGCATCGTTCGGCATGAGGAAGATGGTTCAGCATCCGACCGTTCGGCTTGTTTGGTTCGGCATATAGAGACCAGTAAATCTGGACCGAGTTATTCAGTTACCAGGCCCACCAGAGAAGTCCAACCCACCTTTGTCTATAAATAGAGAGGCAGGGGCACAGTGAAATGGACCTTTTTTCGGGAACACTGGGGAGACTCTATCGCTTTCAAGACTCATCCTCTTTACTTAACAATTGTATTCAAGTGTTTGGTCTACGGATTGTATCTGTAATCAATCATCAAGTAAAGTAATAAATTAACCTCAAAGTGGACGTAGGCAATTACGTTGAACCCCTATAAATCCAGTGTTCTTACTTTCTGCATTTAAATTAGTATATTCTTCCTTGTTTAATTTAATTTCATCAGTTACATCTCTACACAATCTTTCTCAACGAGGTTAGTGACCAATTTTGGCGCTAACACTTTGGTGCTTTCACTGAGAATTGAATTCTCAGACCTCAAGGATCTGCTTTGAAGCTACTGGATTGAATAAATCCCCCAAAGAAGATCCGACTCATTGATAGGACGTCCGTTGATTCTACTCAGAGTTCATACCAATAACTCTACAATGGCAAGACCACGTACTAGATCAGCTTCTCATAATGCGGATGCCGACGAGACTGCTAGCGTGCAACAAGCAGGACCTAGCAATCAGCAAGCAATCCAAGGTGCAGGGACTACCGCCCAGGACCAAATGCCGGTTGTCACCAGAATAGAGTTCAACGACTTGATGAGAGAACTCAGGGAAAGTAGGAGACAACTCGGAGAGCAGATGCAAGCCAATGCCAACCTCATGGCACAACTCACTCAACAATAGCACCAGAATGCTGGGGGCAATCCCGCTCCTTATTCCTCATCCGACAACTCAACTTCCTCCGATGAACCTCCCAGGCGTAGACGCCATAAGACTAAAACTGCGCGGGCTGGTGCTGCTGTTCGAACAGCTGGAGGTCGTGACCAAGCCGGAGCTGGAAACTTAGGAGCTGGAGTGCAGGTGGAGGCTGGAGCCCCAGACCATCAAAACGCTAACGATGCCAAACCTCATGATGCACGTTTGGCAGATCGCCAGCAGAGGAGGCATCAACATGATCAGTCATGTAGAACAGACTCCAACCTTCCACCTTCCATACAAACACCAGACCTGACCGCCATGGTCAGACAATTGATGAAAGAGAACCAAGGCTTATCGAATGACGATTGGGGAGTGTCGAGAAGTCATACTCCGTTCATAGACATTGTTCTACAGGCAACGTACCCTAGAAAGTTTAGTATGCCAACTATCCCAGCTTATGAAGGAAAGACCGATCCCAGGCAGCATGTCATGAGGTGTGAGTGGATGATGGATTCAGCTAGAGAAAACGATGCAACCAAGTGTAGATGCTTTACAATTACTCTATCTGGGATCGCTACTATGTGGTTCACCCGACTTCCTCCGAGGTCTGTATCCAGTTTCGAGGAGTTGGCAAAGAAGTTTATAGAACAGTTCAGGATACACACTACTCGTCCAAAGGACGTGATGTCTCTATCAAGTGTAATCCAGACTCCTGGGGAGTCATTGAAGGAGTATTTACAAAGATTCCATGTCGCGGGGACTGAAGTCAGTAATCCCAATGATCATGCAATTCTAATGGCTGTGATGCGAGGTGTGGATCCGGTTTTGTGATTTTGGAGATTGGCTGGCAGGAAAACCTCCGACTACGTTAGAGCGTTTTTACTCAAAGGCACACCAGTTCATAAGAAGAGAGGAAGCCAGGTGGGTGAGGCGAGATAAGGCACCGGGACCTGTCCAGGAGTCCGTAAAAAGCAACATTGCTGTGAAGCAGTCCGGAGACAACTCGGGAAAAGTCCAAGTCAATGTCCAGAACAAGCCTGGGCAGCCTAAGGAATCCGGAGGAAGAAGTCAAGGGAAGAAGAGAGAAGCGGGGAAGTGGAAGCCAAGAATTCCAAGGCACAACGATTATACCCCGCTGAATGCGTCTCTTGAGAACATTTACCTATCAACCTGCAATACCTTTCAGTACAGAAAGCCACGTCCAAAGGAGTCAACCGAGGAACAGAAGCGGACTGGGAAATACTGCCGCTTCCATGAGACTTATGGGCACAATACGGAAGAGTGCAGACACCTACACGACGCCATAGAGAAGTTGATCAGGCAGAAAATGTTACAGGAGTTTGTGAAGGATCCACAGGAAGGAGGACAGGGAACATCCAACCCAGGTCGTGCACCAGCTCCGCGTCATCCCGAGGAGCCTGCCCGGACTGTGGGTAGACTAGTCATAAACACTATCATCGGGGGACCTCACCCCAAGGATAAGAATTGGCAAGAGATGGAGCGGTATGCTAGTTCCCTGAAGCACGCAGATTTCGAGTGTTGTTCCAATGTAGAGGATGGCACCCCTGCTAAACAGCTGCGCGTGATGACAGACGATATAGTATTCAGAAACAGGGATGCTGACCAAGTGGAGTCTCCTACCATTGACCCAATGGTCATATCTGCGATAATCAGACCAGCTTATGTGAAAAGAATTTTGATTGATTGTGGAAGTTCTGTCAACATCATCTTCAAGAAGGCTTATGACCAGATGAAGATGGAAACGAAGGATTTGAAACCGTCTAAAGCTCGTATACATGGCTTTAATGGCGCAGCGACCGATGCAGTGGGGTATGTTGAGTTACCAGTTGAACTGGGACAAGGCGAACGTCGGAGGGTGCGAATCCTACCCTTCGTAGTTTTGGACGTGAATTCTCCATACAATGTGTTCTTGGGCCGACCGACCCTGGCTGAGTTTATGGCAGCATTAGCCCCGTGGTGCTTAACTTTGAAGTTCCCAACTGACAAAGGAGTAGGTGTTGTTCATGGCAACCAGGCGACTGGTCGTGCCTGTTATGTGGCTGAGCTTCGAGAGGCCCATCGGAGGGAGAAAGGAAAGGTTGCGAACAATCCCGTCTGCATCCATAATACTAATAATTGACAAGTAGTGCCCGAGCCCTGGCTCGGGCATGATTCTCGGATCTTCAGAGACATAGATCCGAGAGACGACGATGAGAAACCCAGGGAAGAAAAGGCAGCGCCGGCTGAATTAACAGTTGATATTCCAATCAGCCGAGACGATCCATCGCGAGTACTGAAGATCGGATCACAACTCGACCCCGCAATGACTGAAGACCTTAGTGATTTCCTCCGAGCGAATCTTGATGTTTTCGCCTGGACGCATTCTGATATGTGCAGGATTTCTCCTGCCATTACGAGTCATATGTTGAACATAGACCCGAAATACGTCCCGGTTAAACAAAAGAGGAGAGGAATGGACCCGGAGAGGTCCGCTGCTCTCAGAGAGGAGGTGGACAAACTCAAAGTCAATGGGTTCGTCCGCGACGCCCTCTACCCTGAATGGGTATCGAACCCCGTGCTGGTGAAAAAGGCGAATGGGAAATGGAGAACTTGTGTAGACTATTCCGATTTGAACAAGGCATGCCCCAAGGACAGTTTCCCTTTGCCTAGGATTGATCAGTTGGTCGACTCCACTGTAGGACACGAGCTGTTATCATTCATGGATGCATACTCAGGCTACAATCAAATCCCGATTCATATTTCGGACCAAGATCACACCAGTTTCGTCACAGACGTCGGGCTATATTGCTATGTAGTAATGCCTTTCGGATTGAAAAACGCAGGAGCGACTTATCAGCGTTTGGTGAACCGAATGTTCAAAGACCAGCTTGGTAGAATGATGGAAGTCTATGTGGATGACATGCTCGTGAAGTCACGACAGTCAAACGACCACATTCGAGACTTAGCAGAGATGTTCGATATACTCAGATATTATGGGATGAAGATCAACCCTCTGAAGTGTTCCTTCGGCGTTGCGTCGGGGAAGTTTTTGGGATTCATTGTTAACGCAAGGGGAATTGAAGATAACCTAGAAAAAATTCAAGCTATCCGAGATGTGCAAGTGCCCAGAACTATAAAACAGGTGCAAAGCTTGAATGGGAAAGTGGCTGCGCTAAGTCGATTCATATCCAGAGCCACGAACAAGTGCATTCCTTTCTTTGATATAATAAAGAAAGGGAAGAGGAATTTCGAGTGGACATCTAACTGTGAGGAAGCATTCCGAGATCTGGTGAGGCATCTGGAGAGTCCTCCACTGTTGTCAAAGCCAGTAGACCACGAGATGCTGTACGTATACTTGGCCGTATCCTCACATGCTATAAGTGCGGCTTTGGTCCGCGAGGAGGACCGAGTCCAAAAGCCAGTGTATTACGTTAGTAAGCGTTTAACGGGGGCAGAAAGAAATTGCCCTAAAATTGAGAAATTGGCCTATTGCTTGGTGATTGCATCACGTAAGCTGCGTCCATACTTTCAAGCACACTCAGTCAGTGTCTATACCGATCAGCCCTTGCGGCGGGTACTCCAACGACCAGAAACTTCTGGAAGGATGTTAAAATGGAATATCGAGTTGAGTCAGTTCGATATTACCTACCTGCCACGAAGAGCCATACAAGGGAAAGCATTAGCAGATTTCATCGCTGAGTTTACTGTACCTGACGAACCAGATAATCACAGTATCATTCCCCCTGTTCGATGGAAATTGTACACCGATGGGGCATCAAACGACCGTTGCTTCGGAGCTGGCGTAGTTCTTGTAACCCCAGAAAATCAATCGATCTGTTACGCTTTGAAGCTCAATTTCCCGGCTACGAATAATGAAACAGAATATGAAGCACTGGTTGCTGGCTTAAAACTCGTTGGAGAACTTGGGGTTAAATCAGTTGAAATCTTTTGCGACTCGCAGTTGGTCGTCTACCAAGTGCGGGGAGATTACCAAGCAAAGGGACAGAAGCTTGCTCCGTACCTTGTTCTGGTTCAGGAACTACTATGGAGCCTCAAACACTATGACATTTCACATGTCCCACGTGAACAGAACAAAGAAGCCGACTCATTGGCTAAATTCGCGAGCACTGGCGATGCACAGCAAATGGGATTGTTCCCCGTTGAAACCTTGCATGCTCCAAGCATCGACGCGATGAAAGTTGATTTTGTGTTTGAAACAGGAATCGAGAGAGAATCATGGATAACCCCATTCAAGCTATACCTGACGACCGGGAATTTACCAGAAAAAAGGAGCGAAAGACGACAGGTCATCCGAAAGGCCGTGCGATATGTGATGCAGGATGGACTAATGTATCAAAAGGGATACTCGGTCCCCTTATTACGATGCATCGCCCATGATGAGACAAAGCGGGTCTTGAAGGAGGTTCACGAAGGGGAATGTGGCGACCATACCGGAGGGCAGACACTAGCAAAAAAGATCCTCCGTTATGGATACTATTGGCCCACTGTAAATCGAGACGCTGCAGACTACGCGAGAAAATGTGACAAGTGTCAAAGATATGCGAAAATCCTGAGAGCTCCACCAATAGAACTCACACAAATGGTTAGCCCCTGGCCATTTGCAATCTGGGGAATCGACATAATCGGCTCCTTGCCTATATCCAAAGGTGGTGCAAATTACGCGATAGTTGCAGTCGACTATTTCACAAAATAGGCCGAGGCAGAACCCTTAGCCACAATCACCTCTAAGAAGGTCATTAATTTCGTTGTACGAAACATTATATGCCGCTTTGGCCTCCCTCGAACCAGCATTACGGACAACGGAACACAGTTTGAAAGCAGAGAGTTCAAGGATTTCTGTTTAAAGTATGGCGTTGAGAAGAAGTTCGCCGCCGTTGCGCATCCGAAAGCTAATGGACAAGTCGAGGCCGTAAACAAAATAATCAAGTCCATACTGAAGAAGCGTTTGGAAAAAGCCGGAGGCAAGTGGGTAGATGAACTCCCGACAGCATTATGGGCTTATAGGACTACCCACAAGTCCGCGACTGGCCACACTCCATTCGCCTTGGCATATGGCTTAGAAGCCGTTATACCTATGGAACTTGAAGTTCCGTCTCATCGAGTGACATATTACGATCCCAGGACGAATCAAGATCTCATGTTAGAATCACTGGATTGCATCGATGAAAAACGTGAAGAAGCTGAACTAAGGGCGGCAGCACATAGGCATCGAGTCAAGCGATATTACGACGGCAGAGTCCGCCCAAGGATCTTTGATGTGGGTGATCTCGTTTTGAAACAAGTTTTCCCGGTGACATCGCGTATGAATCCCAACCGGGAAGGTCCATTTGTCGTTGAACGGAAGCTTGGAGAGGGAACATTCAAGCTAGCGACCGTTGATGGCGTGACACTACCCCGAGCATGGAACAGTGAACATTTGCGACATTATTACATTTAGCTTGTTTCTTTCTTGTTTTAGGCACATTTATTTCCTTTATGTTTTTGTTCCGTTATCACTTAGTTTCTTTTTGACCTTGTAATCAGGCAATTTAGTTGTTTTTCATTAATAAAGGCTTGAAGCCGTCTTTCCCATGAATTACTGATGTTTCTATATCTCACTGTCGGGTGACGAATTGCTGGAGTTACATTATTCTGTATGATGTACGAACTCGTATAAACGACCTCAATCTCCGAGTCCCCTGAGTGCGGACCGGAGTACTCTAAGTCCCTGGAGCGCGGACTAGAGTATAAACGACTTCAATCTCCGAGTCCCCTAAGTGCGGACTGGAGTACTCTAAGTCCCCGGAGCGCGGACTAGAGTATAAACGACTTCAATCTCCGAGTCCTCTGAGTGCGGACCGGAGTACTCTAAGTCCCCGTAGCGCGGACTAGAGTATAAACGACCTCAATCTCCAAGTCCCCTGAGTGCGGACCGGAGTACTCTAAGTCCCCAGAGCGCGGACTAGAGTATAAACGACCTCAATCTCCGAGTCCCCTGAGTGCGGACCGGAGTACTCTAAGTCCCCAGAGCGCGGACTAGAGTATAAACGACTTCAATCTCCGAGTCCCCTGAGTGCGGACCGGAGTACTCTAAGTCCCCGGAGCGCGGACTAGAGTATAAATGACTTCAATCTCCGAGTCCCCTGAGTGCGGACCGGAGTACTCTAAGTCCCCGGAGCGCGGACTAGAGTATAAACGACTTCAATCTCCGAGTCCCCTGAGTGCGGACCGGAGTACTCTAAGTCCCCGGAGTGCGGACTAGAGTATAAATGACTTCAATCTCCGAGTCCCTTGAGTGCGGACCAGAGTACTCTAATTCCCCGGAGCACGGACTAGAATATAAGCGATTCGAATCTCTAAGCCCCCGGAATGCGAACTAGAGTATAGGCAATTCGAATCTCCGAATCCCCTGAATACGGATCGAATTGCCCTAAATCCTTGGAGCATGGATTTAGAGAAAATTCTAAGTACACAAGAATGTGGAACAAGAAATATACCACTCCAAGGAATGTTCGAACAACGTAAGAAAGGATTGGGAAATTATGCAACTCATAAGAACTTGAGTTTTAACCACAGTTATTCATAAAGCTAAAGAAGCAAAAGAATCATTCAAGTGACAAAGAAACTAAACTTTATTTAATAGTCCAAAATGGGGTTACACAGCTATTCCTCCAAAACTTGGAGTCAAAATTCTATCTACACAAACTACGGAAACGAAAAAATGAAAGTAGTTACAAGACCTAAACAAAATCTCGTTGAACGAGTATAGCGACTATTTCTTTGGTTTCTTCTTCTTGTCTTCCTTTGTTTTCTCAGATGATTCCTCTCCTTCACGCTTCTTCTTGGATTTTTTGCTTGACAAAGAAGCAAAGTCAGGAGTGGGAGAAGGAACATCCAGCGGTTTGGATTTGCCGGGGAGAATGATTTTCAGAGGTCTATTCCGCGGGTCGGTAAGTTCCAGTATTTGAGGCTCGACTTTGATCTCGACCTTCTTTTTCTCTTCTTCAGCGAGTCGCTTCTTCATGCTCATCTTCGAAGTATGTTCGGAGGCGCCAGTGATCTCGATTTCATCACTCCCTTTGACAGGAGATGAAGTGTCAAACTTATCATCATCTAGCGCCCCGATCACTTGAGCGTCAGGGCCAGGAGTTACTCCCGCATGAGCAACATCGCTTGTTTTCTCTGCATCCTCCTTGGCGTCATCACTCCTCGGAGTTGGCTCAGGATCAGAGCAGCCTGCATGAAAACATAAAGAATGAACGTTAGGACAAATAACCACTACCGGAAAGTGACAGATCTCTTAACTTCTAAAAGAAGAATTTTATACCGGGTTCTGGCTGGCTATCAGTTGCGTGTGGAGTTTCACCCTCTAGAATAGGGGATAACACATGAACGCCAAGCCCGGGATCTTCTGGGTCATAGCCGGCATGCTGCTCAAATAGTTCGAGTGTTGGCCGACCGCCCGATTGAGCAGAAGGAGGAGCAGTAGAAGGAGGAGCTGCAGCCTTATCCCCAGATGGACCAGCTTCGTCGTTTTTCTCTTTTGGTAGGGGAGATTCTTTGCTATAAAGAGCCAAAGCTGCAGATAAATCTGTTGGCTCATTCCCCCTGAGATATTCTTTCACCAGGGCAACCTCATCGACTTCCTCAGAGCCCGACTCGATCTTTCTGATCTTTATTAAATTTTCCCAGGCCTCAGCTAGAGATTCAAGATAGCCCTCGCCTAGGAATGTCAAGTCGCGATGCATAAGGACGTGGGTGCCGTATTCAGCGATCAGCGGGTCAAACATGCACTTGACCTCTTCTCGTCCGGCCTCTGCAGCTGCCTCGAGGCGAGAGTCAATCTCCTCGGAAGCTTTTCTCTTGCCTTCCTCACGGGCTTCGTCTTTCATTATCTCGACCCTAGCAAGTTCATCATCGAGCTTTGTTTTTAAGAGCCGTGTAGCAATGATTTCGTCGCAATATCGTTGGGACTCTTCTTGAGCGGCTGTCTTCTCCTCTTTCTCCTTAGAAAGCAATTCTTTCAACTCTCTGACTTGCAGGGCGAGCGCATCCCTTTCTTTCTGGATAGAATCTTTTTCTAAGGCAAGGGCTCTGCTGCGCTGGACAGCTTCATCAAGTTCCTTTTTAAGGGTCGCCTCTAGACGAGTGACGACCTCGGCAGTGTCTTTTGCACTTTGCTCTGCGGCTTCAAGTTTCGACTTGTACAAGGCAAGCTCTTCATCTTGACTCTTGATGATGTCCTTGTCAAAGCCAGCTTCCAACTTCAAACGGTCAATTTCATGTTGTCGCTCAACAGATACCTCCGAGACTTTTTCGACCAAGTGTACGAACGCATCATGTTGAACATAGACGTCGTTGTTGCAGGCAATGGCACTCTGCTTGACGTGCCCTGGGATATGATGAATAGCTGGGAGGAATTTCAGGTCGTTGAAGCAGATTTTTGGGAATTTTGCCTTAAGATCGACCATCTTCTCTGCTATCGTTGGGTCAGCCGCAGGAGTAGGGGGAGGAGGCTTTGAAAGTTCTGTTCTTTTCCGATGCTCCCGAGTTTGCCTTATGCTCGACGAACCGGAATGTTTTTCTCGGGAGACATCGGGTTGAGACCCCTTCTGCGAAAGCTTTTCTCTATCTGGCTTAGTTTGAGGAGGAGGATCACGAGAATATGAAGACTGGGAATATGTTTTGTTTCGATAAGACGAATCGCAAGGACGGTTGTCTCGATCCTCGTAATCGTCCCTGTCCCTACATCTGCCTGAGCCTGAATCCCGTCCGGGATGGTGAAATATAGAAGAACCGTGGAGGCGATCGGGTCCGTGAGAGCGCCCCATGTCACCTGCAAAGAATTAAAGAGTTAGGAAAAATCGAAATAATGGAAAAACTTGAAGTGTATGGTGAAGTGCGTGTGTGCGTGTGTGTCCTAGTGTTCCCCCCGACGGACCAGTTCCTCTATCTTTACTGATTGGAGTGTTATCTCCCTGAACTGGGGGTTGAACTCCCGTGTTGCCTCTAGCGGGCGAATGAAACTTAAGGGCTTCCGGATCGTCGAAACCATAATTGAGTATATCGTCGGGGATGGTAAGGTTCGACAGACCCTTTTAAAGAACTTTCAATGTGCTGTGAAGAAGCCTCTTTCTCTAACGGGATGAGCGTAACTTTGGAAGTTCCGCCAACTTTCTCTTTTCGTTCTTGTACGTTAATTTCTTTTTTCCCTTCGAAGGGGAAGATGACGTTTCAATATCGTGCACTTCGACCGCCGGGTTCCAAGCAGAACCCACATTCTCGCCTTGTGTCTCAGGAGCTTCATCCTCTTTGTGTTCTCCCCCTTCATGTGCATCGGGGGTATGGCGTGATGACGATTCAGCTTGTTTTTTTCCCTTTAATGGATGCAGACTTGGGAATGGAAACGCCATCAAGAAGGCTAATCTGGCGACCTCCTGCTAACAGTCCGAACCTCGACAATGATTCATTCGAAATGATGGTTCGGATGTCCCGATCCTCGCGAAACCAGGAGGGCAACGCACATAGAACAATTCCTATTTGTACAGGGCGAATTTGCTACATGCTCTGGTTAAAATATGGCATTTATGGTACGGCTCGAGGAACATAAAGGAGGGGCTATCTTTCCGCTTCTTGATCATATAAATATATCTGATGTCGCCAGAAGTTGGAGGTTTAGAGAGGACGACCATGAAAAGTAGGTAGGTCCCGTATATGAACGCGTGACCGTTTGGATGCAGCTGCGACGGGGCGATGTCTTTGTACTGCAACACGTCCCGAAGAAATAAATTGAATGGAGGCACGCTGCCCATCCAACACACGAACTTATTACAATCAGTATATCCGACTGGGGACAGATGAGGACGATCATGTCTCGACGGTACCAACACATCGGCAAAAGGAATTCCATGGATGGAACATATTCGCCGAAGCGCGACTTCGTTAATCTTCGAAGTTTGTGAGTCGATCAGATTGTCCAAGAGAATCGATGCCTCCAGGGCATCAGGAGCTAAGTTATGAGCATGGGAAGTTGACGGATTTGAAGTATCCGCGACTTCTTGCCTTGAAGACGGCCCTGGCCTATCAGATATAGTGGCGGAGCTAGATTTTTTAGACATCTCCAATAAATAGTGAATCTGGCTAAGCGCCTGTGAAAACTATACTTGAAAAATGTTCAGTGTTAGAATTAACAACATGAATATTGCCCCCTACGTGGTGTGTGAACTAGTGCAAGCAATCGTGTATAAGCGTTGAGAATTTGAAAGTCGCAGAGATACAAAACTGAGCTTCAAGTCATCGCCTTCGAAGACCGTCATGGCTGACCGTCCCCAAAAGCCTGCCTTGTGGTGATTACAGTTTCAGAATTCAGAAAACGTATGTTAATCTAAGTTCAGATTTATGTCTACTAAAGATAGGGAGTTAATGATCCGGGTCAGTTGCATATGCTGGTAGGCTAGGGTCCTTGGCCTTGTTTTGTTATGTGATCAGGCAAGGCAAGTGTTGTTCGGCACTCATAATAGTTCAGCATTTGTATTGTTCGGCCTAAGTGTTGTTCGACACTTATGATTGTTCGGCACTCATGATAGTTCAACATTTGTATTGTTCGGCCTAAGTGTTGTTCGGCACTTATGATTGTTCGGCACTTATGATTGTTCGGCATTTGTATTGTTCGGCCTAAGTGTGGTTCGGCATTTGTATTGTTCGGCTTAAGTGTGGTTCGGCATTTATGTTTGTTCGGCCTAAGTGTGGTTCAGCATTTATGTTTGTTCGTCCTAAGAGTGGTGCGGCATTTGTGACTGTTCGGCAAAGCATCGTTCGGCCAAAATCTTGTTCGGCCGAGACAACGCTCGACACACCGTCCTTAACAGCGACCTCATTCCCCTCTTCTTCCTCCACCCACACATAACCACGAGGACGCATCATTCGGCAAGTCATGCCAGACCTTACCATTCGACGCCCCTAACCATCTCCTATTTCTCCTATGTTTTTTCTTCCTCCAATCTCGTTCGGCACAAAAGATTTATGCCGAACCACAACACGTCTACCAACAGCTTCCTAGAAAGCTCATCTCTACTCACTTTTCCTTCCACCCTCATCTTATAACTCTGAAAGTTTTTAGGATACCTTAGTCAAGGCTCGATTCACCCTATCAATTAAGGAACTCGAGTGTAAAGACCATTTTAAGCTATGCAGATTTAGGCGGAAGAATCGATACCTAGTTGGTAGGTTGAAGACTTGGAAAGGATCGATGAATCGTTGAAGGATGTTAACTGAAAACGTCAGCAGGTGCAAGGCAGAGGTGTTAGAAGTGTGAAAAGAGAAGAAGGAAGAAGGTGCCGACTTTTATAGGGAAGAAGAAGAAGTCGAAAAGGCTATATCCGGTGGAACCGGTCAAAGCCACAGCGTTCGGCATCGGCATACAAAGTCGTTCGGCACATGAGAAGTGTCCGGTTTCGACTGCCTCGTTCGGCATTTATACCATGCTCGGCACACACCTCCACCACTGATATTCTCAAGAAGGCATCTCCAAGAAGAGTTAACCTAGATTCGAAGTGAAGTACAGGGGATATGTAATTCAAAGCGTATCATGATTCGGTCACGTAAAACACTTTGGGGGGCAAGTGTTTCCCGGAGATTTGACCAGGCAACTAAGTACTTGGCATTAGCAAACGCTCGGCATCCAGGAGTACTCGGCATCCAGGAGAGCTCGGCATCAAGGAGAGCTCGGCATCCAGGAGCGCTCGGCATCCAGGAGTACTCGACATCCAGGAGTACTCGGCATCCACATAGCGCTCGGCGTTGGCAAGCGCTCGGCATCCAGGTTCATCCGGCATCCAAAGCTTGTTCGGCATTCATCTAACCTCAGTCAACTTCAATCATTGCTCGACATACACTCCCCACTCGGCACCTCACCTCTGTTCGGCATAAGAAGATTGTTCGGTATTCTTCTCAGCTTGTCCGGCTACAATTATTACTTGGCCCACTCTTCCCACATAACAAGCATCGTTCGGCATGAGGAAGATGGTTCGGCATCCGACCATTCGGCTTGTTTGGTTCGGCATATAGAGACCAGTCAATCTGGACCGAGTTATTCAGCTACCAGGCCCACCAGAGAAGTCTAACCCACCTTTGTCCATAAATAGAGAGGCATGGGCACAGTGAAATGGACCTTTTTTCGGGAACACCGGGGAGACTCTACCGCTTTCAAGACTCATCCTCTTTACTTAACAATTGTATTCAAGTGTTTGGTCTACGAATTGTATCTGTAATCAATCATCAAGTAATGTAATAAAGTTTAACCTCAAAGTGGACGTAGGCAATTACGCTGAACCATTATAAATCCAGTGTTCTTACTTTCTGCATTTAAATTAGTATATTCTTCCTTGTTTAATTTACTTTCATCACTTACATCTCTACACAATCTTTCTCAACGAGGTTAGTGACCAATTTTGGCGCTAACATATATATATATATATATGTATGTATGTATGTATATCTGTGTGTATCGATATGCGATACCGATAAAATATTTCAATTTGATTTAAATTGATTAATTACTAAATAAGTTTGGGAATTTTTGAAGATCTTGCATGGCTGGCCATAAGGTGCAAAAGATAAAGGATTTGAGTGTTCAAATTTGTTTTGAAATAGTATTAAATAACCGAGTAAAGGAAGGAGTAAGTCCTCCACCTTTTCTTCTTCTTAATGTCTAACTAAACACAATTAATTGTCATTATTTCTATCCCCCCTCCTCTACATTTTCAGTAGAAAATTCATGGTCCCATGGGAATTTAAAATCCAAAAATCAAATCAAAATAAAATTGAATCAATACAAGGTGGTGTTTGTCTCTAGATCGCAGCAAAATCCAAAGGCTGATTCGGTTATATCTAGGAGTTATTCTTCATTCATGGTAAAAATCATTGGCTACTTCTTCAATAATCTTTTAATTTCATTATCTTTTATATATTTACATCATTCATTGTGTAGATTAGATCTTTTATTTATCACAATGAATTTATATATGCATGAGTTGTCTAATTCAATTTGCATATTCAAATTGTCTAATTAAATAAATTGTTTCCATGAAAACATCATTGTAATACCAATTGAATTTGTTTTATAGGAATTCATTAAAAATAATGGCTACAAATTTTAAAAGTTAAATTTTAACTAGTTATATAGAGTTTAAACAATTCTTTAAACAAGTGTTCTATTCAAATTTTAAAATAGATATATGAAAACATCATTATAACACTAACTGAATTTTCTTTAAAGGTGTTCATTTTAAAACAATGGCTACAATGGTTAAAGGTTAAATTTTAATAAGTTATATAAAGTTTCAAAAATTTCTTAAATCAAGCTTCCTAATTCAAATTTTAAAATAGAATTTTTTTAAGAAACATAGATCTAATTTTGATTTCTTCCTAAATCAAAGCCAGATTTCAAAATGTTAATCCTGAATTTCAAAACATACAAAATAAGTGAAAATTAATTTTAAAATTTATAAGGGTTTGAGTGCCCAAATGAGACTTAAAAAGTTGAACAAAAGAATGAGTAAAGGAAGTAGAAAAGACCTCCACCTTTTCCTCTTCTTAAATGCCCACTTAAACTCATTAATTATCATGTTATAAATATAACTATAAATTTTTTAATTAGTTAAAATAATTTTATAACATATTATATATAAATATAAGTAAACTATGTGTGTGTATAATTATTATTTTATACAATTTCAAATTAAAATTACAGACAATAAAGGCATATATAAGGAGTGAATGTATCTGTTGTAGTGTAAATCCCGATACCTATAAACCTACACATTAACCATGTACATTATTTATATGTTGCACTTGCACTATACACATATGAGTGTATTTGATACGCTCATTATAATCTATTTAATTTAAATTAAGTTCAAAACCCCATTTTTAAAAAGTTAATAAGATTTTATTTAAAACAAATTTTAGATTGGATCTAAAATCAATTTGACTTCATCGGCCCAATAAAGATCCAAAATTTGTTTTCAATTCATCCATTTACCTTGCTTCCGACTGACATAGTTCCTTCAATGGTATGGTTTATGCGTTCTAAATTAGCTATATTATGGCTAACTTATTACAGCCTACCTATTTAGTAAGGTGTCTATATAAGTAATGTCTAAGGTTAGGTTTGGATAATCAAGTACTCTACCCTACTTGGCTACCGCCAAGCCAGAAAGATGATTAAGGCCAAATGTTATCCCCAATATAGTGGCCCAAAGTATTCGCGCTAGTTTGAAAATTTAGTTTGAAAAATTAAACTTATATTTTGGATTTAAAATTTAAATTAAAATAAAAAATAAATTTATATAAGTTATAACGTATTTTTTCAATTTTTTTTGAAAATGAATTAATATTTTTCAAAAATTATATAATAATTAAATTAAATGGGTTTAATAAATAAATAATAAATTAAAAGTTAATTAACTAAAACAGGTATATATATATTGATATACATATATGTTAACCCAAAAAATAGATCAACACCCCGATATGATTGTGGAAGCATCAGCCCTATTTATAAGGATAAATAAAGTAGAGCAAAACACTCTCCAAGTTACAGAAAAGACGGAATAAAGTAGAGAAACACAAGATTTTTATAGTGGTTCGGCTGTTAACGAAGCCTATGTCCACTTTATAGATTTTATTGATGGATTGACTGTTGATCACAAGTACAAGTTGTTTACAATTCTTATAAATGAACGAAGAAAGATCGGACCACCATTGATGGAGACAAAAGGAAGGATCTCAATTGTCCCATGGCAGCCATCGTGAGAAGGAAGAAGGTTGAAGAATTTTAGTAGCAGAGTTTCCCCAGTGATAAGAGCAGCATGCTCCCCTTCTGTTGAAGATAGGGTGGTATTTATAGGATTTAGATAGCATACAGATTGGAAATAGAGTACCATAAGCCTGTAGTTATCCATAGGAGGAGGCACGCAAAATTTAGGGTAATTTTGAACTAACTTTTGGATCGATACCGATCCAATAGGATCAGATCGGTACCGATCCAAAATGTTGTGTAATTTTTGCATAACTCCTACTTCGTTGGCTTCCTTTCTTGCATGCGAGGTTCCCCATGTGATTTCATAGCTTGTTGACTTGTTTTGACGACGGTTCACTTGTAAATTAGATTGAATTGTAATCCGAATCAGATAAGTCTTGACTTCTTTAACTGGGATGCTTGGAATGTTATCAAACTTGGTAGATAAGTTCAAGAGAGATGTAGGAACATAATGCATATGGATCGCATAATTCACAAGTCAAGTGATACCGATCCAATTGGATCAGATCGGTGCCGATCCAAATACTTGGAATATTTTTGGTTCAAACTCCCGGGGTTTCTTTATCATGTACTTTTAGGTCTTTCGATCAAGTTTTGAGTCGTTCTGGCTCAGTTTGAATGTTCTAACTCCTTATGAACTCTTCTGGGTTAAAAACCCTGTTAACATTTTCCCTCCAGTTCATGCTTTCATTGGAAACAATGCGTGCTTTGGAATTATTTATCTTTCGGTTTCCGTTTCATGGAGCTTTATTGTTCGTATCTAGCTTCCTTGAGTAGCGGCCTATGACGTTCAGGCTAACTATCCAATCCTTAGTGGAAATCTCACTTAATCGTAATTACGGAGTGATCTTGACTTCATAACTTCCAATGAATACGAACATCGAGTTCAGTAAACAAGGAAAGTTTGAGGTCATTTGGGGGAAATAAATTGGATTGGTACCGATCCAATTGGATCGGATCGGCATTGATCCAAGTACTTAGGAAACTTTTTTACCTTTTTTTATATAAGTGGGATCAGATCTCCATTCTCTCATTTTACATTTTCAAGCCAAGCCGATCCAAAGGAAACCGAACCTTCGCCGATCCACTATCTGCCATCACTGGATTGCCGCCGCCGTCGATTCTCACTCCTAGCGCCACCTGCTACCGTGATTTTGCCTGCCTTGAAGCACTGCCGATCCAAAGCACCCTAGTTCGAGCCGTCTTGAATTTAAGACCTCATCGCTTTTCTCAATTTCGAAGGTTGGTGAAGTGGATTTTGATGTGATATTACATCATCGATCGGTGGTGAGGTTATGTTGATGATGGATGCAGTGGAAGATTCGAGCTGATTGTGATTTTGTGAAAGAAGATAGTAAATCGAGTCCGAAGTTCTTCACAGAATAAAGCTAGGGTTTTGCCCCGATGCTCGACATATTTTGCTATCTTCATTCACAGAATTAGAATTAACTTGTACCAAGTTTCACAGTCGAATCCGATATGATATCTTGCGGATTGTGGATTGATTTTGGTTTTCATGAAAGGTAATAATAACTTAGGATAGCGTCTTGCATGCAGCTTAGGTTGTTATCACTTTCCAAGAAACTAAAATCGACTTATGTTGATAATTTTCTTCCCGATTCAGACTCATCAGTCTATAGTTTCTCGCACTGGTTTGGTCTTGTCATTGCATAGTCGGTGTACCTGGAATAGGAAGAGCTTTCCGTGTTGCTTTGGACAACGGATCCGTTATCGATCGTTGATCGATAACAGATAAGTGTAGAAAAAAAGACATTAACATCTGATATGGATTGCTTTTTCCGATGAGAGTGAGCCATCTACATGAAATGGTCTGTTCATAGCGATCAGGACGCCAATCCCATTCCCACATAGATTACACATCACACACACGCACGGTTAATATTTGGAATCTGATCGGTGATTGGTACTCTTCAATTACCTTTCAAATTCCAAGTATCAGCCATGTTAGGTGTTTATAGTTTAAGGATTTGGCACACCTGACCATTTTGAACACAAGCTTTGTTACATAGAATGATACGCAAATCCTCCTGGTGCAAGTTAGCTGAAGGAAGCTCACCTATTTTGAAGCGGAGTCTTCATCGATCCCAGTTGGACCTGCTACTTCTATTGCTTCAAGGCAATATGGCCATCTGATCTCAGTTGGCCCCATCATCGACCGCACTCCTCCCGACTTGATCCTCCAAAGAAAGCCTCTTTGATCCTTACACATAGGGCATTGCGAAGCATTTGCTCGCAATACAGCATCCCAGAGGACAATGTGCTTTTGCCGTCAAGAGGGGAATTCGCTCATGGGCCACCTTCCGGATATGTGGCTTGCCATCGCTACATGTGTATGTATGGTGCGGTGCCTCCATTTAATTACTTTCCTATGGCGAATCTTTAGAACATGGGGTTGGCTCCATTCCAAATCCTCCCGAATGGTTATGCCATGCTAACTTGTTCGTGTGAACACTTAACCGCACCTCGAGCTTTACCAAGTTGTAGTATCTCCTGTTAAAAAGAGGGAGGTTAACCTGTCACTCATTTATATTGAGGCACAACGCAGCCAAAAGCTTATACTTGATCTTCCTAGCAAGGTTCCCTCATTCAAAAATCAGTCCTTTTTTGCTAAGTGTCTAGAGGGATTCACCCGTCTGTGGACAATGGGGGTAAGTTTCTTAAACCACGCATGGAATTTCCTTTAGCTACTCAACAGTCTTCTGAATTATCGTCTATTATTTTGTAGTTCTCCCCAAGATTAACAAAGATCCGACGCTCGGCCCTGTTCTCAACGCCCTGAAGGCGGTCGATGCTCAAGAGCGTATGATCAGGTTTCTACTTACAGTGAAAAATCTTCACCAATGTGGGCTCTTACATCCTGGGAGGTCTGTTGGATTCATTAGTGCCCCTTCTCGCTCCGAAACCCAGACTCGCTCAGTTTCCAATTCCCATGATTCTGATGAAGGTGACGATGATGATGATATGGAGGAGGAAAGTGACTCATCCGGCGGCTCAGAGAAAACTTCTGAAGAGACCCATGTTCAAGTAGGGTTGACAGTCCGCCCAAGATGCCTTCAATCCTGGAGGAGAAAGAAGAAGAGTTTGTTCATCGGATGGGCAAAGCTCTGTTGATTGAGGGGAATGAGAAAGGAGAGATCGGTGAGGGCTCCCTTTAATCGAAGAAGAAATAGATTGGGATACAGATACCAACGAAGACGATGTCAATTAGGTGACAAGGCCTCGGAGTTGAGTCCTGAACATACTCCCTCACCTCCTTCGAAAGAATATTTTGAAGAAGCCCCTCCCAAGAACGAACCCATTCCCAGCCCTTTGTCGGAGGGTGTCGATTTTGACTTGGGAGATGCGAGCAACATTTTTGCAGATATGGGTGACCTGATGGGTGACTTCATTTCGGAAGGGTTGCCTTCCCAGCCTACCCAAATCATTCCTACAGAAATGAATATCCTAACATTAGTTGGCGATCGATTCGGTTTGTGTATACTGCTGGAGTCGTTAAACTATAGTACACACTTCACTAGGATCAGCATTTCACTATTATTCTCTTATGATATTATAATCCATCAAATGCCTTTTTTCTGAAGTTGTTTTTTTATTTGTTGTAGGGATCATGTCTCAAGGCTTCTACAGCGATCTTAACCGAGTACTTGAGTCTTAGCACTCGCAAAGGCATTCATCTAGATACTACACCTCCCGTGAAACTGACGAAGAGAGAAGGAGGAGAAAATATAAGGAGGCGGAAGAGTGCCGCCAAGCTGAGAAGGATCAAGACCATGACAAAGGAAGCGACTATGAGAAAAGGAAAAGCCCGATTGAATGGGTAGACCCAATCAAAGAAGTTGAAGAAAGATCAAGGACATTTACCTGCCCGTACAACTTCCTACTTCTACTAGGATTGCCGTTCCCACTTCCAGAGTCGTGATCTCCTCCACTCACGCTGTTGTGGCCGCTTCTCTCCCAATTTCAAGGTGAGCCCCTTACATTCTCCCTGTTGGTCCGCCGCTCATGTATGCTGCATTTCCTAACTTGTTCTTAAGGGGGTTGTTTTTGATAAACCCAACTTGAAGTCGGTTTGCACAGAATCTTATTCAACCCATCTTCATGCGATTCAGAGCGGCTTGGAGCAAGCCGAGGGGTGGGAGAAATTGTGCATGGAGCTTTCTACCGTTAATCAAAATATTACCAGGAGATTCTCTCATTTGAGTCCGAAAAATGATGAATACGAGAAGCAGCTTGCAGACTGTGACTCGGAGATTGAGAGATTAAAGAAGGAGAGGGATGGCGCCCTAAAGAGAGAAAGTAAGAGTGCTTCTTTATTCAATGAGCTGAAGTAGTCTACCGACCGAGCCGCACTCGTATTCAGAGACAAAATAAAGAAGTGCCACAACGATGATGCGGCTCTAAAAGGAAAACTGAAGGCAAGCGAGACGATGGTCGAGGCGGAGAAGAAAGTTGTCACCGAACAATCCCAAGAAATTGCCTCTCTAAAACACAAATTTTGACTTTGGATGCTGAGAAAAACTAGTTAGCAGTAGAGAAGGCTAGCACGGAGGCCAGCTTTTCAGAGCTTTAAGATACTTTCGCAAAGAAAATGGAAGGCTTGGATGCTACCATTTTATGCGTCTATGTTAATTCTGTGCTTCATCAGGGTAGCCTCAATTACTTGGGTCCATTGTTCCCTCGCATGCTCGCTGTAGTTTAGGAAGAAGTTCTGGCCCGGTTTCGAGACATGGGCGGCAGTTACACCATAGAGGAGCCGATTCATGCCTACTTGAATGAAGAATCCCGCCTAGCTCTAGTGGAAGGCCAGAAAATCTTAAAGTTGGAGAGGGAGCGTGGTAGCATCAATGTAACGGTCACCACCAAGGCTGCTGTTGAACATTTTCCTTCGGACGCGGGTGAGCCTTCTTTACATCTTCATACCGGCGAGGGAATCTTTGCCACTTCTCCTGTAGTTATGCAGCCATCGAAGGAAGGCAATGGCAAAGGCTTCGAAGTCGTTGCACATGAACAAACCCCCACAGCAGGTAACTTTCTTACCTCTCACGTGCTTAAAGATTTTCAATTCACGCCTAATGAAATTACCGAGATAACCGCCTTTTATTCTGATATTGTAGATCAACCTTCTCTTTCCACTTAATTGCCTTCACATCATGATATCGGGTCCGCCGCTATTTTAACTGAGTCAACCGTCGTCTCTACTTCTGGCTTACAGCCTGGTTCTCATTTTGAGCAAATTGCGGCGCTGCATGGTTTGGGCGACTCCTCTGTTTCTTAAGAGGAGAGCTTGGCAGCTGGTGATACATGTGAGCAAGCAGAATAAGGCAGCCAACCAGACAAAGCAGAGGCCGAGCAGCCGAAGGCCGAGCAATAGATGATCGCAGTGAAAAAGGAGAATGTTGAAGTATAGAAGAGGTCATCGAAGAGCTCTCACCGATCCTGCAAGCATAAATGGAAAATAGGGTCCGCTAGAGGCCATGCTTCGGAGAGTGAGATTGCCCCAGGGAAGGATAAGCCCGAGAAATTGCAAATTAGAGGCGGGAAAAGCGACCGAGGAAGCGGTCATAAGACGTCTTGGTTTGTCTTTTCCTTCTGTTGTTGTTTTTTGATCACCTTTTGTACAAGTGCAGAGTCCGCACTTAGGATTTTTCTTGTTGTTGCCATAGTGATATTTTCTATTTTTCTATTTTTTGGCCGATATTGTGTGGGCATGACACCCGCTGTTTGTTTTTGTACATTGGAAACTTTATAAATAATAAAATGTTGACATTTTGATTGTAACTTTATTTGTCTACTTATATATGTTTCATGCACTTATGCCAATTTTATTTATCACTATTTTATTTAGTCCTGTAATCACCGCCAAATTTCTCTGTTTAGAGTAACAAAACTATGAAGTATTTGGTTTTTTGGTTGAGTATTAGCGCGTGCCCCTAGTTCACGGGCTGTTTACTCCAAACATTTGACATGAGACTAGGTGCTTTCTATGGCCTTTCGGATGCCCCTAGTCAGATCTGTATTGCAACTCCTATCTTTGGGAATTTCTAGTTTGAGATATTCATGAATCTCTTTTAGCGGCCTCACGGCGAGCATTTTGCACACTCTAGTGATTTGTGTGCTTAAGTGATCGGCGATGCCCTAGCGACACCGGTTCCTTAATTATTTGTTTAAGTTACTTCGTCGCGATTATCACTTGGAGCGCTATTTTCTTCGCTGCTGGGGCAACATGCGATTTTTGCAGTGTATAAATTCCTTGTCTTTGGATGTAATTTTGCTAATCCAAGTAGTAATGTGCGGCTTATGAAATGCACACAATGAGATCAGGGCTTGCATGGCTGTAGTTTCGCAAACCGCGAAGTGATGCGCGGCTTACGAGAGTGCGGCTTAGGTAGTTGTGCTTATTTGGATGTGATTCTACAATCCAAGAAGTGGTGCATGGCTTACGAAATGCGCGACTTTGATTTGGACCTTCCTGGTGTCGCCAGAGCAACACCGTTCATAGAAGGCTGGGATCGGGTTCCGTCGATCCAACGGTTTTAGTCGATTTGCTTCCGTCGATCTGGCAAGTAGGTGGGGCGTACTTGAGCATGGTTCCACTATCTCAAGCAGCAATTAGATGGTTTTGAGTTGATTTGACCCCATTGACTCAGCAGGTTACTTTTATGAACACGGTTTTATTAGTTTCGAAAGCAAAGCGGTTTAAAAGTTGGGCAAGTTCTACCTATTTACAACTGCCCCGGTACTCCAGGATGGCTTATTTGCAAGAAATATGAAATATATAAGATAGTTTTAGGTAAAGTAACGATGCAACGATTCACTGTTCCATGCTCGGGGAATTTGGGCTCCATCAATAGTTGTTAGCTTGAATGTGTCATTCCTAGCTTCTGATCGATCTGTAGGGTCCTTTCTAGTTTAATCTGAATGCTCCTGGTATAGGGTAGACCCTCTTGAGGACAAGGTCTCCCACTTCTAAGGTGCGGTTATGAACTTTGGAGTTGAAGTATTGTGCGACCCTTTTCTGGTAAGGTGCAGCCCTTAATTCGGCTTCTTCCCTCTTCTCATCGACCATATCAAGTGACTCGAGTAGGAGCTGCTCGTTCTACCTTTGATCGAAGTTTTACCTTCGATGAGGAGGGACTTCTAGCTCAACTAGGATCATTGCTTTTGAAACTTATGTTAGGGCGAATGGAGAGTGCCCAGTTGCAGATTTATGCGTTGTCCTTTAAGCCCACAGTGTGAGTGAAAGTTCGCGATCCAATTTCCTTTCGCTTTAGTTAGCCCCTTTTTTATGCTAGACTTGATGATCTTGTTTACTGCTTTCACTTGCCTGTTTGCTTATGGATGTGCGATAGTGGAAAAGCTTTTCTCGATTCGAAAGCATTTGCCAAAGTCTTTCAACTTAGCACTTTCGAATTGAGTCCCATTATCCATGATGATTTTCTGTGGCACCCCAAACCTGGAAATAATGGTTTTAGTAACAAAGTTAATAACTTTCTTTGTGGTAAAGTGACCAATGGTTCCGCTTCGACCCATTTGGTGAAATAGTCAATAGCAACGATAGCATATTTGGCTCCTCCTTTAGCCATTGGTAATACACCAATCAGATCGATTCCCTAGATTGAAAATGGCCATGGGCTGACCATCTGTGTTAGCTCCATCGAAGGAGTTCTTTTGATCTTGCTGAATCTTCGGTATTGTTCGCACAGTTTGGCGTAATCTGCTGCATCGTGGTTTACTGTTGGCCAAAAATACCCATACCAGAGAACTTTCTTTGCAAGGGTTTGCCCCCCAGTATGATCTCCGCAGTCGCCTTTATGAACTTTTCTTAGGATCCTTCGAGCTTCGTCGTTGGTCACAAATCTGAGCAAGGGGGTAGAGAATCCCCTTTAGTAGAGTATACCATCCTGTATTGCGAATTGTGGTGCCTTTCAGAAAAGCTTTTTCCATTGATTCCTGTCTGCATGGAGAGTTCCTGTGAGCAAGTAGTCCTTGATTGGCATCATCCATGTTTCTGGTTCTTTGGTTGTCTCAAAAATCCAGTCGATATCCATTTCGCTTATGCTTGGAGTGGTCAGAGTTTCAACCGGGACTAGCCCCAATGTCTGAGCTTCTCCGGAACTGGCCAGTTTGGCTAGATAATCCGCCTTCATGTTCGGTTCCCTCGGGATATGAGTTATGGTGTAATGCTGATGTCGTTCAGCAGTTCCTGCACTTTAGATAAGTACGAGGCAAGATTCTCCCCCCGAGCCTGGTATTCGCCTTTCGCCTGGCAGATGACTAGCTGAGGGTCGCTATAGATGTGTATGGATTTTATCTCAAGTTCCTTCACGATCTTTAGCCTAGCTATCAATGCTTCATATTCTATTTCATTATTTGTTGTAGGGAATTCCAAGCGTAAGGTATAGCAAACAGATCGTCCTTCGAGAGTATCAAGCACTACCCTTGCTCCCAACAGAAGTTGTTAGATGCACCATCAATGAACAGCTTCCAGCGTGTTTCCACTTCCGGAGTAATTTCTTCTTCATTATCTCGTATAGTAAATTCAGCAATGAAATCTGCCAATGTCTGCCCATTGATCGAGGATGGTAAGTGATTTTATATTGACTCAATTCGATGTTCCATTTGATAAGCCGCTCGGAGGTCTCGGGGTGGTACAACACTTGCTTCAAGGGTTGATATATTAGTAATTTAATCGGGTGCGCCTAGAAATATGGTCGTGACTTTTTGGATGTGATCAAGAGGCAATATGCTAGCTTTTCCAATTTCGGATAGTTCTTCTCGGCTCCAGTGAACCGCTTACTGATGTAGTATACGGGTCACTAGATCCTAGCTTCTTCACATACAAGCACGACACTTAATGCGTGAGATGAGACTGCTAAGTAGATGAACAAGTCTTCTCCATCCACCGGCATAGATAAGATTAGCGGGGTTTCCATATATCATAGTAACTCTTCGAACGCAGTTTGACAAGCCCGATTCCATTCGAAGTTCTTCTTTCCCTTCTTTAGTGCGTCAAAGCACGGTATACATTTATCGGTTGATTTTGAGATGAACCGGCTTAGTGCTGCAACTTTTCCATTCAAGCTTTGTCCTCCTTCTTATTCTTTAGAGCCTCGACTTTTCGTGGAGCAGTAATTTGTTCTGGATTTTCTTCGATGCCTCTGGCGCTTACGATGAATCCCAAGAACTTTCCAAAGGCTACTACGAAGTGACATTTAAGTGGATTGAGTTTCATTTCATATTTGCAGAGTATTTCAAACATTTCGGCGAGATTATCCAAGTGATTTGCGGCTATACGCGATTTAACCAACATGTCATCCACATAAATTTCTGTAGTTTTCTCGATCTGACGCTTGAGCATGGCATTCACTAGCCATTGGTAGGTTGTCCTAGCATTCTTTAAGCCGAATGACATCACTTTATAATAGTATAACCCCAGATCGATAATGAAACTGGTGTTTTCCTGATCAGGTTTGTGCATCATGATCTGGTTGTATCTCGAGTATGCATCCATAAATGATAGCAATTCATGTCCAGCCGTCCCGTCCATAAGCTAATCTATTCTGGGCAGAGGAAAGTTGTCTTTTGGGAAAGCTTTGTTTAGATCCGAGTAGTCGATATAGATTCGCCATTTCCCATTAGACTTCTTGACCAAGACCGGGTTAGATACCCATTTGGGGCAGGTTGCATCGCGGATAAAACCGTTCGCCATCAGCTTGTCTACTTCTTCTCTTAGCTCTTTGGACCATTTGGATCCTAGGCTGCGCCTCTTCTGCTTTACTGGTGTATACTTGGGATCTATGTTGAGTGCATGGCATGCAATCTCCGGCGACACCCCGTACATATCGGAATGCGTCCAACCGAATACGTCTAGGTTAGCGTGAATAAATTTGATGAGTTCCAATCGCGTCTTATTTCCAAGATGCGATCCAATTTTTAGGACCTGTGTCGGGTCATCCATATTGACAGGGACAGACACAATCAATTCTATTGGTGCTGCCCGATCCTCCCCTAAACTCTTCTTTCTAGGGTCTAAAGCCCTATCAAATCGACTATGGTCCCCAAGCTGGGGGGCTCTGTAGTTGCTATTCGCCAGGTTCACAAATGTTGAGTGTTCTCCCCACATTCTTCCCCCTTTCCCTTCTTTTAGACTTGTATAGTTCCACAATATAGCAATCTCTAGCAGCACTTTGGTCTCCTTTCTCTATCAGAAATTTCATAGTTAGACACTATTGAGTTAAAGCAATTCTGAAATCTGCCAAATCGGGCCACCCAGGAAGGCATTGTAGGCAGAAATTTCATCTACAACCACAAAGGTTTGGATAGGGTGACTCTTCGGTCGCCTTCCCCGAGTTCTACGTGTAAATCAATTATTTCCACATGTTGTTTGGGTTCACCGGTGAATCCCTGGATCTTTGTTTGATAAGCGGATACATCTTTCCTACCGATCTTCGTCTGATTAAAGGTGCATTTGAAAAGGATATTCACAGAACTGCCACTGTCTACCAATACTCGTCGGACCATGGTGGGTCTGATTCCTATTGTCATGACCATGGGGTCGAGAGTTGGAGCTTCTATCCCTTCAGTGTCTCGACTCCGGAATACTATGTCATCGTTCAGGGTTCTCTGCTGCTTGGCAGGGGTTTCATCTTCAATCGCAAAGCACGAATCTTTCAGAGCATGATTTAATGAGCTTGCATACCATTCCATTTATCTCTAACTCTTCTGCATGGGATGGGGTCCTCCAGATATTGTTTCAATGATGAGTCTCTGATTAGTCCGTCTGGGTCCCTCTTTGCTTGTTTCAACTTGATTCTCTCAATCTTTAGGAGCTTGGGGTGCTGCGGGTTGGTTAGGATTCTGTGGTTTCCTCACATACTGTTGAAGCTTATTTTCTCGAATCAGCTCCTCAGTCAAGTTTTGTGACGACACTCATTCATGTTGTGGCCATGTGTTTCATGGAAGTGGCAATAATTTCGAAAATGCTTTTGCTGTTCGGTTGCTTCCTTTTTAGGTGGCTTCTTGTACTCTTCCATCCCCTGTGTTGTGAGATAGATGTTTTCTTGGGTATCGTTGAGCGGGGTGTATTCGTCGGGCCTCAAACCTTTAAGTCGCTTGTTACTTCCATTTCGCTTGTTGGAATTCTGGTTCTTCCTTTTCTTATTTCCATCTTTTTCTGCGTTTCCTTCAACGGCCCCGGAGGTATTTATGTCTTGGTTTGTCGCCAAACCACTCTGCCCAATGTTGGTTGGTTGTAAATTAGCAGATTTCCTTTCAAATTCATGTGCCTCTTCCAATCTCAAATATTGGCTCGCCTATCGATTGAAGTCCTTCCTAGTGGTAGGGTGTTTAATTTTGATCCATTTTCCTAATTCAGTTTCGGGGTGGATTGCGCGGACTAAGGCCATGAAATCCATATCCTCGTTTGGATTACTTACTTCAATCACCGCGGTGTTGAACTGATCTATGAAGGACTGCAGAGATTCATTCCGTCCCTGGAATAGGTCGGATAAGGACATCACATCTTTTGGTTGTGCCGTGTGAAGTCTGAATTGATCAAGGAATCTTGTTGCTAGTTGAATGAAGGTGAAGATTGATCTTGGCAAAAGCCTGGTGAACCACGTGGAAGCAATTCCATCTAGGAAAATTGGGAACATGTACATCGAACGACATTAGAAGCATTTGCTCCATCCATGTACAAACTGTACTTATAAAAGTGGGGTTTCGGGTCTCTCGTTCCATAGTAAGACGGAATAGTTGGCATAGTGAACTTTTCAGGATACCGCCCATTCAGAATGTCATTAGTGAAGGGAGTCCGACTTGGAGCGGACCCCTATTCATCATTCCTTCTATCCATACTTTCATCCATTAGCCGCTTGACCATGTCCGCGATATATGCCTCAGATGTTCGGTAATCTATGGGTTGACTGTCAATGACTACACCAAGTGTTTGATTTTGCAAACGATCTTGGTAAGTGGAAAAAAGCCTAGGCTCTCCTGTTTCGGGAGAGCCACTCCATCAGAGTTTCATTGGCTTGCGGTTGGTCTGGTAGGGGCAGTTTGGATCTCCATGGCCTTATTGAATGTATTGGTATTTTCTTCCAACTTGTCGTCGTCAAGTCACTTATCGTCTTCTGAATCGGAGAGATCCATTGTTCTATCTTCCCATGGGGTTTTCGCCCCTAGATTCAAGTTTGTAACTAGTTGCCTCGTAGTTGGTGGAGTGCTTGCGTTTCCTTCCATATTAATTCCCATGGTTCCACATATCACTCCTTTCTGTTGCTGCTTTCCGTTTCTCCAGTTTAGGCCAGAGGTGGAAGAATTTTCTTGTTCCATGGCAGCTACAAGCTCTTTCATGGTTCTTGGAGCAGCATGTGACTGAGGTCAATAGGGCATTCAATTTGTCCATAAGAGCTCTTTGGCTGTTTTCCATCTTCTGATTAATTTCATCAACCATTTTATTTAATTCATCTCTAGTGACAACTTCACCTGAATAGAGGATCCCGGCACCTGATCTCCTGTGCTGGCACCATTGACTTAAATTTGCTGAGGATTGGTCTCTTCTCCAGCAATTACAGCTCCTATGAATCTTTTGGAAGTAGTTATCCTTCTTCCTGGTGCCATTGATTCTCAGCAGTAGAACTTTTGAGCAGAGATTGAGGATGTAGCTTTTGAACCTATCTGATCTAAAGTAGATAGCTAGATTTAAGCCTGGATTCAGTGCTCTTAGTGAAAGCACCAAAATGTTAACCCAAAAAATATATCAACACCCTGATATGATTGTGAAAGCACCAACCCTGTTTATCAGGACAAATAAAGTAGAGCAAAACACTCTCCAAATTGGAAAAAAGATAGAATAAAGTAGAGAAGCACAATATTTTTATAGTGGTTCGGCTGTTAATGAAGCCTATGCCCACTTTATAGATTTTATTGATGGATTAACTGTTGATCACAAGTACAAGTTGTTTACAATTCTAATAATTAAACAAAGAAAGATCGGAACTCCATTGATGGAGACAAAAGGAAGGATCTCAATTGTCCCGTGGCATCCATCGTGAGGAGGAAGAAGGTTGTAGAATTTTAGTAATAGAGTTTCCCCAATGATCAGAGCAGGTCGTCCCCCTTCTGTTGAAGATATGATGGTATTTATAGGATTTAGATAGCACTTGGATCGGAAGTAGAGTACCAGAAGCCTGTAGTTATCCATAGTAGGCATGTAAAATTTGGGGTAATTTTGAGCTAATTTTTTGGATCGGTACCGATCCAAAATGTTGTGCAATTTTTTCACAACTCCTACTTTGTTGGCTTCCTTTCTTGCATGCAAGGTTCTCCATGTGATTTCATAGCTTGTTGACTTGTTTTGACGATGGTTCACTTGTAAATTAGATTGAACTGTAATCTGAAACAGATAAGTCTTGACTTCTTCAACTCAGATGCTCGGAATGTTATCAATCTTGGTAGATAAGTTTAGGAGAGATGTAGGAACATAATGCCTATGGATTGGAGAATCCACAAGTCAATATTTTGGATTGGTACCGAGCCAATTTGATGGGATCGGTGCTGATCCAAATACTTGGCGTATTTTTGGTTCAAACTTCCGTGGTTTCTTTTTCATGTACTTTTAGGTCTTCCAGTCAAGTTTTGAGTCATTCTGGCTCAGTTTGAATGTTCTAACTCCTTCTAAATTCTGCTGGGGTAAAAACCCGGTTAATATATATATATATATATATATATCTAAAAATGTTTAAGGTACATGAAATATTAATTTTTGAACTTTATTAAGAAATAATTCGTTTAAATATTTTTAATTAAATGAATATTTATTTGATAAATATATATTAATTACAGGTTAATTAATAAATCAATATATGCATATAATAACATATGTATATGTAACTATAAATATTATAGTTAACATTCATCTTAAATTGTTTAAGACGAATAAACTAAAGTTTTAAAATAATTTAACTAATTTGTTAATTAAAAAAAATTAAAATTAATTAAATAAGATATAACTAATAATAATATACACATAACATTATTGTATAAGTTGATTACATTATAAACTATATATATATATATTAAAATTATATAGTATGAATGTACAATATAAGTGGAATGTTCTTTATAGCCTGAGATTATGAATCCTCCATTAACAACTTAGGTTTAAGAAATGAGTACGTACATATTGTATGTATACCGTAATTTCAGATGTGTCTGACACTTGAATCACGAGGGTATTTCATAAGAAATACATTATTACTTAAATTATATCACTGTATATACATACATACATACATACATACATACATACATATATATAAGGTTATGAATCATTAGTATATAAGTTGTCCTCTATCATCTATACATGATAGATTACTTGCATACTCTTTAGTTGTTAATACCCTCAAGCTAGAGATGTTATGTGTAATACAATTGATATATTGACGAGATGAGGTAAGATACATACACATATTTGTTGATATTCCTCAAGGTACATGATTTATACTTAGACCGTCATGAAATACGAGTGAATAATATCTTTTGATTTTTTGATATTTTACAAGGTCAAGATGAGATTAGAAAAAAGACCATGGATTAAGTGTTGTAGATGATAAAATCGATAAAGTGTTATCCATGGCTTGTTGGCCTATGACTTAACCATATTCCTTAGGGTTAGAATCCCAAGACAAGCGAGTCCTAACAACCTATGGAGAAATCAAAAGATTTCTATGTTTTTCTTAGGTTTCGAGAAACATAAAAATCTAGTGGGAACCTTATTAGAAAAATGAAATGAATACATTTAACCTTTCTAATATTGTAAAAAAATGTTATATGAAGTTAAAATAATCTACTTAGATAAATTTGTTCAACCATTATAGTTGATAAAATGTTTATCTGCTAAAATATACAAATGAACTGAATTATGATTGACATAGGAATATAAAATACACTTACCAATAATTTTTTTGGCATGTTGTCACTTCAAGACCCATGCAAGGGCTAATTTATACAACCATTAATTTGTATCTTAGTCACTTAAGTTTTTATTTGTGTAGAACTATGTATTGTATTCCACGGGTTTTGAACTCTAAAAGCAATGCAATGGTATATATATTCGATCTATATTCAATTATATAAATGTTATATGGCAAGCAATCGTGATAATTAATGTATAAAACTTCAATGATATTAGTTGTTTGCGCGAAAAGTGGATAAACACCTTCAATCGATTAGTTATAGAGTTGTGAACACGAGGTGCATAACATAGCTGTTATATTTGTGTTATAATTGATTTTCAGATAGCAAATCGCATATGGGTTATACAAAAAGTAAATTGCATTAAAGTAAAGAACACAAAGATTTATAGTGTTTCCGTCAGAATGTGCCTACATCCACTGTTTATTTTCATTATTCTTCTTATAGATCTTTGATACAATGGTTAAGATATAAAATACAATGATCTATAGCCCAAAAGAAAGTAAGATAGAGCCCAAGGAATTTTGTTCGGCTATTCTCGCTTGCCTATTTCTGTTTGGTTGTTCCTGTTAGCCTATCTCTGTTAGGCAGTTCTTGTTAGGCTGATCCTACTAAGCAGTTCCTATTAGACTGTTCTTGTTAGGCCGTTCCTACTAGGTTTTTCCTACTAGGCTGTTCCTGTTAGGCATTCCTGCTAGGCTGTTCCTAGCTTTCTCTGACTTGTCCGCCATTACTGTTGTAAGCTTGGCTCTCCAAAATCCTCTCATTATTGTTGCAAGCTTTGGTATCTATAGGAGTGTAGGTATATGGTGATCAAGCCTATAAGATAGGCAGTTTCCCTATATAACATGCTCGGTTCAGTTATTTCCATATATAGAAGATACGCTCCAGAAATTCCATATGTTCAAGATTGCCTTTCTATATATGCTTTGTTCGATCCGGTGGTAATTGGCTTAGTGGTGCTTAGTTTGGTGTCATTCCATGGTTCATCCATGCTTGGGTTTGGCAGTAGGCTACTAAACAAGAATTTGTGTTCGGTAGATGGTGTTCAGTGATGCCTTGGTTCGATGATTTTTTTATTTAGCTATCCCTTAGTTCGGTCGTTCTCCAAGTGCTGAACCCATATCCTTGTCAGGTAGCTTCATTACCGGACAAAAAATCTTGCCTGGTACCACTACTACTGAATAAGGATTCCTATTCGGTAGTTGGATCACCGGGCAGGAGTTTCTATCCAGTAGTTTGGCTATAAGGATTCATGTTCGATAGTTGGACCGCCGAATAGGAGTTTTTGTCCAGTAGTTTGACTACAAAATAGCCGAGTACGGTGTGATTTCCCCTTCCTTCTTCCACACTTCCACTTGTCTTACTTTAGAAGCTTATTGCATCTTCATTCTGGGGTACTCAAACAAAATGATGATGCTCCAACGATTCGGCGAGGCAAGATTCTGTTAGGCAGAGATTTTGTTAGGTAGTCTACAAAGTTCCTAGCTTGTCTGCCATTATTGCTTATTCATCTTTTTTCATAGTTGTGCTCATCCATGAGTTATTTATAAGTGTGATGTTAAGTAGAGGTTTAATATGTATTAAATGGTTAGGCACTAAATAGTCTGATTCCGTATCAGACCATTCCTCATGTTCCATAAAAATAACGTGTTTGCCAAAAATCGAACTCCTAACCTCTCTGTTGGAATTTTGATGCTCAACCACTTGACCTACACACGTTTTTGTGTCATAACTCCTTCATTTCAAGTCAAAATTGAATAAAACTTAGACTAATAGCTTGATATCGTTGAGTAGAGTATTCCAATGCCTTTGAATGTTTCATTTGCTTGAATCTGTAGTAGCTCTCTAAGGTGGGGCCTGAGTCGGTTAGGTGGTGGGCAAATTTAAGATGATCGTATCTTCCGATCTGAAGCTCGGATTGAGATGCAGTTTTGTCCTAGGCGCAAGTTCTAACCTTAGGAACATTTTACAAGTTTTTTGAGTATATTTTTAGATTATGCTAGATTTTCCCCTAACACTTCGTCTTGCCCTTGTGATTACATGATGGCGCCTTTATTATGCACAATTTGGCCGTTTATATGCTCCTTGACATCTTTTCCTATTCACCATGCTGGGGAAAAAATGCCTACAATACTAGTTCATTTGAAATAAACTAGTATACCAATGTAAGATTTTGTATTCAATATGATTGATTACAATAAGGATCTTGTTGTGTTAGATGTAGCACTAGATCAAGAGCTACATGATATACCTAGGAATTCGATAGCTGAAATGTAAGTTTAATCAGTTTATGTAAAGTGCAACTTGTTCGACATCATTAAATATTAAGGATGACTGAATATGCTAAAGCCGCTAAATTCCTGCTAAAACGCATAGTACTCTACGACTGCTACGCTTTTTCAATTTAGCGCTATTGAACAGTAGATCCGCTTAAAGCCCTGCTATATTCTGTTACACATGCTAAACAATTGATTTTTAGCATTTACTTTAGTGATATTAATACAAAAAGGGTAAATTGACTAGTACTCTTTTATACTAAATCAACAAAGTTCGGGTAAAGACCTAAGTTTAAGGCCTAAATGCTCAACATAAGTTAGAAATCTATTTTAGTAACCATGTCAGGACTGCATAAATCATGGTATTCTTTATTTTGTTATATAAATATTTTGAAACAAATTCCTATCTAAATGAAGTGAGAATGAGCATAAATTTACTTTCTAGATTTAATTTTATTTCCAATAAAGCTTTTTTGCACCTTCGCTATATCCCTGCTTTATCCTCGTTGTAACTTTTTGCACCTCTACCGCTATAGACCCGCTAAGCACTTTAATCATATAACCAGATACATTTTATAAAGAGGTCATTATGGTCTTGTAGTAAGAGTTTTTTTGAATGATTCCACCACTTAGAAAGGAAAGAAAATGTACGAGAGTAATGTAACTTAGATACAGTTGCGATGAAGAGATTGAATGATCTCCTTCTGCTTCATAAAGAGACATAGAAAATGGTAATTGTATAAAATACTAAAAATATGTAATGTGGAAAGAGAAATGTAATTTATATTCCAAATGTATTTTCATATAGAAAAATATTTTTTATAGAAGTTATTTCTTCAAGTTCAAAATTAATCTAAAAATGATGATTATAAACTAGTTATAGTGAATGAAATAAGATCCCATAATAAGTAGTTGAATGGAGCTTTATATTTCGTACTCTATTATAGTAATAGTGGAAATAGTGGGAGCATACCGTATAACACTTCTTAGTGGATGCATCAAGCTTTGAAAAATTATTTTCATAAACATACCAAATATTATTTATAAAGTAATAATTATTTTCGGTATTGACTGAAAATAGACATAGTTTTATTTCAATTTGAAATATTCATTATATAATAAAACTATAATAATGGTATTTGATATCATAACAAAATGATGCATTAGAAATACAGAAGCATCTAAATTTTGCAATTATTTTGGAATTATGGACCAAGCTATAATTTTGACAAATAATTCTTTAATCATGCAATTATGAAACATATGTTACTGGTGAATTATATCTCAAATGATTAAAGGCAAAGCACTCATTCAGTGAGAGCGACATAAGAGCTGGCGCACTCTTAGGCTTGATACATGTAAATGTATCCAATCATAGGTCTAACCATACCAAAATGGTTCCACATACTTCATTAAATTCACTGATGAATTATCGTAAACATGGACATATGTATTTGATACACATATAGTATGTCTATGATTAATTCATAAAATAAAAAATGGAAGTGAATAACATGATGTGCAAAAGAAAATAAAATGGTTCGATTTGATCGAATAATAGGCTATATTGGAATGGAGTTCCAAATATACCTGAAATGATTATGGTTTAATCCTCCATATGATACGTAATGATGTATCGATAAGGAGTAATCGAAATTTGTTGAGTATGGTTGATGATGAGCAAAGTTGAGTTAACTTATTTCTAAATGCATGTGTACTTAAAAGTAAGTGCATAAGGTTAAGTTTAATTTCATCTAAAACAAAGTCTACAAAATCATACAAGATAAGAGTTGATGAAACAACCCCTACATATCCTAAGTCAAGGAGTTGATAGGTTGTGTAAGCTGAGAGACTGCATGTAATAGTTATTCATGAGGTATCTTGTGTGGACCACCCCAAATGAGTTTGAAATCAATCAAAGATTAAACAGTTTATGTTATAAAAATATTTTCATAAGCTTAGAAACCAAATTATTTGTATACATATATATTGGAAATTCATAAAATTTTTATGAATACCTATTCCATTGCACTGAGAGAAATTGTTATTTTAAGAAACACTAACTTTATCATGAAGGAATTGCTTTTAGAAATTATTGATAGTAAAATAGATTTGTATGCAATTGACTAAAAATTTAGCAAAAGAAAATGTTACTTGCTAATAATAGGCTTAAAAATGGATAATGAGGGGTAAATGAGCAACTATAGTAAATAACCCAGGATGTAAAGTGGTTCGGTTAAGCTTGTCTATGTCCACTATCACTACAACAAAATTTACATTTCACTGCAATCATTTTTAGTATTTTCATACTAATTGCGGTTGATGTTGTTTCACGGAACGCCGAGAATCATAAAGGATACTGTTTGTCGCCTTTTACTCTTTATACTTTAACATAAAAAAAATTCAATTCCCCATTTTAGTTGCCACCGCTCTCTAAAGATTCCAGTCCCTTCATCGACTTCAATCTACTTTGGACTTCGATTTTTTTCAGGTGGAGTTGAGCTTCACTACCGCTCTGTCATTCGTAGGTGGTTTGATTTCGATAATTGCCTACGTTAATAATTTGAATTATGTTTATTTACTTCATTCAGTTTTAGATTTATTGATTTGTAGATTTTTGTTTTCATCTTACTTTAGGTACTTCACCTTAAATCGAACTTTGTTCGATCATTTTATCGAAATTCATACAGTTGATAGAAACTTGGTGAGATTTTTTCTAACCCTAGATCCATTTGACCGTTGACAAAGTTGATTCTCTATTATTTTTCGTTTCTCTATGTTAATGGATTATAAAAAATTTCTCAAGGTGTATGATTTTCAATGTGTTATAATATATATCTTGCCGTGTCAATTTCTTGATGCACTTAGTTCATGAATATAGGAATTGTCACTTAGTTCATGAATATAGGAATTGTAAATCTATGTTTTAAATATAAGATTTTACATAAAGATACCAAATAATGGTGGAAATAGTGGGAGCATACCATATAACACTTCTTAGTGGATGCATCAAGCTTTGAAAAATTATTTTCATAAACATACCAAATATTATTGATGAAGTAATAATTATTTTCGGTGTTGATTGAAAATAGACATAGTTTTATTTTAGTTTGAAATATTCATTATATGATAAAACTATAATAATGGTATTTGATATAATAACAAAATGATGCATTAGAAATACAGAAGCATCTAAAATTTTGCAATTATTTTGGAATTATGGACCAAGCTATTATTATGAGAAATAATTCTTTAATCATGCAATTATGAATCATATGTTACTAGTGAATTATATCTCAAATGATTAAAGGCAAAGCACTCATTCAGTGAGAGCAACATAAGAGTTGCTGAAATCTTAGGATTGATACATGAAAATGTATCCAATCACAGGTCTAATCATACCAAAATGGTTCCACATACTTCATTAAATTCACTGATGAATTATCATAAACATGGACATATGTATTTGATACACATATAGTATGTCTATGATTAGTTCATAAAATAAAAAATGGAAGTAAATAACATGATGTGCAAAAGAAAATAAAATGGTTCGATTTGATCGAATAAGTGGCTGTATGGTGTATCGATAAGGAGTAATCGAAATTTGTTGGACAAAGTATGGTTGATGATGAGCAAAGTTGAGTTAACTTCTTTCTACAAGCACGTGTACTTAAAAGTAAGTGCGTATGGTTAAGTTTAATTTCATCTAAAACAAAGTCTACAAAATCATATAAGATAGGAGTTATGAAACAACCCCTACATATCCTAAGTGAAAGAGTTGATAGGTTGTGTGAGTTGAGAGACTACATGTAATACTTATTCATGAGGTATCTTGTGTGGACCACCCCAAATGAGTTTGGGACCAATCAATGATTAACTAGTTTATGTTATAAACATATTTTCATAAGCTTAGAAACCAAATTATTTTTATACATATATATAGGAAATTCATAAAATTTTCATGAATACCTATTCCGTTGCACTGAGAGAAATTGTTATTTTAAGAAACACTAACTTTATAATGAAGGAATTGATTTTAGAAATTATTGATAGTAAAATAGATTTGTATGCAGTTGACTAAAAATTTAGCAAAAGAAATTGTTACTTGCTAATAATAGGCTTAAAAATTGATAATGAGGGGTAAATGAGCAACTACGGTAAATAACTCAGGATGTAAAGTGTTTCGGTTAAGCTTGCCTATGTCCACTATCACTACAACAAAATTTACATTTCACTGCAATCATTTTCAGTATTTTCATATTAATTGCGGTTGATGTTGTTTCATGGAACGCCGAGAATCATAAAGGGCACTGTTTGCCGCCTTTTACTCTTTATACTTTAACATAAAAAAATATTCATTTCCCCATTTTAGTTGCCACCGCTCTCTATAGATTCCATTCCCTTCATCATCTTCAATCTACTTCGGACTTTGATTTTTTCAGGTGGAGTTAAGCTTCACTACCGCTCTGTCATTTGTAGGTGGTTTGATTTCGATAATTGCTTACGTTTATCATTTGAATTATGTTTATTTACTTCATTCAGTTTTAGATTTATTGATTTGTAGATTTTTGTTTTCATCCTACTTTAGGTACTTCATCTTAAATCGAACTTTGTTCGATCATTTTATCGAAATTCATATAGTTGACAGAAACTTGGTGAGATTTTTTTCTAACCCTAAATCTATTTGATAGTTGACAAAGTTGATTCTCTATTATTTTTCGTTTCTCTATGTTAATGGCTTATAAAAAAGTTCTCAAGATGTTTGATATTCAATGTATTATAATATTTATCCTGTTACGTCAATTTCTTGATGCACTTAGTTCATGAATATAGGAATTGTAAATTTATGTTTTAAATATAAGGTTTTACCTGTTCCATTGAGCGATATCATTCAACCAATCAAAAAAGTATCACAACTCTTTAGGAAAGTATGGAAATATCATCTAATCTTTTATATATTTTTGTGAAGATCATTATATTACGGACACTGTAAATCTCCATCGTGTTCGGTAGAACCTAGGGATCATTTAGTACTCAGGCCAGATATGATTAGTGAGACAACTAATAAGTTATGAAGATTCAGAAACATATAAAGGAAGCGTAGAATGGGCAGAAGAGTTATGTAGATGAGAGACGCAGAGATTTTTAGTTCTCAATTAGAGACTTTGTGTTCATAAAGATTTCTCCGATGAGGAATGTTGTTCGGTTTAGGAGGGCAGGGAAGTTGGCCCCGAGGACCATTTCTAATAGTGGAGAGGATTGGTACACTTGCTTATAGAGTCAAGCAAACGATTAGGCTATCAGGAGTGCATACTATGTTTCATGTATCGCATTTATGTAAGTATATGCACGGTCCTTCTTTATAGTAGAAGCATCGCAGCAAGAACACTTGGAGATTGAGTCTAACTTGACTATACTGAGGCAACCTGTTTGCATTGTTGAGCGTGATACAAAGAAATTGAGGACGAAGGTTGTAAAGTTAGTAATAGTGAAGTGGAGCGATAATGCTAGGAACTAGATTTGGGAAACTAAGGACAGTTTGAGGGAGTCTTATCCTGAGTTGCTTCTTGATTAGCGATTTCTTATTATATTATAGCTTTTGTAGTGTACTCACCGCCTAAGGTGGAGTCACTTAGTATGCATCTTAGAAAGTATTTTAGTATGTATATAGTTTTAGCAGTACTTTATATATGTACTTGTTTCTTCTGTTCAATTGTGTTGTCTTTCTTGATTGGATTTTGAGGACGAAATGTCTTAAGTGGGGGAGAATATAGCGACCCATAATTTTGAACACTTTGTCTCTGAATATCGGAACATTTGAAATATGGTTAAGTGTTATAAAATTGATTTTATAACCTTGTTAAACTCCTTTTAATTGATAACTAATGATAGAAAACTTGTTTTTGAAATTTGTTTATAAAAATAAATACTTTGAAGGAATATCGATAATGTGACTTAACCCCAAACCTTATCAAACTGTAGTATAAGGCTTAAAACATCATTGCAACAAATATTATTAACTTGAATCTCAAAGAAAGGAGCAAAACACCCTCCTACAAGCTTGGGCCATGAGCATTTATAGGAAAAATCTTGCCTAGGCTATGAGCAAGTTTGAAGGGCAGGAGGAATTTTAGAGTAAATTTGGTTAAGGTAGGAATTGAGTGCAAGATAGAGACTTGTGATTGGTTGTGAGGTTGGAAAAGGGTGAGCAAAATCACTATTTTAGTGTATATGAAGTGTATAATGTGCTTGTTTAAATTATAATATGATGCTTAACTATATATTGTTATAACTTTTATGATTCTTGTTTTGGAAAGCATATGGCATATGCAAATTGTGTATTTGGACTTCTATGACTTTCTATGACTTTTTACATGGCCTTGACATGATGCACATAGGTTTGGTTGGACTATGATTGAATGGGATTTGAATATCGAATCAGTCCTATAGTGAATAGTCGCTATAGAAGCACTACAAAATGCCTTACTTTGTTGAAGTTATATAATATTTTGTAAAGTTATCCCTAGGGTCCTTTTGGCATGTTTATGGTTTATACTGAGTATATTGTTTACTGCAAAAGATTGGATCTTCAAAAGATCGTTGTCATATTGAAAAATGCCCAAACTTTATAGATATTAAAATTCCCCAGCTCATAGCCTATTAAAGAACACACAACAGTAGCACTTTTTGGCCCGTAGTAGCTCTGAAACTTTTTTTATAGCATTCTTGAATTGCTATTAATTGTTGTTTCCAACTTTATTTGGTTTAAAATGACATTCAATTTAAGTATTTAATAACTTATATTAGAGTATTTAAAAGTGGTTTGAAATTTAAATATAATTTTTGTAATTAATTATGAATTATTAAAGTAAAAGGTTTAGTTAAAAGGGTTTATTTTGATAAATGAAAACATGCTTTTTTTTGAAAAAAATTTCAAAAGTTCAAAATTGGCAGTCAACCCATCACTTAACCCTATCCTCTCGTCCCTTCTACTCCTGCTTCGGTCGCTATCACCCCTCAATTGACTTCGGCTTCATCTCTTGTTTGCTTGCCTCCTCGGCCAACTACACCGCCATCACCTCCTCAACCAAAGCCTCTTCCATCAACTTCCTCTGTTCCCCTTCCTCCTTCGGTTCATGTTGATTCTTCGAGACCTTCATGGTCTTCTGTAAGCATGTCTGTTCATCCTTCGCTCGTGGATTGCTCAACCCAATCTAGATGGATCTCTCTCTTCAAATCAAAGCTAGGGAATGTTGGAGATTATGTTCCTTGAACATTCTCTCTGCATAAACATGGAATGCTCTTCTTCCTCCTAACAAGATGGTGGCTAAAGGTACCCACTATTGGAAAGATTATCTTGTAGGTTTTTTCTTGGACAAGAACCTATCCTATATTGTCTTGACTCACTTGAAAAAACTATGGAAGATTAAAGGAAGCGTCCAAATGAAGTATGATAACCATATGTTCTTTTTTGAATTTTCTAATGATGAGGACAGATCAATGGTATTGGAATCTGACTCGGTTGTGATTAGAGGGAAGATTTCTATTGTTAGGATATGGGATACTAATATTATTAATCCTTAGGAGAACATTAAATCTGTGCCGGTTTGGATTCAACTCTCTAACATACCATCCATATACTGGTCTCTAATGGGCATCAACTGGCTGTGTTGTGAAATAGGTGACTTGATTTGCATTGATAAATCAACTTAAAGATGGGAAAGATTTGTTTATGCTAAAGCTTTGTTGGATGTATGTCCTGATAAGCATCTGCCTGATTGAATTGAGGTAGTTACTAATTCTCAATTGAATAAAGAGGGAATTAGGCACAAGGACAAACTTTGAAAAAAAATTAGGCTGAAGGACACAAAGTTTCATTTTTGGGCTGAAGGACAAACTTTGAAAGAAAATTAGGTTGAAGGATAATGCTAAATATAGTTAGCATTTTGTACCGTGCAAACATTGTACAAAATGCTAATTATAACTAGCATTATATCCAGTTTTACATTGTACAAAATGCTAGTTGTATTAGCATTGTCCTAGTTTGTCCTTCAGCCTAAAAATGAAACTTGTTGTCCTTCAGCCAAAATTTTTATGAAAATTTGTCCTTGTGCCTATTTTCCACTTGAATAAAACATGTTTGTAGATGTTACATATACTTGGAAGCCAGATATATGTACAACTTTCAAGGTGTTTGGACATGTGCACGCACAATACAAGCAATGAAGCAAAAGCCTAAGTTGTTCCGAAAGTTGCTGTGGCAAAGGGTAAAACCAAAGTGTTGGGTATTATACAAGGCAAACAAAATAGCTCCTCCGTGTCTAAGCCAATTAACAAATGGGTTAGAGTGAAAAGCAGAAGTAAAAGAACTACTATCAATGACGCCGAAGGGTCAAGAATACAAACTAACAATGCATTTAATGTTTAAAGTACTGAAATGGAGGAGACAACTGAGAATGTAAACCGTTTGGAAGTGATAAAAGAAGATACTAGTTCTATTTAAAAGCTTATCTTAAATGCTTCTGAAGTAGGGACTGATATAGTTAATGATATGGATACTCATGCACAGGAAACTCATGCACAAGACAATCTAATTAATGATACACATCTCCAGGACGTAAATGCTTCAACCACTAAGCCTATTATCATTCTTTCTGTTCTTAATGATATCTTACCATCATAAATGAATGTTCACGCTCCCACCTCTCCATCTAACAACTCGAAAACCGTAATTATTATCACAAGTCCTTCTAATATTATAGGACTTGCTCCGACTCATGACATTACTTAGCAGTGATTATGACAAAGGTATTACCTATTCCAAAGAGAGGGTGGTTCCTGAGAAAAGCTCTTCCATAATCATTTATTCTACTCCATCAACCAGGTCATAGAAAAACAAAAACAAATCTAACGTTATTGATGATATATAAGATTTGCTTTTGGAATATTAGAGGAGCCCGCATCTCATTAAAGAAAATGGAGGTAGGAAATTTGATCCAAAAAGAGAACATTCATCTTATTTTTCTAGCTAAAACTAAATTAAACATGGAATTATCTTTGGCTGCGCAAATATTAATTCCTCCCTTTTGGAAAATGGAACACAACTTAAATCAGGCTCCATATGGCAGACTATTGGTATTCTAGAATCCTAACACCTTCAGTTTGGAAATTTTAATATCTAACAGACAATTCATTCACTTTAAAGTCACTCACATAGCATCCAACATAATTTTTCTGAATACTTCTACTTATGCTAACAATGATCAGAATAGCAGGAACCAATTCCTTGACTCTCTCCCATTTGTAAAATCTACCCTCCTTTAGTTAGTCCTTGGCGACTTTAAATATATGTTACACTCCACTGACAGACTCGGTGTTAAGGCATTATCTCTAAATGATATCAGTCCTCTTAATGAAGCTGTTGAGTCTTCAGAACTCATATATGTATCTTCCATAGGCCCTGATTATAATTGGTCTAACAAAAGTCATTATGGAGTCAGGACCTTCTCCAAGTTGGATAAAGTCTTTTTTAACTATGAAGCTATGAGCTTATGGAGCACCCTCATTTGCAAAGTTCTTCTTCCAGGGCTGTCTGACCACGGTCCTATTACGCTAAACTGGAGGCTGCTAGGCCTCAAGATCAGATCAACCTTTAAATTTTTTAATGCATGGGCTGATCATAAGGATTTTCTGCCTCTTGTTAACTCTGTTTGGAAAAAATTATATTATAGGTAATTATATGTACGTGCCAGAAGAAACTTAAGGCAGATAAAATTGCATTAAAGGAATGAAGTGTATTAAAGTTTGGCTCGGGGTCTAAATTGTCCTCTTAGAAAAGAAATGATCTGTATAATACTCATCAATTTCTATTCCTAAATCATAATGACAAAATGTTGCAAGATATAGAGCATGATCTTTCCTCTTTGCTCAAAAAGGCCTTGCTGTCCGAAATACATATAATTAGACAAAAGTTGAGGGATAAATGGGAAACCTTTGGTGACAAGAATACGAATTTCTTCCATAAGACGTTAAAGTGTGCTAACTATAGGAAGAATATTTAAAATATCATCGACATGGAGGGAAATTCCTTTTCTACTCCAAATGACATTATTTGTTAATTATTATCAGGATCTTCTTGGCACTGATCAAAATGACTTCAATCTATCTTTGTTAAATGATATAGCTCTTCCTAAAATCTCTGGTACCCAAGCTCAGTTATTAGTTGATGACATCATTGAGGATGAAATGACTAAGGCTATATTCTCTATCAATTCTAAAAGCTCCAGTGGTCCTGATGGTTTTGGTAGTCTCTTTTAGAAAAAAAACTTGGAACATTATCAAACTGGACTACTTCAAAGCTATGAAAAACTTCTTCAAGTCAAGCAAAATGGTAGCTAGTATTTATGCTACTAATCTTTGCCTGATCCCAAAAAAGGAAAACCCAATTTTAGTTAGTGACTTCAGACCAGTCGCGTTCTATAATGTCATCTATAAGTGTATATCTAAAATCTTAACCTGCAGGATGAAAGCTATTGTCCTACCTTTAATCTCTCCTAATCAATGTGCATTCATTAATGGAAGGAATATTCAGGACAATATATTATTGACTCATGAACTATTTAGAGGCTATTCTAGATCCTATATATCTCCTAAATGTCTAATGAAAATAGACCTAAAGAAAGCCTTCAACTCTGTTCATTGGAATTCCTTATATCATATCCTCCATAATATGAATTTCCTAAGCCAATTTTCTTCATGGATCAAAACCTATATTTCTACAGCTTATTTATCTATTAGGATCAATAGGGAGAACCGTGGGTATTTAAAGGCTTTTAAAGGTCTAAGGCAAGGATACCCGATCTCTCTTTCCTTATTAGTTATAATTATGGAAGTATTAACTAGAGTTTTATCTAGATCAATAGAGGATAAAAGATTCTTATTGCATCCTTCTTACAAGAATCCTATGCTAACTTCCCTATTATTTGCTGACGACTTGATTGTTTTTTCCAAACCTTCTAATTCTTCTATTGAATACATTAAATCTGACCTTCTGCATTTTCATAAGCTAACAGGCCTGAGTATCAACTCTTCTAAATCTTACATTGTTATAGCTGGGATGTCTCTCCCTGCCTCGGATGCTCTTATTCAATATTCAGGGATGACCAAGCTGGAGGTAGGCAAGCTATACTTAGGGATTCCTTTAATCTCTACTAGACTAAGTGTAGCTCAGTATTTACCTATGTTTGAGAGAAATACCTGCTAAGTTAAATATGTGGATCAATAGGACTATTAGTTAGGGTGGAAGACTCACTATAGTTAAGTCAATCATATTCTCTATGCACACTTACTGGTTTAGAATGTTTCTTCTCCCAAAGAAGCCATTACATATGATTTATAAAGCTATGTATCACTTTTTGTGGGCTGGTGACTACAAATGAAGAAAACTTATACATATATCCTTTAAGAAGCTTCTACTTCATGTTAATAAAGGTGGGTTAGGAATCATAAATATTTACACTTGGAACATTGTAGCACTGTCTTCTCTTTTGTCCAATACTGTTCAATCGAGCACTTCTCTTTAGGTTCAGTGGATTACTAAGCTCTATGTTAAAGATGGCAATTTCAAGATTATGCAAGTTCCTATAAACCGCAGTTGGGTGTTCAGATCAATACTTAAATGTAGAAGATCTATTGTCCCTCATGCTCAGATATTGCCTGGCCAATAGTCTTCTTCCAGTTTTTGGCATGTCCCTTGGGTGCAACAGTGCCTAATCCTCTCCACTGCTCTATCTCCTTCTCTTATGCATCGGACTGGCACCCTATATCAGTTTCTACTGGTAGATATATGCCCTCTGGTAAAATTATCCTGCCTAATACAAGCAGTGTCGAGGTTAAGGTTTTCTAGAATTTGATCCAAAAGCTCAACTTTAAAGTATCTGACAAGGATACTCTGTTATGGGGAGGGAAAGGTAAATATGTATAACATGTTTATTAGTTTCTTACTGATGATGGTCCTTGTATTTATTTCCCCTGGCACTCGAGAATCTGGATAAGCTTTGACTCTCAAATGCAAAACTTTATATTATGGAATGTTTTGAGGAATGGTATACATTCAAAAGTGAATCTGGCTGCAAGAGGTTTTGATATTAGTGTTAGCTGTTCCCTATGCAATGCAGTTGAGGAGACTACTGCTCATGTTTTATTTGGAATGGAGTTCTTAATTTATTTGAAAACAGGTGGGTTGCTCCTATCTCTAATGATGAATGGTTTCTAATTTTAAAGGCTACTGAATGGAAGTGTTTCATGACTTCTTGTACCTCAATAGCTTTAAAACTTGTGGTTTATGAGATTTGAAAAAAGAGAAATACAAGGGTTTTTATGGGGAAACACTCTAGTAAGGAATCTATATTGCATGGATGCACGACTAGAGTAAAAAGGAAAATTACCAAGGGAAGATCGGGCTTTAATCTATTAGCTACTGATAGAAGATGGGCTATGGATATAGGCTGGGATATTATCTAGTCCTATGTATTTATCTCTTTTTCTTGGTTTGTTTGTTTTCTAGTGTTTATTTGTCTCTCCTTAGTTTCCATGTATGCTATTTTTCTTTGGCGATTAATAAAATAGAGGGGTCTATTCAACTCACTGGCTTTGCTAAAAAAACATGCTTTTTTAAAGATTTTAAATAAATTCTAAAATATTTATTTTTAAGTAATATTTTAAACAAATGTTTAAACCATAATTATAACTATTTTAAAGTATTTTTATTTATATATAGTTTTTAGAAAATTAGTTAATTATTTTATTAAGTATTAAATAGCTTATGTAACATAAATATCTTTTAAATTGTTTATAGAATTTTATTAAATATATCAACATATAAATAAATTACACACACGTATATATATACACCATTTTAAAAGGTTTTCAAATTATAAACAAATGTTTTAAAAAGGGGTTAGGAGTCGCTTAAGTAACTTATTGTGATTTTGTTTATTTACTTGTTTATGGAAAGTAATTAATCCTATACTTAGCACTAAAAACGGATAAAGTAGACTTTTTTATTTGTGAGAGTTAAGAATGATGTTCGAGTAGGGTTTAGAAGCAATAGTGCTCTATCCTATCAGCTTCACTCTTAACCGAGGGATAGAGTCGGTTGAGCATGTTAGAAACATGATAAGTACACAAGACTTGATTTAAATAAGTGATCGTTTTTAGAACTAGATGGTCGATGAGTCGACTGCCGAACTTGACTAATTAACTTAGGAGGTATAATGCGGCTTCATGGCTTCATACACTTTAAGAACCCTTGGAGAGGACTCATTGGTATGAAACGTCTATAGCTTTAATAATGCATTTTTATGAGATCCCTCAGGGAGGACTCCTTTATATATAGTTTGCTTACTTCTAAAATAACCGGAATTGAGTTAACTAGAAATTCACCGATTTAGTTTTGAAGAGTTCAGGATCAGATAAGTACCCATTTGTATTACTTACAGAATACCACTTCAAAACTAGTATACCAGTCTACCTTTTGGAAGAGGTTGTAAAGTGAATTGTTACAGAGTTGAACCGTGTATCCTAAAGTTAAGTTTAAGGGAGAGGTCAGCGTTAACAATTCGGACTAATGCCATAGAGTTGAACTATCTATCCTAAGGTTAAATCCAAGGAAGAGATCAGTGTTTGTCAAAAGACTTATGTTTGAATCCATGGAGAGATTCGTGTTCTGTTCGAGTGATGAAGACTCGTGTGAGTGATGCTGAACGTGACTAGCTTCACCATCGAAAATGACAAAAGAGAAAGTAGGATGCATAGTCTGGGGGTTTAGCTAACCCAAGGGTATCTCAACTCCATATCTACAGATGCTTATCGATGTTGCTAGCGGGAGTTGATGATATTTGACATCACGTGTTCAGGTGTGGGCCAGTTGTGTTACCTTATGGTATATTTTATCTAGAAATATACGACGTTTGGAAGGTAGTTTCTAATTCTTGTCATGAGGTCGGCTTTCGATTTTTACCTAAGAGACCTCCACGGAAAATCCATATGCGAATGAACCGTAGCGGTGTTAGATGGCGTTGTGAGATATAAGCAACACAACTATTTTTTGATTTATATTTTACGCCCTAGGCATTATCTATTATACCACTTTATTTACTTATCAAATGGTTTGGTTTTTTTTGAGGGAAAAACTGTTACGGTGATTCTACGGTCTCATAATTTACAGTTATATGGACGCATGTATCTTGAGTTACTCATACCAGATTTATATCTAACACGTGGTTTTTATTTTCTCAAAATTCCATGTGTACTCTTTCAAGTAGGCCGAGTAAAGAATGTTTTACAATGGATGTGTGACATCCCGGAATTTCTGACAATATCAATTTAATAATCTGCATTTAAAATTAAATTGATTTGATAATATTTGTTAATAAATTTGAATTGATTTAACAATCTTCTTTTAAATAGATATTTAACTGATAATTTATCTTTTAAAAACTAATAAATTGTTTTCTATTTATAATGTATATATATTTGTATATATTGTAAATAGAAATCTTGGGTTTGAATCTAATAAATAAATAAAACCTTGTTTTCAAATTCTAAAATATTTTTGGTAATTGGGAAATTAGGATTTAATTTAAAATATATGGTTTTAAATGTTCAAGATAAATGTTTAATTGATTTAAATTTATATCTTGGCTTAAGTTCAAGAATTTAATAAAAGGTTTGTTTTAAAATATGGTTTAATAAATATGAGATATTGATTCATTTAAATAATAATAGGAAGCTATAATCTCTTTTATAAATTACTTAATTTGACAAATTATTGTTTTCAAATAACATTTATTAATGTATTGTTTTATTTATATATATATATTATAAATAGATTTAAAATAGAAGTGTTATTTTCAAAATTTAATATGTATATATATAACTTGATTTTAGTTTGGATTTTGAATTTAGTTTGAATTTAAAAGCCTTGAAATTAAAAAGAGTAAGTATTTAAAATGTTTGGATTTTAAAGATATTTGTATAAGTTGTTACTTGTATATATATAAATAGTTTTGTTTTATTTTCTCTAAAAAGAATTCATAAGAATAAGTTTTAATTTAAAAATAAAATATGAATATAAAGTAAAATGTTGATACTTAAGTTTTAAAAAGAAATATAAATTAGTAGTTAGTAGTAGGAATAGATATATATATAAAGTAAAATATACATTGGTTAAATTCTTTCATCTAGTCAAGTATAGAAAACTTATCTATATTTCAAAGCATAAGTCAATTGATAGTTCTAGAAACATATGTTCTTGTTTTCTCAGGAAAATAACTATGTACACATATGAAGAAAAAAAATGAATGTTTGGGAAGTTCTGGAAAATATGTTGCAAGGTTGTAAGTAAATTGGAAAGGCAAGAATAAACTAAGTATAAAAGAATATATCTTCATGTTGCAGGTAATAGAATATATTCATGCTACAGGAAGTATTAAATAACTTTGTACACTTGAAGAATATATACAAAGATTAGTACATACGAAATTGGAAAAAGGATAAGTATGAAATGGGTAAGGACATAAGCATTAAATGCTATTATCTTTAGTACACAACCAAAATCATCTCAGCCTCTTTATAAAAGAAAAATCTCTGACCCAAATTAATAAAGCTTTGTACCAGTAAATAATATCATACTGTAAACATTGTTCTATTTATCAACCTATTCCATTTTATTTCGTTTACAAAAAGAAACTTAACAATCCAGTAAAGACATTAACAACTGAAGCTTCAGTTCAACTCAAAACAAACATGGAGATTTAAAGGAGTTCCAGTTAGCAATTTTCCAGTTTTTAAAGTTTTCAAAAGCCTGTTCAAAATAAAGGCTGCTCTGTTCTTCATTTTGAAATTAACTGGTGAGTAACATCATATTATATATTTTTTATCTAAGAATGAATATGGTTACATGCTTTCTGTGATAAATATTGTAGTACATATATATGTAAATGAAATCTGCTTGTGCATGTTTATTTCCATATAAACATTCTCTGTTTAGTTTCCAGATTCCTGTTTTAGATTTAAATTCATATTCTCTTCAGTTAATTGTTATTAGGACTTAGTTACAAACAAAAGCTGTTTGATTTACGATGGATTAATGTTTAGAAGCTTGATTAAGTTAAATTTCAAATCTGAGTGTCTCAGGAAATATAAAAAACAACTTGAATAATAAACAAAGTAAAATCTCAAACTTTGTAATTTATAGATTCAGTATTATAAATTGAAACAACATCTATAATATGAATTTTTGAACTAAACATCATAATTTTTAGCTGGAATTAGAAGAGCAGTCTTGGGATGAACAAAATATTTTGAATTTGGGTTTCTCTGTTGGTCTTTGGGACTGGAGGAGTAGGGGTTCATCCCGTTGATGGAGGAGCGACCGTAGTATCTAGGAAAAATTCGTGATCGCGGTGCAGACCATCGAGGAGGCAGCGATGATGATGCTTCATCTGGAACCCTAAATTTTACCAGGTTCGATGTATCGATCACCACGGCTAGATTAGGTGATCGAGTGCAGTGATTTTTGGGGTGGCGGTAGTGGGGTTGTAGTCGAAGACGAGGCCGGAGTTGTAGACCTTCGGATGGTCGGAGAGTGGAGAACTTAGTGTTGACAGGTTTGAGGTGGTGGTTTCTTTCCAGTTTCCAGGTTTCAACAGTTGTTCCAGTTTTGGGCTTCAAGGCTCGATTTCGACTTCGAGCGACTTTTGGTGATCTGAGAGTTGGAGTAAGGTGCGAAGTTGAACGTAGTCTTGTGAGGATCACCAGGGATGGTCGGAGTGGCGTGGTTTGCCGGGGTAGGTGCACGTGTGCACTGAATATCGAGTAGTTGAAGCAGGTCTGGTGAAGTGTTTTGGAGCAGGGGATTGTTGCTCGAGTTTCACTCGAGTGAATCGAGTGTTGAACTCGAAGGAATTGGAGTTTTGACTCGGGGCAGTTTTTGTTGGCTCGAGTAGTTGCGTATCACAGTTTTTACCTGTAACATTTTAAACTTTTAAAGCTGGGTTTTAAAATGGTAAGGCAGGGATTTAAATAAGTTTAAATCCAAGTTTAAAATTTTGTTCAAATTATTTTCGAATCTCAGTTAAAAATAAATAGAGTTTAAAATTTTAAATTGTTTCAAATAACTTGGATGATAAAAATGAATTTTTTTAATGGATTTGTAGTAAAATAAGATTTGGGTTTTAAATTCTTTTTAACTTCTATTATAAGATAAATAATTCTTAAACTTATAAATTAAGAAGGGTTTTGGAATTTGTTAAAGTTAATTTATTTTCATTTTAAATCTTAAATTTAAAATGAAATGAAAAAGTAAAATTTAAGGGAAAAATTGTTTAAGTACCTTGTTAATGAAAATTTGATCATTAATAAGAAAAATATCCTTATCTTTAAATAAATGAGGGTTTATGATTTATAAATTAATTAATGGATAGTTAATGATTTGAAGTAATTAATTTAGTAATTAGGAGTTTGATTGAGGTTTAGGCTAATTAATTTAGGATAAATTCATTAGTAATTAAAGATCATTAGTTAAATGAGGTTTGAATTTTAATTAATGATTAGTAATTACTTAATCTAGAAATTAAGAATTAAGTAATGGGTTATTAAGATTAATTAAATTGTAATTAAAAATGATTCATCTTAGTTAATTACTTTGAAAAAAGTAATTAGTTAATGAAGGTCGTTAACTAAGAATTTTATTTTAACAATTAATAAATGTGATTAATTAAAATGATTAATTAGATTAATTAATTTAAAGATAATGAATTGTAAATTGTTTAAGTATAATTGCTTATGAAAGTAATTAAGAAATTAATTACTCGTTGTAATTAATTAAGTTTAATATGAATTGTTTAAGTTAATTAATTAAGTTTAATTAACTTAAATATCCATTTGCTGTTGTGATAAGTAAATTACTCAGGGAAGTAATTAATTATAATTACTGGATATAATTATTAAGAATGATTTAATGATGAAGTAATTTGAGTATAATTACTTGTATAATTAATCAAGGGATTTATTAGAGGAAATTTATTAAGGAATAATTAATTTATTGATGAAGTAATTAAGGGTACTTAATTACTGAATGGGATTAATCAAGACTGATTAATAAATGTGGTTAGTTAAAGATTAATTACTTGATGTAATTAATTTTAAATGGAATAATTAAATTAAAATGTAATTAGGGATCATTAATTTATATAATTAATGATGTGATTAAGAACTGATTAATTAAGACTAATTAATCAATAATAAGTGATTTTGAGAAATTAATTAATTGTAATCAATTAAGGATTAATGTAATTAATTATAGTTAATTAATTTGTGAAGTAATTAAAGATTAATTATTGTGTTTGGTTAAAGATAATTAATTTGTGGAATCAATTAAAGAATAATTACTTGAATGTAATTAAAGGATAATTAATCCAGGATGATTAATTAAGGTGGAAATCTAGACAGTGATTAATTAATTGATTTGTAATTAATTAATGGTTATGTAAGCAAGATTTATAATGATGAAGTAATTAATTTAATTTACTTTAAATTAATTAGAGATTAAGTAATTAATTTAATTCATTTTAAATTAATTATAGATGATGTGTTTATGAATCATTGCTTATGTATTGATGGATGATATTGATTTCCTTGAGTGGTTTAAAATCTCAGATATGAGATAAATAATGGTGTGATATGGATTGTCTATTTATGATGATATTGTAGATTATCTATCTGTGGTACTGTAGATTATCTATCTGTGATATTGAGAACTATCTATTTGTGTGTGTATAGATAATTAAAACGAATTGTTTTAACTTTAAAACAACTTGGCCTTAAAAGACACGGTTTGGATTTCGATGAGACCGGGATCGGGTTTCCGTATACCGGGATTCTAGGTCTGGAGACCCGAATACCACATCGATCCAAAATAACGTTAGGTCGTGAAATCCAAGTGGAGCAAGTGAAGACTCGAGGTATAAGAACTATTCGTCAGTATAACTCTGTGGGTGATTCCGTAATGAGTTTGACGAAGATAGTACTTATAGATTCGAGATGGTGATTCAGAATGCAAGGGTTATTGTCGTTAACTCTGAGGGTGATTCCAATACGAGTGTAACGAGATAATGCCTTCGGTTTCGTTCGAACCCGGAACGAACTTGTATGGATTGAATGCTTTCAGCACATCGTCAGGCGGACGATGAGCATTCTAAGTGATGAGTTCTGATAAAGGTAATCGTGACCTCAAGCCTCATCAACCGGGAATGGCTAAAACAGGGGAGGTGCAGCAAGGCTTCGTGGGTAGCACCCACTTGAGAGCGAGATATACCCCTGTCTAGATGTCCCTTTTTATTTTCGGCTGTGTAGGCAGTTTTGAGCTCCAACTGCTGGGGTTGTTTCGTTCGGAACTGTTCAGTAAGGAATGGTTCCGGCCTTGTGTTGCAGGGGAGCGGGCGTACTCCTCGGTACGCTGATCTAGGCCAGGTACTGTGACGGGCGGTACCCCAGTAGCCCTGCCATTGTTGGAAACCCATTTTCCCTACGAGACCCTACGGTTTTGATTGTATTACCCACGTTGTAGCTAGTATGCTGGAATTTAATCATGTAACAATTTCAGCTATTTTCTATTTATTTGAAAACCCTAGACCTATTATAATATAACTGGATTTCCTATCAAATGTTTTGGTTAGCGTAAGGTAAAAACATTTCCATGTTTATGTGTGGGATGTCTTACGTGATACCTTTTGTTTTCAAAGGATTTTCAAAGTTTAGCAACTTTAACCTGTTACTCATACCAGACCCATGTCTGACCCGGAGTTTATTTCCTGTTTTTTTCTTAAACTCTCGGGTACCCAAATTTTTACGGGTAGCCAAGGGAGTCAGGTTAGCTTTGACGAATTGTGGAGGAGCAATGGAGCAGGAGGCTTCAGCGTTGTAGATATATGTATAGTGTTCCGCTGTGTTGGTATCTCTGTGTTTTATTTGTATTGTATCGAGTTGTATTAACTAGACAGGTGTTTATAACTGTCTAGTGTGTGTTGTATTATCTGTGTAACTCTGATGTATATGATATTATGTATTCTCTTATGTGATATATTATATTTTATTCGTTCCGCTGTTGAGATTCTGATGTTGTTTCTTCTTTTTCTTTATCTTTTCTATTTCTCACCCCTTTCTTTCTTAAAAACGGCGTGATTTTCCGGTAGTGGAAAGTTGGGTCGTCACACGTGGTATCAGAGCGTTAGGTTGAGTGAATACCTAGGCTCTGGAGTGGTGTCTATCTTGAGAGAGCGTACTTGTATTTTTGATATATATATTTATATATTTCTACCTATCTGTTGAGTTACCTGTTTGGGTTTTCCAATATAAGTTATAAAGGTAGAATAAGGTAGTGGTGTGTATAACACGACTTCCAATGATTGGAGTCTGATAAGGATGGAAGTGTTTCTGCCGAGACTGTAGATCTAATACCGTCTCGAGTGAATCTTTATGTGGTGTAAGGATTTCACCAATTTCTGAAGGATATCTGTGAGGGTTCGGAGTCCAGCATTTAAGTGTAAGATGATCGCGCTCGTGTGAGCGGATTTTCGAGAGTTTGGATGAGTAGAATTTGGATCTGTCAGTGAGTAGAAGCTAGTGATGGTATCTTGATAACTTAGGAATTAGTAGCTGTGTGATGAGACACAGTGACTATGGATGTCTCCGAAGATGTTCTTTGGAGCAAGTTTAAGGAAGCGTGTTTGTTTCGGTGTTGAGGCTACATTCAGATGAGTGTTTTTGTTTGGCTTTGAGACCTGAGTTTCTCGAGGAGTTTAGATTAGGAAGTCTTTGGCTTCGGTGGCAGCGTCACAGTTCAGATTTGTTCTGTGTGCAGGCAAGGAGGTCATCTGCCAGCAGTTTTCTAGAAGAGAAGTTCAGAAGCAGCTGTGTGGACCCATTTCTTCGATGGATTGGCTAGATAAGCTTGAGCTGTTCTGATTGATAGAGAGAGAGCAGTTTTCTTTGGATATTAGATTGGGTTGATCGCAAAAGTGACTTGCGATAGTTGAGTGTTCTCTTGGTTTGTCAGAGATCTTTCTGGATTTCTGAGTTTTCTTTATGGATCGGTTGAACCATATTTCTGGGAGGTGTTGTCCAGTTTGTGCTCGTGTGTATCATCAGCATTTTTCATCTTCTCCGGATCAGAGTTGTGCAGCGGAAGCAGTTTGGAGGTGCATCTGTTTTATCTTTTCGGATTGGAAAAGTAAGTCAGTCTACTGGCGTTTGAGGAGTCGAGTTTGTGTTCTTGGATTGATCGTGAGTGGATCATTTTGATGAGTTGCTTTTTGAGGCATCAGCGGAGGATGAGCTGATTAGTAGGGATGAAGGTCGCCCAGGATCGTCCGAAGAATTTTGTGGATAAGAGACGGAGGGATTTGGATTTTTAAGTTGGAGATTTGATTTTGGATAAGCTTTCCCCGACCCAAGGAGCTTTAAGTTTGGTAAGACTGGGAAGTCAGCTCCGAGATATCTTGGATTTTCTCTGGTTCTGGTGAGGGTAAGTGTTTGATCTTCTGGAGTGAATTGTCAGTTTGGATAACTGGAATTCGATGTGTTCCGCGTATCTCTGAGGGAGTACGTGTAAGATCTATCTCTGGTTGTGGAGCCAGTAGTTCAGGGAGTTTTGGATGTTGAGTCAGACTTGTCTATAGTCTGATATCTTGTCTAGTTGTGTAGATCTAGATGAGTGGTAGCGCTGTAGCTTGGTATTATTGATTGTTTGGATTCTATAGAGCGAGTAACCCGGTATTTATACTCGGGGAAACTCGAGAGAATTCTATTCAGTATTTTGTTTGGATAGTTAGTTTTGATTGTTGGTTTGATTGGATGCTATGATTGTTAGTATATATTGATAATATATGCTTGTGCTTTAAAATTTAATCTTTAATAAGATTATTAAATTACCTTTGTTTTAAATTTCGGGGACGAAATTCTTTTAAGAGGGGAGGAATGTGACATCCCGGAATTTCTGACAATATCAATTTAATAATCTGCATTTAAAATTAAATTGATTTGATAATATTTGTTAATAAATTTGAATTGATTTAACAATCTTCTTTTAAATAGATATTTAACTGATAATTTATCTTTTAAAAACTAATAAATTGTTTTCTATTTATAATGTATATATATTTGTATATATTGTAAATAGAAATCTTGGGTTTGAATCTAATAAATAAATAAAACCTTGTTTTCAAATTCTAAAATATTTTTGGTAATTGGGAAATTAGGATTTAATTTAAAATATATGGTTTTAAATGTTCAAGATAAATGTTTAATTGATTTAAATTTATATCTTGGCTTAAGTTCAAGAATTTAATAAAAGGTTTGTTTTAAAATATGGTTTAATAAATATGAGATATTGATTCATTTAAATAATAATAGGAAGCTATAATCTCTTTTATAAATTACTTAATTTGACAAATTATTGTTTTCAAATAACATTTATTAATGTATTGTTTTATTTATATATATATATTATAAATAGATTTAAAATAGAAGTGTTATTTTCAAAATTTAATATGTATATATATAACTTGATTTTAGTTTGGATTTTGAATTTAGTTTGAATTTAAAAGCCTTGAAATTAAAAAGAGTAAGTATTTAAAATGTTTGGATTTTAAAGATATTTGTATAAGTTGTTACTTGTATATATATAAATAGTTTTGTTTTATTTTCTCTAAAAAGAATTCATAAGAATAAGTTTTAATTTAAAAATAAAATATGAATATAAAGTAAAATGTTGATACTTAAGTTTTAAAAAGAAATATAAATTAGTAGTTAGTAGTAGGAATAGATATATATATAAAGTAAAATATACATTGGTTAAATTCTTTCATCTAGTCAAGTATAGAAAACTTATCTATATTTCAAAGCATAAGTCAATTGATAGTTCTAGAAACATATGTTCTTGTTTTCTCAGGAAAATAACTATGTACACATATGAAGAAAAAAAATGAATGTTTGGGAAGTTCTGGAAAATATGTTGCAAGGTTGTAAGTAAATTGGAAAGGCAAGAATAAACTAAGTATAAAAGAATATATCTTCATGTTGCAGGTAATAGAATATATTCATGCTACAGGAAGTATTAAATAACTTTGTACACTTGAAGAATATATACAAAGATTAGTACATACGAAATTGGAAAAAGGATAAGTATGAAATGGGTAAGGACATAAGCATTAAATGCTATTATCTTTAGTACACAACCAAAATCATCTCAGCCTCTTTATAAAAGAAAAATCTCTGACCCAAATTAATAAAGCTTTGTACCAGTAAATAATATCATACTGTAAACATTGTTCTATTTATCAACCTATTCCATTTTATTTCGTTTACAAAAAGAAACTTAACAATCCAGTAAAGACATTAACAACTGAAGCTTCAGTTCAACTCAAAACAAACATGGAGATTTAAAGGAGTTCCAGTTAGCAATTTTCCAGTTTTTAAAGTTTTCAAAAGCCTGTTCAAAATAAAGGCTGCTCTGTTCTTCATTTTGAAATTAACTGGTGAGTAACATCATATTATATATTTTTTATCTAAGAATGAATATGGTTACATGCTTTCTGTGATAAATATTGTAGTACATATATATGTAAATGAAATCTGCTTGTGCATGTTTATTTCCATATAAACATTCTCTGTTTAGTTTCCAGATTCCTGTTTTAGATTTAAATTCATATTCTCTTCAGTTAATTGTTATTAGGACTTAGTTACAAACAAAAGCTGTTTGATTTACGATGGATTAATGTTTAGAAGCTTGATTAAGTTAAATTTCAAATCTGAGTGTCTCAGGAAATATAAAAAACAACTTGAATAATAAACAAAGTAAAATCTCAAACTTTGTAATTTATAGATTCAGTATTATAAATTGAAACAACATCTATAATATGAATTTTTGAACTAAACATCATAATTTTTAGCTGGAATTAGAAGAGCAGTCTTGGGATGAACAAAATATTTTGAATTTGGGTTTCTCTGTTGGTCTTTGGGACTGGAGGAGTAGGGGTTCATCCCGTTGATGGAGGAGCGACCGTAGTATCTAGGAAAAATTCGTGATCGCGGTGCAGACCATCGAGGAGGCAGCGATGATGATGCTTCATCTGGAACCCTAAATTTTACCAGGTTCGATGTATCGATCACCACGGCTAGATTAGGTGATCGAGTGCAGTGATTTTTGGGGTGGCGGTAGTGGGGTTGTAGTCGAAGACGAGGCCGGAGTTGTAGACCTTCGGATGGTCGGAGAGTGGAGAACTTAGTGTTGACAGGTTTGAGGTGGTGGTTTCTTTCCAGTTTCCAGGTTTCAACAGTTGTTCCAGTTTTGGGCTTCAAGGCTCGATTTCGACTTCGAGCGACTTTTGGTGATCTGAGAGTTGGAGTAAGGTGCGAAGTTGAACGTAGTCTTGTGAGGATCACCAGGGATGGTCGGAGTGGCGTGGTTTGCCGGGGTAGGTGCACGTGTGCACTGAATATCGAGTAGTTGAAGCAGGTCTGGTGAAGTGTTTTGGAGCAGGGGATTGTTGCTCGAGTTTCACTCGAGTGAATCGAGTGTTGAACTCGAAGGAATTGGAGTTTTGACTCGGGGCAGTTTTTGTTGGCTCGAGTAGTTGCGTATCACAGTTTTTACCTGTAACATTTTAAACTTTTAAAGCTGGGTTTTAAAATGGTAAGGCAGGGATTTAAATAAGTTTAAATCCAAGTTTAAAATTTTGTTCAAATTATTTTCGAATCTCAGTTAAAAATAAATAGAGTTTAAAATTTTAAATTGTTTCAAATAACTTGGATGATAAAAATGAATTTTTTTAATGGATTTGTAGTAAAATAAGATTTGGGTTTTAAATTCTTTTTAACTTCTATTATAAGATAAATAATTCTTAAACTTATAAATTAAGAAGGGTTTTGGAATTTGTTAAAGTTAATTTATTTTCATTTTAAATCTTAAATTTAAAATGAAATGAAAAAGTAAAATTTAAGGGAAAAATTGTTTAAGTACCTTGTTAATGAAAATTTGATCATTAATAAGAAAAATATCCTTATCTTTAAATAAATGAGGGTTTATGATTTATAAATTAATTAATGGATAGTTAATGATTTGAAGTAATTAATTTAGTAATTAGGAGTTTGATTGAGGTTTAGGCTAATTAATTTAGGATAAATTCATTAGTAATTAAAGATCATTAGTTAAATGAGGTTTGAATTTTAATTAATGATTAGTAATTACTTAATCTAGAAATTAAGAATTAAGTAATGGGTTATTAAGATTAATTAAATTGTAATTAAAAATGATTCATCTTAGTTAATTACTTTGAAAAAAGTAATTAGTTAATGAAGGTCGTTAACTAAGAATTTTATTTTAACAATTAATAAATGTGATTAATTAAAATGATTAATTAGATTAATTAATTTAAAGATAATGAATTGTAAATTGTTTAAGTATAATTGCTTATGAAAGTAATTAAGAAATTAATTACTCGTTGTAATTAATTAAGTTTAATATGAATTGTTTAAGTTAATTAATTAAGTTTAATTAACTTAAATATCCATTTGCTGTTGTGATAAGTAAATTACTCAGGGAAGTAATTAATTATAATTACTGGATATAATTATTAAGAATGATTTAATGATGAAGTAATTTGAGTATAATTACTTGTATAATTAATCAAGGGATTTATTAGAGGAAATTTATTAAGGAATAATTAATTTATTGATGAAGTAATTAAGGGTACTTAATTACTGAATGGGATTAATCAAGACTGATTAATAAATGTGGTTAGTTAAAGATTAATTACTTGATGTAATTAATTTTAAATGGAATAATTAAATTAAAATGTAATTAGGGATCATTAATTTATATAATTAATGATGTGATTAAGAACTGATTAATTAAGACTAATTAATCAATAATAAGTGATTTTGAGAAATTAATTAATTGTAATCAATTAAGGATTAATGTAATTAATTATAGTTAATTAATTTGTGAAGTAATTAAAGATTAATTATTGTGTTTGGTTAAAGATAATTAATTTGTGGAATCAATTAAAGAATAATTACTTGAATGTAATTAAAGGATAATTAATCCAGGATGATTAATTAAGGTGGAAATCTAGACAGTGATTAATTAATTGATTTGTAATTAATTAATGGTTATGTAAGCAAGATTTATAATGATGAAGTAATTAATTTAATTTACTTTAAATTAATTAGAGATTAAGTAATTAATTTAATTCATTTTAAATTAATTATAGATGATGTGTTTATGAATCATTGCTTATGTATTGATGGATGATATTGATTTCCTTGAGTGGTTTAAAATCTCAGATATGAGATAAATAATGGTGTGATATGGATTGTCTATTTATGATGATATTGTAGATTATCTATCTGTGGTACTGTAGATTATCTATCTGTGATATTGAGAACTATCTATTTGTGTGTATATAGATAATTAAAACGAATTGTTTTAACTTTAAAACAACTTGGCCTTAAAAGACACGGTTTGGATTTCGATGAGACCGGGATCGGGTTTCCGTATACCGGGATTCTAGGTCTGGAGACCCGAATACCACATCGATCCAAAATAACGTTAGGTCGTGAAATCCAAGTGGAGCAAGTGAAGACTCGAGGTATAAGAACTATTCGTCAGTATAACTCTGTGGGTGATTCCGTAATGAGTTTGACGAAGATAGTACTTATAGATTCGAGATGGTGATTCAGAATGCAAGGGTTATTGTCGTTAACTCTGAGGGTGATTCCAATACGAGTGTAACGAGATAATGCCTTCGGTTTCGTTCGAACCCGGAACGAACTTGTATGGATTGAATGCTTTCAGCACATCGTCAGGCGGACGATGAGCATTCTAAGTGATGAGTTCTGATAAAGGTAATCGTGACCTCAAGCCTCATCAACCGGGAATGGCTAAAACAGGGGAGGTGCAGCAAGGCTTCGTGGGTAGCACCCACTTGAGAGCGAGATATACCCCTGTCTAGATGTCCCTTTTTATTTTCGGCTGTGTAGGCAGTTTTGAGCTCCAACTGCTGGGGTTGTTTCGTTCGGAACTGTTCAGTAAGGAATGGTTCCGGCCTTGTGTTGCAGGGGAGCGGGCGTACTCCTCGGTACGCTGATCTAGGCCAGGTACTGTGACGGGCGGTACCCCAGTAGCCCTGCCATTGTTGGAAACCCATTTTCCCTACGAGACCCTACGGTTTTGATTGTATTACCCACGTTGTGGCTAGTATGCTGGAATTTAATCATGTAACAATTTCAGCTATTTTCTATTTATTTGAAAACCCTAGACCTATTATAATATAACTGGATTTCCTATCAAATGTTTTGGTTAGCGTAAGGTAAAAACATTTCCATGTTTATGTGTGGGATGTCTTACGTGATACCTTTTGTTTTCAAAGGATTTTCAAAGTTTAGCAACTTTAACCTGTTACTCATACCAGACCCATGTCTGACCCGGAGTTTATTTCCTGTTTTTTTCTTAAACTCTCGGGTACCCAAATTTTTACGGGTAGCCAAGGGAGTCAGGTTAGCTTTGACGAATTGTGGAGGAGCAATGGAGCAGGAGGCTTCAGCGTTGTAGATATATGTATAGTGTTCCGCTGTGTTGGTATCTCTGTGTTTTATTTGTATTGTATCGAGTTGTATTAACTAGACAGGTGTTTATAACTGTCTAGTGTGTGTTGTATTATCTGTGTAACTCTGATGTATATGATATTATGTATTCTCTTATGTGATATATTATATTTTATTCGTTCCGCTGTTGAGATTCTGATGTTGTTTCTTCTTTTTCTTTATCTTTTCTATTTCTCACCCCTTTCTTTCTTAAAAACGGCGTGATTTTCCGGTAGTGGAAAGTTGGGTCGTCACAGGATGCTTCAGAACTTCAAGAGACAGGCTGAAGGCTTTTATTTATCTATCTATTTCTATTTCCGTTGCACTATTATTATGTATGTACCAGCATTCTGTCTAGGCCGATGAGCTTTTGTAACACTGAAACTACTCTGTATTTTGAAGTAACCTTTTGTACTATCTTTTTGAATATTGTATTTTATCGTTCCGCTTATGTGATTCTGATACTGTATTCTTTCTTTCTTGTTTTGATTCTTTTTCGTTTTCCTTTTACCCTAATAGTCAGTCTTTCCGGCACTTGGGTGCTCGTTACATGGATACCGTGGATATATCATTGCTGACATTCGAGAATCGAAAAATCAGATCGTTAGAGTAGGCCTGTACTATTTGTAGATAACTAGTGCACATCTCTTTTGTTTACTTTTCATACTTTTTATACTTGTTACATGTTCACAACAATTTGGGCTTTCAATATCTTGAGAATATCGCATCCACTTCTTGATTAACCCATATACATGATTAAATACTCATCTTCGATATTGTCAGTAAACATCATTGAGTGATTCATAGATAAAACTGTGTATGGGGACTAGTTTCACTGCACAAACTTTCTTTCTGTATTTGCTATGTTCCTGACTTTAGCCAAGGCGAATCTGTCATTTGGCTACCTAAATATTACAAATACTTTTCTTACAGGACAATAGGGAAACTTGTAATGAAAGCGCTCTTTGAAAAATGTCATACAAACCACTCATGGACACCATATATATACTATGGTATAGTGAACATTTGAAATTCTCCTTTCGGTAGTGTACTAGGCTTCAATCTAGTTTCCTTGCTCTTTGCACATTTTCTTGCAGGCTTCTTGATCCAAATCTTGTAAGTTTTGGCACACTTTTTGTTAGTAGCTATATGTTGCAACTTATCTTATTTACCATCATAAATTGCTCCTTACATGCATGGCTTGTCACTTCAACTGTAAGATGCGTGCAATCATCTAAATTAAATAGCAACCTTGAAGAGTTCATTGATTGTTGTTCTTGCTAGACTGATAGGTACCAATATAACTTTTCTCTCAAAGCATGTCATTTTAGATTTTTGCACAAGTTTTTAGAAAAACAACATTGAAAAAATAACAAATATATGATCTACACATGTATCAATATTACATCCACGTTTCTAAAACATCATTTATTTTAGAATAAAAATAAATCCTAGAACATCATTCTTTAATTAATGAAGAAGGACCAGTAAATGAAATGAGAGAATGGAAGACACGGCAGATAAAAGATAATATATATCAGTTTGAAAGGGGCATTATTGTAATTTTTCAATTACAGCTGTGTCATTCTGTTGTAAGCCAAAGTCTGTATAAATACATTGTATAGCCTGTAATTGCTATGTAACAAAAGCAAGTAATAAAATACTCATTTCTTCAACTTCTTAACTTGGTATCGGAGCTTTCATTGCCTCACGGCTATACCCTCGCCAAGGCAGTTCATGTGACAACCCGGAAATTTGGTGATATTATTTTAATAAGCTTTTAGTTCGATAAATTAAAAATACAAACTTATTTTTTTTTAAATTAAGTATATGTGAGTATTTTGGAAGGGATTATGATTTGAAATTTAAAATAAAGCCTTTCCAAAATAATGAAAATAAAATCTATCTTGTTCATATTTAAAATAAATATAAATTTTATTATATACAAGAAACCAAAATTGAAAATAAACATTTGTGTTAAGAATAAAGCTGAAATACTTAAGTTAAAAGGTTATAAAAATAACTAAGACAACTTTATATCTATATACAAATAGTATAAAAAGAAAAAAAAAGAAGTAATAGAATCTTGTAGGGGAAGTTGGATTTGCAGGCAAGAGAAAAAGAAAAAAAATGCAAAGCAAGTAAACGCAAAAATATCTAAACATAAAATAAGATAATAGGAGACATAAGGTACTCAAACAATAAATGCACGTTCAACTCTAGCATACAAAATAGGACTCATCAAAGTTTTGTTCACATAAAATCAATCCTTGTCAGGTCCAACAGTTTACAAAATAAACAAAAGAAAATAACAATGTAAATATCTGAAGATATGTACAATGCCACAAGCTTACCCTGTACACATTCATTCTTTTAAATATGTATCCCTGCCTTGTTTCACACTGGACTGCATTCGAAAAACAATTTAATTACAAACTCAAAGAAGCATGAGGCAAGGAAAAAATCAAAGGGCAGCAGTTCTCTGGAAAAATGATGGGCATGAGCTTGTTAAACAAGACAAGCATAATTAATGCCAGCCCACATTTTATCATTTCAGCCTCAATAGCTGATAAAAATCTCTGGCCAAGCACAAATCTCATGTACCAGTATTTGACTCAACCTGTACATATTTCTTTTTATATATCTTCCCCATTTCGTCCATTTATAAACCTGAGCAATTGAAAAAAAAGAAAAAGAAAGCTACAACTTGAAAACAATATACAACAATATTATCAACAACAAAGAGATCAGAGCTATCATCATCAACTAAATCAAGATACTGGGGGTAAGATCAAGGCTGTGTCTTTGTTTAAAACAAAGCTATTCTTTGTTCAAAAGGAAGATCAAACTCCTCAACCTGAAGCAAACAAAAGCATAAGTGCAAAGTTTAAATGTATCTCAAACATTAGTAAGCAGTGATTCAGATATCATCCCAATCAAAAGCTTCAGTTCTTACCCATTAATCTGGTTGCAGTTCAAAACAACTTTCCAGATTTCAGGTGAGTATACCAAGTTTTATTCTGTTAAATCCTGTTGCATGTAGTCATTCTTGGAATAAAGTATGATAAGTAAATTTGCATGTTATCTATATATGATTTCAGGGTATGCATATCAGAATACAAATCAATACTCTGTTCTGGTTATCCAGGTTTCAAACCTGATCCAGTTTAAACATCTTTTCCCTTAATTACTTTAAATCATTGTTATATAAACAAAGTTTTTAGGAGTAACAATTATAAGTTTTAAAAAGTATTTCCAGGTATAAATTTGAGTTAAATTAAATATGAATAAAGAAGAGCAGTAGGATCTTATTAATAGGGATTATTCGACTTTAATGATTTCTGGAATTAAGTATATTGTTGAAATTAATTTCGAAATCTAGGATTTTTAAAAGCAAAACCATGATTCTTAAGTTAGTAAATCTTGAGGAATCAGGGGTTGAACGTCATATGGGTTTCGAGTGTTTTCTGGTGGTCGACAAAATTAGGGGGGTCAGAATTCTTGTCGAAGGTGGCTTAGAGGTTATTAATCACAGGAAAATTATCCTGGAATTTTTCTGTTGATCAAAGAAGTCGTTCCAATTTATTTTAGGGTTTAGGTACCTGTTTCTGTGGATAACATTGTCGAGCTTCGTGCAACTGGGATGGGGAACCGGAAGTTATCGCGAGGGGTGGAAATGTCGAAAGGGTACGTGATGCTTCTCTGGTTGGAGGAGAGTGGGTTTCGGTGGACGAGGTCACCGCCGGCGAGGAGTTTTAGGCTAGTTAGGTGGGTTTGAGTTTCGGATCGTTTGGTTCGTTTTTGCGTTACTGGCGAATTCGTCGATCTGGTGGTTCGTGAGGAACAGCAGGGAAGGCGATGATTTGTGGAAGCCACGACGGTGATCGGAAATGAGTGGAGCGATGGTGCATCGTGCACGCGTGCACGATGTATCAAGTGAGGAGGCTTTGGGAAGGACGTTGTTTTTCCCTCGGGTTCAATCGCGTGTTGTACGCGAAAAGACGCGAAGCAGGTGAGGTACGAGAGTTTCTCGTGTTTTGCACGGGAAGATTTTGGGTTGGCACGGGAATATGGTAGTTAGGGCACAGGCCTGTAACAAGTATGTGTTTAGTTGATAAACAAATCAAGTTTAAAGGATTTTCAAAGGGGTAGGTTTTAAAAATATTATAAAATTTGATTGTTTTAAATAAATTTTATAGTAGGTAAATTTCTATGTATTTAAGAGGTGATTTAAATGATGTCAAAAAAAAAGTATAAATTATTTAACAAGGATGGATACTTGGTTAAAGTACTCAATTAAAGGAATAATTAATTGATTTAATGATAAGGGTAATTAGATAATAGTTGTGAAATCAATTTAAGGTATCAATCTATTAATATTAATTGTTGACGAAATTTATTAATAGAGGATAATAAATGTAATTAATTAAGGGGTAATTACTAAATGTGATTTATTTAATGATAATTACTTAATGAAGTAATTAATGGATAATTACAAGCTGTAATTAAACGATGGGTAATTACTTGATGGAAAGTAATTCGCGAATAATTACTTATTGGAAGTAATTAAGTGTTAAATGATTCAGTGTAATTAATTAAAGAATTTATTTATTTATTTAAGGGGTTAATTAATTAATGTAAGTAATTAAGAATAAATTACTTAATGTGAGTAACCAAGGTTGATTAATGAATGTGGTAAATAAATTAAAGGCTAATTACTAAATGTAATTAAAGAGGATAATTAGGGGATGATTAGTTAATGTTTTGTAATTAATTATTATTAAGTAAGCAGGAAGAAAGATTAAAGTAATTAAGTTGATTTAAATCAGTAATGGGAGGCTACTAAACTTTGCTTATGAATAATTGGTTGATATTTCTGATATGAGATGTTTGTGATATGATATGTTTGTCTTGAACAATGATTGTATGGTTACCTATCGTTGATGAATTGCTGTATAAAAAGTGACATTCTGTATTTAAAGGTTGAATTGTGTTTCACTTAAATAATGTGGGTTAAGATGGAAATTGAATTCGAAGGGACCGGAGTCGGGTAATAGTGAATAACTGGTACCACTTCGATGTGTAATCTATAATAATTCCGTACATATTTGGTATGTGAAATAAATAGACTGGGATGGAATGATTTGAGTGAACTGGACTATTCAACCTAAGTTTTAGTACTTGGAAATTGATGTGTGGAATAAGTGTAGTCTATAACAACTTGTGGAGTTGTAAATTTAAAACAAGTTACCCGGGTTTCCTTTATGATTGGAACTTAGTATTTCAAATTATATGGGTTTACTCACGCTGGTTTCCAGCCTGACCCGGGTGTTACTTTGATGTAATGCTCGGGTCAGACCGAGTATTACAGATTTTCAGGTAAGGACGTTCTGGAGCTTAGGAGATGAGCTGGATGGCAGGACGTATGGAGTGTTTCCGCTGTGACTATTATTTCTGTTTATCTGAGATATATTTGATTTGTATATACTCAGTGTTGTGTATGAGAGTAACTCTGATGTATTATAAATGCAAATTGACAGATATAGTATTCTTTTGTAAACTGCTATTATTTGATATTATATTTTGATCCGCTGCGAATGTGAGGTTGTGTGTATTATTTTCTGTTTCTTCTTCTATCTCTTTCTTCTTTTCCTAACTATTTGGAATTTTCGAGATCGAAATTTCCGGGTCGTTACATTTGGTATCAGAGCTGAAGGTTAAGCGAGAACCTTGGCTCTAGTGGGTGTACTCATCAGAGATAGGGTTAGTATTACCCTAGGATGAGTTGAGTGTGTATATATACGTGAGAGCGTACTTGTTATTTTCTTATATAAAGATTTTAAATGATTTTAAGTAAGAATATATTTTGATATATAAAGCAATATTTCTTACTAACAAATGTTAAGGTAACTGGTTGTTAAATTATTGGGATTAAATTAAGAAGTAATAGGAATACAACCGAACTGAAATTTGAATAAAGATAAGTTGAAATGGATTCAAACTGAAATTAAAATCTTGAATTCGAAAAAGAATTTTTAGGAATAGATAATTGGAATAACTTTGGTTATTTTCCTAAAATGATGAAATGTTTGTTAATGATTTAGCAAAAATGGAATGTTTATGGAAGTAAACATTTAGGTGAGTAAGACTTATGAATTGAAATTGGAAAGGGTTTAAATTGTGAAGTAAAAAGTCTAAGTCCATAAAATATGGGATATTGTTCCAAGTGTTTGGGAGAAATAATAAATAGTATTGTTAGAATAAAAGGGCTTGATTCAAACAAGAGTTGTTTGAAAATTTATAGGAACATGTTTTGAATTTAAAACCAAAGGTGGTTTAAAATTTAAAGTAATTTGGTGTGTAAAGGAAATAAATATGTATATTTGAAATAAACTCTAAGATTGAGTTTTGAACAATCCTGGGAAAGTGATGTGAAACCCAAAGTGATATAAGTTTTAAACTAATGAGTAAGAATGAATATTATCAGAAATTTGAAAATTTGTAGTAGAAATTTAAATTTGAGTAAGGTTGACTGAATGAATGAATGAATTGAATTTAACTTAGGGAAAGTTAAATAAGAACAACCTAAATTGGAAATTTCAAGATGAAATTAAAATTTTACATAGTGAAGTTAAATGGGTTGTTTGAAAATGGGAGTTATGTGTGATCTCAAGCGGATTTGAGATCTAGAAATGGGAAATGTATGTTATTGATGGATGCTATTTTAAATAATCTGGATGCTTATTTACTTTGGCTTATCCCGATATCATCCTTTTGTTATTAATAATCCATGAAACTGTGAATTGGACTATTCTAATTAAATTAAGAAATGGATTGAGGTAATATACATCCATTGCAGAAAATTTATGGAATCACTTTGAACTTAAGAATTAAATGTGTAAAATTGTTTAAGAACTGGTTTCAAAATGGAAGATAAAATTGTTTTGAACTCTCATTTGAACTTTGAAATAAGTTAAGTAAAGATAATTTAAAATGGAATTTTTAGAATTGGACTCAGAATTAAATTGTTTAAAGATTTGGATTATTAATTTAAAAATAAAGGTTAATTTGATTTAAGGGGTTAAATCAACTTTTGAAAATTTAACTCGAATTTATATAATTCGAGATGGTTTAAAATTGAGATTTAAATTGAATTAGTTCAAACTAAATTTGATTTGAATTAATGGGAATTGTGATTTATGATGGATAAGTATAAAATTCAAATGGAAAATTTGAATTGGATTAATTTGAAATAAAATTGAAGTTATTCAGATTGAGATTGAGTCAATTTGAATGAAAGTGGAAATTTAAATTGAATTGATGGAAATGGAGATGGGGTATTAAACAGTTTGACTCTGGACTATTTTCAAAATAAATTCTTTTAATATAAATCTATTTTTCCCAACTATTTACTACAACTTTTCTTTTTAAACCTAAAACTATCTTAAACTTGTTTTACAATTACTTTTGGAACTATTTAACCATTTTACAACTGATTTATAAACTGATTACTGTTTTTCAACTGTTTTATAAATAATTGCTATTTTTCAACTATCTTACAACTACTTAACTATTCTACTATCTATTTTTCAACTGATAATTATTTTTTAACTATTTACCTATTTTTACATATTCAAGTTATTTTCTAAATTAGTCAGGGTTCAAACTGTTATTGATTAAATATCCAACTGAGATAAGAAGTGAAGTGGTAATCCAAATTGGGATTAAGGTAAATGTGGATAAGTGAATAAAATCAAAGTGAAGGTGAATAGAAAGGGAATTGATTTAACAGATAATCAATGAAGATAAATACGTAGAATGTACGTATATTATTCTATTCGCATAATGATTTGATCCAGATTCGAACACAGAATTTCGAGATAATGTTATCGATCCGAGTTGGGATTTTTTCTCGATTTTCGACGGTGAACCTGGATATGGATTTTTGATTGGTTCTGGATATTCTCTATCATAGTTATGACTATGCAAGGAGAATGACGGTTTCTGATCAGGAAACCAGATCTGAGTCCGCACTAGATAGTCGAGTGGACGATACTAGTTCGGAAGTGAAATTGTGTGATCGAGTGAGCGATCAGATTGATATTGCGTACGAATGATATGTGGACATCGTACGGGTTTTGAATAAAAGTGATATTGAAATTTTTAGATAAGAACTGTAAATGATTTTTGAAATTGAAAGTATATTTTGAGAAATTGACAATGAATAAAGGTGGAAATTTGATTTTGAAGTTGTAGATAAAAGGTTATAAGATGATTTTTGAAATGGAAAATATATTTGTGAATATATGAGGAACTAAAATAAAATAAATTTAAAATTTATATTTCTATGGTAGAAATTAACTTTAGGGAAATAAAGTGGAAATTGGGTATCTTACTAATTAAAATTTTACTTTATAATAAAGGTAAGTAATTTGGCAAGTGACATTATAAGCAGATTTAAAATTTAAATTTAATATTTGTTTTGAAAGAAAAGAAAATTTAAAATGGTGTATCTTTGATAATAAAATAAAAAACCACCTTGTTGAAACTATTGCCAGAAGAAAATGATTTTTGAAAATATTTGAAATATAAAAGTGAATTTATATAAGTACAAATTGATTCAAAGATTTTTCAAAACTTTTATTATATATGTTTATATAAAAAGGGATTTTTGTGAAAATGATTTTGAAAAGAATTTTGAGGAAAGGTTTTGAGAACCTATGGATTTGGAAAGACTTTTGATTTTTGAGTAAAATCAATATTTGAATTTGGAAAAGCCTATTTGGAGAATTATCGATTTTGGGAATCGATTTTGTGAAAAGGCACTTATATGTGATTCATACTCGGTGTATGATTTGAAAATACTATATGTGTATAGTATAAAGTGTTTTGAAAGTGGCTCTGGGGAAAAAGGTGCTCCCTTGAATGAACTTCTCAGGAGTGCCACTGAGTGGTACTGCCTTGAGCCTCTAAAGGAGAGGTTCTAAAGTTGATCCTGTGAGGAGTCCGGACAAACTAGTTCCTGAGGATTATTTGATAGCGAAAGTCGATGGCGCTGATGCCTACAGGGGCATTTGGGTTATGCTGTGACGACAGTGTAGCTCGATGTCGCTGCGATCTACTGTGTGGGGACCATAGCGAAAATCGTGTGGAGGATGAGTGCCAACAGTCTACACTTGATTCTGTCGGGATGGCAGCGCAACATCGGTAGACTGCGGTCTATGGTCAAGTGGAGGAGTTTCATTCTTTTGGCAGCGAAATTCGGTGGCGCTGATGCCTACAGTTATATGGGTCTTTGCTGTGATAGCAACGTATAGCCCGGGTATAACTGCGATCTGTAGCGGGTTCCATGGCGTAATCGAGTGGCGCGGAGACCTACAGTTATCTGTGGATTTTGCCGGGACGGCAACGTAACCATCGGGTTAACTGCGACCATGGATGGGGGTGATGATTTCCAGAGCGTTTTCACCAAGATATTTTCTCTATTTTCAAAATTGTTTCCAATAAAATTATTTTCCAACGTATTTTCACTGGGTGTTGGAAACGAGTTTACCAAGTACTTATAGATTTTCAGTCCTACGCCTGATCAACGTATGACCGAATTTCTGTAAGGACAAGGATGGACTTGTCGAAACATCGAGTTATAAAAGTATTTTTATAAAAACTATTTTAGAAATATTATATGGATATTTAAAAGTATTTAAAAAAAATGACCAAAGGAATTTATCTGATTTTAAGCATTTTCATAAATTCTGACTTCGTTCCTTTTCGAGGATGAAAAGTTTTAAGGGGGGAGGAATGTGACAACCCGGAAATTTGGTGATATTATTTTAATAAGCTTTTAGTTCGATAAATTAAAAATACAAACTTATTTTTTTTTAAATTAAGTATATGTGAGTATTTTGGAAGGGATTATGATTTGAAATTTAAAATAAAGCCTTTCCAAAATAATGAAAATAAAATCTATCTTGTTCATATTTAAAATAAATATAAATTTTATTATATACAAGAAACCAAAATTGAAAATAAACATTTGTGTTAAGAATAAAGCTGAAATACTTAAGTTAAAAGGTTATAAAAATAACTAAGACAACTTTATATCTATATACAAATAGTATAAAAAGAAAAAAAAAGAAGTAATAGAATCTTGTAGGGGAAGTTGGATTTGCAGGCAAGAGAAAAAGAAAAAAAATGCAAAGCAAGTAAACGCAAAAATATCTAAACATAAAATAAGATAATAGGAGACATAAGGTACTCAAACAATAAATGCACGTTCAACTCTAGCATACAAAATAGGACTCATCAAAGTTTTGTTCACATAAAATCAATCCTTGTCAGGTCCAACAGTTTACAAAATAAACAAAAGAAAATAACAATGTAAATATCTGAAGATATGTACAATGCCACAAGCTTACCCTGTACACATTCATTCTTTTAAATATGTATCCCTGCCTTGTTTCACACTGGACTGCATTCGAAAAACAATTTAATTACAAACTCAAAGAAGCATGAGGCAAGGAAAAAATCAAAGGGCAGCAGTTCTCTGGAAAAATGATGGGCATGAGCTTGTTAAACAAGACAAGCATAATTAATGCCAGCCCACATTTTATCATTTCAGCCTCAATAGCTGATAAAAATCTCTGGCCAAGCACAAATCTCATGTACCAATATTTGACTCAACCTGTACATATTTCTTTTTATATATCTTCCCCATTTCGTCCATTTATAAACCTGAGCAATTGAAAAAAAAGAAAAAGAAAGCTACAACTTGAAAACAATATACAACAATATTATCAACAACAAAGAGATCAGAGCTATCATCATCAACTAAATCAAGATACTGGGGGTAAGATCAAGGCTGTGTCTTTGTTTAAAACAAAGCTATTCTTTGTTCAAAAGGAAGATCAAACTCCTCAACCTGAAGCAAACAAAAGCATAAGTGCAAAGTTTAAATGTATCTCAAACATTAGTAAGCAGTGATTCAGATATCATCCCAATCAAAAGCTTCAGTTCTTACCCATCAATCTGGTTGTAGTTCAAAACAACTTTCCAGATTTCAGGTGAGTATACCAAGTTTTATTCTGTTAAATCCTGTTGCATGTAGTCATTCTTGGAATAAAGTATGATAAGTAAATTTGCATGTTATCTATATATGATTTCAGGGTATGCATATCAGAATACAAATCAATACTCTGTTCTGGTTATCCAGGTTTCAAACCTGATCCAGTTTAAACATCTTTTCCCTTAATTACTTTAAATCATTGTTATATAAACAAAGTTTTTAGGAGTAACAATTATAAGTTTTAAAAAGTATTTCCAGGTATAAATTTGAGTTAGATTAAATATGAATAAAGAAGAGCAGTAGGATCTTATTAATAGGGATTATTCGACTTTAATGATTTCTGGAATTAAGTATATTGTTGAAATTAATTTCGAAATCTAGGATTTTTAAAAGCAAAACCATGATTTTTAAGTTAGTAAATCTTGAGGAATCAGGGGTTGAACGTCATATGGGTTTCAAGTGTTTTCTGGTGATCGACAAAATTAGGGGGGTCAGAATTCTTGTCGAAGGTGGCTTAGAGGTTATTAATCACAGGAAAATTATCCTGGAATTTTTCTGTTGATCAAAGAAGTCGTTCCAATTTATTTTAGGGTTTAGGTACCTGTTTCTGTGGATAACATTGTCGAGCTTCGTGCAACTAGGATGGGGAACCGGAAGTTATCGCGAGGGGTGGAAATGTCGAAAGGGTACGTGATGCTTCTCTGGTCGGAGGAGAGTGGGTTTCGGTGGACGAGGTCACCGCCGGCGAGGAGTTTTAGGCTAGTTAGGTGGGTTTGAGTTTCGGATCGTTTGGTTCGTTTTTGCGTTACTGGCGAATTCGTCGATCTGGTGGTTCGTGAGGAACGGCAGGGAAGGCGATGATTTGTGGAAGCCACGACGGTGATCGGAAATGAGTGGAGCGATGGTGCATCGTGCACGCGTGAACGATGTATCAAGTGAGGAGGCTTTGGGAAGGACGTTGTTTTTCCCTCGGGTTCAATCGCGTGTTGCACGCGAAAAGACGCGAAGCAGGTGAGGTACGAGAGTTTTTCGTGTTTTGCACGGGAAGGTTTTGGGTTGGCACGGGAATATGGTAGTTAGGGCACAGGCCTGTAACAAGTATGTGTTTAGTTGATAAACAAATCAAGTTTAAAGGATTTTCAAAGGGGTAGGTTTTAAAAATATTATAAAATTTGATTGTTTTAAATAAATTTTATAGTAGGTAAATTTCTATGTATTTAAGAGGTGATTTAAATGATGTCAAAAAAAAAGTATAAATTATTTAACAAGGATGGATAATTGGTTAAAGTACTCAATTAAAGGAATAATTAATTGATTTAATGATAAGGGTAATTAGATAATAGTTGTGAAATCAATTTAAGGTATCAATCTATTAATATTAATTGTTGACGAAATTTATTAATAGAGGATAATAAATGTAATTAATTAAGGGGTAATTACTAAATGTGATTTATTTAATGATAATTACTTAATGAAGTAATTAATGGATAATTACAAGCTGTAATTAAACGATGGGTAATTACTTGATGGAAAGTAATTCGCGAATAATTACTTATTGGAAGTAATTAAGTGTTAAATGATTCAGTGTAATTAATTAAAGAATTTATTTATTTATTTAAGGGGTTAATTAATTAATGTAAGTAATTAAGAATAAATTACTTAATGTGAGTAACCAAGGTTGATTAATGAATGTGGTAAATAAATTAAAGGCTAATTACTAAATGTAATTAAAGAGGATAATTAGGGGATGATTAGTTAATGTTTTGTAATTAATTATTATTAAGTAAGCAGGAAGAAAGATTAAAGTAATTAAGTTGATTTAAATCAGTAATGGGAGGCTACTAAACTTTGCTTATGAATAATTGGTTGATATTTCTGATATGAGATGTTTGTGATATGATATGTTTGTCTTGAACAATGATTGTATGGTTACCTATCGTTGATGAATTGCTGTATAAAAAGTGACATTCTGTATTTAAAGGTTGAATTGTGTTTCACTTAAATAATGTGGGTTAAGATGGAAATTGAATTCGAAGGGACCGGAGTCGGGTAATAGTGAATAACTGGTACCACTTCGATGTGTAATCTATAATAATTCCGTACATATTTGGTATGTGAAATAAATAGACTGGGATGGAATGATTTGAGTGAACTGGACTATTCAACCTAAGTTTTAGTACTTGGAAATTGATGTGTGGAATAAGTGTAGTCTATAACAACTTGTGGAGTTGTAAATTTAAAACAAGTTACCCGGGTTTCCTTTATGATTGGAACTTAGTATTTCAAATTATATGGGTTTACTCACGCTGGTTTCCAGCCTGACCCGGGTGTTACTTTGATGTAATGCTCGGATCAGACCGAGTATTACAGATTTTCAGGTAAGGACGTTCTGGAGCTTAGGAGATGAGCTGGATGGCAGGACGTATGGAGTGTTTCCGCTGTGACTATTATTTCTGTTTATCTGAGATATATTTGATTTGTATATACTCAGTGTTGTGTATGAGAGTAACTCTGATGTATTATAAATGCAAATTGACAGATATAGTATTCTTTTGTAAACTGCTATTATTTGATATTATATTTTGATCCGCTGCGAATGTGAGGTTGTGTGTTTTATTTTCTGTTTCTTCTTCTATCTCTTTCTTCTTTTCCTAACTATTTGGAATTTTCGGGATCGAAATTTCCGGGTCGTTACAGTTCATCAGAAAAGATTCATCACGTGAACCTCTCAGTGGTTGTGTTTGTTTTGGTTTCTCATCAGAAAAGCTTCATCATCTGAGAAGAGGCCAAGATCATAGAGAGTATTAGTTTTTTTATCACCTGGGTTGTGCCAAGATCAAGAAAGTATCAGTTTTGTTCCAACCAAATTGAGTGTGCCTCGCCATAAGATCCATTAGAACCTAGCTGCACATCAATCATATCTAATCTGCTTATTTGCATCAAGATTCACTCCATCTCAAGAATCCTGAAGCCAAATCATGGTAGAAGATAACAATAATCCAACCAATGTCTCTCCAACTAATTCTGATCAAAATTCATCCACTTCTTCACCATCAAGAAGGGCAAATCAAACACAACAGAGGCCAGAACCTATGCAAGATTTAATTAGAACCATAATAAGCCCACAAAGTCAGTTGATAACAATACAATTAGATGAAGGAAACTATTTGCTATGGAAGTTTCAGGTTGAAACAGCACTAAAAGGTTACGGTCTGGAAGAGTACATTCATGGAACCAACACTATTCCACCCAAATTTACAACAGATAATGATGGAAAGTTGATCGGCAATAAAGAATATGCAGCACATCAAAGACAAGATCATTTACTAAGTTCTTGGATTCTATCATCCATTAGTAAGGAGATTTTGCCACAAGTCATCGGTTGTAAAACATCAAATGAAATTTGGACAACCATTGAGCAAGTATTCAATTCACAATCAGCAGCAAAAATCATGTATTATAAAAGGAAGATGCAAAACATTAGAAAAGATAATATGGGTATGAGGGAATACCTAGCCAAAATCAAGAGCTACTGTGTTCTTTTAGAGGCTGCTGGCCATAAAGTTTCTGATACAGAACAGATTCTAACTATTATGAATGGTCTAGACAATGAATATGAAGTTGTTTTAGCTGTAATGTCATCTCAAGAAGTTATTCCCTCTATCCAATTTGTTCATTCTACCTTACTCGCTCATGAGGGAAGAATTGAACACAAGAAAGCATTTGATTCAAACTTATTAATTAACTATGCAGGAAATACAAGAAACAAAACTCAGGACAAAAATAGTGATGCAAGAAACAACCATGGATCAAGAAACGATCAAAACTATCAAAGAAACCAGACAGGAAGATCAAGAGGAAGGGGAGGTAGATGGAGTAATAATAATAATAGACCAAAATGTCAGATTTGTGGAAAATTAGGACACACTGCAACCAGATGCTATTTCAGGTTTGACGCCAATTACAATGCAACTCAAAACTCAACAAATCAGAGAAACTATGGTGTCAATGCAAACATGGAAAGTATGCAGCATGAAAACAGAAGCAATACAGAGGATCAAAAAATGCATAACCTGAACATGTCAGAATCTGGAAGGTTAGAAGACTACTGCAATGAATGTTGGTACCCAGATTCAGGAGCAACACATCATGTTACCAGCAATCTTCAGAACCTGAACATTGGCAGTAAGGAATATAAAGGTACTCAATCTATTTGTGTGGGAAATGGTTATAGCATTAATATTACACACTGGTAATGCACAAATTAGGGGACAAAGAATATTGAATCTTAATAACTTATTAAGAGTCCCCAAAATAAAGAAAAACCTTATCAGTGTGTCTAAATTTGCACAAGATAATGATGTATATTTTGAATTCTATCCCAAATACTGCTTAGTTAAAGATATTCAGAAAAAACAAATATTATTGCAGGGTAATACTCACAATGGACTATACAGATTCAATCTTTCAAACTCAAATGATAATTGTTCAAACAGTTCAAGAAAATGCTGATACTTAGCTGAAAATGAATCAAGTCAATATGATAAAAGTTTATTTGATGTTTGGCACTGTAAGTTGGGACATCCAAGTATAAAAATTATAAAGAAAGTATTGACTGATAATAATATAAAAGTTGATAATATACCTTCCTCTTATGTTTGTACTTATTGTCAGATGGGAAAGAGCCATAAATTGGCTTTTCCAAATCATAATCTGAGTTTAATAAGCCACTGCAACTTGTTGCATTATATCTTTGGGGTCCAACACCTATAAACTCAGATTATGGTTTTAAATATTATATATCGTTTGTAGATGCTTATTCCAGATACACCTGGATCTATTTCTTGAAATCCAAATCAAAAGTACAAAATGTTGTCATCCACTTCATAAAACTGGTGGAAATACAAACAGGTCAGCAAGTAAAGGTAATGCAGACTAATGGAGGTACAGAGTATAAGTCATTAAAAGAATACTTTCAAGTGAAAGGAATAGTACACAAAATGACTTGTCCCTATTGTTTGCACAAAAAATGGACAAACACCTCAAAGTCGTAGGATTTAGTAGACCTTATGTTGTTCTTAGTGATTTGGGTGATTTATGCAAATATATGAAAAGCAAGGGCTAAACTGTAAAAAGACACGCAGATTTATAGTGGTTCAGCCAGAATGTGCCTACGTCCACTTTATATGTTATTTCTCTTCTCTTCTTTAGATTACAAGTACAAAGCTTTGATACCAGTAAAAGAAAGTTGTTTGAAAATTCTCTCCGTGCTTGAGCTCTCAAACTTGTCCCCCATTGTTGTACCCCTGCCCCTCTATTTATAGAGTGAGGCTGGAGACAGGGGTCTTGGATGTATATAGCTGCTGGCAGGCCTGGGCTGATGTGATCTGTTCTGACAGAGCTAGCCCGGTATCACTCTGGGTCGGTATTGCTTGGAAGTGTAGTTTGGACCGGTAGTGCTTGGACCGGTGGTGGGATGGTGAGGTTGGTCCGGTGGTTGGTTCGGTGAGGTGTGTTGGGTTCGATCCGGTAGTACTTGGACCGGTGTTGAGTTGGTGCTTGGTTCGGCAGGGGATGGAGGTAGGTTGATTCGGTAGAGCTTCGTTCGGTGGTGAATGGATGGGACTTGGTTCGGTGGTGTTGGATCGGCAGGGCTTTGGAGGGTGTGTTGGTCCGGCATTGTTTTGGAGAGGTGTGTTGGTCGGTTGTGCCTTCCTTTCTTTTGGCTCGGTAGGGGCGAAAACGCACCCAACATTTGCCCCCCAAAGTGAGGTATATGCTGGCATATAGCTTACTTTGTTTAAGCCTGGTCGTCCTTGTTCGGTCCTGCGTGCCGAATGGATTGGTTCGGTGGCCTCTTCCTTGCCTATAAATATCGGAGCTATGCCACCGTTGTTTCCTTACCGTCTGAGATAGCCGAACCGACTGATTGCTGAATCAAAATTTCTACCCTTTGCCGAATCAACTGTGTTAGCCGAACCAGGTGAGACCCTTTTACTGCCGGATGAACTTTTATACTGCACTACCGAATGAGCTTTGGGTTTCTAAGCACCGAATGAATGATGGAGTACGATTGCCGAATGTGTTCGCAAGTTGGAATGCCGAATGAACTTGTACTCTGGGTTTTTTCATTTTTTTTATATCACGATCGAAATTCCGGACTACATGTACTTGCTTGTTTATATTCTCTGTTTTAACAACATGTTTTTCCGATGTTGTAGATAATGTCTCGCAAAGCAGAAACTCGATCAGATAAAAAGAAGTCCCAGGGCGAAGGAGAATCTTCCGCAGTGCCCCCTGCTCAGCCAGTACCGAAACGTCACGGTTCTACCCCGAGATCATTAGTGGACGGATATGGCCCTCAGGAACTTCTGAACTCCCCGCCCGATCGCTTTCCCAGCTCCCTTAAGGAAGAGCAGCTTGATGTCATCTCCCGTTCTTTCGGAATTGATAGGGCGCGCATGCTGTTGCCAGGGAGAGAAGTTATGCCATACGACCCTCCCGAAGGGTACTTTGCCTACAGCAAATACCACTGTATGTGTGGTGCCATCCCGCCTCTTAATGCTTGGGTACTCAGCTTTCTTACATATCTAAAGGTGGCCCCATTCCAGCTTCAACCCAACTCTTATACTATACTGGTGAGCCTCTTCGTCATCTTTCAGAGGAAGCACGGGCGTGCTCCTTCCAATCGGGAGATCCGGTACTAATATAATCTGCGGGGCTATAAGAAGGGGTCCCCATACATCGGCTTGGAGTCAGCTGTAACCTTCAAGTCGGTCTTGGATCTGTATTCTAAGTACAGCATGTTCAAGAAGGAATGGTTCTTCGTCAGGGACGACTCTGTTTCCATTCGGCGTTTCACCTCTGGATGTAAGTCGATGCTTTATTTATAATTTCCATTCTGGTTGCGATGCTTCTTCTCATACGTTTTCATTTCTTGCTAGCGACAGGTGGCTTTGCGGTTGTGGAGACTGATCGCCTGGTTCAGATGGCGGTTGAGATAGAAGCTATCCCCGGGAGAGATAGATCGGCTGCTTACCTGATCAGAAATGCGACTCTTCTGGAGTATAATTTGATCCTTCCACAGCAGTCAGTAGTCAAGCAGAGGGAAACGGCGGAGGAGAGGGCGGCTGCTCAAGCTAAGGGAGGTGTCACAGTAGAGAGTGGCAAGAGGAAACCTTTCTCAAAATCTCCAGTGGTCGGAGGTAAGAAGCTTAAGAAGTCGGATGGTCCTTCCCCTAGCACTTGTCCACTTACTCCGGGGAAGGAAGATGTGGAGGAGGAGAGAGGTGAGGGTGGAGATGACCGGGAAGGTGGTGATGGTGGCGATGGCATCGGGGCCTTGCTTCCTGGGCAAGCAGGCGAGATTCAGGAGTGGATGGATGATGCATTCCTCCAAGCTTTCGAGGGGCTGGACGGAGAACCGGCTTTGGTAGAGAAATCCGGGAAAGCTGACAAGGCCGGGACCGGTGCAAGCAAATCTTCTCAGACCATTCCAGCCAAGGTGGCTCCGACGACGCAAGGTGAACTTTTGACTCTTGCAGGCTCCATTTATGATAGGGACCTAAGAATATTTTATGATCCGCTCCCGTCCTGGAATGAAATCCAGGACTCATTGCAGTATCCTACTCCTCCCCAGGGTTCATATAACAGATGTGTTTCCTTCCTTCTTTTAACTTCTAATATACCGCGTTTCTCGAATTATGGATCAATGTAAGCTTGTGACACTTGTTCTTCATATCAGGAGCAGGTAAAACGGCCAAGGCCTCAGATCTTCGGCACAAGCTTGAACAATACAAGCTCTCCAAAGCTTCCGCCAAGCCGAAGCCTTCGACCCACCATTCCGGGGATGTAGTCGGCTACCGTCCTCTTCTCGGGGTTATTGAAGAGGGTATTCAAAAGAGAAAAAGGAGTCATCCCTTATACGAACCTTCACTTGGTCCTCAGCCCCCAGTTCAGCCTCTTCATGATATCACAGAGGAGGATACTGAGTTCGCACTCTCTCCGCACCCGTCTGAAAATCCTACCGTTACTCAGATTGATCGTCCTGGCTTGGCTCGTAATCCATTTGCGGGTCATCCTGATCTGGATCCAAGTTCCCATGATATTACTTTTGACGAGGTTACCGGTGAGCACCTTCTTCCCCTCAATCCCATGGTACGGGTGCTTGATGAGGCCAAGTCCTTAGATCTCGATTTACTTACTACTCGGATAGTTACCATGGGAGAGGAGGCCAAGGCTAACATTGATCGGGTGGCAGAGGAGACTAGGAAGCTGATGGGGCATCATGCCCGGCTGGTTAAGGCTGGAGAGGAGATTGGGAGTGCCAACATTCGACTACGATTGATGGTTTCGGACCAGGCCAAACAACTTGCTGATCAGGCCATTCAGATTTCTCAGCATGAGGCTGCCTCCGGGCGGTTGAGGAAGACTATGGAGGAGGCTAGTAAGGCGGAATTGCGGAAGATGGAGGCTGCCTGCAAGGAGCAGATAAATATGGCCATCTCGACAGTGGACGAGGTTCGGAGGGCGGATCTCGAGCAGGTAGAGGAGCTGTCGGGGAAGCTTGAAGCTGTAGAGCTTGCTCAGGTCAGGCTAAAGGAGGATATGGAGGTGATGAGGAGGTCCCTTCAGGCTGACTGCTCGCGATACCGACTGGAGAGGGATGCTGCCATTGCAAGGCTATCGGTTTCTGAGGCTCGTATGAGAGAGTTTGAGGAAAATGAGGGGATGATGGATGATATGCTGCAGGATATGTACTTTCGCATTTGGAAGCAGGGCAGCTTATCTTGGATGGACGACTACCCCCGGGTTATGGCTAGGATTTACCTCAGGGCTTTAGAGGAGGCCAAGGCTGAGGCGGATAAGGAGGGTGGAGCGGCCTTTAGGATGGATGCGGTAACCGCTCAGTTCACCAAGGAGGAGAAGATAGCGGTGAAGGAGGGGATGCGGTTGTTTGCAGCTGAGGAGGCAGGCGTGGAAGTAGGGGATGACGACCAAGATGATCAAGGGGAAGTTGCTGGTAACCTTTTCTTCTTTAGTTTCTTCTTTTGTTAACTCTGTTTGCTCATCACTAATGATTCCGTTCTCTGACCGAACAGGTGGGCAACAGGATAAGGTCAATACTCCGACGCAGCCGGCTCCTTGATTGGACTTGGAAAATTCTTTTTGTGGACTTGACATGGTTGTATATGTTAGTCTTAAAACAGTAGAGTAACTCTTAGGTTGTAATTTTTGCTACTTGTAATAAATAGCTCTATTCTTGATGTGTAATTCTTTAACTTAAGCTGATTTTGTTGTCTTTTGAATGTTTTTGCTATTTTGACATGTCGTATGAGAAATATAGCTATGCATATTCTTGTAATTAAATTGTGTTTGATGTCATAATTTCATGACTTGCAATGTTAGCGTGAGGTATGAATAAATTATAGTCATATATGAAAGAAGGAAATACCGCCCTTTATATTTTGCTTGTAGATGGCAGCTTTGACTATCCTGTGTGACCGAGTAAGGGACGCGGTCCAGTATCTTGTTGTGAGTATCTGCTTCTATTAGCGAGCGTCTCTTGTTCTGTGTCCTGTACTTCAGGGATTGTTACAGAGGATAGGAGAAAAGTTTCTTAAGTAAAATTGAAATATGTGAAATAGTAAAACTTCCAATCACGGAAGGCCTTCGATGTGCTTAAGTTCATGGCAAACGGGCTTTGTAGTCACTTTCCCTAGCTGTGGGTCTTGGAGACATTTGTCACCCATCTTACGCCTCCGCGGGGAGTTAATTCTTTTTTACCACAACCGCACTTAAGACACATCGGAGCCGAGATCGCGCACAATAACTACCCGGGCCATTATGGCCCGTATTCGTGGGTATTATTCGATTTACTGTGGCCGGCTAGCGTGGGTGCCGATCGTCAACCGTGAACTGCCCCTGGCTGGCTGCACCTTATGTTGGGGCTTATAGTCGGTTCACAGTTGCCGGCGAGCCGAACGCCGTAATGAGCTGCCTCGGCTATAATCGGCCTTCTCGGTGGCTTATAATCGGCTCATTACAGTTGGCTTTAAGGGCCGTCGCGAGCAATGAGTTAACCCGCAGCAGAGGGATGCCAGAGTGAAAGTGTCTCATTGGCGAGGGCATAGATTCGCATAGTACCTGTTAGGTCTTGTCCAGATGAAGTTATGCTGTGGAGTGCCTCGAATTGAAATGCTGTATGCACAGGATTTTGTCCAACAGAAAAGGATAAAGTTAACAAGCAGCCAAGATATAAAGGAACAAGTTAAAAAAGAGACAAGGTTTTTTAAAGTGGTTCGGCACGAAAATGCCTACGTCCACTGATTCTCTTTGTTAATTCACTTCATATGGGCAATACAAGTTAAGAAAAGTATCGACAGAGGTGTTGGATGTTCCATGCCCTCTAGAACACCTCTCCGTCCACTGTTGACAAAATATAAGCTCCGTTGTGGAGATCTTTATGAATTACATATGGTCCATCCCAGATTGGGTCTAGCGCTCCGGGGCGAGGGAAGATTCGCTTGAGGACAAGATCCCCTTCTTGTAAGGTACGATGCTTGACTTTGGAGTTGTATTGTGCCGCCACTTTTTGTTTGTGGGCTGCTGCTTTAAGGATTGCATCATTTCTTCTCTCCTCAACTAGATCCAAAGACATGTGAAGGAGTTCTTCGTTCTCTTCTGGGTTATAGTGGATCCTACGGTGGGAAGGCACAATGGTTTCAACTGGGAGCATAGCCTCCGATCCGTATGCCAAAGAGAAAGGAGTGTGCCCCGTCGATGTTCTGAAAGATGTGCGATAGGCCCATAGTGCCGTAGGAAGTTCGTCCACCCAAGCGCCCTTTGACTTTTCGAGCTTCTTTTTTATTAGAGTTTTCAGAATTTTGTTGACGGCTTCGACTTGTCCGTTTTCCTGGGGATACGCTACGGATGAGAAGCTTTTGTGAATTCCGTGCTCTTGGCACCAGTTGGCGAATTCCTCGCTGTCAAACCGAAGCCCATTGTCTGATATGATTTTGAGTGGGACTCCGTACCGGAGTATCTTTTTTGCTAATGTTTGCCCTCCGGTGTGATCTCCGCAGCTTCCCTGATGAATGTTGAATAAGATTTCCTTGGCTTCCCTCCCAGCGATACACCTTAATAACGGGTTAGAGAATCCGCGCCGATAGAGGATGTCTTCTTGTATTATGTAGCGGGAGGCTTTCCTCAAGATTTTCTTGACTTCGTTGCGCCCGTTGGGTAGTGTGCCACTTTGTAGGTAGTCTCGGATGGGAGTCATCCAAGTTGCTTCTTCGGTTGCAGCTATCAGATTTACTTGCTCAAAACTTGGGGTCAGTTGCTTTGAGATGGTTACTGCTCCGAAGATGGCGATGTCTCTCATACTTGCTTGCTTTGCCAATTCATCGGCCTCTTGGTTCTCTTCCCGAGGGATGTGTTTGACTAAGTAGTGGTCCAATCGACTGAGAAGTAACTTGGTCTTCTTTAAATATGCTATGAGTCGTTCTTCTCGAGCTTGGAATTCTCCTAGTATTTGATTAACAATAAGTTGAGAATCGCTGTGAAGACACAAAGAATTGGCTCCGATTTCTACGACAAGTTCTAGTCCGGCTATCACTGCTTCATATTCTGCGTCGTTGTTGGTGGCAGCGAACTCCAACCTTATAGCATAGTGCAGTTTGTTTCCCCTGGGAGTGATTATTACCACTCCTGCCCCCGAGCCTTGTTCGTTCGATGCACCATCCACAAAGAGATTCCACTTGATGTCTTCTGCTATTTCCAATTGCTCCTTATCTTCGTTGGTAGTGAATTCTGCAATGAAATCAGCCATGGCTTGTCCCTTGATGGCGGTGCGAGGGTGATAGGTGATATCATACTGACTTAGTTCGATGCACCATTTAAGTAGTCGCCCAGAAGTGTCAGGACGGTGGAGTACCTGCCTCAGCGGCTGATCGGTCAGAACTTTGATGGAATGGGACTGGAAGTAGTGACACAGTTTCCGGGATGTGATTAGTAAACAGTATGCTAGCTTCTCAAGTTTAGGATATCTGGCTTCTGCCCCCGTAAACCCCTTACTGACGAAGTAAACTGGCCGCTGCGTGCGGTTGTCTTCCCTTACCAAGGCAGCGCTTAGGGCGTGAGATGACACAGCAAGGTATAGGTATAATTCTTCGTCTTCGCTTGGAGTCGAGAGTACCGGTGGTTTCTAGAGGTGTTCGATTAAGTTAAGGAAAGCGGTCAGGCATTCGTCGGTCCATTCGAACTTTCCTTTGTCTTTCTTTAGAGCTTCGAAAAAGGGGACACACTTGTCCGTTGCTTTGGAGATGAATCGGCTTAGGGCGGCCACTTTTCCGTTCAGGCTTTGCATTTCCTTCCGAGTGGAAGGTATCTTGATATCCCTTAGTGCTCGGACTTGTTCAGAGTTTGCTTCAATCCCTCTGGCATGGACGATGAATCCTAAGAACTTTCCTGATGACACTCCGAAGGAGCATTTTAGAGGATTCAACTTCATTCCATACTGTCGAAGTACTTGAAACATCTCGCCTAGGTGGCTTACGTGATCGTCGGCTTTCCTTGACTTTACCAGCATGTCATCCACGTATACTTCCATAGTTTGCCCTATTAGCCCCGCAAACATCTTGTTGACGAGGCGCTGGTAGGTGGCTCCTGCATTTTTAAGTCCGAAGGGCATTACCTTATAGCAGTATAAACCCCGGTCGGTGATGAAACTAGTGTGGTCTTGGTCGGGAGCATGCATAGGAATTTGGTTATACCCTGAGTATGCGTCCATAAAAGATAAGAGCTCGTGCCCGGCTGTGCTGTCTACAAGCTGGTCGATTCGGGGAAGTGGGAAGCAATCCTTTGGGCAAGCGTCGTTTAGGTTGGAAACGTCAATGCATGTTCGCCACTTCCCATTAGCCTTCTTTACCAGTACTGGGTTAGCGATCCATTCCGGGTAGACGGCTTCTCGTATGAAGTCATTGGCGAGCAGATTCTTTACTTCTTCATCGAGGGCTGCTAACCGCTCTGCCCCCATACTTCTCTTTTTTTGTTTTACGGGCGCCTTGGTAGGATCAATGTTTAATACGTGGCATGCTATGTCGGGGGAGATTCCGGTCATGTCAGCGTGTGACCATGCGAATACATCCAAGTTGTGGCGGAGAAAATCGATGAGTTGTTCCTTCAACTCTGCTTTTAGTTGGGACCCAATTTTCAACAGTCTACTTGAGTCGTGCTTGTCTACAGATATAAACTCCATAGCCCTGCAGGCTCGACAGTGGCCTCCTCCTCTCTGTCCCTGGGGTCTAATTCATTGAAAGGGTCGCTGGTATATCGAAGAGAAGGGGCTTTCTTTAGTTGCTATGCTTCTAGACTTTTCGTGCAGAGGGCAACCTCTACACCCTTCCCTTTATCCTTCCTGTGGTTGTTGCGAAGTTTAGTCACATAGCAGTCTCGAGCAACGTCTTGGTCTCCTTCTACTTCCCCTACTCCATTGTCCGTTGGAAATTTCATCTTTAGGCACCATGGGGCTAGGACAATTTCGAAGTCAGACAGGGATGTCCTTCCTAAGAAGGCATTGTAGGCCGAATGGTTCTCTATCAGCACAAACGTTTGTTTCCGTACAACGGAGCGGGGATGGCTTCCAATCTCAACAAAGAGGTCCAGTTGCCCGAGGGGCATCTTCGCATCTCCAGTGAAACCATGTAGTGGTTTATCGCAGGGAGACACATCCTTCATTGATAATTTCATTTTGTCGAATGCATGTTTGAACAGGATGTTTACTGAGCTTCCAGTGTTTACTAGGATTCGGTAAACTTCGGCGGGACCGAGTCGGGCAGAGATAACCATGGGATCCATGTGAGGGTATTGCCTTCCTTCTAGGTCACGCTTACCGAATGTGATGTCATTACTGTCTTTCCGCTTTGGGTGGCGCTCTTCTATGATCGAATTGACACAGTCTTTATTGTCCCTAAGCGACTTTCCATATCTTTCCATCTCTTTCCAGCTTCTGTCTGCGATGTGCGGTCCTCCCGAGATGGTATGGACCACTATCTTCTCTTGACTAGAGCTGCTAGTGTTGCGGTTTCCTCTGCCGATCTCCGGTGAGGATGGCCCTGGGTTCTCATTGGCAGGAGCTGGAGTCCTGTCCTGACCTTTTACATAACGTTCCAGTTTCTTCCTTCTGATGTGTTCCTCAATCAAGTCCCGGAGATGATGGCATTCATTGGTATCATGCCCATGAGATTCGTAGAAACGGCAGAACTTTCCAGACTTCTGCGCGTTATCTGATTCCTTCTTGTATGGTGGGCGTTTGTATCTAACTTCGCCTTGGGTGGCAAGGAAGATATTTTCGACGGTCTCGTTCAAAGGAGTGTAAGTGTCGAATCTCGGTCCAGGCCGATATATGCGCTTTTCTCCCTTCTTGCCCCCAGCATTGTCTCCGGAATCATTTCTTCGAACGTCCCTTGCTACAGCAGGGGTGTTGCTGTGAGTTGCCTTATTTTGCTGTCCTGACTGCCCCTCAACGGCAGCATCCTCAAGCCTCATATATTTCCCGGCTTCATGGAAGAAATCGGGTAAAGTAGCTGGTTTTTCTTTCGTCAACCTTCTAGCAAATTTAGTGTCCGGATGCACACCACTACAGAGGGCCATTAGGATAAGCTTCTCATCGGCATCTTGGACCGCGGCTGCTGCGGCATTGAATCGGGTTAGGTATTGTTGCAGTTTCTCTCCAGGTTTCTGTTTGACGCTGGATAAGGAATAAGCGTCCTTAGGTTGTTCCACATGGAAGCAGAACTGACTGATAAACTTTTCTTTCAACATTTCCCACGAGCTTCTTGCCCCCAGCATTGTCTCTGGAATCATTTCTTCGAACGTCCCTTGCTACAGCAGGGGTGCTGCTGTGAGTTGCCTTATTTTGCTGTCCTGACTGCCCTTCAACGGCAGCATCCTCAAGCCTCATATATTTCCCGGCTTCATGGAAGAAATCGGGTAAAGTAGCTGGTTTTTCTTTCGTCAACCTTCTAGCAAATTTAGTGTCCGGATGCACACCACTACAGAGGGCCATTAGGATAAGCTTCTCATCGGCATCTTGGACCGCGGCTGCTGCGGCATTGAATCGGGTTAGGTATTGTTGCAGTTTCTCTCCAGGTTTCTGTTTGACGCTGGATAAGGAATAAGCGTCCTTAGGTTGTTCCACATGGAAGCAGAACTGACTGATAAACTTTTCTTTCAACATTTCCCACGAGCTGATGGATCCCTGGGGTAGATGACAGAACCAGGAGGTAGCGAGATCTGCTAAGAAGAGTGGAATGCATTTGCACAGTACTCCCTCTGTCGCTCCACTCATGAGCATATGTTGTGTGTACCTCTGTAAGTGTACAACGGGGTCGGAGGTTCCTTTGTAAGGTTCCATTGTTGGCATCTTCCATTCTCGGGGAGTGATAGCAATTTCGATATTGCGGGCGAAAGGGCTGGTTACCCTAACGCATATCCCTCGATCTCTTTGCTCCCGTTGGACGCACTCTCTGAATAAGTGTGTCATCCTTTCATCAGAATTTGGAGCAGATAGAAATGAGTTTGGTTCTGTTCTGTGGGATTGATTCCGTCCAGATGACCTGTAGGGATGGTATCGTCTATCATTCCTCATATTTTCCAATGGCTGCATTTGATCTTCTGGGAGCATGCTAGGGTCAGCTACAGTTGGCCCTTGCCTTGATCTTCCCCTGCTGGGTTCTGATCTAAGCACTTTCTCGGGTCCAACTTCGGGCTGGACTCTAGCTCGGCCCCGTTCACTGGCGTTTCCGTGGTTAGGCAGTATTACGGGCTCAGCTACAGTTGACTTTCGTCCGGTACCTCCCCTGTTGGGTTCGGTACCAAACGTTTCCTCAGGCCTAACTTCGGGTTGTGCTCGATCTCGGCTCCTACCATGGCTACTTCTGCCGTTAGCTCCTTCGAAGAAGGAAGACCTTTGTTGTCTCTGAGATCCTCCAGACTGGGACTCGCCCCATGATTCAGTGTTGCGGTTGGATTCTTCAGCATCCCTTAAGCGTGACATGAGATGGTCCACCAAGGCTTCCTGCTGGGATGTGAAGCGGTTAGTTACTTCGACCACAACCCTGCCTAAATCTACCCTAGTAATTGTTGCGGGCTGTTCTGTAGCAGGAGGGGTCGGATTAGCCTGTCCTTCATTTGTTACTGCTACTGGAGGAGGACGATTTACTTGATTCGTGATAGATGGATCTGGAAGACTGCTGGATGCGATGTTTTTTCCTTTGTTAACATCTTTTCTTGGTTTGGGAGGCATATTTTCCAAGTGGCGAACAAAGCTGTTAGGAAAAATGTTAAGTGGATGAAGCTGAAGCTTCGAGCTTCTAGTTCTCAGTGAAAGCACCAAAAATATTTGCACAAAAAATGGAAAAACACCTCAAAGTCGTAGGATTTAGTAGATCTTATGTTGTTCTTAGTGATTTGGGTGATTTATGCAAATATATGAAAAGCAAGGGCTAAACTGTAAAAAGACACGCAGATTTATAGTGGTTCAGCCAGAATGTGCCTACGTCCACTTTATATGTTATTTCTCTTCTCTTCTTTAGATTACAAGTACAAAGCTTTGATACCAGTAAAAGAAAGTTGTTTGAAAATTCTCTCCGTGCTTGAGCTCTCAAACTTGTCCCCCATTGTTGTACTCCTGCCCCTCTATTTATAGAGTGAGGCTGGGGACAGGGGTCTTGGATGTATATAGCTGCTGGCAGGCCTGGGCTGATGTGATCTGTTCTGACAGAGCTGGCCCGGTATCACTCTGGGTCGGTATTGCTTGGAAGTGCAGTTTGGACTTGTAGTGCTTGGACCGGTGGTGGGATGGTGAGGTTGGTCCGGTGGTTGGTTCGGTGAGGTGTGTTGGGTTCGATCCGGTAGTACTTGGACCGGTGTTGAGTTGGTGCTTGGTTCGGCAGGGGATGGAGGTAGGTTGATTCGGTAGAGCTTCGTTCGATGGTGAATGGATGGGACTTGGTTCGGTGGTGTTGGACCGGCAGGGCTTTGGAGGGTGTGTTGGTCCGGCATTGTTTTGGAGAGGTGTGTTGGTCCGGTTGTGCCTTCCTTTCTTTTGGCTCGGTAGGGGCGAAAACGCACCCAACACCTATACCTCTGAACAAAATGGATTAGCTGAGAGGAAACACAGACATATAGTAGAAACTGGTCTCACATTACTTGCTCAAGCTTAACTACCAATGAAGTTTTGGCCTGATGCCTTTGCAACTATAGTCTATTTAATCAATAGACTACCTACAAAGGTAATGCAGGACAAAACACCAATGGAAATCTTGCTTAATGAGAGGCCAGAGTATCAAAACCTTAGAACTTTTGGATGTTTGTGTTTCCCTCATCTAAGACCATACAATTCACATAAATTAAATTTTAGATCTACACCATGCATCTTTCTAGGCCATGGTGTAAATAAGAAAGGATATAAATTCTTAGATGGTAATGGAAAGTTATTTGTCTCAAGACATGTTGTGTTCAATGAACATGTGTTTCCATTTGCAACACAACATGTAAAAACTACTCAGAAACTGTATAATCCGAGTGTATCCATACCACCCATACCTGTGCATGATAACCATCAGAGATCATCTCACATTTAAGAGAAAGGAATAAGTTCAGACACTCAATATATACAACACAACAGTGAATAAAGTCATACTCAATCTGAACAGTCACAAAAAACGGTCAATCTCCAACAGTCTCAAGCAATCATCAAATTAACAGCAGAGACGACAGTCATGATCAAAATACATAACAAACTTCAATCACCCAGCATGAATCAGAAGTCAGGGGACATCCAATGATAACAAGATCCAAGAGTGGAATCTTTAAACCAAAACTATATGCTACATGTACAACAGATGAAGAACTAGAGACTCTTGAACAAGCTCTCAGCAATGAAAATTGAAAAAATGCAATGCAAGAGGAGTACAGTGCACTGATGAAAAACAAAACTTGGAATCTTGTATCACCACCAAATCATAAAGGCATAATTGGATGTAAGTGGACTTACAAGTTAAAGAAAAATCCAGATGGAACTATACAAAGATATAAAGCAAGGCTAGTTGCAAAAGGCTACACTTAACAATGTGGATTTGATTTCAATGAGACATTTTCACCAATGGTAAAACCAACTACCATAAGGGTAATTCTAACCATAGCTCTACATAAAGGATGGGATGTCAGGAAATTAGATGTAAACAATGCTTTCCTAAATGGTGAACTTCAAGAAGAAGTCTACATGCAGCAGCCACCGGGTTTCATTCAACCAAAGAATAATACAATGGTATGCAAGCTAAATAAAGCCATATATGGACTAAAACAAGCTCCAAGAGTATGGTTTGACAAACTAAAGGCAACTCTTATGAAACTAGATTATTAACAAGCCAAGTTTGACACTTCACTGTTGATCAAAAACCACAGCAATAAATTAACATATATCTTAGTCTATGTTGATGACTTCATCATTACAAGGGATAGTAAAGAAGAAATCAACTATGTAATTCATTATCTTGAGAAGCAGTTCTCCATCAAAGATCTGGGCATACTTAATTATTTCTTAGGTATAGAAGTTAACAAATTATCAGAGACAGAGATACATCTATGTCAAAGGAAGTATATAAAGGAAATACTCATCAAAGCAAAAATGCAGGAAGCAAAGTCCTTGCCAACACCTATGATTAGTAACTTGCATTTATCAAGACACAAGGGTGACACAATAACTCATGACAAAGAGTATAGAAGTATTGTTGGAGCTCTACAATATGTAACTATCACCAGACCAGAGATATCTTTTAGTGTCAAAAAAGTATGTCAGTATATGCATCAGCCTCTAGACGAACATTGGAAGGCAGTAAAAAGAATTTTGAGATATCTAAATGGTACTCTAGACTATGGATTAACTATGAAATCAAGCAAACAGTTAGCAATTACTGACTATGCTGATGCTGACTGGACATCAGACCCTGATGATCGAAGATCAACCTCGGGGTACTGTATTTATCTGGGTGAAAATCCCATCTCATTATGCTCAAAGAAGCAGCCTACGGTATCCAGATCAAGTACAGAATCTGAATACCGCAGTCTTGCCAGCAGTACAGCAGAAGTAATGTGGGTAGAATCTCTCCTCAGTGAACTACAAATTCATACTAGCAAAAAGGCAGTGATTTGGTGTGATAATTTAAGTGATGTATCATTATCAGCTAATCCAATATTGCATAAAAGGACAAAACACATGGAACTAGACTTGTACTTCGTGAGAGAACGAGTAAATCAAAACAAAATAGAAATAAATCATATACCTGCTCCTTACCAAAGGGCAGATATACTTACTAAAGCTTTATTTACCCAAAATTTTTGTCGATTCAGAGATGAGCTGAAAGTCAGAAGCCTCGGCAACAGAACTGACACCAGCACTTCACGTCAGAAGCCAAATCGATCTATGATAATCAGCAACATCTCGAATCAGAAGGAAAAACGTCTTGAATCAAAAGGCAAAACACCTCAAAATGGTAGTTTGGTGAACATAATCCCTCAGTAGAAGCCAAATCAGGATTCAGTCTCAAATGTATCTACAAATCAGTAGTCAGAAATACAGATCTGAGAGCAACTTCAGATCTGCAGATCGATATGGACTTATTATCCCAGATTAACTAGATCTATCACTGATGAAAGACGAATCTTTGCTCAATTTGAGAGCTCGATTGACTCTTGCTGCTGAAGATTTTGGCAATTTATTATTATCAGAGAGCATAACAGTGAAGATCGGAGTTTCAGGGTACGAGAGAGGAAGCCCTAGATCGATTTGAAGGGGGCAAATGAGAGAATGGAAGACACGGCAGATAAAAGATAATATATATTAGTTTAAAAGGGGCATTATTGTAATTTTTCAGTTACGGCTGTGTCATTCTGTTGTAGCCAAAGTCTGTACAAAGTCTGTATAAATACATTGTATTTGTATAGCTTGTAATTGCTGTGTAACAAAAGCAAGTGATAAAATACTCATTTCTTCAACTTCTTAACTAAATGAAACATCATTACAGTTATAGGGCACGCTCTTTGCTTGAGCATGCTTGAATATATGACAAGCCAAACTAGAAGCAAATTCAACAAAACTGCACATAACAGCTTGAAATTTTATTTTCCTCTAATTAAGGTCCTAATCTCATTAAGCATGCGTGAACATCAATTTAAATGATTTGATGAGATTTAATTCCTATCCAAATCTGAAGCAACTTATAATATACTTCTGTGCCTACCTGAGTTGCTACAAAGACTAAATAGTAAGTTTGACCATGCATGAATAGCGATCCTATTCACGTAGCTTCTCTGCCCACTACTGTTGCCTTGTATCCGAAACTAAAGCAGTTATATATACACTGCTTGCATAACATTGAAACCCGAAGTCGCCAAGTAACAATTGGACCTGCGAGCTTGAAGTTGTAAGCCGAGGTATACCTTTGCAATTTGAATGGTAGCAAACTGGTCCCTAAAACATTATTCTGAACATGTAATCTTTGGGCCTTGGTGAAAATTAAAAGCTTTCTTGCTATTTTAAAGTAGTGCATGAAAACTAGTTAATTCAAGTCATATTAGAATCAATATATTACTTTCTGCCATTTGATACCATTGTATTTAGTAATTGAATTCTGAATTGCCTTTTTGCTGTTTAAGTTCTTTGTTTCCTTTTGTCCTAATGACAGACTGCATTAGCTCCAGATTGGAAAATGTGGGATTAATCGACATAATTTTGTATACAATTCTTATAGGGAATAAAGAAGTGGTTGATGATGCTACCACTGATTTGTGGTTAACCAGGTACTATTTAAATTTTAAACATAACTAATTGAGTAAGAGTTGATGATGCTACCACTAATAAGTTTATAAAAACTAATTGAGTAAGAGTTAAAAGTCATTCTATTTATAAAAGATCATTAAGTTTTGAATCATGTCTATCAATTTTTTTTAAAAGTTGATTTCAAATAAAAGATGTGCCTGGATAAAGGGATATGACTACTGGAGATTGTATAAAGTTGATTCACTTGTGCTCTTCAATTGTTGACTCCTAGCATCAATAGTGTCCACACTACAGTAATTGGAGATTATTAAACAAAAGCATTTTCATGCAATTTAGTAACTTAAAATCTAGAATATAAACCTTGTTTTATCAGTTTAATTGTTGTCAACTTCATTCATTAGTTGTGGAGTTATCGTTGGTTATGGGAGTTTGGAATGCTTATTTCAAACTTAGTTAAATGAATTAATGCTTATTCTGTTCTATGTCTAATATTAAAATCTTAGCTGACATTCTAACCTTTTGAATTATTAATGGTTTGCCAATTTTGAGTTTTGATCTATCCAATCTAAAGTTGAATGGTTGGTTTCAGTTGGTAGAAATGACAATAAGTGTTGTAACTTTCTAGTAGTATAGAAAACCAAACTACGAATGCACACGTGTGAATGACAACTTTTGCATACAAAGGAAAATAGTTTTGAACCAGTGTGGGATATACGAAGAGCTCTTCTGGAAGCATATGTGACTTGAATGTATTTATAAAAATGAATTGAGATAAGTTATCTTCGGTTCAGATGTTATTACAATGCTCAACAATTCTCATCCGCCGATCTCCTCTCTTTCAATCTGAGCCCTTCATTTTTTGGCTAATGCTTTTGGGCCTCCAGCCCACATTGTTATATTATAAATAGAACATCCTTGTAACCGTAGTTTTTATCAATTACAATAATTCTCTACTGTAAACAAAGTATCAAATAGAATAAAGAGATTATTCTTTTCTTTTTAATCTTGAATCATATTCTCTGTTCTCATTTTCTCTTTATGGTATCAGAGCATCAATTAGCTTAACAGCTTCTCATCATCTCAAAAAAGTGAGATCTGATAATTCTTCATCAGAGAACTTTCATCACTTGAAGAATTTCATACCCATCAGTTAAGATATCATCACTTGGGTATCAACAGTTGCCCTGCCAAGTTTCTACACTGGCTGCACACTGTTCTTTTGCAATCAAGACATTCAAAATTTTTTCAGAAATCAGATTCAAGAAGTCAGAAAACAGATTCAAGAAACCAGAAAACAGATCTCATCAAATCAAGGGCAGTGCCACGCCAAGATCCATCAGAAAGAAGCTTCCTCATCTAGACTTGGCTGCATCATACCTGTTATCTTCAGTCTTTTCCTCATTCCTGAATCCTTTTCTAAAATTTTCTTTTATCTTCTGAATCAAGAATCATCAATATGGCAGATGATCAGTCAGCAGTATCTGGCAATGACAACAATGATCAGCAAGCTGATGCAACAGGAAAACTAATCAAGACTGTTACAAGTCCTCAAAGCCAACTGATCACTGTACACTTAGACGAAAACAACTACTTGCTGTGGAAATTGCAAGTTGAAACTGCAATTCAGGGATATGGTCTTGAAGGCTTTCTTCTTGGGACAATACCAACTCCACCAAAATGCATTACTGAAGGAGAAAACAGAATTGTTAGCAATGAAAACTATATCAAACATCACAGGCAAGATAGATTGATATGCTCATGGCTTCTATCATCAATAAACACAAATCTTTTGTCACATGTTATAGGATGCAAATCTGCAAGTGAAATATGGTCTACAATAGAGAAAGTGTTTAACACACAATCTGCAGCCAAGGTTATGTATCACAAGAGACAGTTGCAAAGCATTAGAAAAGACAACTGTTCAATGAGAGAGTATCTATACAAGATCAAGAACATTTGTGATCTTCTTGAAGCTGCAGGACACAAAGTGTCTGACTCAGAACAAATCTTAACCATTCTAAATGGTTTAAGTGATGATTATGAAGCAGTGGTCGCTGTTATTTCCTCTAACAAAGTTTTACCATCTATCGATGATGTTCATTCTATTCTACAAGCCCATGAGGCAAGACTTGACAACAAAAAGCCCCAAGAATCAGATTTTGCAATCAATTATACAGTCAATGCCAAAAGCAGAAATCAAAGTAACAACAAAGGTGAAACATCATCACAAAGAGGAAATCATTCCAACAGATCAAGGGGAAGAGACAATTATTCTTGCATAATTTATTAAGAGTACCAAAGATCAAGAAAAATCTCATAAGTGTGTCTCAATTTGCTAATGACAACAAGGTTTACTTTGAATTTTACCCTAAATACTGCCTTGTTAGAGACATACTGACTAAAGATATTTTATTGCAGGGTGATGCTGAAAAAGGCCTTTATAGATTTAAATCTATCAGCCACTCAAGTCCCACAAAAAGGGAAATCTGTTGTAATCAATGTGAAAAGACAAACTGCAATAGAGTTTTTGATCTTTGGCACTACAAACTTGGTCATCCAAGTGTAAAAATTGTTAAACAAATTCTTACTGAAAACTGTATATCTTATGATGATGTTTCTCTTCCTTATGTATGCACACACTGTCAAATGGGTAAGAGTCATAAATTACCATTTAATGATTCCTTAACCAAATACTCTAAACCCCTTGAACTCATTGCTACTGATCTCTGGGGACCAGCACCAATATGTACAGATTATGGATATAAATACTATATATCTTTTGTTGATGCACACACAAGACACACTTGGATATACTTCTTAAAGAATAAATCTGAAACACACAATGTTGTGATCAGATTTATTACTATGGTTGAAAAACAACTAAATTCTCATGTTAAAGTTATTCAATCTGATGGTGGAACTGAATACAAAACCCTTAAGGATTACTTTGAAAAAAGGGGAATAATTCATAGAACCACATGTCCCTACACATCTGAGCAAAATGGTCTAAGTGAAAGAAAGCATAGACACATTGTTGATTCAGGGCTCAGCCTATTAGCTCATGCTAACTTACCTCTAAAATTCTGGCCTGAAGCATTCAATACTGCAGTCTATCTCATAAATAGACTGCCAACCAAAATTTTAGAAAATATAAGTCCCATTGAAAAACTACAAGGTGTCAAACCAGATTATCACAATCTAAAAACTTTTGGATGTCTATGCTTTCCATACTTGAGACCATATAATAGTAATAAGTTAAACTTTAGGTCAAAGCCATGCACTTTTCTTGGGTACACTACTAATCAAAAAGGATATAAATGCCTTGATGACAATGGAAGATTGTTCATTAGTAGACATGTTGTTTTCAATGAAAGTATTTTTCCCTTTAAGGATTCTAAAGTGAAAACAACAAGCAAAGTTTACAATCCACATGTTTTCATACCTGAGTTGCCCATATATTATGAGAATGAGAATTCAGCAGAGGTAAGGAGGACTACTGACGATCACCAGAATCCATCAGTGCCTGACCAACAAGATCATGAGTGGACAGATGATCTCAGTCATGTCAGTCACTCACCTGCACAACCATCAAACACAAATGAAAATGAGCAACAACAAGACTACTCAAGTATTAACTCTAATCAAGGCAGGACAGAAGACTTACCTCACACTGAAGTCTCTGTCAGACCAAGTCATCCTATGATAACAAGAGCCAAAAGTGGCATCTTCAAACCAAAAGCTTATATGGCCAACTCAAATACAGATGAGCCAACCTCTTATGAACAAGCTGCAAAAAACAACGACTGGAAGACAGCAATGAATGAAGAGTATAATGCTCTTATAAAGAACAGAACATGGAATCTTGTATGTCCACCAGCAAACAAAAACATTGTAGGTTGTAGATGGACATACAGGATAAAGAAAAATCCAGATGGCACCATAAGTAAATATAAAGCTAGACTGGTGGCCAAAGGGTACACCCAACAGTATGGATTTTATTTCACAGAAACCTTTTCTCCAGTTGTTAAGCCTACAACTATAAGGCTCATTCTCTCTATTGCTCTATATAAAGGTTGGAATATAAGGCAGTAAGATGTCAACAATGCATTCCTAAATGGAATTTTGGAAGAAGAAATTTACATGGAACAACCACCTGGCTATGAGCAAGATAAAAATCTCGTGTGCAAGTTGAATAAGGCAATTTATGGCCTTAAACAAGCACCAAGAGTATGGTTTGATAGACTGAAATCAACCTTAATGGCAATAGGATATCAGTCCACCAAATCAGATACTTCCTTGTTTATAAAACTTACACAATTATCAACCATCTATATATTAATCTATGTTGATGATCTGATTATTACAGGTGATAATCAGGATGAAATAGACAAGATCATTTGCTATCTAAACAAGCAATTTTCAATTAAAGACCTTGGGCATCTCAGTTATTTTCTGGGCATTGAAGTGAACAAAACATCAAAGTCAGAGATAATACTGAGTCAAAGAAAGTACATATCTGAACTACTTGCAAAAACAAATATGGATGGAGCTAATGCTATGTCTACTCCAATGATAAGCAATCAGAATTTATCTAAAAACAGGGGAGAAGCCATAGACAACATTAAACAATATAGAAGTGTTATAGGAGCATTACAGTATGCTACTATAACACGACCTGATATTGCATTCAGTGTTAACAAACTCTCTCAATTTATGCAGAATCCACTAGACGAGCACTGGAAGGCAGCCAAGAGGATTCTCAGATACTTAAAAGGGACTATGAATCATGGATTATCAATTAAAGCCAGCAACAATCTTAACATAACAGGATATGCAGATGCTGACTGGGCTACAGATCCAGATGACAGGAAATCTGTCACTGGATACTGTATATTCATTGGAGGAAACTTAATATCATGGAGTTCAAAAAAGCAACCAACAATTTCAAGGTCTAGTACAGAAGCAGAGTACAGGAGTGTAGCAAGTGCCGTTGCCGAAATAATGTGGTTGCAATCACTATTAAAGGAACTACATCTAGACTCAAATATCAAGACAACACTTTGGTGTGACAATCAAAGCACAGTTTACATGGCAGCAAATCCTATACTACATTCAAGGACCAAACACATTGAAATCGACCTATATTTTGTTCGAGATCAAGTGTTCAAAGGGAAGTTGCAAATTAACCACATACCTGCTGCCTATCAGAAGGCAGATACACTTACCAAACCTCTGTCAAGAAAGAACTTCGAAAAGTTCAGATCTGAACTAGGAATTAAGGAAAGTGATGTCACTTCTCAACTCGTATCATCCGACTCTTCTCAAAGGAACAAGCTGAAGGGGAATCAGTCTCAAAGCTTCAACCTTTCTATTGAATCAGATACTCAAGACTACTCAAGCTCTCTAAAAATACAGCAGAATAACTCAATTCAGATGAAGAGAGGAAAGAGAACTGAATATAGCTCAAATCGTCTCACAAACCCTAACCCTAAAGACATCGGGATAGGGTTCGAGAGGGGGAAAAATGAATTGAGATAAGTTATCTTCGGTTCAGATGTTATTACAATGCTCAACAATTCTCATCCGCCGATCTCCTCTCTTTCAATCTGAGCCCTTCATTTTTTGGCTAATGCTTTTGGGCCTCCAGCCCACATTGTTATATTATAAATAGAACATCCTTGTAACCGTAGTTTTTATCAATTACAATAATTCTCTACTGTAAACAAAGTATCAAATAGAATAAAGAGATTATTCTTTTCTTTTTAATCTTGAATCATATTCTCTGTTCTCATTTTCTCTTTATTTATACGTTAACTCAAAATGTGTACTTAAATTAGATGAATTATATATGATAAATAATACATTTATGTGCATTTTGCATATTGTACGTGATGCGCTGTAGAGCTAATGGGTGGAGAAAAGCTTGAACTAGTATTTAGTAGTTCTGGTCTAACTGTAATATTACTTGCAGGCTAATTACAAGGTATTCGAAAAATTACTACCTGTGCAAAGCTGGCTTTTTACTTGAAGAAGCTAATGCTCTTTTGACCCTATTTCTGTTTCTTTTATTCGTATGCTACTGAATTTTAATAGACCGTTATAAAATCCAAAATTAGCTGGCTGTCTCAAATTTAACAATATATGCATAGTTATGATCACATTTTACCTTCTAACATTAGTCAGTGGAAAATGGACTAAAACTTGAAACGATGAGGCCTATGCTTAAATGTGATATGTATGATTGTTGATTTCAATACATTGAATAGCGGTGGGGTTTCTCTAGGTTGTCCTTACATCAATAGGATGAGAAATTGCTACCAATACTAATAGCTACGACATATTAGAAGGGAAGAGTTGCATGCTTGTTGCTGGTGGTGTATATTGGCCTATAGTTATCGATAAACTATCAATTTTGGATGAACAGATATAAATATTAACAACAATTGTTAACTAAAATTTTCATATGAAGTAGGTGATTTGCCCAACCTTCTCCTTTTACTTTCATGTACAGTTTTCAATTCAGTATGAATTGCAATGTTTTAGATATTGAAAAGGATATAATAAACAATTTTCCAACCATGCTATTGTTAGAATGCAACATCCGTTTTAGTTTGCTATATTACCGAGTCAGTTCCTTCTTTTTTGGCATGTGGTCCTATTTCTAGCATGGGATCCAGTTTCCTAGGTGTTTGTTGCTATAATGTAGTTAGTGGAATAAGTTAAGGCAATAACGTGAGGTCATTACATTGTTATATATGCATGCAAAGTATTTGATGTTTTTAACATCTCCTCGAAATAAGAAAATAGTTTTTTTTTCGGATGTGTATGTTATGTTTTCATGCCTGACTATTTATGAACCAAAATGGACAAAAAGGCCATTAAATGTATTTTTGTAGGATATGATAGTACAAGAAAAGGATGGAGGTGTTGTGATCCTACGACCGGAAAGTGTTACACATCTCGAAATGTAGTATTCGATGAAGCATCTTCGTGGTGGTCTTAGAATAATAAGATAGAACATGAATCAGATGTCATAAAAGATGAGTTGCAATCTACACAAATTCAGTTGAGTCTTGAAGAACCTGAAGGTGAAGCTGCTAGTTCAAATTATGAAGATGCTAGAGCTCGAAGACCATGGCAAACTAGCATGCATGAAGCGGGTGAAGAAAGACATGATGGTGAAGAAGTACAAGCAGTTTTTAGGAGATCAAGTAGAGCAAGAAAGCCAAATCCTAAGTATGATAATGCTGCCAAAACAATAGAAAAGGAACCAGAAATATTCGAAGAAGCAGTTCAAATTCTAGAGTGGAAGAAAGCAATGATCGAGGAGGTTGCTTCTTTAGAAAAATATCAAACTTGGGAACTCGTACCTAAGCCGAGATATGTTAAACCTATTTCTTGCAAATGGGTGTATAAAATAAAACGCAGTGCAGATGGAGCAATTGAGAGGTTTAAAGCTCGTCTAGTAGCTCGGGGATTTTCTCAACAATTTAGGTTGGACTATGATGAAACATTTAGCCCAGTTACGAAATTTACCACGGTCCGTGTCCTACTAGCACTTGCAGCCAGCAAAGATTGGATACTATGGAAGATGGATGTAAAGAATGCGTTTCTACATGGAGAGTTGGATAAAGAGATCTTCATGAGTCAACCGACAGGCTTTCAAAATAAGGACCATCCCGAATATGTATGTAAACTACGGTAGGCACTTTATGGGTTAAAGCAAGCACCGAGAGCCTGGTATGGTAAAATTGCTAAATTTTTAGTTCATGATGGTTATTTAGTGACATCTGCAGATTCTAGTTTATTTGTTAAAAGCAGTGGTAAAAGACTAACCATTATGTTAGTGTATATGGACGATTTAATCATAACAGGTGACTATGAAGATGAAAATTTTCAAGCAAAAGAAAATTTGTCGGTTCGCTTTCAAATGAAGGAACTTGGTGAACTAAAGTATTTTCTTGGTCTTGAGATTGAACACACCAGTGAAGGAATATTACTTAGCCAGGAAAAATATTCCAAAGACATGTTGAAGAAGTTTGGAATGTTAGAGTGCAAACCAATCTCATCTCCTATAGAACCGAATGCTAAAATGTGTGTGCATGAAGGGGGAGATCTAGAAGATGCAACAATGTATCGACAATTGATTGGAAGTTTGATTTATTTAACTTTGACCAGGCCTGATATTTCGTATGTCGTTGGCATATTGAGTCGATATATGCAAAATCCAAAGAAGCCTCACTTGGAAGCTGTTCGGCGAACTTTACGATATGTGAAAAGCACGCTTAGTTATGGTATTTTATATGAAAGAGGCAGAGTCTTCAAATCAGCTGGTTTTTGTGATGTGCACTACACTATAACAGCTATTTTGGAACACCGCTATGCGGAAATTTTAGAACAGTTCTGGACCGTTCCAATTTTGGCATGGCTTGTAGCCATTCCGCTATACTTAGGAACGGTCATGGACCATTACAATATTATTGCTTGCTCGAATCTTCCCAAGCTGCCTCAACACGTTCTCGGTGCGAAGACTCCCACCAAATTAGCACGAAACTTTACTTTCCCCTCCAAATTTTCATTTCCCCCATTTCTATTTCCTCCGTAATAACCTAAAACCACTTAAAACGCCACATCTCTACTCAAGTACGTCTCCAAATTTCTTCTTCGATCTCAAGTACGTCCCCAATATTCTTCTTCGATCTCAAGTCGTCCGCAACCTCTCAACTCACTTCCTCGAACCCCCATCGAAACTCAAGAATCGCCGCCGCTGCAAGTCGAAAAGGCTGCCGCTGCCACAACTCACTTCCTTGATTTCAGAAATTGGGCTAACCCCCTCAATTGATAATCACAGTCGCCATCAATCTAGGTACTTGTTTCTCTTCACTTTAGTTTCTAATCAGGTCAGCAATTGATTTCTTTCCCTTTATCATAAGTTGTGTATTTGGTTAATGTTAGGCAATGCAATTACTTACAATATTATTGAATATCAAAAGTTGTATACCGAATGATAAGTTTTGTTATTTTTTATTTTCTCAGCATGTCGTACTTTATACTGAATGATACGGGGTTAGTCATAGTATTAGAATTATACTAGCAACTTTCATTTTCATATCTATGGTGATTGATTGAATCTTGTGGTTAAATTTTTTTAAGATAAATCTGGTGCTTCCATTGAAATATTCTCCATCCTTATATAAAGACGACTTTGTTCAGTATAATCTAAGTTTTCATCCAATATAATCATATCATAACATTGCAAAATCAAGCATTCCAGAACGAAATGTTCTACTTTAATAATCTAACTGTTAAACAAGTTTGACAGATTTTTTAGAAACAGCGAGTCAAAGTATTCATATTGTGCTCAGAGGTCCCAATATTAACCATGTAATCAGAACAAAAGGTACGAGTGTTGAATTTTTATTGTCTCCTACAAACAACTCTTGCAACTTCAAAGTGAGATATGTATCCTCGCAGTTATTCGATACAGATGAAAACCAGAACAGGTATCAAGATTCAGCAATCAAACTAATATTTGCAGTTGATTAATTCTGAATTGAAATTTAATTAAAAGGATGTACCTTGTTAGAATCTCTTCTTCTGCTTCTATGTTTTTTACAATCTATTGATTGGATCTGATTGTCAACTGATTATATTTTATGTTTATCTTGGAGCGGGTCTAAAGAAATAAATATATTTTTCTAGAAGAATTGAAGGATAAACTATTTAAGTATTCGGTGGAGTTAGCAGACCATTGGAAACCACTTCAGTGTGAAACGCGTGCCAATTCAGTTTGGACTTCAATAGCTTTGTCCTTTTTTTTCCTTTAGGCAAGTTCCTACATACATGAGTTAACCCTTGAAACACCAATTAGACGGTTGAAAGATCACAAACAATATACGGTTGGATTCTAATCTATTGTATTGCTTGAATTTGAGGAATTTAATGAGAAACTACAATTAAATATTGATTTATTTATAATTGTGGAGTTCTAATTGCAAGAAGATTAAATTATACGGTAAAAAAACATTACAATATCCCAAATATATAAGATAGATTGCTTAAGGATAAGCCTCGATATATCTCAAAAACAATAAAGAGTGACTCAGCAAAGAGATTAACCCGGGTAATTATGTGCTGTTATCAAATTGAATAATATAGTAGCAAAGAGATTGTTTGAAATAATATATGCACCTTCTTGTAAAATAAATTTTTTCGCGATCAGAGGAGGTTATCTTTGGCTTGTATTCATAGCTGTATCACCTTTAAATCGTTCATTGATTTTAACCCATCTTCATTCTAAAACTTAAAAATAGTGTAAAATAATAAAAGTTTCACTTGTTTTTTTTCTTTTTATCATTTGCAGATAACAATGTCAACGCCGGAGGAAGCTTCACCCCATTCGATTGCGCAAACATCCTCTACACAATCCGAGCCAGTTGTGGTAAATTCATATGGTGTTCCTATTTCAGAAAATGTTGGAAGAATAGGAAGTCGAGTTGGTAAATTAATACGAATACATGTGCCGATATCATATGAACGTTGGGATAAAGTACCCCAAAAGTATAAGGATGACGTTTGGAATGAATTGCTAGTAAGTTAAATCGATTTGTACCATTTTTAATTTTCTCTATAACATATGTATTTTGTTACATTACTTCATTTTTAACTCTTAATTTTTGCAGACATTTTTTCAAATAGAGTCAAATGCAAAGGACCATTTTATGAAAAAAATGGCCGAGTCATTTAGAAAATATAAGAGCGAATTGAGAACAAATCATTATGATAAATTTGATAACGATGAAGATAGGTCAAAAAACTGTCCAAGAACAATCAGCCAAGAAGATTGGGATATGTTCTTAAAAAATGAAGCAAAACACAGTGCAAGCGAAAGAAGGGAGATAGGAAAAAGAAATAGATCAATGTACAAATATTGTCATCATACTGGATGTACGAGTCATGCCGTATTAGAACATAAAATGGTATAATTTCAATTTTTTTTTATTGATTTTGATTGTTTTTTTTATATTGACTTTATATATCAGTATGCATATACATCTCATATCTCAATAGAACTCTAATGTTTGCATGCAAATTCTTTGTATTGCATTACTAATTGAACTACCAATAAATCATGCGTTACCTCAATTTTACCAATAAATCTATAACTCCTAGCCTTGATTCAATTGTATATATGCAAATCTAATAATGTTTTCATGAGGAAGTTAATCCTTGCCATTGTTGCATGAACTTCGGATATAATGGTTAGTTTTGTTGCAGGCCAACGCAAATCCGACAAAAGTAATCACACGTCGTCAAGTATAGGAAAAAGCTCATACAAAAAAGGATGGGACCATACCAGATAACACTTCTTTATACTTCGTAAGTTAAACAAATGATAACTTAGATATTTTAGATATATCAAGTCTTTATCGTATTTCAGGATAAAATTGCAAAAGCAAAGGAAACAATTAATGATAGTGATGAAGAAGAATTGTCATTGGATGAAGACATCATATCAAAAGTGTTTGGCAAGGACAAAAAGGGTCGGACTCGAAGTATTGGGACCAAGATATCAAGAACCCAAATTAAGGCTTCTACTATTGCACGTAAACAACTCAAAAAGGCTAAAGGAGACATGGGAGAACTAAAAAGTAAGATGGAACATATGGAGAATAAATTGGAAAATATGGATGGCACATTGATGACGTTGGTCAGCTTGGTCAAGGAGTTGACTCAAGGAAATCACATACCGGATGTTACTTTCAATGAAGGAGGGAGTAGTACACGTCATGAAAGTGTTGGGAGAAACCAGATCAATGACGTTGCTGCTCAACTGAATTCGGTTGGCACAACCAATCAACAAAAATGTGAAATTCTGAACCTTGATCTAGATGTCATTGCAACGGCTACTGTTTGTAAAGATTCAACATCATTCATTATTCATGGGAAATCTGTACCATCAACACATGAGAAGTTGGTGGTGGACAATATACTTCTACCGGATGAGAAAACAAGCAAACAAAATCATCCTCTTGCAACAACCTTTGCAGAAGTTGGAATCGGTGGTTATGTGTGTCACCCGAAAAGTGCCATTCGCTATCTTTAGATGCATGATTGAGACTGCTTTAAATGAAGATCTTTGCCAAGTAAGTTGGATTTTATTTACTGATCGCTTTACACAAACACACAACCTTAAGTTGGATTTTATTTATTTGTCAATGCATTAACTTGGAGGCATGTCAACTCTATTTATGTTCTTGATGGTGACTTAAGTTGGATCAATTGAATTTTGTTGTGCTTATTTTCATTTCCAATCCAAACTCCGGTATTCTTTCTATTTCTGGCTTTCTTTAGTTAGGGATGTTTCTTCTTCTGAATTATATACTTTTATTGTGCTTGGGTTTTATTAAATCCTTTAACATGTTTGTTTTCAATTGAGTTCTGCTCTAGAATATAATTTTTTCTCCTTCATCTTTACTCTACATCTCTTCCCTTCTGTTTCAGTTCTCTCTATTAGCCTTGTAGAGCCTTCATTTGAGTTTTGCACTTTATTCTAGCGAACAAAGTTGACGATGGGATTTGTGCCGTAGAGGTGTACGTAGAGGTACAATAACAGTAGCATTACCAATGACTATTACACATGGTTGAACTTATCTATCCTGAGCAACTTGCAGTAGACCGTACCTCTGGGAAGACAACTATCTTACATGTGTAAAGTGCATCAGCATCACCACTTTTGCAAACTAAGGTAAAGGTATAAACTGTGCAATTGTCTTTTGCATTTACATACTAATTAAAACTACTAGTCTGGTCAATGTTTATTTAAGTGAGATAATTCTAAACTCATGCTAATTTGTGCCTTATTTTATATCTATGTCATACACAAACTGTCCATGTCACGTGGTTACTTCTTATATATGCGGGTTGCAATATCTGTGTCTATCCATAAACTAATTGATGGAAACAAAGTTAAGAACCGAATCCATATGATAAGAAATAATATAATAAAACCAATTGTTAGACGGTGAAAGGAAATTACCGTAAAATATTGTCCCAGCAATCGACACACTTGAGTTGATTTTTCGCCATAAAAATAGAATCCTCGAAATTTCAAAAAAAAAGTGAGTAATTAATAATTGGTCCTGCACATTTTCATTTGTCACTCTCAATAGCTTCGCACATTAAACAAGGAACATCCAAAATTAAATTGTAACATGTGTAGATGGAGTTTAGAGTTAAGAAAACCAGTATTCTAGAGTATTAGTCAAGCATTGTACATGTATGAACATTTCTCAAAATTTAATTTTGTTCAGCAAAATTAAATTGGAATGGTCAGGTGGTAAGGATATAATGGATATATATTTTATTTCTCAAAAAATAAAGTTGGTTGATGTTAGTGTTTCTGATGTTTGTATGGCTAAGTGTTGGAGGCGTTTTGATGAGATTCAAAGGGAGGCTGATGATAACTGCTTAGACAGGTTGTTAAATTTAATGGGTGAAGAGAATTTATGCCTGTCTTTAGCTGATGATGCTGATACCTTTGATAGTATCAGTGTGCATGGTGCACACGTATTGAGTGATTATGTTGATATGCTAGCTTTGAATATAATTCCTTATGCGGATCATAATGCTGAATCAGTTGGTGTTTTTGACAAAATGCTTGGAGACTCTATGTTTTCTGAGTTTGTGTATTATTCAGGGGTGATTTTATATATATGCTTAGAGTTTTTAAGGATAGGGTTGAGTCTACAGTTAAGTTTAGTGCTGGAAGTGAAAAAATGGAGGAGGGATCTGAATGTTTGAAGATGGATTTTGGGGTTGGTTCAAATATGACTGTAGCGAATCCCTTTGGTTCAACTGTTGTGGTGGGGAAACCAGAGGAAAGAGTTTCATTTAATATTCAGGTGTCTGATGGTTCTTTTTTGGTAAAGGGTGAAGCAGTTAATCATGCTGATAATAATGAGGTGTGTGGGGTTTTGGATAATAATATTAACTGTAGTGTGCCTTTGGAAAATAAATTATCTCTGCAATGAATGTAACAGACTATTAACTGTAGTGTGCCTACAAAATGCATGTAGATTAACTGCCTATGGTCATGGGTGGTAATTTTAATGTTTCTCAGACATGTTTCTCATTGTTTCAGACCTATGCATCACTTATTTTATGTAAATTCCTTTAAATGGATGTAATTTTAATGTTTTACTTCAAGTTTTACTGAACCACTTATTATAGTCTGTAATGCTAAATGGGGAGTGGCGGTCTCCACTTTGTTGTTTAGTCTCTATTTATGTGCAGTCTTTTCAGTATTTATGTCATTGTGCTCATTCTCTGCAATTTCTTATTCAGGTTGATGGGCTGCTGAAGTTACATTAGAGGACTGCGGATCAAGATCATGATAGTTATATGAAATCAGTTTTTGAAACATTACTTTTACATGTATTGTCTTCAAATGACAGTTAATTCATTTACATGTATTGAGGTGAAAAATATAATATTTTACATGTACTAAGAAAGAGGTTAAATGTATTTAACTATGCTGATACCAATAATAGAGGTTAAAAGTATAATAGTTTTTACAACATTACTTTTACTTGATATTTTTTATATATCGATCCTTTTTGGGTGTGCATTTTGAGTATTATATGATGAATATTGTGTAGTTATACTTGTTTGGATATGATGTTTGTGGTTATTATGTATTTTTTCTATGTCTTGATCAAATTAGAATTTTGTATTTGGTTATTTTACGATAAATATAGTATCTGGTTCTCGGACATCGTGGTAAAAACATTTGGAACGGTCTACAACCGTGCTAAAAAGAGCATGGAAAAAATACCATTATGATTTTGGAACGGTTTTGAGCCGTGCTTGACTATAATTTTGGAACGGTTTTTAGCCGTTTTTAAATGGTGAATTCGGGCCGTTATGAATAAATTTTGGAACATTTTTGGACCGTTCCAAATTTTTTGCCACTCCTCATTTAGGAACAGTTTTTGACCGTTCCAAAACAACTTTGGAACGGTCCAAAACCGTTCCTAAATGGCATTTCTGGTATAGTGGTGGATTATGCAGGTGATCATTACACTCGACATTCAACTATTGGGTATGTTTTTATGCTAGGGTCTGGAGCAGTCTCTTGGTGCAGTAAAAGGCAGCCAACGGTATCTTTATCAACAATAGAGGTGGAATACCAAGCTACAATAGTAGCAGCTCAGGAAAGCACTTGGCTTATACAACTGCTGAGGGATTTGGGTCAACATGTGAATTATGCAGTTCCTTTGTATTGCAACAACTTGTTGGCAATACGTTTGGCGGAGAACCCTATTTTTCATGCAAGAACAAAGCATGTGGAGGTGCATTATCATTTTATCAGGGAAAAAGTTTTGCGGGGGGAGATAGTGTTAGAATATACTAACACAGAAAAACAAGTTGCAGATCTGTTCACAAAAGGCTTGACTGGTGGAAAATTTGATAGTTTTCTCATGCAACTTAGGCTGGTGGAAAAATAATCGAAACTGATGTTGAGGGGGAGTGTTAGAATGCAACATCAGTTTTAGTTTGCTATATTACCAAGTCGGCTCCTTCTTTTTTGGCATGTGGTCCTATTTCTAGCATGAGATCCAGTTTCCTAGGTGTTTGTTGCTATAATGTAGTTAGTGGAATAAGTTAAGGCAATAACGTGAGGTCATTACATTGTTATATATGTATGCAAAGCATTTGTTGTTTTTGAAATCTCCTCAAAATAAGAAAATAGTTTGTTTTTCTATCCTCTGTGAAAATATATTGTGCTGCTTATTTTCTTTCTACTTTAACTGTACTTCAGATTTCTACAGCTATTATTATGGAAAAGCCTTTTCGAAACCACTTCAAGTAGCATTAGAAAATTCTTCTTGTTAGCCAAACTTCTTTAGGTGAACCATGAACTTCTATCACTAAAAGCTATTAAATATAAGTTTTTCTACGACTCAAGTAAATGGCAGTCAAAGTCATTCTTTGTCACTACCCAAATGCCTTTATACAAATAATGTAACATCCCATCCTTTGTACTACCCAAAAATCAACGTCTCACGGCAACGTTTGACTTTCGAACAATATAAAGGATAGATTGTCATGGTAGAATTGAAACAAACACCATACCAAAACATCGATAAGGCCACAGCAGAATGATAACATATAATATACTGAACAACGAAATGGTGGAACATGATGAACAATATATACAAGAGACCTCACTAGCGAAAGCAATTGATAAATAAATATCAACATAGAAAGTCAGAATATAAACTCTCAACAACATGTAGTTCTGAATAATATCCGGTATAAAAGGCCTCATATACATAATAACATACTTGTCACGTACTATTAAAATATCAAGTATACATATCCATAGTACCAATACCACGCCTCCAAAATGCTCCAGTTGGGCATCCTGATAGCATATCCTCAAAAGCACACATGACTCAAACTACTCAATCGAGTACCCGAGAGGTGTCAGGACATAAACAGACAAAGACAAAATGTGAGTCTGACTTAAAGTCTGGTGCGAGAAAAACAATCTCAAAATACTATATATTAAAATTATATACAAGAAATAGGAAACTGCTAAGGAATAGCGGGTCCTCTCTACGAATGTGGCTCAGGGATAATCTGGACTGTCCATAAATAAGTAAAGTCAACTTATCTCAAGATGATTGGAAGTCATACCATAACCTTTTCTTCTCCTGCCATCAAAAAGTTAGCACAACTAAAATAACGTGACTGCCACATAACAATATACTATGATAAAGATACCTGAGATACAAGTGTAAGGATAATAAAAGTGTCATAATATAAAACTATAATGCTACACACAATAACAATGTCGATCAATTAGTATAGCACAAGCACAACAAAATGATTTGTCAACTAGAGAATATCTACTATTGTCCTATACTAAACGAAATATAAATGGAGCAACTACACCTTATATATTTTTGGATTTATATATATTCTTACCCTTTGAGAGTTCGCGATGGAATTGAACGTCCTCATAAGAACCCTTTGCTGCACATATGCCTCTGAACAAACCTAGGTCACTTTTCTAGCAAAAATGAAAACCCTTACCACTATAGTGCTCCCTAGCATCTATATCTACGCTACCATTATTGGGTACAAGTGTTGGAACCGTGTCAGTCGAAAGCAGAAGAAATAGGTAAATTTCAAAAAAAAAATATTTTGAATCTACTGGGTCTATGAAGTCTAAAGGAGTTATACTAGATCCAATCTAGTTTTTTAAGTAAAATCATATTTTATTTTATATATAATATATGTTAATTAAACATGTAAACATTTCAATTAAATGTTTTATTGAGAATGCATCAATATACATTCAAACATATAACACAAATGAGCTAATATAAACATATGTTTGTGTACATCTAGATATTGGGAATTGTATCTATTGTGTGTGGGGGCGTGTGTGTATTATACTTACATATACATGTTACATTCTCAGATGTATATCAGGAATATAAATGTCTAAGTGTATACATATGTTTGAATATACTGCAATATATGTATATGGTTCGTATACACATATTGACAGTACCACATATATAGTTTAAACATATATATACATATATGTAATCTTTGTTGCCACTTATATTTTATATTTACATATATAAACAGGTATGAAAATAATTCATATAAACTGGACAATTAATATAAGAGTAAATTAGAAGAGTGAAGATGGAAAGGTAATTTATGTCACAAGTAAATCTAATCAAATCTAAGTTAAAAAGGAAGCAATCATGTAGTGTAATTCTACTTTATTTTTTTATAACCAGCAGTTCAACAATTAATTTAATACAATATGGAATTTCAAACTAACATTCAAATTTGGAAACAAAATAAGTTTATGTTATATCTATATCTGAAAAGGCATATAATAATTAACATAAAAAATAAAAGTTTTACAATTTAATTTATTAACCCTAGTGATATAACTGGATCTAAAACATAAATTTGTATTTAGGTACATATATATATGTGTGTGTGTGTAATAAGATGAAATTTAATTTTGAAACATGAGATTGAATTAATCAAAAACAAATCAACCAAGTAAAATTTAGATTAATATTGGTTTACAACTTCAAGGTATAAAAAAGACTTGATTAATTTATATATACGCACATGTATATGTGATATATATACACATAATTTCATGTTTAAATTTACTAGAATTTGATCCATAATGAAAAGGAATAAGTGTGACAACAAGAGTAATTTATTAAAACAAAGAAGATTTACAACATAAAGGAGGATAATAAGCAAGAGGATTTGTTTCAAATCTCGAACAAAATAAAACATAAATTATTTGGTTAAATAAATCATTAACTAATGTATAAAAAGATTCAACAAATCAATTCTACAATAATTAGTTATTTCAGATCCAATTAAATCATCAACATTCAAAACTATACACAAATAGAACTCACAGTCAATCACAATACATAGAATAATTTTAATATTGATTTTAATAAGTGGCTATAATATACGTTCATGAACGAATTATAAACTTACCCGATAAACCTTATCCTTTGTCACATCTTGATTTGTGGCTTTTCTTCAGATTCTAAATAAATCGGCATTCTACCTCTCAAGAGAAAGATGAACCACCTTTCTTTAATATAATTTGATGTTGATTCGAATTTTTTTGAGGTTTAATTTTATTTGGAAGAAATTTCAGCCATGAATGATACAGAAGAGGAAGAAAATTTATGTTCTGTTAAAGAAATCAAATGAGAAGATTTTGTTTTAATAGAATTAAAGGAATCTTTCTCATTCTTCTTGTCAAAACTTCATTCTTTAATTCCTTTAAAATTTCAATCAATTCAATTAATTGATTCCCTCCTCTTACCATTATATGGCTTGTCCTAGCACGTTCTTAATATGCAAATTTTCCAAATAAAACTTTTATGTAACTATTTCATTATTTAAAACTTTGTTTAAAACTATATCGATAACATATACTGATATATGCAAATATAACTTTTATATATGCATTTAAATAATTACTAATAACATTCAAAACATCAAATAAATATTAATTAATATTTCATGATTATTAACTAATTTAATCAATTTATAACATTTTACAAATAAATTAAATAGTATGGTTTTCGTAGAAATCATAAATATGGTTCTGCGACTCGGATGTGTGAATTCAGCCAACGATTAATATTTAACCATTCAAATATCAAGGTTCACACATTACATTAGCTAGTGGTGTGACAGTTTGGTCGAATTCATCGCTTATAGATCATTTCGATAAAATCAAATTTCATAAACACTTAAGTGGTATCTTTTAGTGATGATTATTTATACCTATTCTCTTCATCAAAACTATATCACATATGGACTTGTGGAATTTGGTTTTGGTCAAAATTCCGACATTGCCCACATTAAATTTTGTAAGTGCAAACACACAATCCTTGGTTCAATAATAACAATTATATTAACCGTACTGTTCTGGCCAGAGACTTTGAGTTAACTTAGGTTGACTCTGTCATACTAACCTCGTATAACTAAGGAGATGAATTCTCTCTTGAATAGTATTTCACTTTCAATGCCTCCACTCAACCAAACTATAGTCGTTCGATGGATGTAGTGCCTTGATTTAACTATAATCAAAGTGAAGTTTTCGCATTGAAGCTCGATGGTATGCTCAAGTCGAAGGAATTATGTAAAATTATCGCAGTGATATTCTCTATTTGACCCTAGTTATATTAATCAACAGAAACTATCAAGCAACGCAAAACTATCGAGTGAGTCAATCCATAGTTATCCAATAACTATTGATACGTAACCTACTGGTGCCCCCAGTAGCCATAAGTAATACACTGCCTAACTTTTGGAGAACGTTATGTACTCTTGTCTCAACGAATGTATCGATATCCAGTCTCGATACACCTTGACTAAGAATATTTAAAATGATATGTTAATTTTATTGTTATAAATCACTTATGATTATAATCCATTTTGTAACTACTATCACAAAATATACTATTTATGCATTTTCTATATTAAATATACTTTTAATTAAATAAATAATTAACATAATGTATTATATTAAGTATATAATAGAAACAAAACACATTTTATTTTGAGCAAGATTGGTTATTGAGTTAGATATATGTAACAACTTACATAAGTGCATCAAGGGTATACCCCTAACTCTATCACTCTCCCACTTGTACTTGGGGCCAATTGTGGAATCTTGTTCCAGCTTCGTCGATCCGTTTTCTCAAAAACAACCAGGTCGATCCCTTAGTGAATTGATATAATATGTTCTTTTAATATATACTCTGTCAATCAACTCTCTCTAATGCTAATAAACTACCGTTATCATATGTAATTATTCGAAGTATGTCGCTTGATTCCTAGTGAGATCTAGGTCCTTTTACGAACTATATCATGACATGGTTATCAAATTACGAATTCATGAGATTCTCAACTTTTGAAATCACCCTTAGCTCAATTATAATTTTGTGCATTTATTTATACTCTTAAATTGTAGTAGCCTTTGGTTGAATTAGCTACTACTTATTGTTTGGAACAATTCCAACTTAAAGCTTCTAAATTGAAGTTTAAACATGAATTTAATATTGACATGTTATTCTCGATAGCACTTATGAAGTTCAAGTCTGAACACTTCTTCGTAAGGAGTTTGTTGTTTTTGTAAACAATTCTATAGTATTTTGTAAATACTCAAGAACACTCTAAACTACCAATTAGTGATCTTAATTTGGATTTGATATTCACTTCATGCATCAAATACATACGCAAGATTGTAGGCAATAGATCATATATGATAATTCCTATTGCCAATACGTAAGGAATCCATCTTACATGTTCTATTTTAAACATTTTAATGTGATGTCTTCACGTATTCTTCAAGCATTCCTAACATCCTTTATACTTATTATAAAAGTTATAATGTACAAATCCAATATCGAGTATTAGACAACCAGACTATTATTGATTTTAATATAAGTATATCATTAACAATCAACAGTATGTAGTTTACTTTCAATTTTATAAATATACATGTACACTTTAATGTTCTTTCTTGTGGACACATGCTTCCTATGTATTTTGATTGAAAATCAAACTGTTCAAGGTTTCTATCAAAATACTTATTCAATTTTGATGCTTATAGAATAATACTTTCATATCATTTCTTGGATCATATCTGAAAACCCACAACCTCACAATCACTCCCACTGAAGTTAGGACACTTTAGTTGCACGCACAATCTATTCTAAATCATTATTTAGAATTTTCCATTTCAACACATATGTACCAAAATACAAAGTTATACCAAGTGATAATTTTATAAATAAAATCCAAATCATCTTGAGCACATTAAATGATGAATCTGTTACGTTAATTTTAAAAATTGAAAATTATGATTTTATTATTATCAATGTTGCTCACTATAGTCCAACTGCATTAATCTTTCTCTGGAAGATACATTTGCAGCCGATGAATCATATTCCTTCAGTACAACTATCACATCACATTTTGCAAATGTACTTGGAATCCTTTTGAATTTTTGCATCATACCATATGGCAGAGTCAATACTCTTAATGGTTTAATTTACTTCCGAGGATTATTTATTCTCAATCTTGATAAAAAAACTCGTATTTTCTCTTTAATATGCAATAATATTTTTTAGGCATTCCAATGTTTAGTGTTCATTTAGGTTTGGTTAATTTCATTTCATTCCTTGTAATTAGTTTTATCCTTAGATTGTATCCAAATCCATCATTCCTTGTATTTAGTTTTATCATTGGATCGTATCCAAATCCATTCGACTACCAATAATTTCTCAAAGAAATTCCTTCACCATGAAGTTGATATTTCTTGAAGCGGCAATTGTTTCTTAGTGCAATGGAATTGGTGTTCATAAACATTTTATGAATTGCCTCATATTAAACTGAATTGAGTTTAGTTTACAAAATTTATGTTCAAAATATAAATCGGTTATCCAATGACAATTTTTCCAAAATCCTTTTGAGGTTTTTCATACAAGATCCCTCATGTACATTTATTACATGTAGTCTTTCGACTTGCATAGCCGGTCAAATCCTTAGGATAGGATGCATTGGGTTTTATTATAAACCTTTATCTTGTATGATTTTATTAACCATTCTTTTAGTGTTATTAATTTAAACTTGTGTTACTCCTAAGTACAGACCTTGTAGAAAGAAGTTAACTCAACTTCACTCACAATTAATCATACTTCATTCAATAAAGTATGATTAGTCCTTATCGATACATCATTATGTACCAAAGGAAGGAGTGAATTTTGAGATTGAATCTTTATTCAATTTTAGGTATGTTCAGAACTCTTTCCAACATATTCGTCTATTCGATCAAATCGAATCATTTTATTTTCTATCGCACATTATTTTATTTACTTTTGTTTCATATTCTATGAACTCATCATTAACATATCACATATGCATCATACACATTTGTTCATGTTTATGGTAATTCATCAGTGCATACAACAAAGTATGTGGAACTATTTTGGAACTTTCAATTGCGTAAATCTATACATATATCAATTCGTAGAGTTTATAAACTCTTAGGTGCTCCCACTAAATAGGTGCTTTGCCCTTAATTGTCTAAGATATAACTCACTAGGACCGTATGATTCGTAATCATATAATCATAAATCATTTCTCAAAAACTATTACTTAGTCCATGACTTTAAAATAATTGCAAATAAATTTAGATACTTCTATATTTTCCAACGCATCACAAATACCACTATTATAGTTTTCAATCATAATAACTATTCATAATATTCATATTGAAATAAAACTATGTCTAATTTTTAGTCAATACTAAAAATTATTATTATTTTATAGATAATGTTTGGTATGTTCTACGAAAATAATTTTCGCAACTTGATGCAACTAATAAGTGCTATATGGCATTCTCCTACTATTTCTGTTAACACCATAACAGTGTACAAACTGTGAATGTCCATTCAACCACTTAATATGGGCTATTTATTCCATCTACCATGACCATTTTATAGTTGAGAGTTTTCAGATCAAATATCTTGAACTCTAATCGATAAATTTCATAGAAAACAATTTTCTATATAAAAAATACATTTGGAATAGAAATCATATTTCTCATTCACATGCTAAGTATCAATTATTATATTACAATTATAGTTTGTGACGTTTCTTCATGAAGTAGAAGTGACCATTCGCTCTCTTTATGTCAACTATACCTCAAGTTGCATCTAATCTCTATATTCATTTTCCTTTCTATATGATCAAACCATTCAAAAGTAAAAATTTACTACAGTATCGTAATGAACCTCTTACAAAAGTGCATTTGATTATCCTTAACATTTAAGGATATGAAATATTGTAAATTGATCAAAGTGACATTTCAGTGATTGAGTTCTTATACCTATCTTGTAGCTTCCGATCTAATGTTACGTTTAAAATGGCAAGATCATTATTGTAATCAATCATATTGAATATACAATCTAACACTACGGTTTACTTATTTATTTCGAATGAACTAATTTCATTAAGGTTTCGTACATTACAAATTGCGATCGTTAACTATATAACATTAATATGTGATGGTACATGGATCAAATATCCTTATTCAAGTATTGTTTTTAGAGTTTGAAACTTAAAAAGGACCATAAACAATCTTAGGCAAGTAAACACATAAATGGCTAATTACAAATGTATTTAGTAGTTATAAAATTAGGTGCTTGCATGGGTATGGAAACAATAATGTAATACTCCGCAATTTTAACGATCAGATATTTAAATAATTAATTTGAATGTTTAATCGTTAATTGATGGAAGATCCATTATACTATATTTTTCACAAGTGGGTGAATTGTATCTCGAAACACCTGTAGTTGAGTTTACTTTTTTGACGTGAGAAAAATGAGTACAAACTTGTCTATGTTTGGAGTCGAAAAGTTTTTAGAGTGAATAGTGATTTATGGAAAGAGAGTGAAAATTGACTTTGGGCTAAAGCCCATGAGCTATCTTATAAGTGAGCCCACCCTTCATGTTTTCATTTTATTCTCATTTCACGTTTCATTTCTTTCTCTTCTCTAATCACTTTTCCTAATTACTCCTTAATCCCGTAATCCTATATTTCTTAATCCAAACCCAAATAGATTCCAACAAAATCACCATAATTCCTTTCATTCAATTCCTCACATATTTGATCAAGGAATAAGCTTGGTTCAAAGTTTGGGGCTTCATCCAAGATTTCAAGGGAGCATAGATGTGGGTTTTGGTGATTAGAGCTTATTTTGGTGAAAGAGAGGTGAATGTAATGATTCTTCCTATATATTTACTTATTAATCTTCCTTATTTCGTTTATTGATGATTTTGGGATTATATGAAGTGATTTGGAGATTATTTGGATTGAATTAGGCTTGTGTTCATGTTAGAAGCATGATTACATCTTCCCATTATTTGTTTAGGACCTTGCTATTTTTGAAATAATCAGTAAGCTTAGAAATGGATTTTGGGGGTAATCGAGCGATTATATGTAATATTGTAATAAATTAGAGAATAATTAGATGACATAATTAAGTGCATGTCATTTGTTGGTAATGATAAAACTAATTTAAATGGTTTTAGAAAAGTTAATAAGCCAACTAGATAATTAATAAAGTTTACTTAGTACTTATAAATATTAATTAAAGTAAAAAAATGATTTTTATAAGTAAATGATTTATTTATAAATATTATTTATGTAAAGAAATAATTTTATAAATAAAAGTGGTATTTTATAAAATGAGCGGTTTTATAAAATAGCATAAAAGTGATATTTTATAAAATATGTGATTTTATTAAACAGTATAAAGGTGATAATTTATAAAAGAGTGATTTTATAAAATAGTAAAAATGAGATATTTTATAAAATAGTATGAATGAGATATATCTTTAAAGAGAATAAGATTTTACAAAATAACACAGAATATATTTTATAAGATGGTTATAAGGTTTTAAGAAATATTTATAAAAGGAAACTTAATTATAAATGAAGAGACTTAGTATTTTAAAGGCTTAAATGGATTTATAAGCTAGTATTTTATTTTATAAAATGATACGAGATTTTATAAAATAATATAAAACGATGTTTTACTTTTATTGACAAGATTTAGTAAATGAATGTAAGTTTTGATTTAAGTAATAATTGAGTTACTTACTCGAATACACATGTACGTATATATGCACGAGCTGGTATACGTATACATGTACTTAAAGTAGTATAACAATCAAGAAAATTCTTTTATTACAACCATATTTTCTTTTGTAGTTATGCATATATATAGATGAATTATTGTGTATATATATATGTATGTGTGTGAGTGTATCTTTATTTGTATATAAACACATGGTGAGCGTCGCATATAGCCATAGCGACTATCGCGTGCGCTAAGCTGCATAAGAGGATATCGGACTGAGTAATTGCTCGGATGAAGTCCGAAAAGTGATTTATATAATTGAAGTGTGTTTGTGTCAGGGTGTTAAATCTCTTTTATCTCATCCGAGATATCAGCTCAAGGTTTTCTTCGAAATTCAAGATTTGACAGCTTGGTTAGTCATTAGAGTTTTAAATCTTCTTCATCTTAGTCGAGATATCATCTAGAGATTTTGTCCAAAATTTAAGACTTGAAACCTTGGTTTGTGTATGCGTGTGTGTGTTAATGAATAAAAATAAGTGTATTAGCACACGCATATGCATCACATGAAGCAAGTGGCATGTTAGAGTAGGCCGGGTCGAAAGAATCGCCCTGTGGGACTCTATGCGTAAAAGAGTAGTTTTCTATATCGAAATCGATTTTTGAACACTTAAGAAACCACTTCCAAAACATCAACCAATGGACTCCGAAAGAGGTCCGATGCGGTGAAGGCAGGCTATGGGAGCTAGGTGGTTCATTGGACAAAGCAACAGAGATGACGGGGCTTGAATCGACGGATCAGAGACTACCTACCTAGGCTTTACTGCCCAGGAAAAGGCAGCCACTGGTCGACCAGCGGTGCACTGGCCTGGGTAGTAAAGCCCAAGTAGAGTGTCGAATACTGGGATTTTCCCCAGATGCGATGCAACATTAGACTTTGGCGCAAATTCGAGAAGGCTTCAGGCTACTTGGAATATCGATCTTTGTTTGTGATTGGCGTATCTGATAACTCGATGTTATATTTGATGTGTGCATATATCTATATAGCATCGGTGTTTCTTTGTGGTTCCGATAGCATATTACACGAGACATGACCGTCATTCTCTTTTTGACAAGAGGAAGACATAGTCGCTTGAGAAATCCATGATGACTAGAATGGGGGAACGATGACGATCATCCATGAGTGAACTAGATGTCACTGAAGCTCGATATAGAGGGTTGTAATATCCCCCACTTGGAGGCCCAAAACTAACGTCTACCGATGTGCAGTCATCCATAGTTATTAATCATCGACGACCAAATATGGTAATGTTAGGTACATTGATACACAGAAACACATTAATATGGAAATTTTTTAAAACATCAAACAAATTCCACATTCCATTTCAAAACATTTCAAATTCATTACATAATCTAAGTACGCAAACCACGTTTAGACAAAATATAATTATTGCACATACGCCAAGAGTGACATATGAAGATGTCCCCTTGGATGATCAGAGTATAATATAGGTAAGTAAACAACTTTTCCATTACAACCAAAAACATAGCGAAATAAAAAAAACTCTTATTAACTAGCTTGCCTCCTGCACGTCTTCGGAAGCTTATTCGTCTAAAAGAGAACCTGGAAATCTTAATCCTCAAACTACTCAAAATCAATTGAGCACCCGAGAGTTTAAGGGTAAAAAAAAACTTCGAGTCAGACATAAAGCCTGGTATGAATAATAATCTACCATCGCAAACCATATAAATATCTAGTGAGACCACCCCGCTTAGAGGAACGAGTTTTCCCCTCACTAGTGTCCTAAAACTTTATAAAACCATATACCATGCTCCTACATCCACAATGGTTAAAACATTTCAAAATAATATGATGATATGCAAACAAATAAATCAATTCTGGATTTTCCATCCCCATTCATTCTGACTATCTATCTTAGTTATAGTTTCTAGGGTCACTATGAACCTAATAGTTTTCATAGGCTTCCTAAATAACCTGTTCAATGTTTATGGACTCCCCATACAGTTTCATAGTTTTCATGGGATCACTAAGAACCTATTGGCCCCTACTAATAACTTAACTATTTCATGGGTTCTCCCTGAACCTATTGGTAATTCTAATAACTTCCCTCTTATCCTAGTTTCCATGGGTTGACTAGGAACTTATTGACTTCTATCAATAACTTAATCCGGATATAGTTTTCAAGGGTTCACTACAAACTTATTGGCCCCCGCCAATAACTCTTTCTAATCATAGTTTTCATGGGTTTACTATGAACCTATTTGCTCCTGTCAATAACTTTTCCTAAACATAGTTTCATGGGTTTACTATGAACTCGTCTACCTGACAACTTCTTTAATCAATATTTAGGCATCCTACATTCTGGTCTATCTGATCTCCTGGATGCGATTCTACTCATACAGGAGTTAACTCAATTTGTATTCACTACTGGGTCACCTAGCTGGTTATTCTGCCCTTTTTCCCCAAAATACAGATATAGGTCCATTACAATGAATATATATTAAAATAAGCATACATAACAACATAATAATACCAATACCTGTGGTTTAATATCCTTGAAATCATTTTGTATAAAACTTGATTAATCGCTTTAACCTATTTGTTTGCACCAATATTGGTCACAAACACCCAATTGCAAGTGAAAGCACCAATATCCAGTCACAGATCACAAATAGAATATATGTAAAGGATATAAATATGAAGAACAATCAAAATTAAAATGAAAGTAGTAAAAAAGTCGAGATTTATAGTGGTTCGGCAAAATCTGGCCTATGTCTACTCCAGAAATTTCCTTTTTATTATATTGAAATCTGATTACAATTGTAATCCGGAATTTCTGAAACAAAAATGGCAGAGTGTAACGACCCGTATTTTCACGGATCGAAACATCGTAAAATAGTTGACCTTTGGTTGCATTGCTGTTAAGTCGTTTCAGATTTTGGCAGAATTTTGTTTAAAGTCCTAACTCGTAGCCGACTTATGAGTTTTAGACGAGTTAAGTGATAAGTCTGGGCGAGTTAAGGAGTAGGTCGGCGACGACCTAAGGAAGATAGGGGAGTGGGTTAAGTCGGTTGACAGTTTGAAACGACTTAAGAATAGAGTTAGGTCATAGTGACCGACTTAAGATATAGTGGACGACTTAAGGTTTTGACCGAGTTAAGAGATAGGTCACTATGTATTAGGTCGTCTGGTAGCTTGATTTGTTAGGTCATAGATGATCTAAGATTAGTTAGGTCGTAAGGTTGTATGAGTGTTAAGTCGTATCACCTGTTAGGTCGCTCGTAGTTATGTCGTATACAGTTAGGTCGTTAGACGACTTAAGGAAGTTAGGTCGTAGCCTAATTGAGTCGTGACCGTGTTAAGGAGATAACGCTAAGTGTTAGGTCGCATTGTCTTAAGTCGTACCTAAGTATTAGGTCGTGTGGACTTTAAGTCGCTGAATTGTGGCCTTGTAGTTAGGTCGTAAGTCGTATACCCAGTTAGGTCGTAACCGACTTAGGGGTTAGCTGCTAAGTCATAAGTCGCAGGATCTCTAAGTCGTAGTTTGTTAGGTCGGAGGCTCTGTTAGGTCGGAAGGTTATAAGTCGGAGACGACCTATGGAGACAGACGAGTTAGGGAATTCAGCTATAAATAGGAAGGCTTTGTTCCATTTTTGGGATCCGGATTTCGAAGCGACGAAGTGCTGCCATTTTGAGAGCTCGACTTCTACACTTCTTCACTTCTTTTCTCCACTCTAATCTAGTGATTCTATCCATCCAAGTTGAAGATCAAATTGAAGATTCAAGAGCTTGGATTGAAGATCTTCATCCTTTGAAGTGAGATTTCTTCGTTTGAAGCGGATTCGTGATAGATCAAGCTTGATCCTTCGCTGTCCAGATCTGAAGCGTGTTGATTTGAGGTTGTTTAGGTGATTTGGTGATTATCTCTCACACGAATCCAAAGGAGTATATCGGATTGTTGGCTCGATTTGGTGTTAAAATAGTGATTTCCATGCATTTTCTTCATCCTAAGTGTAGATCCATATAGATCCATTGTTCATGATGATTTGACAACCATTTTACTAAGTGTTAACCTATGCAAGTTCATTCATCAAGATTATAGAGATATTGTTCATGTTTTCATGCTTATTTGACTTTCAACTCTTTAATTACGAAATTGCCATTATTGTTATAATTGTCTACTTAGATCATATTTGAATGCTTGATTGCTTGGATTAAATGTTTGATTTGGTTGATTGCTATGAATGATGATTTGATTTAGATCGAGGATGATTCAAAAGCTAAGGGAAAGGCCCTTGAATGGGAAAAGCTGCTTGTGGCATTTGTAGCGGATGATGAAGCTCTTATGCATAGATTTGATCATGATGTTGAGATGAGACTTTGCGAGGATGTGATGAAACGAAGTATGGTATGAGATAGTCTTGGTCTAATCCAGACGGGATCATTCCAAGCAGGTTGATAACTCGGTGATATGGTTCAAGTTAGAGGATAATGGATTGCTCGAGAGGCGCTTGAGCTAGTATGGAAATAGTCGTCGAGGAGGATGACTAGAAGGCTGAGATCTCATCGTTGTTGAAGGTTCTAGCATGCTCAAATCAAGAGTACGTTGGGCAGATTCGATAGTCCCTGAAGGCTACTGATTGGGTAGTCAATTACTCTGGGCAGATTCGATAGTCCTAGGCACGGGTCACGATGACGTGCGGGAGTTACGTCTAGAACCGGGGTTTCCATTAGCCCTTGACGGACGGCTGAAAGAATGTGTCGGTCATTCAATTAACGGTGATATCGAAGCAATGATAACAGTGATAGCCAGAGTCATGGATGGTTGGTTGTATCGTCATTCGGTCTCAAGAGCAGTGTTTTCTGGGTGCTTATCTGATCTTGGTTTAGGCCTTGGGGGTTTGTGCTTGGAAAACATCGCCCTTGACTCGAGTGATAATTACTTTACTTTAAATTGTATGTTCTGCTATGTCTGCTTTTGCTTAGTGTGTGTCTGGGGGCTATCACTGTAGAAAGAGGTTGGAGTGGGAGGGTTGTATTCCTATTCCTTTTCCTTTATGCTCTTTTGGTATGTTGTTAGTTAATTTACCGCTCACTAAGACTGTTGTCTGACTCAAGGCTTTATGTTTTAATTCTTATTGCCTTGGGCTGTTCGTCCATTTTGGGACGGGCAGACTAGGTAGCAGGTGACAGGTGCTGTTCTCTTCTCACGATGCTGATATCGAAGATGAGCTGGAGGGTTGCATATTATCTTCATATTATATGTACTGGATGTTCCGCTGCTTTGTATTCTCTGAGTGATATGTAGTGAGGCTTGTTGTATTGACTATTCAGATGTTTGTATTCAACCATTATGAAGTTTTATTGATGAGATTCTATTCTGTGAAGCTTCACTATAAATATGTTCTATTGTATTTTTGTCCATGCGTTGTGAGTAATACGATAGATTCTGTTGTTTTAATTTACCCTGACAATCGTCCATGGCTGCCTGGCACACTTTACAGCGCACTTTCTCTAGGTTCGGTGCAGGGGTTATGGGCGGTCGTCACATTTGGTATCAGAGCATTGGTTAATCGTTTTTACCCAACGCTCGCTGACGTAACTACGTATGAGAGACGTAATTGTATTTTGATGGATGATTACTATATATAATATAGTAGCTTAGTAGAGTTTGAGTCCTTTAAGCAGTTGTTTCTCAAGATTTTCTGACCATTCCTTTTTATAGATATTGAGAATGAGTCGAAGAGGGAGACCAACTGCTAGGGAAGGCCGTGCTATTGAGGGGGCTGCTGATTATGCAGCTATGTTCGAAGCTATGATGACTTCGATCATGAGAAGGATACCAGTTCCGGGGGCAGCAGTAGATGTTGGAGTTCAAGTCCAAACTCCAAAACTAGTGGATTTTGCTAAGTTGTGCAAGGACTATACTGCTCTTGGAGGAAAAGTTTTCTTGGGAACAGAATCAACTATTGAGGTCCAGAAGTGGAAAGATGCTTGTAGAAGGATCTTTGGTGATTTGGGAATTGAGGATGCGACTAAGAGGAAGTTGGCATCGAGACAGCTTCAAGGGAGAGCCTCTGATTGGTGGAACTCTGTTACCATCAATACTCCGGAGGAAGAGATTACTTGGGAGCAATTCCAAGTTAGATTTGAAGCTAAGTTCATTTCTACAGCTCAGAAGTCTGTTCTGTTCAAGAAGTTTGTGGAGCTCAAGCAAGGTGGAAGATCAGTTCTTGAGTATGTTTCTGAGTTTGAAGCTTTGTCCAAGTATGCCCGGTCGTATATAGAATCTGCATATCAGAAGAATGAGAAGTTTGTGACAGGCTTGGATAGTTATCTTGGGAGGCAGTTGGTGGATCATTTGGACGATTCATTTGAGAAGCTTGTGGAGAAAGTTCTCAGGCATGAGAGTCTGTTTCCTAAGGAAGGATCTGTTGTTGCTGTGACCAGGGAAGAGTCTAAACCCCAGCAGGGTGGAAACAAGAAAAGGAAGCAGCAGCAGCAGAAGGGTAAGGATGGTCAGAAGAAGTTGAAGGGCGAAGTGACTTGCTACAATTGTCAGCAGAAGGGCCATTTCTCGAAGGATTGTAAGAATCCGAAGGCACCGATGAAGTGTCACAACTGTGACAAGCCGGGGCATTTCAGGAAGAATTGTCCAGAACCGAGGAGGGACAAGCAGATTGTGCAAGCTTATGCTTTGGGAGCTGTTCCGTCGTCTTCAAAAGCTCCTACAGCTGATGAGAAAGGAAAGAGTGTGGTTGTTCAAGGTACTCTTTTCCTATGTGGTGTTCCAGTTAGAGTTCTGTTTGATACTGGTGCGTCGCATTCGTTTGTTTGTAGTAAACTCGTAGGCCGGTTAGGTTTGGAACCGGATATCGTTGATAGGCCATTGGTTGTGACTAATCCAGTTGGGGGTTCGTCTTGTTTGTGTATGTTATACCGTGGTCTGATTGTATCGAGTCATGGTTGCTCTTTTGTTTGTGATTGTTTTGTTCTGAACTTTGCGGGGTTCGGAATTATTTTGGGTATGGACTGGCTTAGGAGGTATGCGGCAAAGGTTGATTGTGAGAGGCTGGAAGTGACAGTCGAGAATGTGGAGGGCGAAAGATTGTGATACGATGTAAGCATGAAGAAGGCGTCTTCATGAGCTTCATGTATTCGCTAGTTGTTCCACGGAATGGACTGTCATTAGTGCCAATCGCGAATGGATTCGAGGATGTCTTTGACAAAGTCAAAGGGTTGCCGCCGCATAGAGATCGAGTTTCGTATAGATCTAGTTGAAGGAGCCAGACCTGTTGTGATGCCTCTTAGGCGGATGGCGCCTAGGGAACAGCAGGAGTTGAGGGTGCAAGTTGATGATCTTCTACAGAAAGGATTCATTCGGTGTAGTGTGTCCGAATGGGGTGCACCAGTTGTGTTTGCAACCAAAGCGGATAGATAGTTGAGGTTGTGTGTGGATTATCGTGAGCTGAATAAGGTGACTAAGAAGAACAAGTATCCATTGCCGAGAATAGATGACTTGTTTGATCAGCTTCACGAAGCCAAGGTGTTTTCTCAGATGGATTTGGCAACGGGATTTCACCAGTTGAGAGTGGCTAAGGATAGTGTGCCGAAGACTGCTTTTCGAACACCATCCGGTTTCTTTGAGTGGCTGGTAATGCCATTTGGATTGACTAACGCGCCAGCATATTTTGTGGATCTTATGAATAGAGTGTTCAGAGATCAGTTGAACAAGTTTGTACTTGTGTTCGTGGATGATATTCTGATTTATTCCAGAACTGAAGAAGAGCACAAGACACACTTGCGTATTGTTTTGGAAATCTTACGAAAACATCAGCTGAAGGCTAAGTTTTCGAAGTGTCACTTCTGGAAGAGTGAAGTGAGGTTCTTAGGCCATGTGATTTCTGGAAGTGGAATAGCGGTTGATCCCGCTAAGGTGGCAGCAATCCAGGATTGGGTTAGACCTAAGAATGCATCGGATGTGAGGAGTTTTCTTGGATTAGCAGGATATTATCGTCGGTTTATCAAAGACTTCTCCAAGGTAGCTGCACCGTTAACAGGATTGACGAAGAAGAACCAAGTTTTCAGATGGGATGCTAAGTGTGAGCAAGCTTTCGGAATCCTGAAAGAGCGATTGACGAGTGCTCCTGTTTTGACTATTCCTAGTGGGAATGATGAGATGGTGGTTTACACCGACGCATGTGGTACTGGACTTGGAGCAGTGCTGATGTAGAAGGATAAAGTTGTTGCGTATGCCAGTCGACAACAGAAGCCGCATGAAAGGAATTACCCGACTCATGATTTGGAGTTAGCGGCGATTGTTTTTGCTCTGAAGATGTGGAGACATTATCTATTGGGAGTTCGATTCGAGCTGTTTACAGATCATAAGTCGTTGAAGTATCTTTTCTCCCAAAAGGATTTGAATCTTCGGCAGCAACGTTGGCTAGAGTTTTTGGCATCATATGATTTTGGTATAGCTTATACTCCGGGAAAAGGTAACGCAGTGGCAGATGCGTTAAGTCGAAGACATGCAGGATTGGGAGCCATGTTTTCGGAATGGAAGAATCTCGAGTATTTAGCTGGATTTGACTTCAGGCCTAGATGTGAATTGGAACTTGAGATGTTGGCAAACTTATCGATAAGACCTTCTCTTGTGGAAAGGATTGGCGAGAGCCAAAAGCGAGACGATAAGCTTGTCAAGATTATCCGTGATTTGGAATCTGGATTGGATCCAGAAAAGGATAAAGGATTCGAGGTCGATCGAGAGGGTTGGCTTCGGAAGCAAGGACGACTAGTTGTTCCCGATATAGATGAATCGAGGAGTGAAGTTCTGAAGGAAAGTCATCACTCGAAGCTGACAATTCATCCAGGTGGAAATAAGATGTATCGGGATATGAAGAGAACTTATTACTAGGAAGGTATGAAGAAGGATGTTGGAAATTTTATTTCCAAGTGCATGAACTACCAGTTGGTAAAAGCCGAACAGAAGAAGCCAAGTGGATTGCTTCAGCCATTAGAAGTTCCTACATGGAAGTGGGAGCAGATATCGAGGGATTTTATCGATGGACTACCTAGTTCAAGAACGGGAAACGAAGGGATTTGGGTCATCGTAGATTGTCTGACTAAGAGTGCAAGATTCATTCCTGTTCGATCGACTAGGACTGCATCAAAGTTGGTTGAGTTGTATGTTAAGTGGATAGTTCGATTCCATGGTATTCCGAAGAGTATAGTGAGCGATCGAGACCCATTGTTCACTAGTGGATTTTGGAAGAGCTTCCAGGAAGTTTTGGGAACCGAGTTGTGTTTGAGTACAGCTTATCACCCTCAAACAGATGGTCAGACCGAGAGAGTCAACCGAGTTTTGGAAGATCTTCTTAGAGCTTGTGTTTTGGATTTCGGAGGATCATGGGAAGATCACCTTCATTTGGTGGAGTTTGCATACAACAACAGTTACTAGTCAAGCATTGGTATGGCACCGTATGAGGCATTGTATGGGAAACCGTGTAACTCACCGACATGTTGGTTAGAAACTGGATAAAAGTTGATACTTGGGCCAGAAATGATTCGACAAACTTCAGATTGTATAGAGATCATTCGGCAACGAATGAACGCAGCCCAAGATCGTCAGAAAAGTTATGCCGATAAGCGTCGTAAGGATTTTGAATTCGACGTAGGTGATATGGTTTTTGTGAAGGTTTCTCCACTAAAGAATGTTATTCGATTCGGGAAGAAAGGAAAATTGACTCCGAGATTTGTTGGACCATTCCCGATCATCGAGCGAATTGGAAAGCTCGCCTATAGACTGGAGTTACCTGAGAAGATGTCGAGTGTGCACAATGTTTTTCATGTATCATATCTACGGAAGTATGTGCACGACTCAAATACAGTGGTTTCTGCTGATAGCTGTGAAGACTTTGAAGTTGATCCAGTCAATAGAAGACCTCGTAAGCCGCTTCGTGTTGTGGAGACCGACACGAAACAGCTTAGGAGGAAGGTAGTTAAGTTTCTCAAGATACAATGGAGTGATGATGATAACGACTGTACGTGGGAGGTGGAAGAGAGGATGAAGGCAGCTCATCTTGAACTCTTCAAGGTATGGCCCTAAGGTGTCGTGTCATCTCACGATATTGTAACTTGTCCTGGTTTTAGAATTCTGCATGCTAAGCTAGAATTGGATGCATGGTTTGTTGATTGCTATGGATGGTAGGCATGTAGAATAGTATTTGATTGCTTTGTTTGTTTGGAATTTCGGGGGCGAAATTCCTAAGGGGGAGAGAATGTAACGACCCATATTTTCACGGATCGAAACATCGTAAAATAGTTGACCTTTGGTTGCATTGCTGCTAAGTCGTTTCAGATTTTGGCAGAATTTTGTTTAAAGTCCTAACTCGTAGCCGACTTATGAGTTTTAGACGAGTTAAGTGATAAGTCTGGGCGAGTTAAGGAGTAGGTCGGCGACGACCTAAGGAAGATAGGGGAGTGGGTTAAGTCGGTTGACAGTTTGGAGCGACTTAAGAATAGAGTTAGGTCATAGTGACCGAAGTAAGATATAGTGGACGACTTAAGGTATTGACCGAGTTAAGAGATAGGTCACTATGTATTAGGTCGTCCGGTAGCTTGATTTGTTAGGTCGTAGATGATCTAAGATTAGTTAGGTCGTAAGGTTGTATGAGTGTTAAGTCGTATCACCTGTTAGGTCGCTCGTAGTTATGTCGTATACAGTTAGGTCGTTAGACGACTTAAGGAAGTTGGGTCGTAGCCTAATTGAGTCGTGGCCGTGTTAAGGAGATAACGCTAAGTGTTAGGTCGCATTGTCTTAAGTCGTACCTAAGTATTAGGTCGTGTGGACTTTAAGTCGCTGAATTGTGGCCTTGTAGTTAGGTCGTAAGTCGTATACCTAGTTAGGTCGTAACCGACTTAGGGGTTAGCTGCTAAGTCATAAGTCGCAGGATCTCTAAGTCGTAGTTTGTTAGGTCGGAGGCTCTGTTAGGTCGGAAGTTTATAAGTCGGAGACGACCTATGGAGACAGACGAGTTAGGGAATTCAGCTATAAATAGGAAGGCTTTGTTCCATTTTTGGGATCCGGATTTCGAAGCGACGAAGTGCTGCCATTTTGAGAGCTCGACTTCTACACTTCTTCACTTCTTTTCTCCACTCTAATCTAGTGATTCTATCCATCCAAGTTGAAGATCAAATTGAAGATTCAAGAGCTTGGATTGAAGATCTTCATCCTTTGAAGTGAGATTTCTTCGTTTGAAGCGGATTCGTGATAGATCAAGCTTGATCCTTCGCTATCCATATCTGAAGCGTGTTGATTTGAGGTTGTTTAGGTGATTTGGTGATTATCTCTCACACGGATCCAAAGGAGTATATCGGATTGTTGGCTCGATTTGGTGTTAAAATAGTGATTTCCATGCATTTTCTTCATCCTAAGTGTAGATCCATATAGATCCATTGTTCATGATGATTTGACAACCATTTTACTAAGTGTTAACCTATGCAAGTTCATTCATCAAGATTATAGAGATATTGTTCATGTTTTCATGCTTATTTGACTTTCAACTCTTTAATTACGAAATTGCCATTATTGTTATAATTGTCTACTTAGATCATATTTGAATGCTTGATTGCTTGGATTAAATGTTTGATTTGGTTGATTGCTATGAATGATGATTTGATTTAGATCGAGGATGATTCAAAAGCTAAGGGAAAGGCTCTTGAATGGGAAAAGCTGCTTGTGGCATTTGTAGCGGATGATGAAGCTCTTATGCATAGATTTGATGATGATGTTGAGATGAGACTTTGCGAGGATGTTATGAAGCGAAGTATGATATGAGATAGTCTTGGTCTAATCCAGACGGGATCATTCCAAGCAGGTTGATAACTCGGTGATATGGTTCGAGTTAGAGGATAATGGATTGCTCGAGAGGCGCTTGAGCTAGTATGGAAATAGTCGTCGAGGAGGATGACTAGAAGGCTGAGATCTCATCATTGTTGAAGGTTCTAGCATGCTCAAAGCAAGAGTACGTTGGGCAGATTCGATAGTCCCTGAAGGCTACTGATTGGGTAGTCAAGTACTCTGGGCAGATTCGATAGTCCTAGGCACGGGTCACGATGACGTGCGGGAGTTATGTCTAGAACCGGGGTTTCCATTAGCCCTTGACGGACGACTGAAAGAATGTGCCGGTCATTCAATTAACTGTGATATCGAAGCAATGATAACAGTGATAGCCAGAGTCATGGATGGTTGGTTGTATCGTCATTCGGTCTCAAGAGCAGTGGTTTCTAGGTGCTTATCTGATCTTGGTTTAGGCCTTGGGGGTTTGTGCTTGGAAAACATCGCCCTTGACTCGAGTGATAATTACTTTACTTTAAATTGTATGTTCTGCTATGTCTGCTTTTACTTAGTGTGTGTCTGGGGGCTATCACTGTAGAAAGAGGTTGGAGTGGGAGGGTTGTATTCCTATTCCTTTTCCTTTATGCTCTTTTGGTATGTTGTTAGTTAATTTACCGCTCACTAAGACTGTTGTCTGACTCAAGGCTTTATGTTTTAATTCTTATTGCCTTGGGCTGTTCGTCCATTTTGGGACGGGCAGACTATGAAGCAGGTGACAGGTGCTGTTCTCTTCTCACGATGCTGATATCGAAGACGAGCTGGAGGGTTGCATATTATCTTCATATTATATGTACTGGATGTTCCGCTGCTTTGTATTCTCTGAGTGATATGTAGTGAGGCTTGTTGTATTGACTATTCAGATGTTTGTATTCAACCATTATGAAGTTTTATTGATGAGATTCTATTCTGTGAAGCTTCACTATATATATGTTCTATTGTATTTTTGTCCATGCGCTGTGCGTAATACGATAGATTCTGTTGTTTTAATTTACCATGACAATCGTCCATGGCTGCCTGGCACACTTTACAGCGCAGTTTCTCTAGGTTCGGTGCAGGGGTTATTGGCGGTCGTCACACAGAGTAGCTTTTTGTAGAGGAAGATGACGAAGAGCAGAATGAGAATCCCCTTTTCTGAAGCCACGCCTACTGTATTTATAGGCAAAACCCTGGTTACCGGGCTTCCTCACTGATATGGGCCCACCAAAACCATAGTTGAGGCCATGTCGTTTATCGCTGCCGACCCCAAGTGGTTAACATGCTGACCTGAAGTTGCTTTGGGGATGACCCGAAGAAAACTAACCTCTGACTCGAAGCAGAACAACAGCCGACCCGAAGTAGCCTTTGTCTTCTTCAATGCCGACCCCAAGTTAATTTTCCGATAGCCGACCCGAGCCCTTTCCAATGCCGACCCGAGTCCTTCCCTATGCCGACCCCTACTTCACTATATGCCTGTAACGACCCAGATTTTTAGCATCTGTTAATTAACTAATTTTAAATATTGAAATATTTATTTTTTTAAGTCGAATGAATAAAATTTTCTAATATTGGAAATATCTAAATATATAAATTTTGAAAATTATATCAAATTTTAAAATTTAAATTTCTGAATATGATAAATATATATGTATATGTATCTCACCATTTCAAACTTATGATAAAATATCTATATATGTATATATATAAAAATATACAAGCTTCATGATGCAAATTTCAAACTTATGACAAAAATATATATGAGTATATGTATATGTATATATGTTTATGTAAAATAGTTAATATGTAAATATATGTAAATATGTAAATATATATGTATATATATAAGTTATGACTTGAATTATCATTTCGCTTTCTAATTTCGGGGATGAAATTCTTTTAAGAGGGAAGGAATGGAACGACCCAGATTTTTAGCATCTGTTAATTAACTAATTTTAAATATTGAAATATTTATTTTTATAAGTCGAATGAATAAAATTTTCTACTATTGGAAATATCTGGATATATAAATTTTGAAAACTATATTAAATTTTAAAATTTAAATTTCTGAATATGATAAATATATATGTATATGTATTTCACCATTTCAAACTTATGATAAAATATCCGAATATGTGTATATATAAAAATATACAAGCTTCATGATGCAAATTTCAAACTTATGACAAAAATATATATAAGTATATGTATATGTATATATGTTTATATAAAATAGTGAAATGTAAATATATGTAAATATATATGTATTTGTATATATATGAAAAAATAAATATGTAAATGGTAAATATATATACATGTAAGCTATATACATATACATGGAAGCTTCATGATGGCAACATCAAAGTCAAGCACACAAAACTTATTATCAAGCACACACAAAAATCAAATCAAACCACAATAAATCAAATTAAGCATAAAATGAAATCAAATAAAGCATACAAGATCAAATCAGCCCACATAAAATAAAATATTTATATATATATAATAAAAGATGAAGCCGGTACAAATGCATCAACCACCCTATCTATGTGCATAGCCACCCTATACTTCACTATTTTCCTTTCATTCTTCTATATATATATATATACCTAGCCATACTTGTTCACGTATATACAAAAATTGAATCTCTGCCATTAAACATTAAAAGATCAAGCCATTCAAAAATTTGTACAAGGAGATTAAGCATAAAAGTGTACATATATTCTTTTTACAAGTGAGTAAAACATCTTACTATGTTTACTGGATATTACTTATACATATATAACTATGTATTTAGATGTATCTTTCATCTATGTCAAATGTATAGGGGTTTGTTATGTTATTATGTATATGTATGAATGTGTGCAACAGGGTCGGTTCCATCCTACAACTCAAAAACACTATATGTTTATTTGTTTTGGGTATAACAGTTAAGCTCTTGTAACTTTAAAAATCTATATCTCAAAATCCTTTCGGTTTTAAAACATGATCCCAAAAGAAAAAGTTTTTTTTTAATGAGGATCATTTTAAAATTTATTCCATTTGATTTCATCAAGCAGAGGCCGAGAAAAATCCTATTTTACCGTGAATGGGTCAAGTTTGGTTGAAATCCAACTATCATAATATAAGGGATGGATCATATAGATGGCTTCGTCATTGAAAAATATGATTTTGGATTGAATGATATTATGAACACTTGTACCATATGCATTGGGATTGATTGATGAATTGATTATGCATCTCATTGGGATGATTGATTACTGATTTCCAGTTTCTAATTGGAATATGACTTTTTCGACTATTTTGAATAGTCGAACACTTCGAAATTGAGAATTAATTTTTAAAGCTAAGCATTTTCGAAAAGTATATAAAGTCAGTTTTGAAAATTTTAAAATAAAAACTAACGGAAGTTGAACAAGTTTTAAAAAGCTAAATATTTCGATAAGTAAATTGTATAAGCTTATTTTGAATTATACAAGTATGAAATTTAGTTTTGAAATGTTCTTAAATGAAAAGAGTTTTAAGAAATGTTTTGAATGTAATAAATATTTATAAAATCTTATTTTTTTCGCAAATTGATTTTTCTTAAGCAGTTCCAACTTTGCGTAAATACGAAAATAGTTTTGAAAGGTTTATAATGGAATTTGTTTCAAGAAACAATTTGAACCTAGTAAATGTTTGTGAATTTTTTTTTGAAAAGTATTTGATCAGAAAGAAATTTGATTTTATATGAATTTGATATAAACATAAAACTGAAGTTGTGAAAAACAATTGATTAGAAATTTTGAAAATTTTGAATTTTGAATGATATTTGATCTGAAAGGGAAAATGATCGTTGAGATCATATATAGATTTGAAACCAAACTATATATGAAATGGATTGATTTCGAAGACCTTTGACTCTGTATAAATATTTGATTTAAAAGTTTTCGATTCTTATATGAAACTGGTTTGTATAAGTATGAAGTCATTTCGAAAATTATTGATTTCAAAAGGTATTTGATCTGGAAAGCGATAATCTTATGTATGACGGAATTTATATAAGAATGATATGATATATTCGGGACTATTGATTTTGGTAGGTACTCGATTTTAAAATGAAAACTTATATAATGGAATTTATATAAGTATGGTATTTGAAGTGTGATTTGGAAAGGGTACTATATATAGTATGATATATCTCAAAGTAAAAGATATAGGAAGTATTCTCCGGGATTTTCGATATCCATTTTATTGGTTGATTTAGGTCATCCGGACATAAACTCATGAGTTCCTTTGAATTCCATAACGTAACCTATAGTCTTATGATTCAATTAGCATAGCGTAATTCAAGGGGCGTGATGCCTACAGTCTACTTATGATTTCGCTAGGATAACGACGTAACCATTGTGTAGCTGCGATCTATGGTCGATGTACTTGGTGTAATTCGAGGTGGCATAGATTGCCTACAGTTTACTATGTTCCCGCTGGGATAGCGACGTAACCAGAGGGTGTAACCACTAAGAAAACTACGATCCACATGGCGTAATTCAAGGTGGCAGTGATTGCCTATAGTCTACTATGTTTTCTCTGGGATAGGGATGTAACCATTGGGCGTAACCGCTAAGTAGACTACGATCCATGGGCGGTTTGATTTTGATTTGCATGGCATAATTCGCGGGGTATAGATTACCCACAGTTATAGATGATTTCTCTGGGATAGAGGCGTAACCATTATGTAACTGCGATCCATGGTTTGTTTTCGAGTGGTACTTTCCATATCTGTTTTTTTTAGTTTTTCAAGTATTTTCACTGGGTGTTGAAATGGGTCTACTAAGTACTTAGAGATTTCTAGACTTGCGTCCGATCAACGTATTACTAGATTCTGTAAGAACGAGGATAAATTTATTGAAACATCGAGTTATTAAAAGTATTTTCGATATAAAAATATTTTGTTATAAAAGAAATTTTAACAAAGAAAATTTTCAAACATTTAAGAATTAAAAAAGAAAAAAAGAAACCAAAATAAAAATGGTTAAATATTGTAATAAAAATCCAAATTTGAATTATAAAATGAATTTAAACACATGTCAAACCAATTGAAGTGGTTTTTGAAATAAAAATCAGATATTAAATTATAATTGGAAGTGAACTAATTGGATAAATTAATTAGTTAATTGGAACTTAACTTGGTTAAGTAAATTCGATTGTGGATTAAAATTGAAATTGAATGTGGAACTTGAGTTATAAATGAAATTCGACTCAAATATAAGCGAATTAAATATATGTTGAAATGTGATCGAATAAAATAGAAATAGATTGAAATGGTGATAACTTAAGTTATAAATAAATTCAATTTAAATGTAAATAAATTGAATATGGCTTTGGGATATTATTTAAATGAATTCGATTAAGTTTTGAAGTGGAAATGAATATAAATGTTATAATAGACCTTAATATTAATTTTATTAAATGATTCTCAAATAATATAGTGAAAATTGAAATATGCCAAGCAAATGTAAATACGAATCAATGAACGATAAATAAATTGAATAACAAACAATTTAAAATGAATGGAATCGTATTGCAATGGAAATAAACTTAAGCTATATAGTTGAAATAATTGGAGATAAACGAATTTACTTAAGTTAATATTTTTGGATGGAAGCTTAGCTCAAATATATGAAATGGTTCATAAATAAATTGGCATGGATTGGATTGTTGTTGAACACAAAATTGAGAAAACAAGGTTTTTTTGAATAAATTGAATGTGGATTAATAAAATTTGATAAATTGATTTGGAATCCTATCTAGAGATGATGTTAGGATAGCTAGTTGTGGGTTTGTATAGTGTATGCCTTGTTTGCTATGGTTGTTAGTATATTACTTATGTATGTACTTTACGATATAAATATATGACTTTTGTTATGACTTGAATTATCATTTCGCTTTCTAATTTCGGGGATGAAATTCTTTTAAGAGGGAAGGAATGTAACGACCCAGATTTTTAGCATCTGTTAATTAACTAATTTTAAATATTGAAATATTTATTTTTATAAGTCGAATGAATAAAATTTTCTACTATTGGAAATATCTGGATATATAAATTTTGAAAACTATATTAAATTTTAAAATGTAAATTTCTGAATATGATAAATATATATGTATATGTATTTCACCATTTCAAACTTATGATAAAATATCCGTATATGTGTATATATAAATATCTCAATCCAAATCTCAATCCAATACAAAACAATCACAATCACCAAACAAGCAATTGAGAAACAAAGCAATAACAATAAAGATAAATCACACATCGATTTATAGTAGTTCCACTAACGTCTTGTTAGTGTACATCCACTTTGGGAGAGAGCTTTTATTAATACCAATGAGAAGAGTACAAGAGACTGATTACAATGCTCAGTATTCAAATTAGATTTGTGGAGAAGAGAATTGAAGAAAACTAAGTTTTTGTTAAACCCTAATTAATGGAAGATAAAACCCTTGATTAAACCCTTGGAGTGATCATCTCTTTGAATTTGAAAATAGCTTATATAGGGGAAGTTTGAGCCTAGGCAAATACCCGATTTGCCCCTTGAAACCTTCATAAACCAATGCAATCGGCCCAGGAAATCTGGAAACAATGTGCCCGATCAGACGTCTAGTTCCTCGAGTCAAACGTCTGACTCGAAGACAAAATTTCTTTGTTCCAAGCGCTCAGACATCTGGTCCTCATAACCAAACTTCTGAGCAAACTCTCAAGATGTCAAATCCAACTTACAAAGACGTTTGACTCCAAATGGAGGCTTGTACCAAGTGATCAGACGTCTGGTTACCCCAACAAGACGTTTGAGCAAACTCTTATGATGCAACATACTGTGTAGAGACGTTTGGACGTCATTAGATGCCATACAACAACAACTCAGACATCTGAGGACCTTGGTCAGACGTTTGACCTACCGTTCACTATGTATCTCCAACCTTCAATATGTCACAACTCTCATTATCGAGCTCCGATTTGCGAACCATTTTCTCCATCACCCAGCTACTTCCAACTACTTCAATTCTCTATATAGTGCCATCAAAATTCAACAATCCAACTAGACTATATCCATTCCATAACCAAGAACGGATAGGGCCAAACTATCACCACTTCTACCTTCAACCAAACAAACTTGAATATTTTTCTAATGAGCTCCGGCAAAGCCACCACCCATTACACTCTACAACGAGCTCCGACAAAGCAACCGCCGCTAACGAAGTGTTGAAAGCACCCAAATCCAAAATCATCTCAGCAAAAGACAAAAGTAATAAGAAGTGTAAACTCATACACACCAAGAAGATAGAACCACAATCTCTCATTGATACTCTTCATCATCCATAATCAAGCTCCTCCCTCAACCGTGCCACATCATGGCACCTAGCACTTCATCAAGTGAATCAAGTTCGAGCAATGCTTGAACTTCCCAACCGAAAATGCCTTAGTGAATATCCACCACATTGTCCTTTGTGTGCACTTTTCAAAGATATACTTGCTTATCTTCATCCTTGGCTACTAAAAATGACTCTCTAACTTCAATATGCTTAGTCCATGAGCCAAATGCCAAATTCTTCGCCAAGTGAAAAGCACTCCGGCTATCACGTCGAATGTCGATACTATCATGCTCGAATCCCAAGTCACACAACAATTGCCTCAATAAAGTGCCTCCTTTGCCGCCTTCACCGTGGCAATCAACTCTGACTCTATAGTGGATAAAGCAACTACGGTTTTCAATCTCGATCTCCAACTTATGGTCGACCACCAAGTGTGAAGACATACCCACGGTGTAGTCCAAATCACCATAACCAACTAACTTGCAATTCATCCTCTCACTACCACCAAAAATAAGACCATGAGATGACGTATCTCTAAGGTATCTCAATATAAGCTTCACAGCTTCCCAATGTGATTTCCTCGAATTAGCCATATACAAACTAACCATCCCAATGGCATTTTCAATATCGGGCATTTTACACACCATAGCATACATTAAACTTCCAATTGCACTAGCATATGGAACCTTTTCCATATAAGCCTTGTCTTTCTCCAAGATAGCCGATCCCTTACTCGAAAGCTTCACATGCAAAGGTAAAAGTGTATTTGATGCATTTGCATTCTTCATGCTAAACTGGAAAAGCACTTTCTCAATATACTCCTTTTGAGTAAATTTCAACTCAAAACGCTTTCGATCCCTTTCTATTTCCATGTCCAATATTCTCTTTTCTTCATTAAGATCCTTCGTTTCAAATTCTGATTTTAAACTTCATTTTAATTTGTTGATTTCATTTTTATCCTTAAAAGTAATGAGCATGTCGTCCACATACAAGAGAAAATACGCCTAACAATCATTTTCCAACTTCTTGAAATACACATAAGCATCCTTGATGCTTCTATCAAAACCATTTTAAGCATAAAATGATCAAATCTCTTGTACCATTGCCTAGGTGATTTCTTCAAATCATATAGCAATTTCTTTAACTTGCAAGCACAATTTGACTTACCTTCTACAACAAAACCTTTCGGTTGCTCCATGTAGATGTCTTCATCCAAGTCACCATGCAAGAAGGCGGTCTTCACATCAAGTTGCTCCAACTCCAAGTCGTGAATAGCAACTATAGCAAGTAATATCTAGATAGAAGTATGACACACAACCGATGCAAAAATCTCATCATACTCTTTTCCCTTCCTTTGTGCAAACCTCTTAGCCACGAGCCTAGCTTTGTACCTCCTATCTTCCTTCACCTTATATATCCTTTTGCACCCAATAACATGGTTTCCTTTAGGAAGTGGAACCAAATCCCAAGTTTGATTCTTCATTAACAATTGCATCTCTTCCTTCATGGTACAAATCCACTTTGCGCTATCACTCGAACCCACGACATCATCAAGGTCCCTCGGCTCATCTTGGACTACATGAAGACCGTAGTCTAGCTTATCACAAAAGCTAAGATAGTTCCAATCTCCATATCCACCCGGTGGCTTTATAGCCTATCGACCTACCCGAGTAGCAATACCATCACCCAAACTCTTTTCGGCTACACTTAGAACCAAATCCTCTCTAGAATCATGTACATCACCAGCACTACAAGAGGAACCATGTGGACTACGTGATGTAACATCGACCGCTTCCTCCTCACAAGCATCTTTAACTACTCTAATCCTTGGACAAAAGGTGGGAATAACGTCCTTCTCCGTTGATTCACTATAAACCATCTGGGGAACATCCGATGATCTCTAATTCTCCTTGAATGAAGCTGACTCATAAAAAGTAACATAACGAGAATTGACAACCTTCTTTGTCTCCAGATTCCATATCCGATAACCTTTTACACTGTCTATATAGCTAAGCAAATTCCCCTTGAAAGCTCTAGGCTCAAGCTTATCATTTGTCGGATCATGCACATTAACCGGGCTACCAAATACACGAAGATAACTTAAGTCAATACCCTTTCTGTTCCACACTTCCTCCAGAATTTTGTTATCAATAGCCGAGCATGGAATTCGATTCATAATATGCACCACAGTTGAAAAAGTAGGAATAACGTCCTTCTCCATTGATTCACCATAAACCAAATGGGGAACATCCGATGAGCTCTAATTCTCCTTGAATAAAGCTGACTCATAAAAAGTAATATGACGAGAATTGACAACCTTCTTCGTCTCCAGATTCCATATCTGATAACCTTTTACACTGTCTATATAGCCAAGCAAAATCCCTTTGAAAGCTCTAGGCTCAAGCTTATCATTTGCCTGATCATACACATTAATCGAACTACCAAATACACAAAGATAACTTAAGTCAATGCTCTTCCGTTCCACACTTCCTCTGGAATTTTGTTATCAATAGCCGAGCATGGAATTCGATTCATAATACGCATCACGGTTGACAAAGATTCGTTCCAAAATCCCTTAGACAACTCGATGCCAACCTCAAGCATTGGGCTTTCTCTAGTAGAGTACAATTCATCCTCTCCGCAACACCATTCGACTGCATATCTCCTAGTGTAGTAAAATGCCTTTGAATACCATGATGCTTACAAAAGTCCAAGAAATCTACAGAAACCAAAGAAGATTTCCTTTCTATAATATTCAAAAATAATTATTTACAAATCCCTTACCAATCTAAAACATTTATAAAACCATTTCTAACCTTTAAAACCATTGATAAATATCATTTCTCAAATCATTTATAAACTTTTGTATAAATCCATGCAACTATTTATAAGGCTCTTCTTATAAACCTAAAAACCCATTTATAATTTTCCTTTATAATTATCTAAAACCATTTACAAAGCATTCTTCATACATTATAAATGATTCCCCTTTAAGTCTCCAAAACATTCTATAAATTTCTTTATAAGCCCAAATCTCTTTATAAAACCTTATTTATAAATCTCGAAAACATTTATAAATAAATAATAATCATTTACTTTACAACACTATTATATAATAATAAACACTATAAATAAATAAGTATTAACTTAAAAACATCTTACAAATAGTAATTGATAAATTTCAAAACATTTTAATAAACAATAATAACTTTATCTTCAACATTTGTATAAATAAAAATAATTAATTTCCAAAACTATACTGATAAATAATCAAACTTAATTTCAAACCATATTAATAATTTAAATAGTTAATTTTCAATTATGTAAAATACTGATAACCCATTTTAAAACAATATTAGTATAAATAACCAACTTTTAAAACATAAATGTTTTTCTTTTATAAAAATCCATACTTAACTTTCCATATAATTGTTCCTATATTTATAAAGCTATATATATAAATCTCTTCTATTTTGTGAAACTTCCTTTCATAAAACCCCTTTATTTATGAACGCCGTTCATAACTCCATTCCTTTATAAATCTCACATATTCATAAATTCCATTAAAAATATCAATCACCATCCATTTTTATTGTTGCCCCCAGATTGATAAATTCCTTATATAAATTCCTTTCTATTTATAAAATACCATTTAACATTCTTGAATTTACACTCACCTTCGATTATAAAATAGAGTCAACTATTTTCTAAAACAAACTTCCGTATCTTATAGTAAATCCACCATTTGATTTATTTCACCAATTTGTTAAATGATAATAATTCCTTTGATTAATAACACCGTTTATAAATCCATACTTTTATTAACAAAACATGATTTTACAAATCTTTACTTCATTTGTAAAACATCACTTTATACAAAATGATTAATAATATTTATATCAAATATTTTCTATTTTATTTAAAACGATGTCCCTTCATTATAAAAGACGGACTTAATTCAAGATTTAAAAATCTTTGTCCATAATTCAAAATCTCTATTTAAATTATTTTATAAAACTATTAATTTATAATCTCTAAAAATCATACCTTAAATTTTGTTTAAAATTAAATTCCTTCTCATAGTAATTTAAGAATTTTTTTATAAAAAAACATATATTTTTTAATCACTCAAATCCTTTTGTAAAACTAAATTTTCATTTTATAATATTTCAAAATGTTAAAAATATACGACCTAGTGTTACCATAGCACTTATTAGGGAAAATTATCCATGTCATCATTTATGGCATCCAATACATTATATATCAATTTATGTGAAAAATAAAATCAATAGTGTAAGGAATCCTGTTGGATCCCTCCAACTGTCCCCCTACATCACATATAATATATAATCATAATAATATAAATCAACCACTGAGGGGTGGCATTCGTATACAAATGGTCATCCGCTCTATTAGACGAGAATATATCTAAACTAACAATACAAAATAGTAAATCATCCAAACAGTCAATAAAAATCAACAATAAAATATCCATGCATCCAATAAATAATTTTATTGACTATATAAATTTTTTTGATTAACCTAAAAGGTGAGATTAACTCACTTTGATTTTTAGTCTCGGTAAACGTTCTGTTTTGAATTAAAATTGAACTATAACAAAGCGGATTTTTCAGTCGTTTGATTTTGAATATTTAAATGGTTTTAAAATGTTGAATTTGAAATATAATTGATTTTGAATGTGAAATTAATTGGTTGAATTCGAGGAATGGATTTAAAATTCAAATATAGCGATTATCGTAATACGAATGGTGTAAATAATTGGAATTTGACCTGAATATGAATTGAAATGAATTTTAAAGTGAATATAAGCTCTATTTGGATTAGGAATGAGATAGTAAGTTTTTAAAACTAAAATTTCATGTGATTTCGTCAACTTTTGAAATCGTCAATTTAATCGACGCATTAATATAGCGATCTGGGGGCACAGTCTCGGAATTCGACGAAACCAGTTCCATTAGATCCAAATAGTGTATTATTATTGGATTTCAATTTTCAAAGAAATTAGAGTTATCGTTTGGTCGTACAGGTTAGAAACACGTTGAAATTAATATCGAAAATTTAATATTATAATTGGGTTCAAAAAGCTAGCTTCTGCATACGATTGAATTAGGTCTCGAAACTTGTTCCATTGCATCCAGAATTAAGGTATAACATTAGGAACGCTAGGTGGCACGCCTCAATAGGGGTTCGGAATTTCGAGTTATGCTAGCGAGATATTTCGAATATAAAATAATAAATTTCAAATCGTAGCCGCACTTGAGCCACCCTAATCTTTCCTATCAACCGACCTATTCATACATAGCCCATACCCCTTCTGTTATAAAATACGCGTTCACTAAAGAAGTCGCCTTTATTTCTAATAACCCACTCCTCCATATCGTACGGCCCAAAACCATTCACCGTGCTAGAGTTGAATTGATTGAGGCTATCAACTAGGGAGATGGGCGGCTCGACTCAAGGAAGAGGATGGAGCGGGAGATGTGTTATTTTATCATGGTGAGGCCGGGGTAGTGCTCCGTTCAGGCGTAGATGGTAGGGTTCGATGGAGTGATTCACGGCGTTAGACGAGGCCAGACCTACGGCGATGGAAGGACGGCGACGGGGGCATGCTACGTCGAAGAAGTGATGGACTCCGATCAACTTTGGTGATGTGGACGAAGGGTTTGAGGTTGCGTGTTTTGGTTCGTGGATATCCTGGGACAAGCAGCATGATCTGGAGAGGATCAGTGGCGTTAATCAGGGTAATTTATTTAAGCTAATGATTGTGATTAAGGGAATATTATATATATATATATATAAATTTGTGGAACTTATAAATGTCGTAACGTATTCATACGAGGTCCAAATTGTACGTGATAGGTCGCGCTGCGATCGTATAGATGAGTGCTGCAAAACCAAATTGGTTTGGGATTTTTCTGAGTCAGTTGGAATTTTAGATTAAATCGAACGTTATTCGATTTAATTCAAAATCTGGATGTTTGGCAAATTAAAAATCAATGTGAGTAAATCTAACTCATTTTGGAATATTGGATTTAATTTATAATAATTAAAGTTAGTTATTGGATGATTGGTTGAATAGATATATTATTATCAGTTGAATAATATATTATATATATTAATATATGTATTAGTAGTTAGATATATTCCCACCGATTAGAGTGGATGAGACACTATGTGCCCCGCATAATAGCGGATGACCCTATATTATTGCGATATCCCGCCTCGAAGCGGGATTATTATTTTATGCTATATAACATCTGTAGTTGCAGGGAGACAGGTTGGAGGGATCCAACTAGATTCCTCAAAAAATTGATTTTAATTTCATATATGTTGATATATGATGTGTGTGAATATCCTGCTATAGACTGTGATATGTTTGATTTATTGGATGCTATAGCAGCACTGGCCTAAATTTTGGTATTATAAATAACATAAATAATATTTTTGAATTTTAAAAAGAAAATTTAAAGGATATTCTGGAAATGTATATATTTATATCGAATTTTGGATTATTTTAAAGAAAATTGATTTGGATAAATGATTTGATTTGGTTTGTACTTAACTATTCGTAAAATGTTTTAAATAGAGATTTCTAAATAATTTATATAAGGGATTTTTAATAATGGATTTTAAAATGATAATTCTGAAAATATGGATAAGGAGTTGAGATCAATATTTAAAATAGATTTGAAAAATAAATAGGATTTATAAGTGATAGGTTTAAAAATAAAGTATAAATGAGTATGTTTTGTAGACAAGTGGAACCCGAATGGGTTTATAAATTTATAAAGGATGTTTATTGTAATTCCCTACCTCGAGACCCACATTAATAAAGAGACTTACTGAGTAGTTCTGTCTGCTAATGCGGAGAATAGGGCTGGTTAAGGGCGACCATCATAGTCTTACATTATATAAGAGCTAAGTATGTCGATTTGGTACTCATTTTTAGCATTTCTTTTACTTTCCGTTTTGGCTTAAGTATTCGACATACTCAATTCATATCTAATACACTACTATGGTGGATACAGGATTGATTCGGAAATAAAACACAATAACAACATCAATCACAAGTCACAGAACAACAACACAGATAATATGCCTACACCTACATCAAATGTAATACAACCCGTCACAAGTGGTATTCAACCACAATATATACATACATCCCCATAAAAGAATATACACATCATAAGTTCCCAAAAAAAGGACTACACTACAAAACAAATCCATTTATCCAAAGGCGAAGGAGAAGTCCAAAAGACATTGCTAGCAAAAAGGGTCCAACAACCTAACCTACAACTCGGTCTAACCCGAGTAATGAATACATGGGTCAGGCTAACTAGAACTTGATATTAGCATAAGATAAAGTGATATGACTGCATAAGGGAAGTATTACTTTAATTATAAAGGAATAGTATAAGCAATGCCTAGTTATACGGACAAGGGTGGAAGCTTCATAGAACCCATAGTTAACTCATAAAAGGTTTAACATGTCATAAATGGTTCATGTTCAATGGAATTCAAAATAAGTTATTCTAGAAAACTCATGAGCCATAAAAGAAGCATCAAAATCCTCAAAATAAAATGTCAAGGAACTCTAATACGAGTTCAAAACCACATTATCGAAATCACCATAAAAATGCATATATCTATAAGCCTATCTCTAACTCAAGGCTATAATAAAATTATCATCTCAAAAAGGTGAAATTGAAGCAAATCAAAACTTATAAAAAGGGGCATTTCACCAGAAGGTCAAACTTTGCAGTCCAATTAGTTTCTAGGACACCCATTCAAAGAAATTACTTTCAAGGCCAAAGTCAGCAGAATAATTACTTTCAAGGACAAAATCAGCAGTCCAATTACTTTCAAGGACATAATTTCATAGGTTTTTAGGCCCTAGAAACTAATTATTTTGCGTTTTGTCCTTGAAAGTAATTATTTCAGTTGTGTGTCCTAGAAACTAATTCCACTTGCTAAAGAGGCCCTTGTGGCTAATTTCCACTTATAAAAATCCCCGGATTGGCCAAATCCTTGATTGCATGCCGAAGCAATGCTGCACGTGCCAAACTCAGACCAGTGCTGTATACATATTATAGGTACCCATCTCAGACGGCCATAGTCGTAGTACATCGTGACGACCGAAGTCGTAATACATCGTGACGACCAAAGTCGTAGAACATCAAGACGACCGAAGTCGTAAAACATTATGATGACCGAAGTCGTAAAACATCGTGATGGACCGAAGGTCTATAGTACTGGTAAACATCATGAATGCGTCACAAACTCTTAGACAAGAACCTGAAAAGTGTTAACGTGCATCCCATACCACATGCTCTCACTTAGCGATTTACTAACTACTAAATCGATGCCACACTGGAAAACATCATTAAATCAAAGTCCTCAGAAAAATCATATCTCTTCTCATCTCATTGGCGAGTTGTAAAAAGAATCATACTTGTCTCATCTCATCGACAAGTATAAGACATCGTGATGGTTTTTATATAAACCATACTTCCCAAAAAAGGAAATCTCCATCTTAAAACTTGCCACATTTCATCGGCCAATAAAATACATCATGATGGTTCTCATCGATTATACTCCTAAATAGGAGATCTCGAACCATAAAGTTCACCAAATATTGTCCATCTCGGAAGATTCCTAAATATAGGAATTAAAATCCTTAAAATACGCCATAATATGGACAATCCCAGAAATCATCTCAAATCAATATACTCGAGTGGTTTCGATCAATACAAGTCCGGAATTAACCGATAAAATAAACTCATGTGTCTCATACCACGTGTTTGACTAAATCATTTAATTCTCTTTCTCATATGTCCAAAAAGTCTAAAAATAATATATTTTATATAAAATTCTTTACTTGAGAAAACGAGATTTTTAAATAATTTTTTGAAATCATTTTAAAGACATATATTTGAAATTTCTTCTTATTATAGGAAATAAATATGTATAAAATACTCCAAAATAATTTATGAATGATTTGAAAATATTTAATAAAAATGATTTCAAAAATCAAATTATTTAGAAATTTTCTCAAAATTTATTTGGAAGAAATAATGCTTGAAAATCGACAAAAACGTTGAAAAAACACCCAATCGATATTCAAATTCAAATCGAATTTAAATTCTAATTTTTAAATTTTAAATTCCTCCAAAACTCAATTAATCCATTGATGGATACTATAGCCCATAATCATCATCAAAAACATCTCAAAATTTGCATAAAAGTTGGCCACAAAAACCATAGAAATAGGTAAACAAACAAGGCAAAAGGGCTCAGAATAAAAAGGCAAAACACTGATGTACCTAAACCGATAGGGATTGACCCAGAGCAATGGCCAAGTCGACCTCCAGGTCGACCTAGAGACCGCTGGGTTGTTATAGACTCCTCCCCTTATAAAAATTGCATCTCTCAATTTCTGGAGGAAATCTGTATTCAACACACTTTCTTTCATCAAACAAAGGAAATATAGATAGATTAAAATGGAAAATTCTTACCTTCATTGTGAGAAGATAAGAATCCAAGATACGATCGCTCGATAAATTCTCTGGTTTCCTAAGTGCAGTCATTGGGATTATCGAACCATTGAATCTTTACGAGCAGAACACTCTTGTTTCGAAGATGTCTAGTCTCCGAAGCAAGAACTCTCATAGGGTGCTGCACAAAATATAGATTAGGAGAGACCTCCAACTTCTCTAAAGCATGAGAATCAAGTACAAAATCTGAATCTCGTAAACACCTCCTCAATTGAGAAACGTGGAATACGTCGTGAACTCTAGAAAACTGATCGGGAAGTACTACACGATATGCAACAGGACCGATACGCTCTATAATAGGAAATGGCCCAATATAGCATAGTGCTAATTTCCCCGTCTGGCTGAAGCATATCACTCCCTTCAAAGGAGAAGCTCAAATATAAATAAGATCTCCCACTGAGAATTCAAGAGGACTCCTACGGTTGTCCGCGTATGATATATGTCGACTATTAACCTCTTTCGTTCTCTCTCGGATAAGATGGATCTTCTCAGATGATTCACAAATAGACTCGGGGCCTAGAATGAGCTTTTCCCCCGACTCAAGCCAACAAGATGGAGAATGACATGGCCTTCCATATAAGGCTTTGAAAGGAGCTATATCAATAGAAGATTGGTAGCTATTATTATAAGCAAACTCAACTAGAGGAAGACGATCCTCCTAGCTACCTCCAAAATCTAAGATACAAACACGAAGCGGATCTTCTAAGATATGATTCACCCGTTCAGTCTGTCCATCAGACTGTGAGTGATAGCCTATGCTAAGGTTAAGCTTTGTGCCCAAAGCTTGCTGGAGAGTCTTCCAGAAGTGACTCATGAAATGAGGATTGCGATCATAAACAATAGATGAAGGAACACCATGCAATCGCACGATCTCCTTAATATATAGCTTCGATAAGAGAGATGCCATCCTATTAGATTTAATAGGAATGAAATGTGCAGACTTGGTAAGATGGTCCATAACAACCCAAATACTGCTATGGCCTGACCTCGAACGAGGTAAGCCATCGATGAAATCCATAGAAACTTGGTCCTATTCCCACAATGGAACCTCTAAAGGCTGAAGGAGACCACTGGGCCGCTGATGCTCGGCCTTAATAAGATGACAAGTCATGCGATTGCTTACATAACTTACAACATCATGCTTCATGCCTTCCTAGTAATAGAGACGACGCATATCAGCATACAACTTCCTACTGCCTGGATGAATAATATACTTAGAACGGTGACACTCATCTAGAATGTCCCGCCTAAGTTCTAGAATAGAAGGCATAACAAGACGGTTCTTCTTTCGAAGACACCCATGAATATTGATGCTGAAATCCCTCATCTCAATATCATCTTGGGATTCAGACTTACACTTCTGAATAAGAGCAGATATCTCAGAATCTTGCCGCTATTTCTCGGCAATCCATTCTAGGAGAGTAGGATGAGCTTCCATGCTATATAATAGAATCGGAAAGTCGGAAGTGGAAGCATGATCCTGAATATCAAATATGGAAAGAGTCTCAAGAGCTTTCCATTCTGCAATCATCATGGAAACAATAGCTGAATGCTTTTGGCTCAAAGCATCAGCTGCTCGATTCCCCTTGCCAGGGGTATACTGAATATCAACATCATAAGAAGCTAGAAACTCGAGCCAACGTTGCTGTCACATGTTGAGCTCCTTCTGGGTGAACAAAATTTGTGAGATTTATGATCGGTGAAGAGAGTAAAATGTTCACCCAACAGAAAATGACACCATAACTTCAAAGCAAAGACGATGGCGGCAAGCTGTAAATCGTGGGTAGCGTATTGAACCTCGTTCGGACGTAATTGCCTTGAGGCATAGGCAACTACCCTATCCTTCTACATAAGAACAGCACTAAGGCCGTTGTGACTGGCATCGGTATAGACTATAAGATCCCGATTCCCTTCGGGAACCACAAGAACAGGAGCATCAGTGAGAAGCTCCTTCAATCTCCGAAAGGAAGCCTCACACTTATTAGACCATAAGAAGCGAACGCCTTTCCTCGTAAGGCTAGTCAAGGGTAGCATAATACGGGAAAAGTGTTGGATGAAATGACGGTAATAACCCGCCAAACCCAAAAGCTACAAATCTCATGAACATTCTTAGCCTCTTCCAATTCTGGATGGCTTCGATCTTATACGGATCAACCGAAATGCCTTCGAAAGAAACAACATGACCGAAGAACTTAACTTGTTTTTCCCAGAAATGACACTTAGAAAGTTTTGCTTTGAGTTGATGCTGAAAAAGAGTACTCAAAACAATTCTAAGATGTCGAGCATGATCAACTTCGTACTTAGAATACACAAGAATGCCATCGATGAAAACAAGAACAAACTTATTGAGATATTCCCAGAATACTCGATTCATAAGGTCGACGAAGTAAGCAGGAGCGTTTATCAAACTGAACGACATGACGAGGCACTCATATGATCCATATCGAGTGTGGAATGTTGTAAGTGGAATGTTGTTTTCCGCAACTCGGAGCTAATGAAATCCGGTGGCGAGATCAAGCTGCAAGAAGACCTTAGCACCACTTAACTGATCGAACATATCGTCAATCCTAGGCAGGGGATAACGATTCTTAATGGTTAACTCACTAAGCTTGCGATAATCCACACATAACCTAAGAGTCGTCCTATCAGACTTCCTCATGAATACCACCGTGGCTCCCCACGGTGATGAACTAGATCGAATGAAATGCTTGGCTTCAAGCTTAAGGAGTTGCTTCTTGAGTTCCTCATTCTCTTTGGTAGACATCCTCATGGGAGGACGACTAACAGGCTGTGCGCCTAGAATAAGGTCAATGTGGAACTCGATAGCCCGCTTGGGTGGTAATCTCGAAACAGGCTCAAATGAATCTGGAAAGTCACAAACAACAAGAATCCGAGACACATCATCATCATCGTCTCGAGATTCAAGAGAGAATAGAGAAGCTTCGGAATCACGCCCAATATCCCCAAGAATAAGAGACAGCTGAGCAAGAGAGTCGGGATGTCGAAGATATAAGACTCTCTCTAAACATAGAATCCTGGGATCGTATCGAACTAGCCAGTTCATACTAATATTATATCGAATCCAACATAAGGAATTACATGCAGATTCGCACGGAAAGAAAATCCACAAATAAGAATCTCAACATCATCACAAAGCATACTAAGGGTTGCAAATCCTCCGATAGGATTCTCAATCCTCAAAGAAGTAATCAAGCAAGAAACATCCAATAGCAAAGCATCAACGAGTTCCTTCGATACGAATGAATGCGACACACCCGTATCGAATAGAACTCTAATAGATCGATCATGGAAAAGAATGGAACCTTCTAAAATAGTAGGAGATATACCTTGAGACTGAGAGGAGCTACCATAAGACTTTGCAACATTGATATTCCCCGAATTGGGACCTCCCTCCCTCTTAGGACAAGCAGAAATCAAATGCCCTTCCTTCTTACAATATAAGCACCTCTTAGGATTAGGACATTCTTTCACAAGATGATCGCGAGAACTACAATTATAACATGCCATAACCTTGGCCGAAGGAGGCATAGCATGAGAATGAGAAGTAGAACCACCTTTCTTCTTCTTCTTACTAGGCTGGAACGGCTTGGATTTGCGGAAAGGAAACCTCTTCTTGTTCGGATTTCTCTGAACCTCTGCCTCACCATAACTTATTTTGTCCTTCTCAACCGCTTCAAGGTGAAGGGCGGCATCAACAACTTCCTTAAAAGACAATTTGAGTTGGAGCATAAGGGATTTCTTCAAATATTTCTTAAGTCCAAAAACGAACTTAAGGTTCTTCTTGTAAGGAGTGCTAATATGCTCAAGACCAGATTTGGACAAAGCCTCGAACAAAGCCGCATACTATGAAACTATCGACTTCCTCGACTTCCCTTGCTTAAGATCAAAGAAACGTCAAGCCAAGATAGCCTTCTCAGATTCTGGGACAAACTTAAGCTCGAATCTCTCTCTGAAATGCTCCCACTCTAAGGTAGACTCCTCAATCTCCGCAATGAGCAATTCATAGCAATCCAATGCACGTTCTTGCAACATACGAGATGCGACAAGAGTGCATTGGTGGCTAGAAATCTCCATGCAAGTAAATATGCGCTCGCATGTACGAAGCCATGCCTAGACCTCTAAGACTGACTCTGTGCCTTTGAATGGTTTTCCTCCAAGGTGTGTATAATCGCTGCTCATGCGTGCAAATACAGATTTGCGCAGAGGGGAAGAATGGGCTGGAGCTGGAGGCTAAGTGCTCCTAAGCAGCTCAAGAATCTGATCGTTCTACATATAAACTCCTTCGGGACGAGAACAACTGGACGGTCCCGCCACCGAAGTGCGACCTCTTTCCCATCCAGCCGTTGCTGAAAGTTAAGATAAGATAGGATTATTCACATGGGCAAATATTAGCAATTCAAATTAAACAAGGAATATTACGGAATTAAAATTAACATTCCTAGACATATTCCTTTCTATCTACCCCAAAAGACTCAAACGGTTAAGGACAAGGTCGAGATTGAATATGATTGGGGATAATGTTTACAAGAGTATTATACTTGATGTATAATGATCATGCCACCGTTCTGTGTTAATTACATTTTGTTCTGAAAACTGCTCTAATACCAAGTTGTAACGCCCCACCCCTGAACCCATATTAACAAAGAGAATTACTTAGTGATTATGTCTGCTATTGCGGAGAATAGGGCTGGTTAAGGGCGACCATCATAGTCTTGCATTAAATAAGAGCTAAGTACGTCGATTTGGTACTCATTTTTTTCATTTCTTTTTCTTTCCATTTTGACTTAAGTATTAGACATACTCAATTCCTATCTAATACAGTACTATGGTGGCTACAGGATTGATTCAGAAACAAAACACAATAACAACATCAATCACAAGTCACAAAACAGCAACACGGATAATATACCTACACATACATCAAATGTAATACAACCCGTCATAAGTGGTATTCACCATAATATATACATACATCCCCATAAAAGAATATATACATCACAAGTTCCAACAAAAAGACTACACCACAAAACAAAACCATATATCCAAATGTGAAGAAGAAGTCCAAAAGACATTGCTAGTAAAAAGGGTCCAACAACCTAACCTGCAACTCGGTCTGACTCGAGTAATGAATACACACGGATCAGGCTAACTAGAACTTAATATTAGCATAAGATAAAGTGATATGACTGCATAAGGGAAGTATTCCTTTAATTCTAAAGGAATAGTATAAGTAATGTCTAGTTATGCATACAAGGGTGGAAGCTTCATAGAACCCATAGTTAACTCATAAAAGTTTTAACATATCATAAATGGTTCATGTTCAATGGAATTCAAAATAAGTGAATCTAGCAAACTCATGAGCCATAAAAGAAGCATCAAAATCCTCAAAATCAAATATCATGGAACTCTAAAACGAGTTCAAAGCCTCATTATCGAAATCACCATAAAAATGCATATATCTATAAGCCTGTCTCTAACTCAAGGCTACAATAAAATTATCATCTAAAAACGGTGAAATTGAAGCCAATCAAAACGTATAAAAATCCCCGGACTAGCCAAATCCCCGATTGCATGCCGAAGCAATGCTGCACGTGCCAAACTTAGACCAGTACTATATATATATATATTATAGGTACCCATCTCAGATGACCGTAGTCGTAATACATCGTGACAACCGAAGTCGTAATACATCGTGACGACCGAAGTCGTAGAACATCGTAACGACCGAAGTCGTAAAACCTCGTGATGACCGAAGTCGTAATACATCATGATGACCCGAAGGTCTATAGTATTGGTAAACATCATTAATGCATCATAAACTCTCAGACAGGAACCCGAAAAGTGTTAACATGCGTCCCATACCACACGCTCGCACTTAGCGATTTACTAACTGCTAGTCGATGCCACACTAGAAAACACCATTAAATCAAAGTCCTCAGAAGAATCATATCTCGCCTTATCTCATTGGCGAGTAGTAAAAAGCATCATACTTGTCTCATCTCAACGACAAGTATAAGACATCGTGATGGTTTTTATATAAACCATACTTCCCAAAAAGGAAATCTCCATCATAAAACTTGCCTCATTTCATCGGCCAATAAAATACATCATGATGGTTCTCATCGATTATACTCCTAAATAGGAGATCTCGAACTATAAAGTTCGCCAAATATTAGCCATCTTGGAGGACTCTTAAATATAGGAATTAAAATCCTCAAAATACACCATAATATGGCCATTCCCAGAAATCATCTCAAACCAATATACTCGAGTGGTTTCGATCGATACAAGTCCAGAATTAACCGATAAAATAAATTCACGTGCCACATACCACGTGTTTTACTAAATAGTTTAATTCTCTCTCTCATATGTCCGAAAAGTGTAAAAATAATATATTTTATATAAAATACTTTACTTGAGAAAACAGGATTTTTAAATAATTTTCTGAAATCATTTTGAAGGCATTTATTTAAAATTTCTTCATATTATAGGAAAACATATGTATAAAATAATCCAAAGTAATTTATAAATGATTTGAAAATATTTAGTAATAATGATTTCAAAAAACAAATTATTTAGAAATTTTCTCAAAATTTATTTGGAAGAAATAATGCTTGAAAATTGAGAAAAACGTTGAAAAAAACACCCAATCGATTTTCAAATTCAAATCGAATTTAAATTTAAATTTTTATATTCCAAATTCCTCCAAAATTCGGCTAACCCATTAATGGATACTATAACCCATAATCATCATCAAAAACATCTCGAAATTTGCATAAAAATTGGCCACAAAAACCATAGAAATAGGTAAGCAAACAAGGAAAAAGGGCTCGGATCAAAAAGGCAGAACACTAATGTATCTGGGCCGACAGGGGTCGACCCAGAGCAGTGGCCGTGTTGACTTGGAGACTGCTAGGTCGACCTGCCTGTCGACCCAAGCTACGGATTTTCTTTCCTGAGTGTTTTCTGGTTCGTACTGGACTTCGAACAATAAATTGGAGTATCAAACGATCAAGTTTTGCAACGAAAATTGATATGCAAAGAGCTTAACATCTAAACTACAATCCAGAAAAGAACTGGTAGCAATTCGAGTTAAAATCAAGAAGTTATGGCCACTCAAAGAGGCAACTAGAATCAAGGAATTCAAATAAACACAGACAACAAGATAAACGTATACGGTAAACTTTTTACTGAACAATTTCTTTACAGGCAGCATTTTCCAGTTAGCAAATGTGAGATTTTACTCACCTATACTTGAATTTGCAGCATTAAGCAATGAAAGATGCTAACTTTTAGCTGGAAGGAAGCTCTCAATGACCTGTAGAAGATGAAACTAGAGCATGCAAACAGTGAACAAAATGTTACAGACTGTATCAATTCGAAATCACTAATTTGATGAAATTGTTGAGAGTGTGGCTTTGATTACCTATATTACTCTTTTATTAGCTTGAATTTCTCTTTAGTTTCAGCAAATTTTGATGTAAGAACTTAATTTGAAAGAGGGATGGCCATTAATGTTTTATTGTAGGTATTTTTCTTTTCTTTCTTTAGGTTGAGAAGAAACAAAGGAAATCTACGTATAGGTTTCTTGATGTCTCTAGAAAATGGGTTTGGATCCTCTTCTTTGTCTACCAAGCGCAGTTTTAAATGCTTAGAAAAATTCCTAAGTACAAATGCATATTTCTCTTCTTTTCTTAATATAACACATATATACATGCTTTAAAAACCAAATAAATTTCTATAACTCATTCTTATGTAAACAAGAAATGTTTTTAACAAAAAATTAAATGATTTTAGCTATAGAATTTAGTTTCTAATATAAAATCATATTTTACTTAAATATGACAATTTACACTTTTTATCTTATAAAACACCATCTTTAACATAAAATTTTATACGAAAATTGTTTTCTTATCAAATAAATTACAATAAATCATTCTAACATTATTTATTCATCAAAATATCATTTTAAACAATATTTCATCTTTTACATTAATAAAATACATAATTACTTCTAATTTCTCCTTTTAAATTGAATAAAAGATTAATATTGGCAATAATTGCCAATATTACTATATTTACCCAATTAAACTAAATAATTGGTTATTTTCACTCCAAATTCTCAAAATAGAGTTTTAAACCTTTATTTTCATCAATTTATATTTATTTCAACAATTAAATGTTGAAATGCATTACTAGATTAATTTATTAACTCAAATTGCCAAAATTCCAATATTTTCTACTTATTAACCAAAACTCCCTACAATAAATTTTTAACTCAAGATTTAACTTCAAACTCATTATTTATTGGAAATAAACAACCTTTAACATATTTTAACTTCGCTATTTCATTTTATTCTCAATATTAAATTATAACTATTGTTATAATTTAATATTACAGGTAATCACCAATACCCAGGTTGTTGCATTTATAAATTAAGTAAAATGATTTTTATTTGATAAATTGGAAATATAAATTCACAGTGAGAGTTTATAATGAGACATAGAAATCGGTTTAGAAAGAATAGTGGATTCTATTTTTGAATTTGGAAATAGTTATAAAATTGGAGACGCAAGTCGATTTGTGATAAATCGAGAGAGATTTATAAATTCTAAAATGGTTATATTGGATTTTAAAACTAGATTATTATCGAGAGTTAAATTTTGTTTTTAGGAAGGGTTTTTATTTATTAAAATATGTAGTTTAAAAACTGTGTATTGAAAATATTTTGGAAAGTTGGTTATTCAAATATTGGATATTAGTTGAAACAAATTAAAAAATTTATAATAACTTGGTAAGTCGATTTATATTATTTAAATGGATTGGAAATCAGTTTCCATTTGTTTATATGAAAAGTGTTTTAATATTTTACATAATCTTAAAGCGTTTTGGAAAATAAATTTTATTCTTCAAAAATATTTATATATATATATATGGAGTTAAAAATAAGTGATTGCAAATTATTTATAAATGCTCTCGAGATTTTAAACCGAGTTTAATTTAATGAATGTGATTTTATAAGAGAAAATCTTATAATGGAATTCTGGAAACTTAAGGAAATTGCCAAAGTGTTTAAATACAGAAACTTCGAAAATGAATTAGAATTCATAAAAGAAGTAAGAAATGGGTAGTTGAAATTATAGACAAGTATAATCGATTTTGGAAATTTTAAAGGAAATTTATCAATGAATTCCGAAAACTTATGGAATCCGTTGAGTTAAGGAATTTACAAATGAATTGTAACGGATTTTGAGAAATTTGAAATAAATGGTATATTTCCTAAGTATTGGAAATAAATTGATTTTTAGGAAAATATACTTATAAATATTTCCTAAGTATTGGACTGGAAGGATTTGAAATATTTTAACTACGAGATTATTATTATTATAGAAATATTTCAAGGGGTTGAATTATAAATGGAATTAGAAAAATATTTCTAAGTATTGATATGATTCGAAAATATTCTGTTATGGATATAAGTATTTGAAATTGTTTTCAATCACTGAATATACGAGAAGAGATTTGAATATAAATCTAGTAAAGATATTTGAAATAAATGTTTTGAAAGATTTATAATATGGCTTGGTGACTACTTATATGTGTAATTTGATAGTTAAATAACCGACTATCATATCTGGCCAAATTCGTTGATCGTTTCTAAGAGACCGGGATTGGAATTTAATTATCCGAAAACCACTTCAATCTGATTTTAGCGTTATGAATTGTGATATCATGAAGATAGCGAAGATGGTGATTTTGGAGATCTGGTTTATTCAGACCCAGAACAACTTGTATGGATGAATGCTACCATTGCATTGTTGCTTTGAAGGCGGTGTTAGCATTCCAAGTATATGAATGCTAAATCTAAGGTAATACGTAGCCTCAAGCCTCATCAACTGGAAATGACTAAAATAGGGGAGATGCAGTAGGGCTAAGTGGGTCGCTCCCAGGTAGGGTATGTTATCACTTTTGTAGATACCCTCGGATATATTATAATTATGGATATGGTTGTGCATGGAAAAGAGAGCGCTCGACAAGGTGGTGAACACCCGGGGTGATAACATATTCGGTACTATCCAGCAAGGGGTAGGCCGGTCCTGTGTTGGCAGGGATCGTTAGGTACGATCTTGGTACATTTTTCTAGAGGTGTACTGTGATGGGTGGTATCCCAATAGCCCGGTCATTGTATGGAATCCATTCTCCAATACGTGCATGTACGGTTTTAGATGTGCCCAACTATGCTGAAACGTGAGATGCAAGCATTTCAGCTATTTTATAGTTTATTTTCTATAGACACTATTATAATATCAGATGATTTTGATATAAAATATTTTGGTTATCGTAAGGTAAAATTCCGTCGTATTTATGTGTGGGTCTTACGAGATACCTTTGTTTTTCATAGAATTTTGATAATGGTAATAATTAAAATTGAGTGTGTTTTACCGCACTGGTTTTCCAGACCGACTCGGGTGTTATTTTATTATAATGCTCGGGTCAGAACGAGTATTGTTGATCTAGGTTAAGATGCTATGGAGCTCAGGAGATGAGCTGGAGGATTTCAGGCGTATTACACGTACTTGGTTATTTCCGCTGTGTGTGCGTATGCTGTATATTCAGCACTTGTGAGGACAAGTTATTGTAACTATCCAGATTGATTTGTTGAGACTTGTACTCTGATAATTGTATGTATATTAACAGTTGCAGTTTCTTTTTGTAAAAAGATCTGTTTATCTATTATATATTGTTCCGCTATGATTATGAGATTCTATATTGTTGTTTCTATTCTTTCTTCTTTCTTTCTTCTCACCCTCCCTCTTCTTTTCCATGACCTTCCGTCATTCTGTACTTTTTGAATCGGACGTATGTGGATTATTATCGATTCAAAGGCAGATTTGCGGGTCGTCGCATGAATGGTCGTTCAATTTAACCCAAAATTCCTACTAGCTTTGAATTCATCCAATCTAACTCGACAGTGTAGTACTCACTGATACGAACATAATGCAACTCGTCGCGCTCGATTTGGACCTCGTACGAAAAAGTTACGAATTAATTAACATACGTGATAATTAAATTTATAATTAACTTAAAATTTTAAATAAACCTTCTGCCTTCTTCCTTCATCTCATGCTCGAAACCAGGCCTGCTTGTTTAATTTTTTTTTAAACTTCGATCATTGCACAAGCATGTTCTCCACCTCCTACAACACCGCCGTGCCTACCGTTACTGCCCTCCTTGCATCGCATCTCATGCATGTGTCACGATCGCCACGAAATCATAAAAATGGAAAGCGGCCTGCCAACTTTGAATCGACATCACCCCTGCTACACCTCGCCGATGGGTGACTGGAGGGGGAGGATGGGATTGTGGGGTCGAGTTCTACATGTTCCATGTTGAAGGTTTTGGCGATCGTAACCTCTACAATGACGTGAAATGGTGGTCATTAGATGGGGTTCTTTTTAATAGTAGTTGAGAATAGCTTTAGGGTTGGGTTTGCAAATGAAGATAGCTAGCCCTTTTATAACAAATTTTCTCGGCATTATTCACTTCTAAATTTTTCGAACTTCAAACGAAGCATCCTGGCCAGCATTCTATATGCTATACCCCTATTCCGAACACAATAAAATATATATCGGGAGCCAATTCCATCATATTCAGAAGATAGCTTTTCAAAATCAAATTATATTAATTTAAATCCCTTTATTTAATTTCTACACGTTTCGAACTTGCTCGACCAAACGATATGTCCGATCGCCACGAAATTCGATGATGTATAATAATTCACTATTACTGATCCAATGAATCTGATTTCATCGAAATCCAAGATAGTGCCCTCAGAAGGCTATTTTCACACATTTATAAAATGAGTTATTTCCAAAATTAGTTTAAATTATTTTTAATTCAAATTTAAAAGTTTATTATCTTCCTTCTTATTCAAATAGAATTTAATCAACTTTCAAAATCATTTTCATTCATATTAAATTCAAGATTCAATTATATAAACAATTTAATTATCAAATAAATCGCTGTATTTGAAATTCAAGTTATTTAACTTATAAAATTCGCTTTTCAATATTTAAAATCAATTAAATTTTCCAAATTCAAATGACTGAATTTATGGGTCGTTACATTCTCCCGCCCTTAAAAGAATTTCGTCCGAAATTGCCAAAGTAAGAAAAATGTTTCAAATCCATAACTTTCCAAAACCAATTAGTTGTAATAGCTTATAAAATTTGTATGTCTTCAAAATTCATTCAAAGATTCCAACTAATACCATCCATTCATTCCAAGTCATAACTAAAAAAATTAAATTTTTTTAGTTATAAATTTTTTTCCCAAAAGTCTCAAAAAATTTCAAACACCTTAAATTTACGGAAAATTTCGCCAGCTTCTCCTTTGCACGGTTCGATCGAAAAAATTTACTATATATATATAATCACAAATATACATCTAATCTTCTAGGATGAGGCATCTCGTAGGGAAAATATAAAAATATGATATGTAATCCGAGATGTGTACCTTATTTTAGTATTAGCAAGCATATACAACCAATATAATGCAAAAGAAAGCTCCAAACGCAAAGCATATGTCATCCGCACCTACTAAACACTCAACAACCAATGAGAACAAGTAAAGTAAAATTAATATCAATATATAACATAGACTATACAAAAACATATGCAAATATAGCAAAGATAACTAGAGAAACCAACCAACAAATAAATCCCTCAACTTTATTTTATAACCATATCAATTTGCATTTTACATTGTCAACGTTATATTTTTTAAAGCTCGTACAATGTACATATATCATCCGTACGCAAAACCATACCCGATCGCTCGCTCGATCACATAATTTCACTTCTGAACTAGTATCGTTCACACGGCCACTCTAATTCGGATTCAGATCTGGTTCCTTCATTAGAAAACATCATTCTCCTAACATAGCAATATACTATGATAGATAATATCAGAATCAATCAAAAATCCATATCCAGTGTTCGCCTTCAAGAATTGAGTGAAAAATCCTAACTCGGATCGGTGTAAATCACCTCCAAATCATATATTCGAATCTGAATCAAACAGTTATGCGAATAAAATAATATACGTACGACTTACGTATTTATTTCAATTGGTTTCTTATTATATCCCATTCTTTTTTTCCAATTACTTTATTTACATTCAAATCCTTTTACATTCATTTGATCCGCATTCAATTTAAATCAAATTCAATTATTCATATTAATTTTGCTTACATTCCATTCATTAACATTCACTTGTTAATATTCACTTTAAATTCAATTTATGTTTAATAACATTTCATTCCATACTCAATTTACTTAGTATATTTTCTTTACTACTACTATCATTTATAAACCATTTAATCAAATTTTTACTTAAGTTCATTATAAACATTTTATAAAACACTTTTTATGTTTATTATTACTTCACAACATAAGTACATATTCAATTCTTTTACAACTTAATTACATTTCATTTTATACTCAAATTCATATACATCTCATTTATTCATTTCATTTATTCACCTTTTTAATTCATCAAATTCATTTCAAATCCAATTCAATTTCATTTAACTCATTTCGTTACTCCACTTCATTTGCCTTTTCTTGAATCAATTTCTCTTTTAAAATTCATTTTATTCAACTTAGCTTTAGTTAAATCCCATTTCAAATCAAATTCAATTTCATTAACTCCATTTATTTAAATTTACTTAAGTTTAAATCTTTAATTTCATATCTTAATTCCAAACCTCTTTTCCTATTAATACCATTTCCAATTTAAGTTTTAAAAACATATTTTCTTATGTTTTCTCAAAACATTTAGATAAAATTTTCAGGATTTTAACACTTGGTTTTATTTCAAATCATTTAGAATCATCTATATATATAGAAACACACACACACACACACACACACATACATACATAAATACGTAACTCCTTTATATATCAAATTACACTTTGAATTTTAAGACAAACTTGTTTTACGAAAACAAAACCTGAATGGAAAATCACTAAGTAATAATTCATCGCTTAGAAACTCGAAAATGGATACTGATGATGCTGCAATCATCAAAAAGATTATTTTCCAATGACTTAAGTGAGTTTAGTGCTTTCTATCTCTTTAAATTTCATTAAATATTTCTAACCCAATATATTTTCAAAATAACACTATTATTATTTTTCTAAAATCTCTCAAAAAACAATTTTCAAAATCAATGAGATTTAAATTCTCCAATTCCTTGTTCCAAATCCATTTCCATTTACAATTATAAATCACATTTATAAATCATACTCATATGATCTCACTTCTTATGAACTACCATTTCACAAACGTTGATTATTTCAATTATAACCAATACTCTATGCTTCATAATTATAAATTCACTTCCTTATATAACTCAATCTAAAAATGTTTATCTTTATTTAGATTATAACAATAACAATTTTTATTAGAACAACAAATAACAAATGATAATAATCAAATATTATCATTCTCTAACAACCAAACACTCCATATATAACTATAATAATTTCTACAAAAATTATTCCTTTATATATAAAATATAATTTAGGTAAAATTATTTCATTTACCCACTTTTAAAACAATATTGTGTCGGTCTGCCTTGTTTAAGCGTTTAGAAACCCCTATCGATATTGTGGCATCCCACGTATCGACCATAATTTATAAACTACTCAACAGATAAATTAACACAATATAAAACATTATTGTAATAACTAACACATACACGCTCATATATGTACACACTCAAACTCATAATAAGGCATTCCATTACCTTATCTCTTAATGAGTTGCCCCACCAAAGCCAAGGTTCCCGCTTAACCTTGCCTCTAATACCAAATGTAACAGCTCGTTTTTCCATACAGTTTCAGTTGACAATAAACCACACATGGCTAACCCAAATTGAACGGAAGGATGGATAATTATGAGAAGAAGAAGAAAGAAGAAGAGAAATGAAGAAGAAGAGAATAAACAAAAAAAACAAGTAAAAACAACATAGGATTTCACAATCACAGCGGAACAACATATAATATAAAATCAAAGATCTTTACACAAGTGAATCTATAATATACATATGTCTATCGGAGTACAACAACAAATCACAATCATCATCCTGAAAATTATAAAAACCTATCCACACAAATATCGATGATTTCAACAACAAACCAGCGGAAAATAAACATATACGCGAATACGATTTGAAGACCGCCAACTCGTGTCCTGAGCTCCAATGCATCCAAAAGCAATCTGTAAATACGCTAGGTCTGATTCGAGTATTATAATAAAATAACACTCGAGTCAGTCTGGAAAAACAATGTGAGAAAACACACCCAACTGGATTTTAAAGTTATAAAAACTTTTGAAAGCAAATGTATCTCTTAAGACCATGCTGCACATAAACACGGACATGTTTTTACCTTACGATAACCAAAACATTTTCTATATGAAATTATCTGATATTATAATAGTGTCTAGATACAATTACTTATTAATCATAGCTGAAATTGTTACATTATTAAATTCTATGATCAAGTTCGAAGGCACTTATTGGAGAATGGATTCCAACTATGAAAGGGTAAGGGTCTATCTGTCGGATCCGTACATCTCTAGATAAAATGTACGGGAGAATACAACACGTTGCACCTATGCTACTTAGGACTAACCTTACCCCTTACTGGATAGCGTTGAAAATGATCACCACATGGGTTTGATCAAACAACCACAATGGGCCACGAATCATACATAGAGATATCAACACTAGATCCTGGGATGATCATACCCTAATGGTAGTTACCCACGTAGCCCTGTCGCATGTCCCTACTTTAGTCATTTTCTCGGTTGATGAGGCTTGAGGCTACATTTACCTTTTAAATAGCACTTCTCGCTTGGAATACTAACAACACCCTCTAAGAAACAATGCAATGTCAGCATTCATCCATGCAAGTTTCTTCTGGGACTGAAGGAAACACTTGAGAGCCCCGTCTCTGAATTCCCGTCATCCTCAAGATGTCTTCACTTCGCAATGCTTAAGTTGGATCGAAGTGGTTTTCAGATAACAAATCCAATCCTGGTCGCTTCGACAATAAATATCCAACGATAAAGGCGGAGATCACCTCCTAACCGTTAATGGACGGATTTCCTTAACATTGTCCTAGGAGAGCGAAATGAGATTTATACGCACAGTACAGAATCCTCGAGGATGACCGTGCCATATAACTCACGTGTTTCTCCTAAATATTTCCAAAGTTTCCTTAGAGTCGAAATTCGATAGTCGGTTATTTAACTATCGAGTAACAAACATTCAATCAGGGATTTAATTCCATAGGGAAAACCAACAATTAGTTAAGTACCAATCCTTTATAAATCTCACTTATTCATAAATTTCATTGAAAACATCAATCACCATCCATATTTAACATTGCCCCCAGATGAATAAATTCCTTTCTATTTATAAATACCATTTAACATTCTCAAATTTACCCTCACCTTCGATTATAAAATAGAGTTAACTATTTTCTAAAACAAACTTCCATATCTTATAATAAATCCACCATTTGATTTATTTCACCAATTTGTTAAATGATAATAATGTCCTTTGATTTAATAGCACCGTTTATAAATCCATACTTTTATTAACAAAACATGATTTTACAAATCTTTACTTCATTTGTAAAACATCACTTCATACAAAATAATTAATAATATTTATATCAAATATTTTCTATTTTCTTTTAAAACCATATCCCTTAATTATAAAAGATGGAATTAATTTAAGATTTAAAAATCTTTATCCATAATTCAAAATCTCTATTTAAACTATTTTATAAAACTACTAATTTGTAATCTTCAAAAAGCATACCTTAAATTTTGTTTAAAATTAAATTCCTTATCTTAGTAATTCATGAATTTTTTATAAAAACACATATATTTTTGAATCATTCAGATCCCTTTATAAAACTAAATCTTCCTTTTATAATATTTCAAAATGTTAAAAATACATGACCCAGTGTTACCATAGCACTAATTAGGGAAAATTATCCATGTCCTCATTTATGGCATCCAACACATTATATATCAATTTAATGCTCGAAACTAGGCCCGCTTGTTTATATTTTTTTTAAACTTCGATAATTGCACAACCACGTCCGCCTCCTCCTATGCCACTGCCCTCCTCGCTTCGTGCTTTGTGTGCGCATCACAGTCACCACGAAATCATGAAATTGAACGCAACCTGCCGACTTTGAATTGACATCACCGCCGCTATGCCTCGCCGATGGGTGATCGAAGGAGGTGGGTGGGATCGTGGGGTCGAGCTCTTTAAGTTCCATGTTGAAGGTTTTGGCGATCGTCGCCTCTGGCATGACGTGAAATGGTGGTCATTAGATGGGGTTCTTTTTAATGGCGGCTGAGAATAGTTTTAGGGTTAGGGTTTGCAAATGAAGATAGCTAACGTCCTTTTATAGCAAATTTTCTTGACACTATTCACTCGAAAAAAATTTGAACTCCAAACGAAGCATGCCGCCCGGCGTTTTAACGCTATACCCCTATTTCGAAAACAATGGAATATATATCGGGAACTAATTCTATATTGAGAAGATAGCTTTCTAAAATCAAATTATATTAATTTAAATCCCTTTATTTAATTTCTATGCATTTCGAACTCGCATAACCAAACAATCATCAGATCGCCACGAAATTCTATGGTATAATAATTCACTACTACGGATCCAATGAAACTGGTTTCATCCAAATCCGAGACAATGCCCTAGAAGGCTATTTTAACATGTTAATTAAAACGAGTTATTTCCAAAATCGGTTTAAATTACTTTTAATTCAAAATTAGAAGTTTACTGTCTTCCTTCTTATTCGAATATAATTTAAATCAACTTTCGAAATCATTTTCATCCATATTAAATTCAAGATTCAATTATTTAAATAATTTAAAGTATTAAATTTAATAATTTAATTATCAAATAAATCACTGTATTTGAAATTCAGGCTATTTAACTTATAAAAATTAACTTTTCAATATTTAAAATCGGTTAAATATTCCAAATTCAAAGGACTGAATTTTTGGGCTGTTGCATCATTATTCATCACTTAGAACTTGATTATTTATGAAAAAAAATTTACATTTGAATATTTAAAGTAATTTAAACATTTTTAATTAAAGTGACCAAATTTTGGGTCATTACATACTTCCCTCCTTAAAAGAATTTCATCCTCGAAATTACCCCATAACAAAAAACCCAAAATAGTTTGGCCAAAACATTATTTTTAAACTTACATTCATATGATGTATATAAATCATCCGTACGCTATATCTGATTTGATCTTCTATTAAAGTTCATCACTTACACTCTGAACTAGTATTGATCCCCCGATCCTCTAGTGCGGGTTCTAATCTGGCTTCTTCATCAAAACCCTTGTTTTCCTTACATAGCTCTCATCTATGATAGAAAATATAAGTATCCAACCATAAATCCTTATCAATGTTCGCCATCAAGGATCGAGTGATAAATCCTTTTTGGATCGGTGTAAACACCTCAAAGCTCTGCACTCAAATCTTAGATCAAATTGTGTAACGAAATAATCCACATACTGCATATGAATTTAATAATCTTTTAAAAAAATTAATGGAAACATTTCATAGAACTTTCATTCTTTATTCAAATAATTTTATAAAGATGCTTCTTTATATTTAACTATTTGCTTATATTTCTAAGAAATTATTCAAGTTAACGATAACTTACCTTTTATTATAATATACCTCTTATATTATAATTTGCTTCTTTTAACCAATATTAAATGCAAACACCTTTGTATATAATAAAACTTCTTTTGTTAATCAAGACTTATTTTATTAATTAATACTCCTTTTATTAATTATCCACTTATACATGTTTCAATACTTAAAAGTATTCATATACTCATTCAAATGTTTTAAGTATATTCACAATTTACTTAAAAGGTTTTACTTACTTTAAAATATAATCAAAGAGATTGAAACAATTATTACCAGAACATTGTTATAATAAACTCCTTTATAAATTAAACATGTTACATTTTCTATCTTTTTATAAAAGATTCCAATACTTGTTATTATCTTTAAAATCCTATTATTAAAGATTTGAATATATTCAGAAGATTTCTTCCAAAGTGTCATTCAAGGGTTTAAAAACAAATGTTGCTAAAACATCGTTTACTATAAACCTAAAAAAATCCATTATTAACTTTAACCATTTCTTTTAAAGATCAAAGCATACCCATGCTTATCAATTAAGATAATAAACTTTGATAAAAATTGAAAATCGTCAATTAATTTATCAATTAATGATTTACATTATCCATTTTAATTTTAGAAAATTATATAGATCGAGTAACTCAAAAATGATACCAAGGAACTGGATACCACCAGTAGTGTCTCATATTTCCTTAACAAGAAGGTGAATACTTAAGAGAAGCATTTACCATCCGAGCATATCTCCTACCCATTTTTAGTTACTTTCGAGCCACTCGAATCAATTAATCGTAAGATTGTTTTTCATTCAAAATCACATTTTAGAAATTATACTATTATTATTAATTTTCCAAAAATCATTTGAAATTCCTTTCAAAAATAGCAGAATTTTAATTCTCAAAAATTCATTTATAAAGCACATTTTATTAATCCATTTTATAAAATCACTTATATAAAACATATTCATAAGATTTAATTATCTTAAATAAATTCCTTTAATCTTAAACCAACATTATTATTTATCGAATGTCCCATGGTTAAATTGTGAAACTAAATTGACGAAGTGTTCGTACTTATACTTTTAAATTAAACAACCAATCAATCAATGATAATAATTGAGTATTATCATTTCCTTAGTCAAATAACTATATTATCTGAAAATATTCTTTATATTCAAAATATAATCTTAAGTAAAATTATTTCATTTACAAATTTTCAAAAAAAAAATCATTTGTATATATCATTAATAAGTGCACGCTCATATATGATACTCTCAAACTCATTCTAGGGTGTTACTAGCCTTATCTCTAATGAGTTACTCATCCTTGGGCATTATTAACCCTATCTTTAATGAGACTTTACCCCTACCAAAGCCTAGGTGTTCGCTCAACCTAAGCTTTGATACCAAATGTAATGACCTGTTTCTTCGACCTTCGAAAATCGATAGTAATACATTCTCAGTATTTGCATGCCACAAATCCAAGTGTCGGAGAGGCGGTTCTTTAAAGGTAAGAAAGAAAAATAGCCAGAATAGAATCTTAAACGAATGGAATAACATATATTATTTCAATATTTAAACTTTACAATGGAAGTTTAAATATATTTATCAGAGTCTATCCTAAGCTCAGCAAGGATAGTTATAAAATGCATGTCCTCATAAATGCTGAAAACAACAAAATATAAATGTAGTGGTGATGGATATGGGTAACTATCTACAGGAAATCTTTAGCTCCAAGCTCCATCCAATTACTCCAAGTCAAACCTAAACTAGTTGGCTGCCCAAGAGAATAGGAAACCTAGATTTTAAGGGAAAAGGAAAATAAACTCCGGGTCTGTCATGGGACTGGTATGAGAAACACAAAATATAGATATTTGAAACAAAGGTCTCTCAAAAGACTATGCCGCACATAAACACGGAACAATTTTTTACCGTATGATAACCAAAATCTTCACTACGCAAAACCTATGGATATTATTTTTAATGACTTTCTTTTGAAAACACTTTTCAAGTAAATATACATAATCTTAGCTGAAATTGTTACATTATTAAATTCCAACGTACTAGGTTCTACAATCAAGTCCGAAGGCACTTATTGGAGAATCAATTCTATACAATGACATGGTAAGAGACTACTTTCCATATGGTACATCTCTAGTGGGATGTACCATGGATATACAAACAATCCTCTACATCTGGCAAGACCGGTCTATTCCTTTTTGGCACTTAGACATAGCCTGAATAAAAGCCGAATATGATATCACCCCGGTCATTATTGACCTATCCGAGACGTCTAATAGCATACACCACATACTCGAAACATAGAGGGTAATCTAGGAAGATGATAATCATACCCTAATGGTTGTGAACCATATAGCCTTACAGCGTACCCTGTTTTAGCCATTACCGGGTGATGAGGCCTGAGGTAACGATTACCTTTCATCTAGCACATTCCACTTTGAATGCCACATTGCCAATTCGATCACACTATTAATTTCCACAAATGTACAACATCTAAGTTCATACATCTCAGAGAAGGGTGTTAGCTAAGAGAAGTTGCCTTCTCAGTCACATACATATGTATGTTTGTAAAAATCAATGTACATGTGTTTTAGAAATGTAATGTCAAACATTCATCCATATAAGTTATCTAGGAACGGGATAAACTGAAGGTACTTTTCTACCACATCATGTCGGGAATTACCTCTAGGATTAGTAGCAAGAAGTCCTTGCATGAAGATCTCAAATAAAGAACTACTGTCGCTAATAAGTGATATGGGAAAATTCGCCCAAGGGTTGGTGACAAGCAGCCCTACATTCCATCTTCCAAATCATATCATCCCATGTCTTTTATTTTCGAACACGTAAATTGGTTTGAAGTGGTCTTTGGACAGGAATCACCCAAATCCAACCCTGATTCCTTCGAACCAATCATCGATAAAATATGTTAAGTGAATAGGGAATTATTCATTGATTGATTAACCAAAATATCTTCTAGAGATATATATCTTTAAAACATTTTTTGGTTTATACGGAATCATTAAACCTCTCTTTAACTTTGGAATTACCAAATAATTTTCATAAATCATTTTAGAAAAATTATTGAGTAAATAGGATCAGGGAAATAATACTAATTCTACTAAATATCAATTTCCACATTTAACCTTTACTATCCTTCGAATAACGGTGAGATCGCCTTTGAAATTCTCATGGATAGTACGAATTCCCTCTTCGGAATTTAATACCAAGAATAAAAAGATTATTTTTATGCAATCCAATATGTTTGAATTTGGAAAATTAATTCTTTTATACTTTGATAAATTTCCGAGTAAATCAAATTTACTATCCCCTCCGTCAGGCCAGTTCAGGTAGCTAGGGAGGGCAAGCAACTGGTTTCCCAAACCCAAGCCTAGAGACTACCTCTCCGTCACCCATAAGGAGGTCAAGTTATTTGATCTAAATCTTTTAACAAACTTAATTTACTTTTAATTATTTTAGAGCATTCGGGCTTTCCATTTGATCTGTTCCATTCCTCGATCGAGTTTTCTATGACACTCACAAATGGAACAAATGTGCTAATCGTTTTCATATACTCATTTTTAAACCTCTTAATCATATTTAAATTACTTAATTATTCATTTGAAAGGGTTCACAAAAGATTTAGGAAAGAATAATTAAGTTAAAACCATTGTTGTCAAAAGTTTTTAAAAAGTGTTGCGAGAAAGTGCTGCAAATAGTGTTTTAAAAGCTTATTTGGTTAAAACAACTTTTCCATCATTTAGTAGTCCATGCTTATAACTCAAATCTCTTTTAAAACATTTTAATATATTTATAAAGATTTTTCCACATTTTAAAGAATATAAAAATATAAATTTTAAAGAATTAATTTTTGGATTTCGAACTGCAAAACCGCGATTATTTCAAAAACTTATTTTGCTTATATTTCAAAATTTACTAAACGAAATACCGATTTTATTTCTTCTTTTGAAAATTGTAGCTATAAGAGTTCGAAAGATTCTTATTACAAAGAATTCTGACTTCACAGCCATCTTTTAAATGGATTTAACTTTCTACGACGTGAAATAGTGAACTTCCGTTACGCGACGCACCAATTTTTGACTCAATTTTTAGAACTTGCCGAAAATTCACCAAATTGGATTTTAGTATTTATAAAACATTTATAAACCATTTTAAACCATTTTCAAGAGGTTTAACAATCTCATATACACCATTTCATTTATTAAAGGAAACTGATTTCCTTTGTGATTTTTGACGTGTATTTAACGTGAATCATTTCAACATCAAATAAATATATAATCAACATCCAAACTTGATGATCAAACATAGCAACCAAATAACATATCATATCATCATCCAAAGTATATATATAAGTGGAGTTTTCTCACCTTTATTGGTTTCTAACTTCGCTAAACGGACTATAGCTTTGCTACGATTCCTCGGAAGCTAATGGAATTTATCCTTAGACCCTTGGGAAGTCATGGCCAAGGCTTGAAAGAGGTGGAGGTTTGGCCATGAGTTTGAGATGGAGGGTGGCAGAAACTACGTAAGAGAAGTGGCGGTGCTTTGACCTTGAATTCTCAAAACTAGACCCAAAAAATAGGTCATATTCTCTCGGGTTTTTGACTCTCTTACTCTCAAAATTTGAAAAAGTTGTCAATTGTCAAGTTATTGAAAATTCTTTTCTCTTGAAATGAAAAAAAGAAACACTTGTTTCAATTTGTTTTGAGGGATATATGATCAAAAGAACAAGAGGTATTCTCGGACCTTAAATTTTGGGCTCGAAAATGCACTGGAACGAATGGAGATTTTGGCATAGCTAAGCTCAAATTGGGAAGAAATGTTACACATAAAGTTTTAGCAACTGGAATTTCACATGGTTTGAAAAAATGAATTTCCCCATTTGGTTCTGGTTTGAGGAAGATAGGATAGAATGAAGAAGATGAAAAATGTATTGAGTGGGTGGGCTATTTGTAGCCAAATTCTATAAATATCTCTTACACCCGCTACCTCACCACTCCATCACCCACATTCTCCACCATATCGTCACCTTACACAGCCGAAATATCCTCCCTTACATGTGTAGTATGATGGTTTGTCATTGGTTGACTTTGAGTTAGCTTAAGGGTGGATAGTATGTAAATATCTTAGATATTTTGATCTTTTTACTATATGTTTATTTATTTTTAAATGGTAAATATATATATATATATATGTTTAGATATATTCATATGTGTGTCTGACATATATATACATGTACAAGTATGTGCATAAGTTATCTGAATAACGTTGTGCAACTTATATATGTCAAATCGTTACAATTACCGATTTCGATTCTTGGTCACATTTTCACTTATAATTTAAATTACATAGATATGTGGAAAAAATTTAACAATAAATTTCTAATCCTTTTTAATTAATAAAAATGATCTCGTTTGAATTATAAAATCATATAAATTGATATTAACAATTATTTATAAAAATTGCTATTATACCGATAAAACGATATCTATTTTCCTTATGTTTTCAAACCGATTATATATCTTTATAAAGCTATTATAAATTATTTATTATCACTTAATAATGAATTATAATTATTTAAAATAGTTATTATAATAATTAAAATAATTATTAAATCATTAAATCTCAATTTAATTAATCAATTATTAAATATAAGGACATTACTGATGATGTCAAAAATACTTTTTATTTTCAGAAGTAAAATAAATAATTTTATTTCATATTCTTGTTCAAAAATTAAAATAAGTGTATGTATCCAGCTTCGTGCGCGACGTTTTACGATTTTTGAGCAATTTATCGATAAAATGGTCTTCGATCATTTTATTTGTATTTTTTCAAAGGAAATATCTTTTTGGAACATTTTCGAAAATAAGTTCATTATCATTATTCATCACTTAAATCTTGATTATTTATGAAAAATAATCAATATTTGAATATTTAAAGTAATTTAAATATCTTTAATTAAAGTGACCAAATTTTTGGTCGTTACAACTTCCATCACCTAACTCCTTCATTTGATTGTGCAACTCCTCACTAAGAAGACCCGTTTTGAAATCATCAATCGTCAAAGTATCCCGGCTACAGATCAAACTATTTGAGAAATCCATATACGGTCCGGCAACGAACATAACAATATCATCGCCTTTTGCTCTTCCTCAATCCTCAACCGCCTTCATCTTCATTAGCAATCATTAAAGAAATCCAAATGTGCCTTAAGTGAATTACCCTCCTTCATTTATAAGTGAAGAACGTTCGCAACAAGATCAAACAATTAGTTAGTGACCTCTTTATATACAACTCCTCCAACATATCCCAAATACCCTTAGCGGTAATCTCACCACTAATTTTGAAGACCACATTCTCTCCCATAGCAAGTTGAAGTGTAGTGAATGTCCACTCTTCCATTTCCTCTCCCTCGACATCTAAGATGTCCGTCGACAACAAATGCATATCAAACACAACCCGATGCACTCGATTCTACCTTAGAACCGCTTTCATCTTTCATTACCACTTTTCAAAATCATTATCGCCATTTCACTTGGCAATAACCAATTGTGATCCCAAAGTTGCGTATGATCCATGTACATATGGCGCTACACCACTTGGACTAACCAATAAGGGACTACCCTAGGTATTATCCGATTTTGGCATTTCCACAACCACCTGCCAACACTAAAACTCTGACACCAAATGTTATGGGAATTCTAACTCAAAACCACTCAAATCAAAACCACAAAGCACAGCAGAGAAGCAAGATCATGGTAAGAAGTGTAAAAACAACCAATCAATATCTCAATCAGAATATTAATCCAATCCAAAACCAATCGCAATCACCAAACAAACAATAGATAAAAGCAATAATGATAAAGATAAATCACACGTCGATTTATAGTGGTTCCACTAACATCTTGTTAGTGTACATTCACTTTGAGAGAGAGCCTTTATTAATACCAATGAAAAGAGTATAAGTGACTGGTTACAATGCTCAATATTCAAATAGAATAGATTTGTGGAGAAGAGAATTGAAAAAAACTAGGTTTTTGTTAAATCCTAGTTAACGAAGGATAAAACCCTTGATTAAACCCTTGGAGTGATCATCTCTTTGAATCCGAAAATAGATTATATAGGAAATGTTTGAGCCTATGCAAATACCTGATTTGCCCCTTGAAACCTTCACAAACCAATGCAATCAGCCCGGGCAATTTGGTAACAACGCAGTTGATGAGACGTCAGGTTCCTCAACTCAAATTTCCGACTCGAAGATGAAATTTCTTCATTCCAAGCACTCAAATGTCTGGTCCATAACCAGATGTCTGAGCAAACCCTTAGGATATCAAGTCCAACGTACAAAGATGTCTAACTTTAAACAAACGCTTGTACCAGGTGATCAAACGTCTAGTTACCCTAACCAGACGTCTGAGAAAACTCTTGAGATGCAACATACTGTTCAAAGATGTTTGGACATCATTCGGATGCCTCACAATAGCAGTTCAGACATTTGAGAACCTTGGTCAGACATCTGACCTATTGTTCACTGTGTATCTTCAGCCTTCAACATGTCACAACTCTTACCTCTGTGCTCTGATTTACTAACCGTCTTCTCGGTCACCAAGCTACTTCCAACCATTTCAATTCTACATATAGTGTCGCCAAAATTCCACACTTTTTATGCCTAAATGTCACCAAACAAAAATAGGAACAGTCTACAACGATTTTTGGATGCAAGTGGTTACCCAATCATAAATATTTCAGAACTATAAAATAAAGCAATTTCTTACTTTACTTATATAATTTTGATTATGTCATCACTATTTTTCCTAACATTGTGTTCAAGGAAATTATAACTGAATAGGCAAAAATGAAACTAGATGCCGACATTACACTCTAAGAAATCAAGCAAGCAATTTATTAAATTGATGCTGATAGCAACCCAGGCCAGACGGTTTCAGAACTAAATTTTTAAAACATCAATGGAAGCTTATAAAAGATAGTGTTATGATAAAAATACAAGGTATTTTCACCATTGTCCAACTTATTGGTAAATAAATCATACATTCATCACTCATTCTAAAAAGGTAATGCAAATTCCATATCAGACTACATGTCAATTTTTTATTGTAATGTCATTTACAAAATCATTTCAAATATATTATACAATAGAATAAAGGGGTATTTAAATGAGTCGATTGTTATGAAAATGATCTTTGTATTTTGATGATAACAACATTATAACAATGCAACTGATGATTTTTACCCAGTATCTAGGCGATTGAAGTAAACACATGTGCACAACCCAACATGATAACATACATATGCACGAGTACAAGGTATGAAGGATACAAATTAGTTATGAAGTGTTTAAACTATCTAAAATCAACTATGGTGTTTAGAAAACTATCTGAACTTCAATGCATCAAGATGACAAGAAGAGACGGACTCAAGGGCTTCAAAAAAATGTATGTCATAAGTTGAGTCTATATCTAGTCATTATAGTCTAGAATAGTTAAAACCCCACAAACAACAAACCACTTCAATTTTTATAAAACCTCTAGAATAATATGTTTCAGAGTCCTTTCAAACTTTTATGGAACATTTTAATGCAAACAATTGATATAAAAAAGGTCAAAGATGGAAACATATACATCATTTTTTCATAGCAGCAAAGAATGGAATTTAGCCAAAAATGTTATTTAAGGCTCAAAGGCTACATTCTCGGTGGACTTTTGGAGCATTTTCTCCAAAAACTGATATTGTACCATACCATCTTAAATCCAGCAACTTTTGATAGGAGTTGAATTGAGTTGAGTACTAGATGAGTGATTCGATATCTCTTATTATACTATGCATGTTTATATAGTTAAAAATGACATTTTTAGAAGATTCCTGTATTGAAATGTCTTCAAACTTTAATTCAACTTTAATGACATGTTTGTAGTCAAATTTAAAAAGATAAGAATGAATTTAAATTGTTTTACACCCCTTATGCATCATATTGTCATTTTGGCATAAAACTAGGTCCATGCTTCATAAGTTGAATATATAGTTTGAGTTTTTATGAATGTTGTATAAATATTTTGTATTGATTTCCTATGTTGCTTGTATGTTTTGTATAGTTAGAACTAGGCCGTTGTTCTGGTGGTTCAACGAGCTAAATTGCTTAAAATTGGTTGCGACTTTGATATGTTGTTGAGGGAAGTCTGGGGAGTCAATGGACATTGTCATATGAAGATTGGGGTGGGTTTAGATATCTAATTTCATGTCAACGGTAGGTTCAAATCTAGTCGATGGTAGTTGCAAATCAAAATGATTATGAAGCTGCTTCAGGTTAAGGGAAAGAAAACTTCGGGGCAAGCTTTAGTTAAGGAAAGAAAGGAGGCTTCTGGACTTAGCTGAAAAAATTTGGAACAATTTCAACTCTATACCGACATCTTTCTGGGCAAGTGTATGGGGCATGGACTTCGGGAAAGTGGAAGGATGGGCTCCAGGCAGGCAAAGGACTGAAGAGGTTGGGGTAAGAACTATTTATCCAAATTCTTGGCTAATTAATTCATGTCGGTACAGATCTGAATGGGAGTGGTCAATCCAAGCCAATTTCTTAGAGGATGTTGAATAGTCCTTAAAGACCATCTTGGAGGCATTCATTCGTTCGTTGGACGTTCAATTGCAATGTGACAGCACGATGAAGGATGATGACTAATAGGTGAAGCAGCATTGTAGTGCTTCGATGTGATGGCATTGGGACTTAAATGATAATGAATCGACAATGATGGAGTTGTCTTTCGATGATTACGGCTCGATGTTGATGGAGTCATGATATGGTCAACCAGGGCAGGTTTGAGGAAGGTAACTCGTGGATAGAATGTTAAAGGGTCGTATCATGGAAGTTGATGAATGGAAATTGATGGAGCGTGGAAGGGCTCAGATACACATGCTAAGGGATCATTGATACTAGAAGTGTTTGTAAGTGTACTCGTAAGTAGGGGTCACTACACCAAAACAGGTGATTCCCAACGAGTATAACTGTCGCAAACAGTTTCAGCAACGCTTATTAGCGTCGCTGTATGGGCGTCGCAATTTATTGCCAACGCTTATAAGCGTTGGGGAGTTTAGTTTCCCAACGCTAATAAGCGTTGGAAGGTTGTATTCGCCAACGCTTATAAACGTTGGTGTATATTATTTAGCAACGCTTATAAACATTGGCAAATTAACCATCCAACATTGTTTAATTTTCTATGCTGACACTTATAAGCGTTGGTAAATTTTAATTGCCAACGCTTATAACGCTGAAATATTTTCATTCTCAATATAGTCAATTATTTTAACATTAATAAACAATTAATAACTAACATGATATGCATTATTATACTACATTCAATAGGAACTCAAAATTTACAATATTCATGATCAAATAACAACATAAATTTCATAGTCAACTACTTCATAACAATGTCAACTACTTCATAACAAGTACAATACATAATTAAGTTGGTTAATTCAATACATAATCAACTACTTCATAACAATGTCAAATTGAAATTGATGGCATTATTAACTTGATTAGCTACTTGCCTTTCTATCTTTAGGTTGTCATAATCAACTACTTCATAACTTATTAGCTACTTGACTTCATAACAAGTCCAGCTTCTCTTTCTTTCCGAAGCCTTGGAACCTCGTGTGCTTCAGCATCAAGAAGAAAGAAATTGTCTTCCCCTATTTCTTCTCTGATCTCAACATTGGACCATCCAAAGTTCCAATTATGATGCATCCATTCAAGGAGAATTTCATGTTACTTGTTCCACTTGCCTCCATCCCAGCAGTACTTATATGTTCTGACAGCTCACTGCCAGGAATGAGCATTTCAGCAACCAATACATTATAATTTGGCACAATGACAACCTAAAGATGACGACATATATTGAAGCATATAAAGATTATTTCGTTGAACATAATGTTAAATAGTACAAAATAATCAGAATTTACATAGAAGTGAAATAACTGGTGGTACACTTTGAAGGTAGAATAACATACCTTCAAATATTCATGGACATCAGGATCATTATTGACTACTGCTCCAAAATCCTTACACATGCGCGAGTGCACATACATACATATATGTGTGTGTATACATACATTATACATACATACATACATATATAACAATTGTTTAAATGTTTAAAAGAGAATGTTTACATCTTTCCTTTATTACCATATTTTCTATAACTTGCTAACAAATAGTGAATTTACTCATATATTATTAGGATATTATCAATATATCAGCAATCTAGACCGATATTACTGATAATGATAGCACCTAATTAGACATGTAATACACTGTAAAGCAGAACTAATCTATCTAACCTTGCATGCATATGGGGAAACTGTGACAGGTAATACGATTTACAATGTCCAGCAGTCCGGTCAAATATGCTTATTTGTCTATTATCATACAACATGCTTATTAAACTTATATGTAAGGAATAGTGTTTTTTTAAGAATAAGGAACTCAAAAGGTGAAGTAAAGCTTGTAGTAAGAAAATTAGGGGACACACCTTGTCGGTATTCAGCCATTTCACATATTCAACCAAACCACCAGCATAATAGTACTCATTATATTGTGCATTTGAGTCTCCATCCTCTTTTTTTAACGTTATTTTAAGCTGGAAAATAAAATTGTAAAAAGTAAAGACGAATCAAGCATTTGGAAGAGGATTTTTCAGAAAAAGAAACCAAAACATAAAAGATGCACACAAGTGCACATTTTTAACTACTTATGCTCAAAGCAAAAACTGCATACATTAGGATTTAAGAAAGCAAGTTCCCTGATACGCCCAGCAATTGTGGGAAAGTCAAACAAAATGCCAGTGGTGAAAACTGCATTGAGAAGTCAAGATGAAGTAATTTGGTTTAACAATTTCAGAAGGAAAAAAATAGTGAAAGAAGGGATAGAAAATACCTTCTTTGTAACAACCCGTATATTTGGACCATTTAAATTGACAATAATCCACACATGTCAACTTAAATAATACAAAACACGAATCATTATGGGATTATAAATACATAAATGTAAATGAGAATCAATACAACATCACATAACAGTCACAGAATAATGCAGCGGAAAATACATCGTCATAATAGCAGTTCATGAAGCCACTATATAATATACAACAATGTCTTAACATCAAGTGACTAATACCAAAAATGTCCAACAGACTAGGACATCAATACAGGAATATAAATAGACTGATAAAGATAAATGCTAAGCCTTCAGCATCTTCAACCAACCTTGATCAGCAGCTGGACAACTTCGGACTGACCCGAGCATATGCAAAAAGAAACACTCGAGTCAGGACTCAAAATCTTATGCAATTAAACCAAGTGCAAGGGAATAGTTCATAACTTAAAGATGGATAAAATAACATCTCTAAGGATCCGATAAACTATCTATATACAATAGAATACGATAGATAGATAATGTCTAATCAGTAAAGTACGATATTAAAATAGTGTTAAGTCATGGCCCATACCACCCTTAACACATTTTTATTCCCAAGAGCATATACAAGACCGTAGTTTCCCCAAAACCGTAAGTCACCAGAGGGCAATCCATATACTAAAGGTACAAAACAAAACGTAGTGGTCGCGAATAGGATAATCAGTATGACAAGGTACATGAGGCGATACCAACTAGGATACTAGTAGTTGCCTGATCCGGACTGATGTTGAGCATAGCAGCTACTATCTCAACACCGCGAAACAACGCTCCCAAATCAAGGGGTGCACCCAAATCGAATCACAAAAGTAATAGATATGGTATCGAAGAAGTGTGTCCGCTAGAGGTGGCGAACCTCAATAGCCCGGCGTGGCTCCTATTTTAGTCATGTCAGGGGTCGTCCAAATATCGTTCTCTTTCTTCAGTCAATGCGTTCACCAAACCATCCACTTCATTCTGGATCAACACTTCGCGTATAATAGTTATTTAAAGTGGTTTTCGGTATCGACAGAGAGTATGTCCATATCCGATCCCGGTCTCTTTAATAACTACGTATTTATTACCCGATAGTCAATTTAAGTTAAGGTTTAAACAAATCAAAGTCCAAAAGTCAAGGTGCAAATTTGACTTCCAAAATTTGACATTTCACGATTCAATTTATTTCGGATATTTAAAATCATATTTCCAAATGAAATCTATAGTTCAACATTTAATTAACAATATAGTTAAGTATTCAAGTTCAATTTAATAACTCTCTTATTAAATTTAGTTCAAAATCAATTTATCCAAATTTACCGGTCAATTAAGTTCGAATCGTTAGATCAAATTCTATTTATCTCAATTCATGTTTACATTCATCGTTACATTAAATATAATCATAAATTTGATTAAATCGATTTCATTAGATTTAAAATCATTTACCTTTAAATTGTCGCTAAATTTAATCCATAAAACTTTAGTTAGTTTCGTATTCCATTTTAAGTCAAAATTTCCTAAATCTAAATTATTATTTATAACAAGTTCAAATCTATTTAATTTAAAACTTAGTTTAAATCTGAATCTACCAATCTAATAAATTAAATTATTAAATTCTAAAACTCACTTGTTTTAAATCTTATTTCAATCAAATTCTCCAATTCATTTTTCTTCAATTAAATAGATTTATTAATCCGTTTCAATTTAATCCATTAATTTATTCCAATTAATCCATTAATTTATTTTAATTAAATCCATTAATTTATTTCAAATAAATCCATTAATTTATTTCGATTAAATCCATTAATTTATTTCAATTAAATCCATTAATTTATTTCAAATAAATCCATTAATTTATTTCGATTAAATCCATTAATTTATTTCAATTAAATCCATTAAGTCGTTACTTGATTTCCAAACAATTTATTAAGTTCATTTCTTAATTTCAAATAGATTTCAATTTCAAAATAATTTTGTTGACCAATCGGGTTTCTTATTTTTAATTGTCTATCCTAGGCCAAGTTATTTAAGTGGGTATTTATCATTTCAACCCGATATCATTCAATATAAAACAAATCATAACAAAGGGAACTTGCAGTGTGATAACTGGGATGGTGTCAAAGTAAATAAACAAGCAATAGCAACCATACATAACAAATTAACAATTTATTCAAATAATCCTGAAATAACCATATTAACTTACATTAGTTAATTATGCAAATTAATATAATTATTCCTAGAATCCAACGGATTAAAGATTATTACAAGATGATTTTTTTTTTGGTGTCCGTTATCAAATTTCTACATCAATCGTACATATCAATTTTAATGTTACTATTAGTTACCCTAATTAACATCATATTACAGTTTAACATTTTTGATCAAAATAAACAATACATGGTGTCAAATTTTAGAAATTAACAGTTTACTTCAATCAAATTTTAACAATCAACAATTTAATATCCAAATTAATATTAACAACAATTTTCACTTGATTATCATAGCATAATAGATTGAGTCGTGAATAAAATATTCACCTTGCGTGGTTAGAGAAGATGGTGTGGCACGAAGAAAAATAGACAAAATAGACCCTAATAAGCACGACGCAAAATGAACACAAACTGCAATCAAACAACAATTAATCAATAATTCGTTTATTGCAGTATATATATCGATTGAATATATATATAAAATCATACCAATCGACGAGCAAGATAGATTCGACAAGCGGGATGGAAATACTTATACTCCCGGATCAATAGCAGGAGCTGAAACAACATAGCAACAGTATGTGAGCAACCCAACATTTCAAAATATATATACTGTTATATAATATAACAGTTATATTTATACCAACTGATATATATAGAACTGATGCTCAGAGCAGGATCTCGGCCACTGTGAGGCCCAAAGGTGACGGTGGAGCGACTGGGGCGGAGCGGGGTTGGAGCGGGCTGGACTGGGGACGGCGGGATGCAGCTGGGCTGAGGTGGCGCGGGTGTGGCGGGTGCTGGCGGAGGGTGTGGCGCGTGGCGCGGAGGGCTGGGCGCGGAGGGCTGTGCGTGCAGACGGAGGCTGGGGCTGGGTGGGTTGCGGCGGAGGCTGGGTGTGGGTGGCCGGAGAAGGTGGCAGTAGGGTGGTCGACGTGGCGGCGAAGGCAAGCTGGGTGGGTTGCGGCGGAGGCTGGGCGTGGGTGGCCGAGTGCGGGGCTAGCATGGGGAGGAGGGCGCTGGGCGGAAGGCAGGGCGGAGCTGGACGCGAGCAGGTGGAGGTGGGGTAGGGCGGACGGAGTGCGCTGGGCGGAGGGCGGAGTGCGCTGGGCGGAGGGCTGTTGGGTCGGAGGGTGGTGGCGGAGGGCTGCTGCGGTGGTGGGTGCAGAGTGGAGGGGAGTGGGCCGGGGTTGGTGGGCTAGTGGTGGGGTGGGGCAGGCGGACGGAGCTGGGGTGGGGCAGGCGGCGGGACTGGGGACGAGCTGGTGCTGCTGGCGAGCTGTTGTGGGCAGGGGACGTGCAGTGGAGGGGAAGAGGGTGGACGCATGCATGGAGGAGTTTAAAAAATAAAATAGAGAAGAGGGAGAAGGAAGGAAGAGTAGTGGAGAGTTTCATAGTCTGGGGAAGCAAAATATAAAAGAAAGATATAACAGAATGATGAAAAGGAGGGAGAGAAAAATGCGTACCCGAGAAGCAGTGCAATAAATGAGGGCAGAAGATTTCGTGAAGGCAGAGGATAAATATACACAGAGAACTTAGAGTCCCCATGCAACGAAATGATGATTTGTCAAAGTGGCTATTGGGTTTCTGAATGGACAAGGGCCATTTGAATTCTGAGCGGGAAAAGTAGGGTACCGGTTTGTGTGGCGTACGGACCAGTTTGTACTCCGTTAACCAATTAATAATTCGCAACGCAGAACTCCGATTGACACAAATAAATATACCGTTTTGATCAGCGCGACGAGGCGGTCACAACGGTATAAAGATATTGATGGTTTGACGTTGTTTGCGAAGTGGTAAATCTTATTGAACCATTTGCTCGAGCGACAATTTAACTAGCAATTAAAAGCGAAATTTGACGAAACGAAATGCGCCATCATGATCAGAATATTTTTCTTATGCAACATTGCGAAAAATATTTGAGTTCGGACGATAGAAAATTTACACATAAAATTAAAATTAATATGTAAATTTGACGAGCGAAATTTACTACAATATTTTTCGACGAAATTTGGCGTACACCTATGTCTATCTAGGCGTATTCCAAATGTGAAGTTTGAACGGTAACGGAAATCGTTTGTGAATATTTGAAATTCCTATTACGGGGAATGCAGCAAAATACCGAAGAATAAGATCGACGGAGCTAAAGATATCCGAATTTTGAAAAACGAAAAATGACGCCTTTGTCAGAAAATGATTTAGAATTTTTCTATGTAAAAATATTTAGGTTCGGAAGATGAAATTTTCACGTTTTAAAATGAACTGATGTGTAGTAAAACGCACACGAAGTTTACTGCGGTATTTTCCGACGAAACTTTACCCATATCTACAATCATCTAGGCGCAATTTAGAAACAAAGTTTGGACGTTGATTGAAATCTTATGTAAGTTTCACATTTTATATTAAAATAACGGTTCTAAAAATTTTTAAAATTGGGTCGGAATTTCAGGGTCGTTACATTCTTTATCTGGCCAAAACCTTATAGAAGTTCCTTTACGAGCTTTCAGTTCATCTGAAAGTTTAAAGTATGTGAGAGCTGTTACAGGCTTTCCTCGAGAATAAATTTGTCGGTATTCATCGCCATTACGCCAAACTGTGACTTCTAATTTCTGCAAGTTATAGCAAGATTTGGTAATCTTCAATGTTGAACATTGAACTGGAACTGGGCAATTGACAAAAAATAATACTGGACAGGGAAACATCAGGAAAAGATATTTTAATTTAGAGCATTTTGTCAAGCAGGAGAAATTACAAGTGAAATCTGTTCTCCAATGATACTGACTTTTATTGAATATTTAATTACAGTTTTAAATGTAAAAACGTTGCAGCATACTTATAATATTCATATTTAGACAATTATACAAGGAACGTATACCTCTGATAAGGCATTAACAACAGATAAACCCACTCCATGAAGTCCACCAGATACACTATAACCACTGCTTGAACCGCCGAACTTTGATAAAAATGAAGTATTGACCTATGATTCTTTAATTTTGATTGGTATGGGGATAAATCCACTTGAAGAAGCAGCACTAAGTATTTGTTTACTTCTGCCAAAAAATTGGAAGAAAGGTCAGCTATTCTGCGTTAAAATTGATAAGTCCAAATTGCCAAGAACCGGTCTATTTATCCATCACTAGTCTTAACTATGTATAAGAAAACAGAGCCATCAGTATACTTGAACTAGTACGAACCCGTGCTACGCACACGGTTTGAGATATATTGGTAGAAAATGTAAAGTTTTAATATTAATTTATGGTCTGTACGGTTAATTTGGAATATAGGTAGTAGAAAGTAACGTGGAAGATTGTGTAAAGCGTAGTTACGACCAATGGATTAATGGCTGAGCTAGTATATTGAATTAGTGGTCGAAGTAGTTTAGCAGTACTTTTTATTTGTAAAGAGTTAAAAATAATAAAATGTAAATGCCAGCATTAAAAATAATATATTCACATAGCATATATTACTGAAAATTAAAAAAAGAAAAAAAAACCGTAAAGTGTGCAAAAACTACTACTATACAATTGTTGCTTTTGCTGTAAATATGTTTGACAGTTGGTACGAAACAATGAGAATATATATTCATCTACAAATGCAAAAAATTTGAACGTGTAGCATAATTATTTGTCAATACCAGCATGATATATATGAATAAGTGATGAATATAACATGAAAAGTAGGTGTTTTGAAGAAAAAAAAATTGTGAATGTAGCGGGAAATGTTTTATAGAAATTTTGATAGTCCAATTGAACAACAACAAATAAAAGAGTTAAGTGGCACAATGAAGTTTATACATTATATAATAAGTTGAAAATTGATAGGCAGATAATGATCCAACATGCTGGAATAGTATTCAAGACACGGACATGTATAAACTTTTGGTGCAGGCAAAGTCTTTGCAAGCAAGCAAATATGTCCAGTTTTCTTCCTAAAGTGGCAGCCCACTTGGAGGAACGGGGCTGGACATTATTCAACTGTACCTAAACTCAAAGTGCGATCATGTTGCGTTAGCATTACTATGTGCAAGGTTTATCCTACCTAATGAAAGTGGCATATGATACCATATGCCATAGGTGTTAATAAATAAACACCTCTTCTATTTGTAGAAACAGCTTTATTTAAAACACTTGAGTAGTGTTTACCTTTGCTAATATTAAATATGTTGATCAAAATTTACATGGGTAAATGTAAATTTATAAATGTTAATAAGATAAGATAATATTGCTAATAAAGACACTGTTATAGTATAGTAGATAAGGCCTTCAAATTTTAATGCTAAGATCTGGTAAACACTTCCAAAGAACATGGGCATGCGAAAGGAGAAAAATACTTGTCTAAAACCATCATCCCTTAAAGCATATATTCTTGAAAGTTAAAATACAAAAGCTCATATTATTTTATAGTAAATCAGTGTGTAAGGTAGGAAAGTCCGTAAATCCCACTCAAATCTGTAAAATTTGAAATACCTTTTTCAGCTTTGAAATCAAGATGGAAAATAAATTTCAGAATATAATTATTAGTACAAACACCATGCGTATGAATCATCGAGTTACGTATATCACTATATGTGCATAATTGCACTTGGTATCCATTTTCTCTTACCTTCTACCTTTTTGCTAAAATCACGGTTAAAAGTCAGAGTGAAATACTGTAGAAAGAAAATTTCAGTTAAAATGGTGTACTGTTGTTTTTATAAATTAGTTTAGATTAGATAATTTAATATATTTAAGCACTATATTCATAGTTCAAATGACAATGGATGTCATTGAAAAAAAAATGCAGCCACACAGAAATATATAAAGAAAGAGGCTTGTAATGATTATGGATAAAGTAATTTGAATGATTATACCAACTTATGTGCTTATGAAGACGTCAAAGCACATACACAATAGCATTTTTAAAAACAATGTAGAAAAACTGGAAAACAATGTATTCAATATTGGTAAAATTTCAAATTGACCCAACAATTTGGTAAGAAAAATCCATTTATAATTAAAAAATAAAAAACCAAATTATGCTTAAAGCATAAAACTATAAAATGGAAAATACAATTTTTAAAACTCTTTTGCAAAGGGTCTTTTTTTAAGAATCTCAACTATCTTCAATGAAAGCAAAATGAGGCAAAAATCAACATGTAGACTGAAAAACCAAACCTGGTATTTTTTGTTTAAAATCATCAAGGTTTATGAATTACCGAGTCCATTTTACACACTTTTCTGTAATTCTAAACAAAGGTTGGTTGTTAAGTTGTTACTTAAAAATCACCATCTACATATGGAAGCCTTTTAAATTAAAATTCAACTGTGTGAAATAAAAAGGCTCATTTTGAAGTTAATAGTCATAAGTCAAAACTTAAAACTTAAAAGTCAAATTGAAGCCAAAGTTCAGTAATGTAATATTTCTTGATATTTCTAAAAACAAAATACTTTTAACAGTTATATTATAGGGATTCATAAAAACAAAATACTTTTAAAAGTTATTATGTAAAGATGAGTTAAATTACGACAAAGGACCCTTTTCATGGAATCTGAAATATCTTCGATGGAAGCAAATTGAGGTGCTAACCAACATGTAGGCTGTGAAACCAAAAATGATCTTATCTGTTAAAAATCATCAAGGTAGTATGAAATTCCAAGCCCATTTTAGGCACACTTTTCTACATTTCTAAACAAAAGGTTATTTGTTAAATTTTATTTAAGCAATTGGCATAGAACACCTGAACCAGATAGATTCATATACACATGTGACTCAACTCAAGCATCACACCAACCGTGTAACCATTAATTTGGCAGTATGGATGACCATAAAAAATAAGTAAAAAAGCAAATACCTAGCATAACACTTTTATTTTTTTGCTGCCGTAATGGAGTGAAGAACGCCAAGATAAAACGAAAACTATTTTTTCACATTTCTGACTTAGGTTATCATGAAATACAAAATGTTTTTTTTTGCCGTAACGGAGCGAAGAACTCAAAGATAAAATGAAAACTACTCCAAATTTCTAGCTAAGATTAGTATGAAATAAGAAACGTTGTTATTTATGAACACAACATAGGGTATTCAAAATTAAACGAAGCTCCTATTTAAATTTAAGGATCCATTAAGAAGGAACACAATAAATTTCATTATTCGTAGGAACGCAAAATTTTAAGCTAACAGTATCGGCAGTGGCAAAGAATAATTCCTAATCTATATATTTCACCCTAATCTATATATTTCACCCTAATTGAATGGGGATTCACCTGAAGTAAAAAAATCGCCTGAAGTCCAAATCAAATCGCCTGAAGTCGTGGTCGAAATAGAATCGCCGATTCGCTTGAAGGAGAAGCCGATTCGCCTGAAGGAGAGAGTCCGAAATCGAATTGGCTGAAGAAGAAAGTTTCCTTTTTTAGTGGCAGCTGAATGAATAAGCGTTGAGAAGTTGGGAATTAGGGCTAGGGATTACAAAGGATGCTCATTTACTTTTTTAGCCCAACAACATTCAACTAATTTTAGTTTAACCAGATTTTCCAACGCAAATATGTGTTGGCAATAAATTTTTTATAAATGTGTATTTTTGGTCACACATTTCTGGCTTAGCAACGCTTATTGTTGTGATTAATCTACAACGCAAATAAGTGTTGGCAACTGAAAAAAATAAGTGTTGCGAAATGGCTATTATGGTGTAGTGGGTATTGTGAAGATGCTCAGTAGGTACATAGAATGGCTACCCTGAAACGTTGAAAGGATACATATACCCTGGATCGAGGAGGGATCTAGTGGTAGCTATGGGCTAGTTTTCAGTGCATAGAGAACTAAAAAAATGTCATTAATCCCAGGTAGAGGAATGGTCGTAAGAGTTATCAAATATCCAGGGCACATTGAGTGATAGTTATAATTGTTTGATGGATGCTATGTTTGCCATGCTTGCTATAGTTGTTGTTTGTCACTTTAGGGATGTCAAATGATGTAGGTATCCAGTATACTGATATATAAGCAACCGATAGTATACCATGATGTGCGTATACTTTATGATGAGGATGGTAGAGTGGCATATTATATTGTTATATGCTAACTATTTAGATGTAGTGACGGGGTAGGTATGATTCTTATACATATGTTCCTTACTATATCGAATTGTATAGTATTTTGAGATTTACTTATTGCTAATGCTAGACTATTGTCTAACTCAAGGTTTTACGATTTGCATCCTATTATCTCAAGTACTCTTAAATTAGTAGATTAGATAACAGGTTTGGGTGATATGCGATGTTATGCAACAGACGATCAGGAGATGGTGCTATCTCATAATATATATGGACTTATTGCTTATTTGGCTATGTGACACTATGGAGCCTAGACAATGTTAGCTATTCAATTAGAGACAGTTTATGTTGAGTTTATTTCCAGTTGTATAAACTATATTTCTACTTTGTATAACTTCGTAAACCTATACTATCTGATATTTGTGGTTCATTTAGTTATTACTGTCTCGCCTATTTTATATATGTGATTGATATTATACTTTATTCGATAAGCTGTGAGATACACAACAGATTCTGTGATTGTTTTATCTACTTTACAAACATTGACAATCTCCTACATCGGCCAGACACCACAGTAGCACACTATATAGGTATATTGGGTGCCGAAGGTGTAGTAAATCCTCACGTTTGGAATCGGAGCTTAGGCTTCATACCCAACTTGAATCGATGCACAAGATCATGTAGAGATGGGGAAGGAGATATCACCTTAAATTGGCTCGAGAGTGTGTATATATACGAGAGAGAGCGTACTTGTTATATTTTATTTTCAAAACTATATAGTGTCATGACCTGGAATTTTACTACTTTAAATATGAATAATTAATAAATTTTTAAATAATTAACAAATGGATTTTATTACTCAAAAATACCCCTTTTAAATAATAACTAGTGATGGTGAAATTATTTCAAAATATGTTTACAAAAATATTTAGTTCAAAAGAAAATAGAAAATGCGACCGGAAAACTTTTTCAAAAATCCTGATTTTTTATCATCTAAAAATTGTTAAAAAGTTTATAATACCTTAATACATTTAAACTAATATTATTATAAATGATAAGTACTTAAATTAAGTAAGTTAAGTGTGAAAATAATATGTGTACTTTAAGGAACCATGAAATGACAATTTTCATAAAATTAAAAAGAAAATGACATAAGAAAAGGTAAATGTCTTATAATATGACACTACACATAAATGTGTAGCATGGTGGATATAAGGCCTCTCCCTCATGCTAATGTGTGGATCAAGATAGAAGGAAGTGGATGGTGGTGATATGGCATGCATTTGTGGAGGGTAGTGTACTTAAGGCTAAAATGGTAATTTTATCCACCTCCTTTCTATAAAAACAACTCTACTTTCTACCTTCTTCTCCATTTTCATTTTTCACATTTTCCAACTTTCCTTTCTTCTTCCTTAAAGCTCTAACGGCCATCAATGGCTTCCTCTCTCTTTTTATTTAAAATATTTAATTTTTACCTTGTTTAATTTTATGAAAATACTTAAAACTCCTTTTCATTTCTAAGCTCCTCTTTCTTCTTAAACAAGGATATACAACCCCTGTTGGATATATTTCAACCGGTCTCCCCAAACCAAATACCATCTCACCCAACCGAACCAAGTAAGCCGGACCACCCAACATGCTTCCCACCGAACCAGATCCTTCCTAATACCCACCGAACCAGCTCCATCCTCGTGACTACCGAACCATCACCCAAGACCAAAGGTGCCGGACCAACCCCTACCGAACCACCTCCTGCCGAACCAACATACACTCCACTCACCACCGGACCAACTCCTCTTCCATGCCTTGCCGGATCAACCACCAGTCCACCTACCACCGGACCAAGTATTACCGGACCAAGACTACAACCCAACCATCACCGGACCAAGTGCTACCGGACCAAAACGTGCCAGGCCAGATCACATCAGCCCAGGCCCACCAGCAACTATACACATCCAAGACCCCTACCCCCAGCCTCACTCTATAAATAGAGGGGCAGGGGTACAACAATGGGGGACAAGTTTGAGAGCTCAAGCACGGAGGGAACTTTCAAACAACTTTCTTTTACTTGTATCGAAGCTTTGTACTTGTAATCAAAACCAGAGAAGAGAAATAACATATAAAGTGGACGTAGGCACATTCTGGCTGAACCACTATAAATCTGCGTGTCTTTTTACAGTTTAGCTCCTGCTTTTCATATATTTGCATAAATCACTCAAATCACTAAGAATAACATAAGATCTACTAAATCATACAACTTTGAGGTGGTTGTCCATTTTTTGTGCAAACATTTTTGGTGCTTTCACTGAGAATCGAGAAGCTCGAAGCTACAGCTTCATCCACTTAACAGTTTTCCTAACAGCATCGTCCTCCACTTGGAAAACATGCCTCCCAAACAGAGGAAAGATGTTAACAAAGGAAAAAACATCGCATCCGGCAGTCTTCCAGATCCAGCTGTCACGAATCAAGTAAATCGTCTTCCTCCGGCAGCAGTAACAAATGAAGGATAGGCTAACCCGACCACTCCTGCCACAGAACAGCCTGTAGCAATTACTAGGGTAGATTTGGACAGAGTTATGGTTGAAGTAACTAACGGCTTCACGTCCCAGCAGGAAGCCTTGGTGGACCATCTCATGTCACGCTTAAGGGATGTTGAAGAATCCAACTGCAACACTGAATCATGGGGCGAGTCCCAGTCTGGAGGATCTCAGAGACAACAAAGATCTTCCTTCTTCGAAGGAGCTAATGGCAGAAGTAGCCATGGTAGGAACCGAGACCGAGCACAGCCCGAAGTTAGGCCTGAGGAAACGTTTGGTACCGAACCCAACGGGGGAGGTACCGGACGGAGGTCAACTGTAGCTGAGCCTGTCATACTGCCTAACCACGGAAACGCCGGTGAACGGGGCCGAGCTAGAGTCCGGCCCGAAGTTGGACCCGAGGAAGTGCTTAGATCAGAACCCAGCAGGGGAAGATCAAGGCAAGGGCCAACTGTAGCTGACCCTAGCATGCCCCCAGAAGATCAAAGGCAGCCGCTGGAAAATATGAGGAACGATAGACGATACCATCCCTACAGGTCATCTGGACGGAATCAATCCAACAGAACAGAACCAAACTCATTTCTATCTGCTCCAAATTCTGATGAAAGGATGGCACGCTTATTCAGAGAGTGTGTCCAACGGGAGCAAAGAGATCGAGGGATAGGCGCTAGGGTAACCAGCCCTTTCGCCCGCAATATCGAAATTGCTATCACTCCCCGAGAATGGAAGATGCCGACAATGGAACCTTACAAAGGAACCTCCGACCCCGTTGTACATTTACAGAGGTACACGCAACATATGCTCATGAGTGGAGCAACAGAGGGAGTACTATGCAAATGCTTTCCGCTCTTCTTAACAGATCTCGCTACCTCCTGGTTCTATCATCTACCCCAGGGATCCATCAGCTCGTGGGAAATGTTGAAAGAAAAGTTTATCAGTCAGTTCCGCATCCATGTGGAACAACCTAAGGACGCTTATTCCTTATCCAGCGTCAAACAGAAACCTGGAGAAAAACTGCAGCAATACCTAACCTGATTCAATGCCGTAGCAGCCGCAGTCCAAGATGCCGATGAGAAGCTTATCCTAATGGCCCTCTGTAGTGGTGTGCATCCGGACACTAAATTTGCTAGAAGATTGACGAAAGAAAAACCAGCTACTTTACCCGATTTTTCCATGAAGCCGGGAAATACATGAGGCTTGAGGATGCTGTCGTTGAGGGGTAGTCAGGACAACAAAATAAGGCAACTCACAGCAACGCCCCCGCTGTGGCAAGGGACGTTCGAAGAAATGATTCCAGAGACAATGCTGGGGGAAAGAAGGGAGAAAAGCGCCTATATCGGCCTGGGCCGAGATTCGACACTTACACTCCTTTGAACGAGACCGTAGAAAATATCTTCCTTGCCACCCAAGGCGAAGTTAGATACAAACGCCCACCATACAAAAAGGAATCAGATAACGCGCAGAAATCTGGAAAGTTCTGCTGCTTCCACGAATCTCACGGGTATGATACCAATGAATGCCATCATCTCCGGGATCTGATTGAGGAACACATCAAAAGGAAGAAACTGGAACGTTATGTAAAAAGTCAGGACAGGACTCCAGCTCCTGCCAATGAAAACCCAAGGCTACCCTCACCGGACACCAGCAGAGGAAACCGCAACACTAGCAGCTCTAGTCAAGAGAAAATAGTGGTCCATACCATCTCAGGAGGACTGCACATCGCGGACAGAAGCTGGAAAGAGATGGAAAGGTATGGAAAGTCGCTTAGAGACAATAAAGACTGTGTCAATTCGGTTATAGAAGAGCGCCACCCGAAGCGGAAAGAAAGTAATGACATCACATTCGGTAAACGTGACCTAGAAGGAAGGCAGTACCCCCACATGGATCCCATGGTCATCTCTGCCCGACTCGGTCCCGCAGAAGTTTACCGAATCCTGGTAGACACTGGAAGCTCAGTAAACATCCTGTTCAAACACGCATTCGACAAAATGAAGCTATCAATGAAGGATGTATCTCCCTGCGATAAACCACTACACGGTTTCACTGGGGATGCTAAGATGCCCCTCGGGCAACTGGACCTCTTTGTTGAGATTGGAAGCCATCCCCGCTCCATTGTACGGAAGCAGACGTTCGTGCTAATAGAAAACCATTCGGCCTACAATGCCTTCTTAGGAAGACCAGCCTTGTCTGACTTCCAAATTGTCCTAGCCCCATGGTGCCTAAAGATGAAATTTCCAACAGACAATGGAGTAGGGGAAGTAGAAGGAGACCAGGACGTTGCTCGAGACTGCTATGTGACTGAACTTCGCAACAACCACAGGAAGGATAAAGGGAAGGGTGTAGAGATTGCCCTCTGCACAAAAAGTCTAGAAGCATAGCAACTAAAGAAAGCCCCTCCTCTTCGATATACCAGCAACCCTTTCAATGAATTAGACCCTAGGGACAAAGAGAAGGAGGCCACCGCCGAGCCTGCAGAGGCTATGGAGTTTATATCTGTAGACAAGCACGACTCAAGTAGACCATTGAAAATTGGGTCCCAACTAAAAGCCGAATTGAAGGAACAACTCATCGATTTTCTCCGCCACAACTTGGATGTATTCGCATGGTCACACGCTGACATGACCGGAATCTCCCCTGACATAGCCTGCCACGTATTAAAAATTGATCCTACCAAGGCGCCTGTAAAACAAAGAAAGAGAAGTATGGGGGCAGAGCAATCAGCAGCCCTCGATGAAGAAGTAAAGAATCTACTCGCCAATGACTTCATACGAGAAGCTATCTACCCGGAATGGATCGCCAACCCAGTGCTGGTAAAGAAGGCTAATGGGAAGTGGCGAACCTGCATTGACTTTTCCAACCTAAACGACGCCTGCCCAAAGGATTGCTTCTCACTTCCCAGAATCGACCAACTTGTAGACAGCACAGCCGGGCACGAGCTCCTATCTTTTATGGATGCATACTCAGGATATAACCAAATTCCTATGCATGCTCCCGACCAAGACCACACTAGTTTCATCACGGACCGGGGTTTATACTGCTATAAGGTAATGTCTTTCGGACTTAAAAATGCAGGAGCCACCTACCAGCGCCTCGTCAACAAGATGTTTGCAGGGCTAATAGGACAGACTATGGAAGTATATGTGGATGACATGCTGGTGAAGTCAAGGAAAGCCAAAGATCACGTAAGCCACCTAGGAAAGATGTTTCAAGTACTTCGACAATATGGAATGAAGTTGAATCCACTAAAATGCTCCTTCGGAGTGTCATCAGGAAAGTTCTTAGGATTCATCGTTCATGCCAGAGGGATAGAAGCAAACCCTGAACAAGTCCGAGCGTTAAGGGATATCAAGATACCTTCCACTCGAAAGGAAATGAAAAGTTTGAATGGAAAAGTGGCTGCTCTAAGCCGATTCATCTCCAAGGCGACGGACAAGTGCGTCCCCTTTTTCGAAGCCCTAAAGAAAGACAAGGGAAAGTTCGAATGGACTGACGAATGCTTAACCGCTTTCCTTAACCTAATCGAACACCTCCAGAAACCACCGGTACTCTCGACTCCAAGTGAAGGCGTAGAATTATACCTATACCTTGCTGTGTCATCTCACGCCCTAAGCGCAGCCTTGGTAAGGGAAGACAACCGCATGCAGCGGCCAGTTTACTTCGTCAGCAAAAGGTTTACTGGGGCAGAAGTCAGATATCCTAAACTTGATAAGCTAGCATACTGTTTACTAATCACATCACGAAAGCTGCGTCACTACTTCTAGTCCCATTCCATCAAAGTTCTGACTGATCAACCACTGAGGCAGGTACTCCATCGTCCCGACACTTCTGGGCGACTACTTAAATGGTGCATTGAACTAAGTCAGTATGATATCACCTATCACCCTCGCACCGCCATCAAGGGACAAGCCATGGCTGATTTCATTGCAGAATTCACTACCAACGAAGATAAGGAGAAATTGGAAATAGCAGAAGATATCAAGTGGAATCTCGTTGTGGATGGTGCATCAAACGAACAAGGCTCGGGGGCAGGTGTGGTAATAATCACTCCCAGGGGAAACAAACTGCACTATGTTATAAGGTTGGAGTTCGTTGCCACCAACAACGATGCATAATATGAAGCAGTGATAGCTTGACTAGAAATTGCCATAGAAATCGGAGCCAATTCTTTGTGTCTTCATAGCGATTCTCAACTCATTGTTAATCAAATACTAGGGGAATTCCAAGCTCGAGAAGAACGACTCATAGCATATCTAAAGAAGACCAAGTTACTTCTCAGCCAATTGGACTACTACTTAGTCAAACACATCCCTCGGGAAGAGAACCGAGAGGCCGACGAATTGGCAAAGCAAGCAAGTGTGAGAGACATCACCATCTTCGGGGCAGTAACCATCTCAAAGCAACTGGCCCCAAGTTTTGAGCAAGTGAATCTGATAGCTGCAACCGAAGAAGCAACTTGGATGACTCCCATCCAAGACTACCTACAAAGTGGCACACTACCCAACGGGCGTAACGAAGTCAAGAAAATCTTGAGGAAAGCATTCCGCTACACAATACAAGAAGACATCCTCTATCGGCGCGGATTCTCTAACCCGTTATTAAGGTGTGTCGCTGGGAGGGAAGCCAAGGAAATCTTATCCAACATCCATCAGGGGAGCTGCGGAGATCACACCGGAGGGCAAACATTAGCAAAAAAGATACTCCGATACGGATATTTCTGGCCCACCTTAAGCAAGGACGCCTTAGATTTCGTCAAAAAGTGTGACAGATGCCAAAAATTTGCTAAGATTCCGCGGCTACCAACAACTGAGATTACTCAAATGACCAGCCCTTGGCCCTTCGCAATATGGGGAATTGACTTAATCGGCGAGCTACCGATGGGCCGAGGCGGGGCCAAATATGCTATAGTGGCAGTTGATTATTTCACCAAATGGGTGGAAGCGGAACCCCTGAATAAAGTATCTTCAGCAAAAGTTATTAACTTCTTGATCAAAAATGTTCTATGCAGGTATGGAGTCCCACTCAAAATCATATCAGACAATGGACTTCAGTTTGACAGCGAGGAATTCGCCAACTGGTGCCGAGAGCACGGAATTCATAAAAGCTTCTCATCCGTAGCATATCCCCAGGCAAACGGACAAGTCGAAGCAGTCAACAAAATTCTGAAAACTCTGATAAAAAAGAAGCTCGAAAAGTCAAAGGGCGCTTGGGTGGATGAACTCCCTACGGCACTGTGGGCCTACCGCACATCTTTCAGAACATCAACGGGACACACTCCTTTCTCTTTGGCATACGGATCGGAGGCTATGCTCCCAGTTGAAACCATTGTGCCTTCCCACCATAGGATCCACTATAACCCGGAAGAAAATGAAGAACTCCTCCACATGTCTTTGGATCTAGTTGAGGAGAGAAGAAATGATGCGGTCCTTAAAACAGCGGCCCACAAGCAGAAAGTGGCAGCACAATACAACTCCAAAGTCAAGCATTGTACCTTACAAGAAGGGGATCTTGTCCTCAAGCGAATCTTCCCTCGCCCCGGAGCACTAGACCCAATCTGGGATGGACCATATGTAATTCATAAAGATCTCCACAATGGAGCTTATATTTTGTCAACAGTGGACGGAGAGGTGTTCCAGAGGGCATGGAACATCCAGCACCTCCGTCGATACTTTTCTTAACTTGTACTGCCCATATGAAGTGAATTAACAAAGAGAATCAGTGGACGTAGGCCTTTTCATGCCGAACCACTTTAAAAAACCTTGTCTCTTTTTTAACTTGTTCCTTTATATCTTGGCTACTTGTTAACTTTATCCTTTTCTGTTGAACAAAATCCTGTGCGTATAGCTTTTCCACTCAAATCACTCCACGGCGCAACTTCACCTGGGCAAAACCTAACAGGTACTATGCGAATCTATGCCCTCGCCAATGAGACACTTTTGCTCCAGCATCCCTCTGCTGCGGGTTAACTCATTGCTCGCGACGGCCCTTAAAGCCAACTGTAATGAGCCGATTATAAGCCACCGAGAAGGCCGACTATAGCCGAGGCAGCTCATTACGGCGTTAGGCTCGTCGGCAACTGTGAACCGACTATAAGCCCAACATAAGGTGTGGCCAGCCAGGGGCAGTTCACAGTTGACGATCGGCACCCACGCTAGCCGGCCACAGTAAATCGAATAATACCCACGATTATGGGCCATAATGGCCCGGGTAGTTACTGTGCGCGATCTCGGCTCCGATGTGTCTTAAGTGCGGCTGTGGTAAAAAAGAATTAACTCCCCGCGGAGGCGTAAGATGGGTGATAAATGTCTCCAAGACCCACAGCTAGGGAAAGTGACTACAAAACCCGTTTGCCACGAACTTAAGCACATCGAAGGCCTTCCATGATTAGAAGTTTTACTTTTTCACATATTTCAATTTTACTTAAAAAGCTTTTCTCCTATCCTCTATAACAGTCCCTAAAGTACAAGATGCAGAGTAGGAGATACTCGCCAATGGGTGTAGGGACTCACGATTGGATAGCAGGGCACTCGACTGCGTTCCATGCTCGGTCATACAAGATATTCAAAACTGCCATCTACGATTAAAACATGAAAGGCGGTATTTTCTTCTTTTGTGTACAAATACATAACTATAATTTGTTCACACCACACGCTAATATTGCAAGTCATGAAATTATGTTTTAAAACCAGAACCTAACATCAAACACAATTCAATTACAAGAATATACATAGCTATATTTCTCATACGACATGTCAAAATAGCAACAAACATTCAGAAGACGACAAAATCAGCTTAAGTTAAAGAATTACACGTCAAGAATGGAGCCATTTATTGCAAGTAGCAAAATATTACAACCTAAAAGCTACTTTACTATTTTAAGACTAACACCTACAACCCTGTCAAGTCCACAAAAGAGTTTTTCTAGTTATAATTAAGGGGGCGGCTGCATTGGAGTTTTTTCCTTGTCCTGTTGCCCACCTGTCCAGACAAAGAAAGGATTCATTAGTGAGAAGCAACCAAGTTAATGGGGAAACTAAAAAGGAAGACTTACCAACACCTGCTTCTTGGCCACCCTGGTCGTCATCCTCCACTTGCACACCTGCCTCCTCAGCAGCGAGCAACCGCATACCCTCCTTCACTGCCACCTTCTCCTCCTTGGCAAACTGGGCAGTGACCACATCCATGCTGAAAGTCGCGCCACCATCTTTATCCGCATCAGCCTTAGCCTCCTCCAGAGCCCGAAGATAGATCTTAGCCATGACCCTAGGATAATCATCCATCCAGGATAGGTTACCCTGCTTCCAGGTTCGGAAGTACATGACCTAGAGCATTTCGTCCATCATCCCCTCATTCTCCTCAAACTCCCTCATCCGGGCCTCGGAAGCCGACAACCTTTCAACGGCGGCATCTCTCTCCGATCGGTATCTCGAGCAGTCAACCAGAAGGGATTTCCGCATTTCCTCCATCTCCTCCCTCAACTTGGCTTGAGCAAGCTCTGCAGCCTCAAGTTTCCCGGATAACTCTTCTATCTGCTCAAGATCCGCTTTTCGAACCTAATCCACCGTGGCAATGGCCATATTAATCTGCTCCTTGCAAGCAGCCTCCATCTTCCGCAATTCTACCTTACTAGCCTCCTCCATAGTCTTCCTCAACCGCCCAGAGGCCGCCTCATGCTGAGAAATCTGAATGGCCTGATCAGCAAGCTGTTTGGCTTGATCTGAAACCATCAATCGTAGTCGGATGTTGGCACTCCCAATCTCCTCTCCAGCCTTAACCAGCCGGGCATGATGCCCCATCAGCTTCCTAGTCTCCTCCGCCACCCGATCAATATTAGCCTTGGCCTCGTCTCCCATGGTAATTACCCGAGTGGTAAGTAATCGAGATCCAAGGACTTAGCCTCATCAAGCACCCGTACCATGGGATTGCGGGAAAGAAGGTGCTCACCGGTAGCCTCGTCAAAGGTAATATCATGGGAACCTTGATCCAGATCAGGGTGACCCGCAAATGGATTACGAGCCAAACCAGGACGATCGATCTGAATAACGGTAGGATTTTCAGACGGGTGCGGAGAGAGTGCGAACTCAGTATCCTCCTCCGTAATATCGTGAAGAGGCTGAACCGGGGGCTGAGGACCAAGTGAAGATTCGGATAAGGGATGGCTCCTCTTTCTCTTTTGAATGCCCTCGTCAATAACCCCGAGAAGAGGACGGTAGCCGACTACATCCCCGGAACGGTGGGCCGAAGGCTTCGGCTTGGCGGGAAGCTTTGGAGAGCTTGTACTGTTCAAGCCTGTGCTGAAGATCTGAGGCCTTGGCCGTTTTACCTGCTCCTGATATGAAGAAAAAGTGTCACAAGCTTACATTGATCCATAATTCGAGAAAACACGGTAAATTAAAAGATAATAGAAGAAAGAAAACACGTCTGTGGTTATACCAACCCTGGGGAGGAGTATGATACTGCAATGAGTCCTGGATTTCATTCCAAGACGGGAGCGGATCATAAAATATTCCTAAGTCCCTATCATAAATGGAGCCCGCAGGAGTCAAAAGTTCACCTTGAGTCGTCGGAGCCACCTTGGCTGGAATAGTCTGAGGAGACTCGCTTGCACCAGTCCCAGCCTTGTCAGCTTTTCCGGATTTCTCTATCAAAGTCGGTTCCCCGTCCAGCCCTTCAAAAGCTTGGTGGAATGCATCATCCGTCCACTCCTGGATCTCGCCTGCTTGCCCAAGAGGCAAGGCCCCAATGCCATCACCACCGCCGCCGCCTTCCCGGTCACCTCCACCCTCACCTCTCTCCTCCTCTAAGTCTTCCTCCCCCGGGGTAAGTGGGTAATTGCTGGGGGAAGGACCGTCCGACCTCTTAAGTTTCTTACCTCCGACGGCTGGAGGTTTTGTGAAAGGTTTCCTCTTGCCACTCTCTGCCGTGGCACCTCCCTTAGCCTGAGCAGCCGCCGTTTCCCTCAGCTTGACTATTGACTGCTGTGGAAGGATCAAGTTATACTCCAGAAGGGTCGCGTTTCTGATCAGGAAGGCAGCTGATCTATCTCTCCCGGGGATAGCTTCTATCTCAGCCACCGTCTAAACCAGGCGGTCAGTCTCCACAACCGCAAAGCCACCTGTCGCTAGCAAAAATGAAAACGTATGAGAAGAAGCATCGCAATCAGAATGGAAATTATAAATAAAGCATCAACTTACATCCAGAAGTAAAACGCCGAATAGAAACAGAGTCGTCCCTGACAAAGAACCACTCCTTCTTGAACATGCTGAATTTGGAATACAGATCCAGGACCGGCTTGAAGGTTACAGCTGACTCCAAGCTGATGTATGGGGACCCCTTCTTATAGCCCCTCAGATTATATAAGTACCGGATCTCCCGGTTGGAAGGAGCACGACCATACTTCCTCTGGAAGATGACGAAGAGGCTCACCAGTATAGCATAGGAGTTGGGTTGAAGCTGGAATGGGGCCACCTTTAGATATGTGAGGAAGCTGGCTACCCAAGCGTTAAGAGGCGGAATGGCACCACACATGCAGTGGTATCTGCTGTAGGCAAAGTACCCTTCAGGAGGGTCGTATGGCATAACTTCTCTCCCTGGCAACAGCATTCGCGCCCTATCAATTCCGAAAGAACGGGAGATGACATCAAGCTGCTCTTCCTTAAGGGAGCTGGGAAAGCAATCGGGCGGGGAGTTCAGAAGCTCCTGAGGGCCGTACCCGTCCACTAGTGATCTCGGGGTAGATCCATGACGCTCCGGACCTGGCTGAACAGGGGGCACTGAGGAAGATTCTCCTTCGCCCTGGGACTTCTTTTTGTCTGATCGAGTTTCTGCTTTTCGAGACATTTATCTGCAACATAAAAAGCGTACTGTTAGAACGGAGGATGTAAACAAGCAAATGAAAAGGTTCATTCGGTAGGACAAATGCGAAGGTTCATTCGGTAGGGCAAATGCGAAGGTTCATTCGGCAGGGCAAATGCGAAGGTTCATTCGGCAGGGCAAATGCGAAGGTCCATTCGGCAGGACAGATGCAAGAGATCATCCGGTAATTCAAAATAGGCCCATTCGGCATTTAAAAATACCTGGTTCGGTAATCAGGTTGATTCAGTAATCAGGTTGGTTCGGCTATCTCAAAACGATGAAGGATGACAGTAACCTAAAGCCTCTATTTATAAGCAAAACATGTCGACCGGACCAACCGGTTCGGCACACCCAAGACCGAACGAAGCCATCTCAGCCACAAGAAAACAAAGCGCGGCACCTACAAGTACGTACCCCACTTTGGGGGGCAAGTGTTGGATATATTTCAACCGGTCTCCCCGAACCAAATACCATCTCACCCAACCGAACCAAGTAAGCCGGACCACCCAACATGCTTCCCACCGAACCAGATCCTTCCTAATACCCACCGAACCAGCTCCTTCCTCGTGACTACCGAACCATCACCCAAGACCAAAGGTGCCGGACCAACCCCTACCGAACCACCTCCTGCCGAACCAACATACACTCCACTCACCACCGGACCAACTCCTCTTCCATGCCATGCCGGATCAACCACCAGTCCACCTACCACCGGACCAAGTATTACCGGACCAAGACTACAACCCAACCATCACCGGACCAAGTGCTACCGGACCAAAACGTGCCAGGCCAGATCACATCAGCCCAGGCCCACCAGCAACTATACACATCCAAGAGCCCTACCCCCAGCCTCACTCTATAAATAGAGGGGCAGGGGTACAACAATGGGGGACAAGTTTGAGAGCTCAAGCACGGAGGGAACTTTCAAACAACTTTCTTTTACTTGTATCAAAGCTTTGTACTTGTAATCAAAACCAGAGAAGAGAAATAACATATAAAGTGGACGTAGGCACATTCTGGCTGAACCACTATAAATCTGCGTGTCTTTTTACAGTTTAGCCCCTGCTTTTCATATATTTGCATAAATCACTCAAATCACTAAGAATAACATAAGATCTACTAAATCATACAACTTTGAGGTGTTTGTCCATTTTTTGTGCAAACAACCCCAAACCACCCCATGGCCGAGCCATATGAGTCATGGTCGAGCCTAATAAGCACTTCCATGGTCCAAAATCCAAACTTTTATATTGAAGAATCAAAGATCTAGGTGTTTTCAAAAATTCAAGTTCAAGTTGTTTTGTTTTGGTTGCTTTTTATGAGTATAAACTCACTTATTTTGGAAAAAGTTTACACCTCTATCTTATACCAGTATTTGTATGTAAATATGCTTGTTTATTGACTTGTCATGTTGTTTGGATGTGAATATGTTTGTACTTGTTGTGAATGATACTTAGACTTGATAAAGAAGTTAAAAGGTGTTGTGATTGATGTAAAGTTTAGAACTTTGCTATGTTAGTGGTAAAGTTGTGAGCTTTGGTTAGGTTTATGGTTATGATATGATATTGTATGTTATAAACATGAATATGTGGTGATATGTTAAGGAAGTTAGCACCTTGTATGGTATTGGCGACTTGGATTCCTTATGGAAGTTATGTTAAATTGTTTGCAAAAATCAAAATCATTTTCAAGTTCTAAACTTTGTTTTTCTATTTATAAAAACATACTTATGTTTTGGAAAAGTTAGCATGCTTTCAAGTGTTAAGTTTTCAAAAAGGAAAGCTAAAAAACATTTTCTAGTTATGGTATTTATAGCGATAGTAGCTATGGATGCAGTTTCGCTAAAAGTCCACTTTTGCATGTTAAGTTTTATACCTAAAATACTTTGGAAATGTTTTATAAAACATAAAAATAACGATTAAGAAGTTAAATAAGGATTTATTTATTTGTTTATTTATTATTTATCAATTAAGTTTGGTAATTAATAATTAATTAAGTATTAAACAAGGTTAATTAATTATAATTAAGTGGAGATTAATTACTAGTTAATTATCTTAATTATCTTTTAAAAGTGAGATTAATTTTAATTAATTATTGATTAAGTAAGATTAATTTTTAATTGATTATGAATTAAGTATATGATTTATTTTCAATTAATTATTAATTAAGTATAGGGTTAATTATTAATTAATTATTAAGTAAGTGTTTGATTATTTTTAATTATAAATTAAATAAGGGTTTTAATTTATGAGTAATCTATTTTTAAAGTTTAATTATTTCTTAATTAATAATTAAGTTAAGTTAAGACTTAATAAAGATTTAATTATGATTTAATAAAAGGATTTAACTTGTAGTTAATTGTTTAAAAAGAGGTTCGAGTTTTTAATTACTTTATTTTCCAAGGATCAATTTGTTTCAAAAGCAGCTTTCTTTTACAAAGAATAGTTTTAAACATAAGGGGTTATATTGTTGATACTATTAAGTAACCCTACAAATGTGAATATGTTATACTAAACTTTGACATTAAATCCTCATTTTGCTATAATTAAACTTAATAGATTGTTTGGACATCTATTTAGCAGGACAAATCACCATCCTGCTATTATGTTATTTGGACATGTATCTACTAGTTGGTTTATATTAACATGTTATTCCCTGATTTGGTTGTGGATTTATTTACATATATGTTGGTTTATGTAAATAAATATTACGTGACTTCGAAGTTAAATTTAAATAAATGATAACTTGGTTTAGTATTATTGTGATTGCTAAGCCTCTTTTCAATTTTGTAAAAGTTATGTTTTAAATTAACTTAAATTTTATCAATTTTGGGTTTAGTGTTTTAAATGATTTTATAAGTTATTCAATTATTTTATTAAAGGTATTTATAAATAATATTTTGTTTATGAAAGGGATTTTATTTTGTAAAGAATTTATATAAAGGAGATTTACAAATGATATTTTATAAAAGATTATTATAAAGGAATTATAAAGAAATTTTTTTTAAAAGATTTTTATAAATAGAACGAGATTTTATAGAGGAATAAGATTGGTTTTGGCTATTTATCCTTCTTAATTAAGGTGGTATGGAAATGCTCTTCCATACTTAACAGCAAAGGATAATGGTTTGGTTTATAGTAAGAAATATTTTAAAAGATATTTTGTTAGCCCATTTAAATATGAATTTTGGAAAGAAAAGAGAAAATCTTCCTTAAGTTTTGTTAATACATTTATACCAATGAGATAAGTATATGGAAAAGTTTTCTGAGTATTGAAAAGTATGATGTTTTGATAATATACTTATACCGTTGAGATAAGTATATGAAGGTTTCCAATTATTGAAGAATTATAAGTTGTTTGTGAAATAATATCTTTTGAAAATGTTATTTTGAATCTTTAATTTTTAAAAGAGATTTAATTAATAAAGAATATTTAATAGAGGCTTAGTGGATCCCATATGGAATTAAATCAATGCTTGGTTGTTTGTTATTTGATAATTAAACAACCAAGTATAAAATCTAGACCAAAACGTAACTCTGGAAACATCTAGGAGAAACACGTAAGTTATATGGCACAGTTATCTCCGATGATAAAGTATTGTGTATATAAATCTCGTTTTGTTCTTCTAGGAAAAATGATACGAAAATCCATTCACTGAATGGTTAGAGGTGATCTTCGCTCTTATCTATTGTCTGTTTATTTCCGAAAGAACCGGGGTTGAGTTTACCAGAACTATCGAATGTTGTTTCGAAGAGACCAGGATTAGATAAGTATATTATTCGAAAACCACATCAATCGAACTCAGTCTTTTCGAACTGAAGACGTCTTGAAGAATATGGAATCGAAGACGGAGCTTTTGAAGTGCAAGGTCTACTTTCTATTAATCCTAAGCGTGATTCCAAAAGGGATGTAGTAGAAGTAGTGCCTATGGTTTATTCAGATACAGAACAACTTATAGGGATGAATGCTGGCATTGCGTTGTCTCCTAGAAGGTAGCGTTAGCAGTCCAAGTAGTAAGTGCTAAAGAAAGGTAAAACATAGCCTCGGGCCCCATCAACCGGGATGACAAAAATAGGGGAAGTAGCAGGGCTATGTGAGTCGCCCTATTAGGGTATGATCATTCTTTATCTAGAGTCGATATCTATGTATGTTTTGGGGCCCATTATGGTTGTTGATCACAACCAAGAGGTGATCATATTCGGTATTATCCAGTATGGGGTAGGCCAATTCTATGTAGCAGGGGTGCAAGATGTGTTTGTCAAACCCTAGGTACATTTTATCTGGATGTATACCATTCGAAAGGTAGTCCCTTACCTTGTCATTATATGAAATCCATTCTCCAATAAGCGTCGTATGGACTTAGTTATGCCCAACTATGTTGGAATGTGAGATGAAAGCAGTTTGGCTATTTTGTCTATTTATTTTCAACCCCTAAACATTATTATAATATAACTGGATTTTCTATAAAAATGTTTTGGTTAATGTAAGGTAAAAACCTATTTATGTTTATGTGCAGCGTGGTCTTATGAGGTACCTTTGATTTTAAAGAATTTTATAAGTATAATAAATAAAATTCCTTGTGAAATGAGTTTCTCACACTGGTTTTACCAGATTGATTTGGAAATTATTTTACTTGTAATGCTCAGGTAAGACCGAGCATATTTTTAGATTAGCTTTGGATGCTTTGGTGCTCAGGAGTCGAGCTAGATTCCATGACGTACTTCTCGTATTTTCTTTTGATTTCCGCTGCATTGTTGTTGTATTCTTCGATAAATTGTAAGGACAGGATGATATAACTATCCAAGGCTGATGATGGGTTAGTGTTGTACTCTGATATGTATATGTATATTAAAGTTCCTTTTCTTTTGTAGGACTTGTTTTATATTATATATTACTTGATTTGTGAGTTTTTATTCTATCTTTTCTTTTCATCTTTTCACCCCAAATGACCTGTCTTTCGGACGACTAAATAGTCGGCACACAAAAACTGAGGATGTATTAAATGTCATCTTTAGTAGTAAGATAGGCAGATCGTTACATGTGGTAGTACATATAGTATATAAGTAGCATTGCACACACGAGTACCATTGTTGCAGTTTTCTTTATGAGAGACTGATTATTCTTGTTACAGATCAAGAATGAGTTGACATATAAGAAATGCTGCAAGAAACTCCATCTTTGGAGTCAAGGAAGGAGCAGGCTCAGAGGCTGCTGACCCTGACTTGCAGGCAATGTTCAATGCAATGATGGATAACATGCTACAAAATGCCCAAGTAGCTAGTTCTAATAACGATGTTGGTGGTGGAGCTCAAGCGCAGGCCTCCAGAGTTGATTTTGCGTAGCTGAATAAGGATTTTGCCAGTCTTGGAGGCAAACTGTTCTAGGGAATGAAATCGACCATGGAAGTGCAGGACTGGTTGAACACCTACAAGAGGTTTTTCAATGACTTAGAGCTAGATGATGCTATTAGAACAAGGATTTCTTTTTGACAGCTCTAGGGGAGAGCCATGAACTAGTGGAATGCAATTAAGGTTACCACTCCCGAGGACAACTTTACTTGGGACCAGTTCAAAACTAGATTTAAGGAGAAGTTTACTCTAACTTCTCAAAAGGCAAAAGTCGGTGTTGTTTAGGAAATTTGCAGCTGAAGCAGGGTGATATGTTTGTCTTCAAGTATGTAGTGGAGTTTGATGCATTATTGAAGCACAGAATGTCTTTCGTCGACACTTCGCTAAAAAAGAATGAAAAGGTTATTATGGGGTTGGATGATTACCTGGAGGAGAAGCTTATATGGCACATTGATGAGCCATTAGAGAAGCTAATGGAAAGCCCTTCAGCTTGAGAGTTTGCACCTTATCCCAAGTCCACTATTATTGCACTGGAAGAACCAAAGCCGCAACAAGGCGGTGGAGGTAAGAAGAAATGGAATGGAAAAAGGAAGCGGTCCTGGGGGAAGGATGTTGAGAAGAAGATGAACGTTGAATCATGTTTGCTATAACCGTGGTGATTTAGGTCATTTGAGTAAGGATTGAAAATCCGAGGGAAAGAAGTATTAATATTGGACATATGTAGAAGAGTTTCCCTGAACCAGTGAAGTACAAGAAGATGTTAAAAGCATGTGTTTTAGATATTGTCCCGATTTCGTTGAGTACTCCATCAGCGAAGAACAAGGGAAAAGGTTTCACTATTCAAGGTATGCTTTCTATTTATAGTGTTTCCATGCATTTTTTCTTCGATACCAATGCTTCACATTCCTTTATATCTAGTGACCTGGTAGATAGATTGGGATTGAGATCCAAAATAGATAACTGACCTCTAGTAGTTGTAATGATCCAGAATTTTGAACACTTCGTATTTAAATATCTGAAACTTAAATATTTGAACCTTGGATTTAATGTGAATAAATGTGATTTTATAACCTTGTTAACCACCTTTTAAATAATAACTAATGAAGGAAAACTTGTTTTTGAAATTTGTTTACAAAAATAAATAGTTTGAAGAAATATCAATAATGTAACCGAAAATCGTTTTATTGGTAAACAATTTTTTGCTAAATAAAAGTTGTTTGAACTCTTGGAAACCGGTATACTGACATATGAGCACATAAATAATAAGTTAAAAACATTAAGTTAATTGTAGATTAATCAAATATTAAGCATATAATTAAGGGGACAAAGACCCTTGATTTAAGGCATGAGAAGTGGAGAGAATAAAGGCTTGTCTCAAGGCAGTCTAATGGAGAGGAAGGTGGGAGGAAGCTTTCATTTACGCTGATCTAAGAGAGGTAATGGAGGTTATTTTCCACTCATACAACTCTATATAAAGACGGCCCCTTGCTCTTTATTGGATTGCAAATCCATTCATAAGAAAATAACTCATTTTCATATCTTTCTCCTCTCTCAAAACAAATTCAAATCAAAGTTCTTGTGTCATCTTAGCAATAAATAGAATCTAAAAAGTTGAATAATAATGAAAAACATAAGGACTTTATTCCAGGTCGTGAGCATTATAAGGGGAGGAAGGAGCTTGGCTTGGCTCGGGAAGGAGGAAGGTGGTAGCTTTAGGCTTTTGGGTGATGGTAGAAAGTTGTTCTTTAATTCTAATAGTTTTTTGTGGTTGTTAATTTGGTTTTAAAGTGAGTTTTCCCTTAATCTAATTTGTGTATATATGTTTGATTGTATAAAATATAAAGCTAAATTTGAGAACAATGCAAGTTATAACTTTTAGACCCCTCCTTGCTTTGGAAAGCAAGTGACAATATTATATGTAGTATAATCTCTCTTATAACTCTCTAAAACATGTAACATGGATAGACTTGTTGTTTACTTGTTTGAATACGTTGTATGTGAAGTCGAAGTGTATTGTGAATGGTTGAAGCGAATTAGTCACTATAAACGCACTTTGAAATCCCTTGTATTTAACATATATTAAATTGGTTACAATGTGAATATATTATGAAAGCATATATTTGGTTGTTCTTTACACATTCTTTGGTGTATTTGACATAAAGGAATTGGTTTGGAAAGTTGTGAAAATAATAGGACAAAATTGTGATAGTTAGAAGCGAAAAGGTCGCTATGGATGCATGTTAGACGATTTTTAAGTCCACTTTGAAAGAGATCCTTAAGATTTTATTTATGTTTTAATAAGTAAAATATAAGTACTTACTAATGTAAAAATATAAAGTTTTAAAAAGGTTTAAAATTAGTTAAACAAAGTTAAGAAATTTTGAAGTAAAAGGGTCGCTATATGAGCACCTCGAAAAAATACCTTATTTTCGAAATTTTTATAAATTAATCAAAAGATATCCTTAGGGGGTTCTTTCTATGGTTTTTAAGTAGCCTAAGTATACTAACTGCTATAAAAAATTGGATCAAAAATCAATTGTTTAAGCGTCGAAAACTAGCCTCAAAGTTGTTGCAAAATCAGCAATTGTTTATTAGAGTGGCTCTATGTACTATCTTTTGATATTACATGTTATCATTCTGCATGTGAAATTCTGATGTTTTTGTTCTCCTTATTCTTGTTCTTTTTATTTTTTTATTTTTATTTACCCTAACATTCTATTTTTTCGGGCACTTGGGTGATTGGCACGCGTATACCACGGTGTATTTGTGTCGACATTCAGGAGTCAAAAAGGTTGTTTGATACATCTGGTGTTAGAGTGGAAGGTTAATTGAGAACCTTGGCTTTGGTTGGGTATATCGCATTAAGAGATAGGGTAAGGAATGACCTAACATGAATTGAGTGTATTACATATATGAGAGCATATATGTTTGTTATATATTAGTAATATATAAGTATAGTTTGACAGTGTAGTTGATTAATGTGGGGATTAATGATGTCCATTTATCCCTTATTTATTAGCATAATCATGCTCGGCCAGTTTATGAGCATTGATTATTATTTGTTAATTATTCTTTATGTTTAACCAGTTTATAATTTACCTTTTTACTACATGATTTGGGTAGATGATAATTGTGGGAATGTTAAAACGAACACCTTGTAAATTAAGTTTCACAATTTGACTATAAGGCGTTCGATGATAATAATGGGTTAAAATTTAACTTTAATAAGGGTTGTTTATTATAATCTAAAGGAAAGATAAGATGTTTTGGGAATTAAAATTTGCGAAAAGATTTTATATGAGTAGGTGAATTTATATAAATATAGTTTTTAAATATGGTTTATAAACTAAGAATTTGAGAACTTAAATCCCAATGTCTTTGAAAGTGGTTTTCAAGGTTTTGGAGAAAATAATAATAGTATTGTTTTGAAAGTATTTATAAAAAGAAATGTTTCGAAAAAGAGTTTTATAATTTGTTCGAGTTTGAGGTTGCTCTTGGAATTAACGAATCGATTGGGGAAACAAAGTATTTTTATGTGAGCTAGTTTGAGTGGCTCAAAAGTGACTAAAAATATATAAAAGATTTGTTCGAATGGTAAGCACTTCTCTTGAGTATTACCCTTCGAGGATATATGATACTATTTGGCAGGACCCAGTTCCTTGTATCATTTTGGTGTTACTTGATCTATATGTATATTTTTTATGTATTTGAAAGAAAATATTTAGGAAATTGGTTTTGAAAATGATTTTTGGTTAAATACTGAAAAGTATGATTTGATATATAAAAGAATATATGTACGTACTATTATTTCAAATGATTTGAAAGAAAACCCAGTGTTTAGTTCTAAATTTTTCTTCAAAGGAATATAAAATTTCAAATATAAAACTTGAGTTTTTGCAACTCTTAATTTGAAAAGGATAATAAAATAAATATGAATGTTTTATATATATTCTTAAGACGTAGTGGGGTATTATATGAGTATGGACTAAATAATGAAATGTTTTAAAATGAAATTGTGTTTTAATGAAATGTTTTATAAATAAAGATAAGACTTTATAAAATGTTTATAAACTTAAGTAATGTTTCAAAAAATGGTTCACAAATGATTTTAATATTAAATGAGAAATACTATATGAGAAAATGAATGTGATTTAAAATGTAAAGTAATTGGTATAATTGCGAAACCAATGGAATAAATTACGTAAGTTATACATAGATCATTTTATTCGCATTAGAGCTCTTGATTTAGGATTCGAATACATGGTTTCGAGGTCGTTTACATCGGTCCAAACAAGGATTTTTCACTAGATTCTTGACGGTGAACACTTGATACAGATTCTGGATACGATTCTAAGGTTTTCTATCATAATATATGGATATATAAGGAGAACGGAGGTGTATAATCAAGAAACCAGATCAGAGTCCGCACTAGAGAGATCAAGTGATCTATACGAGTTTGGAAGTGAAATTTATTGGATCGAGTGAGTGAACAGATTGGACATTGCGTACGGATAGTCCATGTGCATCGTACGTGATTTAGTATATTTATATGCTATGTTTGCTGATGATTGTATTACTATTAAGTTTTGATGTGTGATTGTTTCTTTGGTTACTCTTGTTGAAATTTCATGGATGAAATATTCTAAGTGAGGGAGAATGTAACGGTTAGGAATTTCGAACACTTTGTATTTAAATATCTGAATTATTTAAATATTTGTTCTTGATTTAATGTAAATAAATATGATTTTACAATCTTGTTAACCCTTTTTAGGTAATAATTGATGAAAGAAAATTTGTTGAAATTTATTTATAAAAATAAATAATTCATATAAATATCGATAATGTGACCTAAATCGTTTATCGATAAACGACTTTTTGCTAAATAAAAGTCGTTCAAACTCTTTGGCACTTGCATATTAACATATGAAGCGCATAAATAACAAGCTAAAAGCACTTAAGTTAATGGAAAATTAATCAAATTTTAAGCATACATTAAGGGGACAAAGACCCTTGATTTAAGGCATGATAAGTGTGTTGAATATGCTAGTATATGATTTTTGTTTGATGATGATAAACATATATATATATATATTCAATTAAATGTATTTGTTAATGTACTATTTTATTTTTCACATAATTAAATAAAAAACACAGAATTTAAATTCAAACGGATATTTTATTCAAATAAATATTTTATTACAATTTTGAATAGTACAAATTTGAGCTCTCACTATATATACACAATTTCAATTACAATACAAATTCGATAACATCACAATTTATCATTTACATTAGCACCTCACTACATATCACTCATTCACTCGTATTTAATCTTCAACTCTATTCCAGATTGAATCTACCATCTGAGTTATCTGCAAAATAAGCACTGACGCGGTAAAATTGAAAAAGAAATATTTTTGCAATGTAAAATAAAATGTATTTTGAAAATATTATTTGCCTCGGTTATTTGGATTATCTGTCTTCATATTTATTTTGAATTCATCATACACGAACAACTTGTGACAAGCACAGTGTATCACTGTACATGCCACAAGGCCATGCACACCAATGTACACTTGATAAAATTACAGGGACAGGTGAGCACAAGGTCAAATGCAATCAAAAGCCTAGTTCAACTCAAGTGCAATATAAATAAAGTCACGACACGAGCACAAGGTCAAACCCGAGCTATAAGCTGGATTCAACACAGGTGCAATCCAAATGTAAAACTTCAATAAAATGGTCAAGACAACTAAAACAACTCGACCAGTCCAAAATCAAAAATGAACAAGTACGAAAAGTAGTGAAACAAGTTCAGCTACCACATAAAAGCAAGCAGTCGAAGTAACAGCAATGCAGTTCACATATGTATATAGTGAATGCAACCATACAACTCAACAGTTCAGTGGAAATGGGTCAGGCAAAAATATGTAACCAAACTACAAGTAAAACAATGGCCAAAACATGAAGCAATGAACACAACATCATCGAAGACTGATGAAACTACAGATGCAATAGAGATGTGTGCATACACATTGAAACCAGACTCGAACAAACAACATCTCTATCAAGTGTAGTGAAATCAAATCGAACCAGCTCAAAACAAATGAACTCAACATCAATGAAACTAAAGCAAACAAAGGCATCATATATGTACTCGAGGCAACTAGACTACATGCAGTGCACAAGCATTTCAGTGCAGACTGCATAAGTCAAATACAATGTTAATGAACACAAGACTGTAATCAACACATGTACACATGAACCAGACCATATGGAAACGGATCACTTCAAATGGAATGTATGAAGACCACAACAAGTAACATATATGCAACCAGACTAGTTTCAACATGCATCATATATATGAGGACCAGAGCAACAGTGGAAACAAAGTTCGGTGGCATGGCACAAAACAAAGCCGAGACATCACATACACATATACATACATATATGTGTACAAATGGAGACATCGGTGCATTGGAACTAAACATTGAAACCAAATTGCAATACAATGAACAAGTCAAGCAGGTTTTACAAGTTTCAAATCAAGTCAAATTCTCACATGTACACTTTAGGATAAACCAGAGAATGCAACCAGACCAGAAACGATAATAGTACTGGTGCAAAGAACAGTGAGGCAAAAACACAACAGTAAACATGAGATCACTGTATTAGCTTGAATCAAGTACTGATCAAGCAACAGAGCAATTAACAGTTTTACCAAAGTCAAAGTCAGGTGACGTTGAACAAGTCAAAGTAAAATTCTCATTTGAAATATCATCACATAATCAAATGGCCAAACTCAACTTGCAGAAGAATACGATGAACAAGTCAGAGTCAAACCAGAAATTCACGAAATCAATTTACAGTTATAAAAATCAAAATAGTAGTAAGTTCAACCAAATCAAGTCAAAGACAACATGAATACACATGCAGCTCAATATCAAGTCAGAGCCGTGGTGATCAAGTCAAGGAATCGAACAAGCCAAAATCGAAGCCGTGATAATTAAGCAAAGAATTATATGAATTGAACAAGTCAGAGAAATCTCAAGCATCCAAGCAAAATCAAACGGCCAAGGCAAAAAGTAACAAACGAATTCAAACATATATTCGAACGATAATCAAGGGAATTAAACCCTATTTAACCCATATCATCATCGGCATGGAATAAAATCCATGTAACGACCCGATATTTTCAACCATTCGCATCCGCACATGTCGGACTTGAATTGCTCAAAATACCGCGTTGTAAATAAAATTTGGCAAATCTTAAAATATACAGTAAATAAATAATCATAGATCACAGACACAGAGTAAAATAATGCAGCGGAAGTAAAAGAAATAGTAGTTCATGAAGCTACTATATAAATATATCAGAGTTACATAAGATATAACAGAAGAAATAAAATACAACAGAAGTCTCAATATGATAACCAAGTACAAGCTGAACAGAACAACAGAACTGAAATAGATAGGACAAGACAAGCAGATAATCTCCAGCGATTCAAATCTCCAAGAGAGTGGAAATCCAAATCTGTGAATAACTCAGGCTGACCCGAGCATAAATAAAAATACAAACACTCGAGTCAGGACATACATAATTATACAATGTAAACCAACTCAAGTGAACTGTAATAAAGGTACAAGTAACTTAAAGAATGCTTGGGATCGCCCATTCTTTAAGGACCCGTTAAACTATCTACTATGTAGTAATATTCGCTATTATAATAATGTCTAATCATAAAATAAACATACTTTAAAATAGCGTTAAGGGGTTACCCATATAGCCCTTAACACATAATAGTGCCAATAATCTATACAGTACCTGCATACCCCTAGAGGCTACGAGAAGATACTCCATAGGTACGACACAAATAGAAACTCGTAGTAAAGCTCGATATGGTAGGTGACACGGCACAACTAGGCAATGCCAGGGTAGATATACCAATTACGCATCCGGACTGGTGATGACGCATAGCAGCCACTACCGCCCACCTCGAACAACACTCCCAAATCAAGGGTGCGCACCAAATCAATCACAAGTAATAGAATGGTATCGAAGAAGTGTGTCCGATCAGAGGTGCTACCTCCTTGGTCCGTCAATCGCTCCTGTTTTAGCCACCTTATGCCAACTGACGGGAGTTGGGTCCATGTATATACCTTAGGATCATCGCCACCATCCTACTTCATTCTGGAAACTCCTCCGCGTACACAGTTGTCAAAGTGGTTTTCGGTATCGACAGAGTGTATGTCCATATCCGATCCCGGTCTCTTTAACAACCAATCGTTATTATAACCCGTGGTTATAATTTAAAACAGTATTTTATACTTCAAAATAGAATATCATTTCAAATCCAAATCTTTATCAAAATAAAGATTAAATCAATTCCAAACCATTTCAATATATTTAGAATATCATACCATTTCAAAATTTCATTTCAAATCATTTCAATATATCAAATATCATATCTTTCCAAAACTTCATTTCAAATCATTTTAATATATCAAAATATCATATCCTTTCAAAATTTCATTTCAAATCATTTTAATATATCAAAATATCGTATCCTTTTAAAAATTTCATAAAAATATATATAACCACAGGTCTGTATATAATTTTCTAGCCTAGGTCAAGTGATACGGATATGTATCATTTCAATCCGCAGTTTACAAAGAAAAACTGGGTTTTAACATTTCAAACCCGCAATCCCAAGTTAAAAGAAAATAAATAAAAACCGTTCAGGCCTATCATTTCAGCCCATACGATTTTTCCCTATTCTAAAGTCTGTTCGGGTATGTATCATTTCAACCCATAGTGAACCTAATCTACAGGGAACTTGCAGTGTGATAAACTGATAAAATGAACAAAATAACATCATATAACAGTAAAAGATGATATAACATATGTAATAACAGGGGAAAACATTATATGATCATAATATAACAGTTATAACAGGATGATATAATTTTACAGATTCAAAAGGTGTCAGTTTACTAGTTATATAAGTACACATCGTCTGGTGAGAATTACTCACTTGTTTAAGCTGGAGACACAACAACGAATGCACAAAAGAGATCCACACAAGCACGATAGCACAACAAGATATGAGTGAGAGAGCCATAAGATTAATTTCCTTGAAAACAAATCAAACCAAACAATATAATACATATAAGCTTTCAATTCAAAAATACGATAAATTTAAGCTAGAATCAACTGCACAAATCAAAGCAGAATTGCTTTGCACTTGCTTCCAACTCTCTTCGGGTTCGGCCTTAAGTGGAATACAGGTCTAAGGCAAGTGTTTGGATCAGGTTTGGATTGAATATGGGTCGGCCTACATAGGTTTTTTGATGGTGCAAAGGTAGACATGCATGAACAACACTACACAACAACAACGCAAGGAACAACACAAGAATTCAAGGCCATACAAGGCTCGGCCAAGGCTTATGGGTCACGGCCTCCTCTGGTGCAGTGAAGGGGGTGACGTGGCAGAGGGTTCAGGTGGAGCTGGAGGTGGTGGTGGTCGGCCAAAGCCTGGAGGAGGAGGAACCAAACTATGAACGTAGAGAGCATATGCAATTTCAATAGAAAAAAACATAGAAAACAAGGAAGAAAGAAGGAATTTTTACCAAGCTTCAACAAGGGAATGGCCGTGAGTTTTTTTCCCCTTGAGAGATGATAATATTTACGTGAAAATTAAAAAGAGAAATCAGCTGAAAGGTGGAGTAAAGGTACGGCCAAGCATTGAAGAAAGGAGTTGGGAAAGTGAAGAGACGGGAAAACAAAGAGACAAAAGCAACTAAAGAGACACAAACCTTTTCAAATTTCTTTCATATATGTTTGTAATTTATAAATACATATAAAAACTGAGAAATAAAGATAACAACTCAGAAATAAAAATAAATATATAAAATAAATAATTAAATTTTGAATAAATAGAATTTAAAATAAGAAAATGGCTTAAAAATGCAAACTAGGCTTTAAAAATTAGAAATAACTTCAGTACACTTTGGAAAAATCTATTTTAATTTAAATACATGTAGAATGAATATAAATAAAGTAAAAACAGCAAATAAAAGTGAATGCATAAAATAAATAAATAAATTTTAATTCTATATAATTAAATTAAGAAAATAGCAAAGAAAATGGAAACTAGGTTTCATAAATTGAAATAAATTCAAGTAAACTTTAGAAAAATTATACTATCACTTTAAAATTATTAAAAGATAAAAACATACATAAAATAACATATTAACACATATTAAAATAAAATATGACAAAAAAAATATAATTTATACAATTTAAAATAACAAATTTGCAGAATAAAACAAATTGCACTCAATATTGAAATATACATAACTTTTACAGTTTAACTCCGTTTTCAACGAAACAAAAAACAGTATTCAACTTATTACATCTATTTTCATAATAAAAGGTAAAATTTAAGATTTTAAATAATTTAAATTTAAATTTTAAAAGTCAAAGTTTGAACAGTTTGACCAGAATTTCACTTTTCAGTAAAATATTCAATTTATATCAGTTTGAAACTATAACTCACATAATAATCAACATTTATATTTAAAATGAAATGTTTGAAATCAAACAAGTTTAAAATTGTTTAAAAATAAAATAAAGTCAAATTTAAAAATATATGCAAAAATCTAGGGTTGTTACACTCTCCCCCTCTCAAAACTTTTCGTCCCCGAAAAGGAATGAGGTACGGGAAAGCACAAAAAGAAAAAAAAAGGTAGAGTGAAATAAGATTAAGACAAGATGACAAGAAGATTTGAATTATACCTGATAACTGTTGTTATAGGTAAGTTTAACAAGGTGGTGGTGATCTTTCCAAGATTCTCTAGAATCAGGAACACAAGCATGAAAAGATCCTCTAAAATCTGATTCACTCTTTCCGCTTGACCGACGGTCTGTGGATGAAAGCTGTGCTCAGATTCAAATGAGTAGCAAAGATTATTAAAGATTATAGAAAGATTTCTAAACAGAAAGAGTATAGAAAAAAAATGCCTACACCAGTCTGTAGCAAGATAAGGAAAATAAGGACAACGAAAAGATAGTTTGAAAACAAAAGAAAATAATAAGTTAGAAACCATGGAAATTTCAACTTAAATTGATGATTAAATTTACATAAGTTAAATAAATCTTAACTATCTCTAATTTCATTATCTTATCATCTAATTTTCTTAAACTAACAATTTCAAAAATCATGGATTTGATTAAAATTAAGTGTATAACATTCAATAAATTTAATTCTTCTTTATTCCTAATTAAAATTAAATTTATTCCTCTCAATATATTTTATCACCTATGTTAAATATACTTACACTTATTATAACTGCTTTAATTTATTCTTAATTCCTTTAACATCATTTATATTGTAAATTATTCAATTAACCTTTTAGTCTATTTACCTCTGTTAATCTTTTTATAACTAAAATTTAAGTGTATAACATTTATTATAACCACTCAAATTTTATTTATAAAAATCTTTTTATATTGTATATTATCCAATTACATTGTTAACTTCTAAAATTTTAAGGTAAGTTATATTGGAATGCAAGTGAGAATTATACAAATAAAACTTTCTAAAATTAATATACAATATAAACATTCTAATTCAATCATTTCAAGCTTGAATATTTATTCAAAATTTTGATTTTCTTTTTATACTTGAAGTTATTATTTAAGATAGAATTTAAGATAGTTTTTAAACTTGGGATTGCGGGTTTGAAATGATAAAACCCGGTTTTTCTTTGTAAACTGCGGATTGAAATGATACATATCTGTATCACTTGACCTAGGCTAGAAAATTATATACAGACCTGTGGTTATATATATCTTTATGAAATTTTTAAAATATTTTAAAAATGTAAATATTATGATATTTTGATTTAAAATTTTATTAAAATGATTTCTATTAAATATTTGTGATTTTATACAAATTAAATAAGTGAATTAAGTAAATGGTGAAGTAGAATTTGAAATATAAGTTAATTTTGGAATTTATGATTTTGTTTATAAATGGAATTTATGTAAAGTAAGAAAATATGACAAATTTGATTTAAAAGATGAATTTATTGATTTTATTAAGTAATAATTTTTAAAAGTGTTAATGATTTTGTATAACTTAAAATATGCAATAAATGAATATTTAAGCTGAATTTGGAAATATAACTTAAATTGAATTTTTGTGAAATTTGTTTAAAAGTGAATTTTTAATTAAGTAAAATAAATGGAAATAAGTTATATTTTGGAAATTTAAACTTAGTTGTTAAGTTAAGAATTTAATTAAAGAAATGAAAATTTAATTGTTATTTAATTTGATTTTTGTATGGAAATTTGACTTCATAAAATCATAAAAATAAAGGTATTTAAATGATTGTTTTAAATGTGAAAATATATGATTTTGTAAGCTAAATGATTTAAATTAAAAGTTAATTATGTGTGAGATTGTAAATAAAACTCTGAATTTGATTTGACAGCATTTTGAGATGTAATGTAAAGATATTACAGCAATGGAAAATGCTGTAGTAGTTTTAAATGAACCTAATAGCAAATTTGAACTAAGGGTTATTATTGCACTTTGTTAGTGCTATAGTTGTTAAATTTAACTAAAATTTTAATTGAAACTAAATTAAGATATTACAGCATTTTAAATGCCGTGTTTTGTTAATGAACTGTTTTTAAACATAACATCTCGTAGAATTTTCTAAGTGCTGCGAAAGTTAAATTTTCTTTGTTTAATAAATTCAAATGAATAAATGATCTTTGAAAAAGATTAAATTTTGGAAATTAAATATTTAATTATTAAATATAATGAATTGACTTTAAATGATTTAAATGGAATAGTTGATTTGGGAAATACAACTATTTTGAAATATGACTAAATGGTATTTAAATTTAAATTAAATAGATGATATTTTGAAATGAATTTGAAATGATATTAAATCTTGGAATGAATAATTGAAGTTTAAATTAGTATGAAAAATATTTGGTTTACTTGTAATTTGAATCTATTTAAAAGATATTGGACTTATGAAATATAGGATAATAAAGCTTTGGAATTTATTTTATAATTTGAATAGTTATTTTGTGGCTTAAATCTATATTTGAAATTTATAAGATTTGAAATGGTCTATGGAAATTTAATTGAAATAAATGATTGAATTGAATTGAAACTTTGGAAATTTTAATACTTGATGTGAAAGTATAATAATTACACTTTTAAATGGTTTAGATGAATTATTTTGATTGAAATATAAACTATTTGTTTGCACAAAAAATGGACAAACACCTCAAAGTTGTATGATTTAGTAGATCTTATGTTGTTCTTAGTGATTTGGGTGATTTATGCAAATATATGAAAAGCAGGGGCTAAACTGTAAAAAGACACGCAAATTTATAGTGGTTCAGCCAGAATATGCCTACGTCCACTTTATATGTTATTTCTCTTCTCTTGTTTTGATTACAAGTACAAAGCTTTGATACAAGTAAAAGAAAGTTGTTTGAAAGTTCTCTCCGTGCTTGAGCTCTCAAAAAATTGTCCCCATTGCTGTACCCCTGCCCCTCTATTTATAGAGTGAGGCTGGGGGTAGGGGTCCAGGATATGTATAGTTGCTGGTGGGCCTGGGCTGATGTGATCTGGCCTGGTATGACTTGGTTCGGCATCGCTTGGTTCGGAAGTGGTTGGAGTGTAGAGTGGACCGGTAGTTGCTTGGACCGGTGGTGGGAAGGTGAGGTTGGTCCGGTGGCAGTTGGTCCGGTCGTGGTGTTAGGAAAGTTTTGCCGAATGAGGTCTGCCGAATGGCTTCGAAGGAGGTCTGCCGAATGGCTTCGAAGGAGGTCTGCCGAATGGAGTCTGCCGAATGGCTTCGAAGGAAGTCTGCCGAATGGCTTCGAAGGAAGTCTGCCGAATGGGGTCTGCCGAATGGATCACGCTTCCTGGTCTCGAGGTCTTCTGGGTGAGAACACGCCCAACATTTGCCCCCCAAAGTGGGGCATATTCTCGAATATGGCCTGCTTTGTTTGACATTTCTATTGGGCTCTTGGATGCCGAACCAGATGATCCGGTCGCGTCCTTTTGTCTATAAGTAGGGGCCGTACGCCTTTGCTATTCCTACCTACCGAACTAACATCTGCTCTTGCCAGATCAAACCTTGTAGCTGAATTGAAGGGTAGCCGAACCAACTTGGTTGCCGAATCAGAGTGGTAGCCGAACCAACTTGGTAGCCAAACCAGAGGGGCAGCCGAATCAACTTGGTTGCTGAATCAGCGTGGTAGCCGAATCAACTTCCCTATTTTCACTGAATCAGGTGAGATCCTTACCATGTTGGTAGTTGTATATCTGTATCGACGGGTGGAACTGGGAATGCCGAATGGATATGAGAACTACCGAATGGCCTTGAGAATCTTGCATTTACTTTATCGAATGACAACGGGAGTTTGAGCCTTCTGATTTCATGAGTGGAATTCCATGTTATATACTTACCTTTTTTTTTTACATCCTTCGCTCTAACAGCATGTTTTTCCGGTGTTGTAGATAATGTCTCGCAAAGTAGAAACTCGATCAGACAAGAAGAAATCCGGGGGTGAAGGAGGTTCCTCTGCCGTGCCCCCAGCTCAGCCGAATCCCGAACGTCACGGACCAACCCCGAGATCATTAGTGGACGGGTACGGCCCTCAGGAAATTCTGAACTCCCCGCCCAACTGTTTTCCTAGTTCCCTCAAGGAGGAGCAGCTAGATGCCATCTCTCGTTCTTTTGGAATTGATAGGGCGCGAATGCTGTTGCCAGGGAGAGATGTTATGCCATACGACCCCCCTGAGGGGTACTTTGCGTACAGCAGATACCACTGCATGTGTGGTGCCATTCCGCCTCTTAATGCTTGGGTAGTCAGCTTCCTTACATATCTCAAGGTGGCCCCATTCCAGCTTCAACCCAACTCCTATGCTATCCTGGTGAGCCTCTTCGTCATTTTCCAAAGGAAGTATGGTCGTGCTCCTTCCAACCGGGAGATCCGGTACTTGTATAATTTGAGGGGCTATAAGAAGGGGTCCCCATACATTAGCTTGGAGTCAGCCGTGACCTTCAAACCGGTCTTGGATCTGTACTCTAAATTCAGCATGTTCAAGAAAGAGTGGTTCTTTGTTAGGGACGACTCCGTTTCAATCCGACGTTTTACTTCTGGATGTAAGTTGAGCTTTTACTTATAATTTCTATTTCGATTGCGATGCTTCTTCTCATACTTTCTCATTTTTGCTAGCGACAGGTGGCTTTCCGGTTGTGGAGACTGACCGCCTGGTTCAGACGGCGGCTGAGATAGAAGCTATTCTTGGGAAATATAGATCATCTGCCTTCTTGATCAGAAATGCGATTCTTCTGGAATATAACTTAATCCTCCCGCAGCAGTCAGTAGTTAAGCTGAGGGAGACGGCGGAGGAGAGGGCAGCTGCTCAGACCAAAGAAGGTGTTTCGGTGGAGAGTAGTAAGAGGAAACCTTTCACAAAACCTCCAGCTGTCGGAGGTAAGAAACTCAAGAAGTCGGACGGTCCCTCCCCCAGCAATTGTCCACTTACCCGGGAGGAGGAAGACATAGAGGAGGAAAGAGGCGAGGGTGGAGATGGTCGGGATGGTGACAAAGGTGGCGATGGCATCGGGGCCCTACTTCCTGGGCAAGCGGGCGAGATTCAGGAGTGGACGGATGATGCGTTCCACCAGGCTTTTGAGGGGTTGGATGAAGATCCGGCTTTGGTAGGGAAGACCGGGAAGGCGGACAAAGCCGGGACTGGTGCAAGTGAGTCTTTTTCGACCATTCCAGCCAAGGTGGCTCCGACGACTCAAGGTGAACTCTTGACTCCTGCATGCTTCATTAATGATAGGGACTTAGGAATATTTTATGACCCGCTCCCGTCCTGGAACGAAATCCAGGACTTATTGCAGTATCCCACTCCTCCCCAGGGTTTGTACAACCACAGCTGTGTTTCTTTTCCTTTTTTAACTTGTAATTTACCGCGTTTCTCGAATCATATAGTGATGTAAGTTTGTGACACTTGTTCTTTATATCAGGAGCAGGCAAGACGTCCAAAGCCTCAGACCTTCGACACAGGCTTGAGCAATATAAGCTTTCCAAAACTTCTGCTAAGCCGAAGCCCTCGACCCAACGCTCCGGGGATGTAGTCGGCTACCGTCCTCTTCTTGGGGTCATCGAAGAAGGTATTCAGCAGAGGAAGAGGAGTCATCCTTTATCCGAACCTTTGCCTGGTCCTCAGCTTCCGGCTCAGCCTCTTCATGATATCACTGAGGAGGGTAGCGAGTTTGCACCTTCTCCGCACCCGTCTGGAAACCCTTCTGTTATTCACATCGACCGTCCCGACTTGGCTCGTAATCCATTTGCGGGTCATCCTGATCTGGATCCAAGCTATCATGATATTATTTTTGACGAAGTCACTAGTGAACACCTTCTCCCTCGTAACCCCATGGTACGAGTACTTGATGAAGCCAAGTCCTTAGATCTCGATTTGCTCACTACTCGTATAGTCACTATGGGAGATGAGGCCAAGGCTAATATTGATCGGGTGGCGGAGGAGACCAAGAAGCTGATGGGGCATCATGCCCGGCTGGTTAAGGCCGGAGAGGAGATTGGGAGCGCCAATATCCGACTTCGATTGGTGGTTTCGGATCAGGCCAAACAGCTTGCGGATCAGGCTATTCAGATTTCTTAGCATGAGGCTGCTACTGGACGATTAAGGAAAAACATGGAAGAGGCCAGTCGGGCCGAATTGCGGAAAATGGAAGCTACTTGCAAAGAGCGGATTGACATGGCTATTGCCACGGTGGACGAGGTTCGGAAAGCGGATCTCGAGCAGGTGGAGGAATTGTCCGAGAAACTTGAGGCTGCAGAGCTTGCTCAAGCTAAGTTGAGGGAAGAGATGGAGGTGATGCGGAGGTCCCTTCAGGCTGATTGCTCGAGATACAGATTGGAGAGAGATGCTGCCGTCGAAAGGTTGTCGGCTTCCGAGGCCCGGATGAGGAAGTTTGAGGAGAATGAGGGAATGATGGATGACATGCTCCAGGACATGTATTTCCGAACTTGGAAGCATGGCAATCTCTCTTGGATGGATGATTATCCCAGGGTCATGGCTAAGATCTATCTTCGGGCTTTGGAAGAGGCCAAGGCCGATGCGGATAAAGATGGTGGCGTGGCCTTCAGCATGGATGTGGTCACTGCCCAGTTTGCCAAGGGGGAGAAGGTGGCAGTGAAGGAGGGTATGCGGTTGCTCGCTGTTGAGGAGGCAGGGGTGCAAGTGGATGATGACGACCAGAGTGGCCAGTAAGCTTATGCTGGTAAGTTTTCCTTTTCAGCTTCCCGATTAACTTGGTTGCTTATTACTAATGAATCCTTTTTATGACCGGACAGGTGGGCAACAGAGCAAGGACAAGACTCCGACGCAACCGGCTCCCTGATTAGACCTGGAAAATTCTTTTTGTAGGCTTGGTATGGTTGTATACGTTAGTCTTAAGACAGTAGAGTAACTTCTAAGTTGTAATTCTTGCTACTTGTAACAATCAACATTATTCTTGACGTGTAATTTTTTAACTTAAGCTGATTTTGTCGTTTCTTGAATATTTGTTGCTATTTCGACATATCGTATGAGAAATATAGCTATGTATATCCTTGTAATTAAATTGTGTTTGATGTTAGACTCTGGTTCTAAACCATAATTTTATGACTTGCAATATTAGCGTGTGGTGTGAACAAATTATAGTCATGTATTTGTACATAAGAGAAGGAAATACCGCCTTTCATGTTTTAATCGTAGATGGCGGTCTTGAATATCTTGTAGGACCGAGCATGGAATGTAGTCGAATGTCCTACCACTGTGAGTCCCTACACCCATTGGCGAGTATCTCCTACTCTGTATCATGTACTTTAGGGATTGTTATAGGGGATAGGAAAAAAGCTTTTTAAGTAAAATTGAAATACGTGAAATAGTAAAACTTCCAATCACGGAAGGCCTTCGATGTGCTTAAGTTCGTGGCAAACGGGTTTTGTAGTCACTTTCCCTAGCTGTGGGTCTTGGAGACATTTGTCACCCATCTTACGCCTCCGCGGGGAGTTAATTCTTTTTTACCAAAGCCGCACTTAAGACACATCGGAGCCGAGATCGCGCACAGTAACTACCCGGGCCATTATGGCCCGTAATCGTGGGTATTATTCGATTTACTGTGGCCGGCTAGCGTGGGTGCCGATCGTCAACTGTGAACTGCCCCTGGCTGGCCACACCTTATGTTGGGGCTTATAGTCGGTTCACAGTCGCCGGCGAGCCTAACGCCGTAATGAGCTGCCTCGGCTATAGTCGGCCTTCTCGGTGGCTTATAATCGGCTCATTACAGTTGGCTTTCAGGGCCGTCGCGAGCAATGAGTTAACCCGCAGCAGAGGGATGCTGGAGCAAAAGTGTCTCATTGGCGAGGGCATAGATTCACATAGTACCTGTTGGGTCTTGTCCAGGTGGAGTTGTGTTGTGGAGTGCTTTGAATAGAAATGCTGTATACTCAGGATTTTGTTCAACAGAAAAGGATAAAGTTAACAAGCAGCCAAGATACAAAGGAACAAGTTAAAAAAGAGACAAGGCTTTTTAAAGTGGTTCGGCACGAAAAGGCCTACGTCCACTGATTCTCTTTGTTAATTCACTTCATATGGGCAATACAAGTTAAGAAAAGTATCGACGGAGGTGTTGGATGTTCCATGCCCTCTGGAACACCTCTCCGTCCACTGTTGACAAAATGTAGGCTCCGTTGTGGAGATCTTTATGAATTACATATGGTCCATCCCAGACTGGGTCTAGTGCTCCAGGGCGAGGGAAGATTCGTTTGAGGACAAGATCCCCTTCCTGCAAGGTACGATGCTTGACTTTGGAGTTGTATCGCGCTGCCACTTTTTGCTTGTGGGCTGCTGTTTTGAGGACTGCATCGTTTCTTCTCTCCTCGATTAGATCCAAAGACATGTGAAGGAGTTCTTCGTTCTCTTCTGGGTTATAGTGGATCCGACGGTGGGAAGGCACAATAGTTTCAACTAGGAGCATAGCCTCCGATCCGTATGCCAAAGAGAAAGGAGTGTGCCATGTCGATGTTCTGAAAGATGTGCGATAGGCCCATAGTGCCGTAGGAAGTTCATCCACCCAAGCGCCCTTTGATTTTTCGAGCTTCTTTTTTATTAGAGTTTTCAAAATTTTGTTGACTGCTTCGACTTGTCCGTTTGCCTGGGGATATGCTACGGATGAGAAGCTCTTATGAATTCGGTGTTCTTGGCACCAGTTGGCGAATTCCTCGCTGTCAAATTGAAGTCCATTGTCTGATATGATTTTGAGTGGGACTCCATACCTGCATAGAACATTTTTGATTAAGAAGTTAATAACTTTTGCTGAAGATACTTTATTCAGAGGTTCTGCTTCCACCCATTTGGTGAAATAATCAACTGCCACTATAGCATATTTGGCCCCGCCTCGGCCCATCGGTAGTTCGCCGATTAAGTCAATTCCCCATATTGCGAAGGGCCAAGGGCTGGTCATTTGAGTAATCTCAGTTGTTGGTAGCCGTGGAATCTTAGCAAAGTTTTGGCATCTATCACATCTCTTGACGGAATCTGAGGCGTCCTTGCTTAGGGTGGGCCAGAAATATCCGTATCGGAGTATCTTTTTTGCTAATGTTTGCCCCCCGGTGTGATCTCCACAGCTCCCCTGATGGATGTTGGATAAGATTTCCTTGGCTTCCCTTCCGGCGACACACCTTAATAATGGGTTGGAGAAACCGCGCCGATAGAGGATGTCTTCTTGTATTGTATAACGGGACGCTTTCCTCAAGATTTTCTTGACTTCATTACGCCCGTCGGGTAGTGTGCCACTTTGTAGGTAGTTTCGGATGGGAGTCATCCAAGTTGCTTCTTCGGCTGCGGCTATCAGATTCACTTGCTCAAAACTTGGGACCGTTTGCTTTGAGATGGTTACTGCCCCGAAGATGGCGATGTCTCTCATACTCGCTTGCTTTGCCAATTCGTCGGCCTCTTGGTTCTCTTCCCGAGGGATGTGTTTGACTAAGTACTGATCCAATCGGCTGAGAAGCAACTTGGTCTTCTTTAGATACGCTATGAGTCGTTCCTCTCGAGCTTGGAATTCTCCTAGTATTTGATTAACAATAAGTTGAGAATCGCTGTGAAGACACAAAGAATTGGCTCCGATTTCTATGGCAATTTCTAGTCCAGCTTTCACCGCTTCATATTCTGCATCGTTGTTGGTGGCAGCGAACTCCAACCTTATGGCATAGTGCAGTTTATTTCCCCTGGGAGTGATTATTACCACACCTTCCCCCGAGCCTTGTTCGTTAGATGCACCGTCCACGAAGAGATTCCACTTGATATCTTCTGCTATGTCCAATTGCTCCTTATCTTCGTTGGTAGTGAATTCTGCAATGAAATCAGCCATGGCTTGTCCCTTGATGGCGGTGCGGGGGTGATAGGTGATATCATACTGACTTAGTTCAATGCACCATTTAAGTAGTCGCCCAGAAGTGTCAGGACGATGGAGTACCTGCCTCAATGGTTGATCGGTCAGGACTTTGATGGAATGGGATTGGAAGTAGTGACGTAGTTTTCGTGAAGTGATTAGTAAACAGTATGCTAACTTTTCAAGTTTAGAATATCTGACTTCTGCCCCAGTAAACCTTTTACTGACGAAGTAAACTGGTCGTTGCGTGCCGTCGTCTTCCCTTACCAAGGCAGCGCTTAAAGCGTGAGATGACACAGCAAGGTATAGGTATAATTCTTCGCCTTCGCTTGGGGTCGATAGTACCGGTGGTTTCTGGAGGTGTTCGATTAGGCTAAGGAAAGCGGTTAAGCATTCGTCCGTCCATTCGAACTTTCCTTTATCTTTCTTTAGAGCTTCGAAAAAGGGGATGCACTTGTCCGTTGCTTTAGAGATGAATCGGCTTAGGGCGGCCACTTTTCCATTTAGGCTTTGCATTTCCTTTCGGGTGGAAGGTATCTTGATGTCCCTTAATGCTCGGACTTGTTCAGGGTTTGCTTCAATCCCTCGGGCATGGACGATGAACCCTAAGAATTTTCCCGATGACACTCCGAAGGAGCACTTTAGTGGATTCAACTTCATTCCATACTGTCGAAGTACCTGGAACATTTCGCTTAGGTGGCTTACGTGATCTTTGGCTCTCCGTGATTTCACCAGCATGTCGTCCACATATACTTCCATAGTTTGTCCTATTAGCCCTGCAAACATCTTGTTGACGAGGCGTTGGTAGGTGGCTCCTGCATTTTTAAGTCCGAAAGGCATCACCTTATAGCAGTATAAACCCCGGTCGGTGATGAAACTAGTGTGGTCTTGGTCGGGAGCATGCATAGGAATTTGGTTATATCCTGAGTATGCGTCCATAAAAGATAGGAGCTCGTGCCCGGCTGTGCTGTCTACAAGTTGGTCGATTCTGGGAAGCGGGAAGCAATCCTTTGGGCAGGCGTCGTTTAGGTTGGAGAAGTCGATGCAGGTCCGCCACTTCCCATTAGCCTTCTTTACTAGTACTGGGTTGGCGATCCATTCCGGGTAAACAGCTTCTCGTATGAAGTCATTGGCGAGTAGATTCTTCACTTCTTCATCGAGGGCTGCTGATCGCTCTGCCCCCATACTTCTCTTTTTTTGTTTTACATACGCCTTGGTAGGATCAATGTTTAATACGTGGCATGCTATGTCGGGGGAGATTCCGGTCATGTCAGCGTGTGACCAAGCGAATACATCCAAGTTGTGGCGGAGAAAATCAATGAGTTGTTCCTTTAATTCAGCTTTCAGCTGGGACCCAATTTTCAGTAGCCTACTTGAGTCGTGCTTGTCTACAGATATAAATTCCATAGCCTCTGCAGGCTCGGCGGTGGCCTCCTCCTCTTTGTCCCTAGGGTCTAATTCATTGAAGGGGTCGCTGGTGTATCGAAGAGGAGGGGCTTTCTTTATATGCTATGCTTCAAGGCTTTTTGTGCAGAGGGCAATCTCTACACCTTTCCCTTTATCCTTCCTGTGGTTGTTGCGAAGTTCGGTTACATAGCAGTCTCGTGCAATATCCTGGTCTCCTTCCACTTCCCCTACCCCATTGTCTGTTGGAAATTTCATTTTCAGGCACCATGGGGCTAGGACAATTTGGAAGTCAGACAAGGCTGGTCTTCCTAAGAAGGCGTTGTAGGCCGAATGGTTTTCTATCAGCACAAACGTCTGTTTCCTTACAGCGGAGCGGGGATGGCTTCCAATCTCAACAAAGAGGTCCAGCTGCCCGAGGGGCATCTTCGCATCTCCAGTGAAACCGTGTAGTGGTTTATCGCAGGGAGATACATCCCTCATTGATAGCTTCATTTTGTCGAATGCGTGTTTGAACAAGATATTTACAGAGCTTCCAGTGTCTACTAAGATTCGGTAAACTTCGGCGGGACCGAGTCGGGCAGAGATAACCATGGGATCCATGTGAGGGTACTGTCTTCCTTCTAGGTCACGCTTACTGAATGTGATGTTATCACTTTCTTTCCGCTTTGGGTGGCGCTCTTCTATAACCGTATTGACACAGTCTATACTGTCTCTAAGCGACTTCCCATATCTTTCCATCTCTCTCCAACTTCTGTCTGCGATGTGCGGACCTCCTGAGATGGTATGGACCACTATCTTCTCTTGACTAGAGCTGCTAGCGTTGCGGTTTCCTCTGTCGGTCCCCGGTGAGGGTAGCCTTGGGTTTTCATTGGCAGGAGCTGGAGTCCTGTCTTGACTTTTTACATAACGTTCCAGTTTCTTCCTTCTGATGTGTTCCTCAATCAGATCTCGGAGATGATGGCATTCTTTGGTATCATGTCCGTGAGATTCGTGGAAGCGGCAGAATTTTCCAGACTTCTGTGCGTTATCTGATTCTTTCTTGTATGGTGGGCGTTTGTACCTAACTTCGCCTTGGGTGGCAAGGAAGATATTTTCGACGGTCTCGTTCAAAGGGGTGTAAGTGTCGAATCTTGGTCCTGGCCGATATAGGCGCTTTTCTACCTTCTTGCCCCCAGCACTGTCTGGAATCATTTCTTCGAACGTCTCTTGCCACGGCAGGGGCATTGCCCTGGGTCGTCCTATTTTGCTGTCCGGATGGCCCCTCAACGGCAGCATCCTCAAGCCTCATGTATTTTCCGGCTTCATGGAAGAAATCGTGTAAAGTAGCTGGTTTTTCTTTTGTCAATCTTCTAGCGAATTTAGTGTCCGGATGCACACCACTGCAGAGGGCCATTAGGATAAGCTTCTCATCGGCATCTTGAACTGCGGCTGCTGCGGCGTTGAATCTGGTTAGGTATTGCTGCAGCTTTTCTCCAGGTTTCTGTTTGACGCTGGATAAGGAATAAGCGTCCTTAGGTTGCTCCACATGAATGCGGAACTGACTGATAAATTTTTCTTTCAACATTTCCCACGAACTGATGGATCCTTGGGGTAGATGACATAAACAGGAGGTAGCAAGATCTGCTAAGAAGAGCGGAAAGCATTTGCAGAGTACTCCCTCTGTTGCTCCACTCATGAGCATATGCTGCGTATACCTCTGTAAGTGTACAACGGGATCGGAGGTTCCTTTGTAGGGTTCCATTGTTGGCATCTTCCATTCTCGGGGGGTGATAGAAATTTCGATATTGCGGGCGAAAGGGCTGGTTACCCTAGCGCCTATCCCTCGATCTCTTTGCTCCCGTTGGACACACTCTCTGAATAAGCGTGCCATCCTTTCATCAGAACTTGGAGCAGATAGAAATGAGTTTGGTTCTGTTCTGTGGGATTGATTCCGTCCAGACGACCTGTAGGGATGGTATCGTCTATCATTCCTCATACTTTCCAGTGGCTGCCTTTGATCTTCCGGGAGCATGCTTGGGTCAGCTACAGTTGGCCCTTGCCTTGATCTCCCCCTGTTGGGTTCTGATCTGAGCACTTCCTCGGGTCCAACTTCGGGCTGAACTCTAGCTCGGCCCCGTTCACTGGTGTTTCTGTGGTTAGGCAGCATGACAGGTTCAGCTACAGTTGACCTTCGCCCGGTACCTTCCCCGTTGGGTCCGGTACCAAACGTTTCCTTAGGCCTAACTTCGGGCTGTGCTCGGTCTCGGCTCCTACCACGGCTACTTCTGCCGTTAGCTCCTTCGAAGAAGGAAGATCTTTGCTGTCTTTGAGATCCTCCAGACTGGGACTCGCCCCATGATTCAGTGTTGCGGTTGGATTCTTCAGCGTCCCTCAAGCGTGACATGAGATGGTCCACCAAGGCTTCCTGCTGGGACGTGAAGCGGTTAGTTACTTCAACCACAACTCTGTCCAGATCTGCTCTAGTAATTGCTGCAGGCTGTTCTGTGGCAGGAGTAGTTGGGTTAGCCTGTTCTTCATTCGTTACTGTTGCTGGAGGAGGACGATTTGCTTGATTCGTGACAGCTGGATCTGGGAGACTGCTGGATGCGATGTTTTTTCCTTTGTTAACATCTTTTCTCTGTTTGGGAGGCATGTTTTCCAAGCGGCGAACGATGCTGTTAGGAAAACTTGTTAAGCGGATGAAGCTGAAGCTTCGAGCTTCTAGCTCTCAGTGAAAGCACCAAAAATGTTTGCACAAAAAATGGACAAACACCTCAAAGTTGTATGATTTAGTAGATCTTATGTTGTTCTTAGTGATTTGGGTGATTTATGCAAATATATGAAAAGCAGGGGCTAAACTGTAAAAAGACACGCAAATTTATAGTGGTTCAGCCAGAATATGCCTACGTCCACTTTATATGTTATTTCTCTTCTCTTGTTTTGATTACAAGTACAAAGCTTTGATACAAGTAAAAGAAAGTTGTTTGAAAGTTCTCTCCGTGCTTGAGCTCTCAAAAAACTATCCCCATTACTGTACCCCTGCCCCTCTATTTATAGAGTGAGGCTGGGGGTAGGGGTCCAGGATATGTATAGTTGCTGGTGGGCCTGGGCTGATGTGATCTGGCCTGGTATGACTTGGTTCGGCATCGCTTGGTTCGGAAGTGGTTGGAGTGTAGAGTGGACCGGTAGTTGCTTGGACCGGTGGTGGGAAGGTGAGGTTGGTCCGGTGGCAGTTGGTCCGGTCGTGGTGTTAGGAAAGTTTTGCCGAATGAGGTCTGCCGAATGGCTTCGAAGGAGGTCTGCCGAATGGCTTCGAAGGAGGTCTGCCGAATGGAGTCTGCCGAATGGCTTCGAAGGAAGTCTGCCGAATGGAGTCTGCCGAATGGCTTCGAAGGAAGTCTGCCGAATGGATCACGCTTCCTGGTCTCGAGGTCTTCTGGGTGAGAACACGCCCAACACTATTTAAAAGGGTGACTTGAAATGAAAATAAATGAATGATATCTTTAAATTTAAAAAGTGTTTAAAGTTGAATATTTAGATTTGAACTCAAATGATATTTTGATATATTAAAATGATTTGAAATGAAATTTTGAAAGGATATGATATTTTGATATATTAAAATGATTTGAAATGAAGTTTTGGAAAGATATGATATTTGATATATTGAAATGATTTGAAATGAAATTTTGAAATGGTATGATATTCTAAATATATTGAAATGGTTTTGAATTGATTTAATCTTTATTTTGATAAAGATTTTGATTTGAAATGATATTCTATTTTGAAGTATAAAATACTGTTTTAAATTATAACCACGGGTTATAATAACAATTGGTTGTTAAAGAGACCGGGATCGGATATGGACATACTCTCTGTCGATACCGAAAACCACTTTGACAACTGTGTACGCGGTGGAGTTTCCAGAATGAAGTAGGATGGTGGCGACGATCCTAAGGTATATACGTGGACCCAACTCCCATGAGTTGGCATAAGGTGGCTAAAACAGGAGCGATTGACGGACCAAGGAGGTAGCACCTCTGATCGGACACACTTCTTCGATATCATTCTATTACTTGTGATTGATTTGGTGCGCACCCTTGATTTGGGAGTGTTGTTCAAGGTGGGTGGTAGTGGCTGCTATGCGTCACCTCCAGTCCGGATGCGTAATTGGTATATCTTCCCTGGCATTGCCTAGTTGTGCCGTGTCACCTACCATATCGAGCTTTACTTCGAGTTTCTATTTGTGTCATACCTATGGAGTATCTTCTCATAGCCTCTCGGGGTATGCGGGTATTGTATTGACTATTGGCACTATTATGTGTTAAGGGCTATATAGGTAACCCCTTAACGCTATTTTAAAGTATGTTTATTTTATGATTAGACATTATTATAATAGCAAATATTACTACATAGTAGATAGTTTAACGAATCCTTAAAGAATGGGCGATTCCAAGCATTCTTTAAGTTACTTGTACCTTTATTACAGTTCACTTGAGTTGGTTTACATTGTATAAGTATGTATGTCCTGACTCGAGTGTTTGTATTTTTATTTACGCTCGGGTCAGCCTGAGTTATTCACAGATTTGGATTTCCGCTCTCTTGGAGATTTGAATTGTTGGATATTATCTGCTTGTCTTGTCCTATCTATTTCAGTTCTGTTGTTCTGTTCAGCTTGTACTTGGTTATCATATTGAGACTTCTGTTGTATTTTATTTCTTCTGTTATATCTTATGTAACTCTGATATATTTATATAGTAGCTTCATGAAGTACTATTTCTTTTACTTCCGCTGCATTATTTTACTCTGTGTCTATGATCTATGATTATTTATTTATTGTATATTTTAATATTTGCCAAATTTTATTTACAACGCGGTATTTTGAGCAATTCAAGTCCGACATGTGCGGATGCGAATGGTTGAAAATATCGGGTCGTTACAGTTGGTATCAGAGCTTTGGCTTTGAGGCAAAACTCAGCATATGGAGTAGATTTATTTACAGAATCACTTTCGTTCGAGTTTGAATCTTTTCCTCTTGATTCGAATTTCCTTTGAATTTTTGGAACGTTCCATGCGGTTCCAAAATCCATTCTTGTCCCTCACTATTCATCTTCTTTTGATTCTGGAGTAGCCCATGACTCCACTTCGAATGAGCTTTATAGTGAATTGGCAGTCTCGCCAATACTCTAATGACTTGTAAAGGGTGAAACTCCTTTACAATTAGCATCGATTCACCATAGATTTATATCTATCCTTGGTTTAGATGCTAATATCTTTTGTTATTCCAAACTCTATCTCTTGAGATCGGATGTAGATTTACCCCAGAAAAATACGCATTTGATCTTATGCATTAAGTCACGGTTGACCCGGTTAAGGCTGAAATTTTAATAATTATGGTTTTTGACTTAGTAAACGAACTAAGAATGAAAATAAATATATAAAATAAATAATTAAAATTTATTTAAAAAGAAAAGAACTAAAGAAATTGTTAAAAATTCAAAACAGGGCTTAAAATTTACAAATAGAATATCACTCGCCTTATGAAATTTCTATTTAACTTTATAACAAATAAAAAGTTAAATAAATAAATAAATGAGAAACAAAATAAAGTAGGAATGAGAATAAACAAGTTCTCAAGAAAATATAAAGATAAATAAAGAATTACTTTAATTATTTGAAACTAGGAATTGAAATTATAAACATAATACAACTGACATTTGAAAATGTCAATAACACTTTTAAAAATGTTTAAAACCAAAATATATTCATAACATGTTATTTTACCCACATAAATATAAATTAGAACATTACATGACCAAATAAAATATTATTTATATAATTTAAAATAAACCATTTTGTTAAATACAGCAAATTACACACAATAGTTAAAACGACATAACTTTCACATTATAAATCAGATTTCAATGAAACGAAAAGCAGTATTCTTAAAATTTTATTTACTTTCATAATAAAAGATAAAATTCAAATTTTCAAACTTTTAAATTTTAAATTTAAAAGTCAAAGTTTGACTATTTTAACCAAAATTCACTTTTTGGAAAATTATTCTATTTAGTCATATTTGGAATTCTAATCCATATCCAAATCAAAGTTTATATTTAAAATAACAAAATTTATTCTTTTTCATAAATAAAATAAATCTTTTAAATTCGGAAATTCAATTTAAAATAATTGTAAAATACCGGGTTGTTACACTCTCCTCCACTCAAAACTTTTCATCCCCGAAAAGGAACGAGGTACGGGAAAGCACAGAAAAAGATAGAATGAAATAGGATTAAGATGACAAGAAGATTTAAAATTATACCTGATAACTGTTGTTATAGGTAAGTTTAACGAGGGTGGAGATGATCTTCCCAAGATCCTCCAGAATCAAGAACACAAGCACGAAAAGATCTTCTAGAATCTGATTCACTTTTTCCGCTTGACCGACAGTCTATGGATGAAAGCAGTGCTCAGATTCAAAATAAGTACCAAAGATTATCAAAGATTATAAAAAGATCTCTAAACAGAAAGATTATAGAAAAAAATGCCTACACTAGTCTGTAGCAAGATAAGGAAAATAAGGACAACTAAAAGATAGTTTGAAAACAAAAGAAGATAATAAGTTAGAAACCATGGAAATTTCAACTTAAATTGATGATTAAATTTACATAAGTTAAATAAATCTTAATTGTCTCTAATTTCATTACCTTATCATCCAATTTTCTTAAACCAACAATTTCAAGAATCATGGATTTGCAAAATCATTATTTATATTCATAATGTACTTAATAAATTTAATTCCTCTTTATTCCTAATTAAAATTAAATTTATCCCTCTCAATATTTTATCACCTATGTTAAATATGCTTACACTTATTATAACTGTTTTAATTTATTCCTAATTCCCTTAACATCATTTATATTGTAAATTATTCAATTAACCTTTTAGTCTATTTACCTCTGTTAATATTTTTATAACTAAAATTTAAGTGTATAATATTTATTAAAACCACTCAAATTTTATTTATAAAAATATTTTTATATTGTATATTATCCAGTTTCATTGTTAACTTGTAAAAATTAAGGTAAGTTATAATGGAATGCAATGGTGTATTATACAAAAAAACATTCCAATTCAATTATCTCAAGTTTGAACCATTTATTCAAAAAATTTGATTTTCTTTTTATAATTGAAGTTATTATTTAAGATAGAATATAAGAATAAAATTTCTGATTCCTTTCAAACTATTTAGATATAAATAAATGTATGTACATAATTTGTCAAATCAAATTTAATTTAAATCATATATCTATATATATTATAAATCAAATCATATTTTTAGAAATTCAAATCAATTAAATTTCCCAAAACAAAGCTGTAGCAAGACTACAGAATGGTTTCTTCACTTCGAAACTCGAAAATGAACGTCGATGATGCCGCGGTCATCACCGAAATTATTTTCCAGCGACAAAGAGAAGAGCACTAAAATTTTAAAACTTTAAAATTCTTTGGAAACAAATTTCTATTCAAAATACTTTAAATAATATATCCTTTTAAAACTTTAAACACAAGATTTGAAACCATTGAAAATTAAATTCTCAAATTCTCGATTTAAATTCAGTTCAGTTTCCAAATCAATTTATAAACAACCATTCGCATCCGCACATGTCGGACTTGAATTGCTCAAAATACCGCGTTGTAAATAAAATTTGGCAAATCTCAGAATATACAGTAAATAAATATAATCACAGATCACAGACATAGACACAGAGTAAAATAATGCAGCGGAAGTAAAAGAAATAGTAGTTCATGAAGCTACTATATAAATATATCAGAGTTACATAAGATATAACAGAAGAAATAAAATACAACAGAAGTCTCAATATGATAACAAAGTACAAGCTGAACAGAACAACAGAACTGAAATAGATAGGACAAGACAAGCAGATAATCTCCAGCGGTTCAAATCTCCAAGAAAGCGGAAATCCAAATCTGTGAATAACTCAGGCTGACCTGAGGGTAAATAAAAATACAAACACTAGAGTCAGGACATACATACTTATACAATGTAAACCAACTCAAGTGAACTGTAATAAAGGTACAAGTAACTTAAAGAATGCTTAGGATCGCCCATTCTTTAAGGATTCGTTAAACTATCTACTATGTAGTAATATTCGCTATTATAATAATGTCTAATCATAAAATAAACATACTTTAAAATAGCGTTAAGGGGTTACCCATATAGCCCTTAACACATAATAGTGCCAATAGTCTATACAGTACCTGCATACCCCGAGAGGCTACGAGAAGATACTCCATAAGTACGACACAAATAGAAACTCGTAGTAAAGCTCGATATGGTAGGTGAGACGGCACAACTAGGCAATGCCAGGGTAGATATACCAATTACGCATCCGGACTGGTGGTGATGCATAGCAGTCACTACCGCCCACCTTGAATAACACTCCCAAATCAAGGGTGCGCACCAAATCAATCACAAGTAATAGAATGGTATCGAAGAAGTGTGTCCGATCAGAGGTGCTACCTCCTTGGTCCGTCAATCGCTCCTGTTTTAGCCACCTTATGCCAACTCATGGGAGTTGGGTCCACGTATATACCTTAGGATCGTCGCCACCATCCTACTTCTTTCTGGAAACTCCACCGCGTACACAGTTGTTAAAGTGGTTTTCGGTATCGACAGAGAGTATGTCCATATCCGATCCCGGTCTCTTTAACAACCAATCGTTATTATAACCCGTGGTTATAAATTTAAAATAATATTTTATACTTAAAAATAGAATATCTTTTCAAATCCAAATCTTTATCAAAATAAAGATTAAATCAATTCCAAACCATTTCAATATATTTAAAATATCATATCATTTCAAAACTTCATTTCAAATCATTTTAATATATCAAAATATCATATCCTTTCAAAACTTCATTCTCAAATCATCATTTGAGTTCAAATCCAAATATTCAACTTTAAATACCTTTTAAATTCAAAAATATCATTCATTTATTATCATTTCAAGTCACCTTTTAAATAGTTTATATTTCAATCATAATAATTCATCTAAACCATTTAAAAGTGTAATTATTATACTTTCAAATCAAGTATTAAAATTTCCAAAGTTTCAATTCAATTCAATCATTTATTTCAATTAAATTTCCATAGACCATTTCAAATCTTATAAATTTCAAATATAGATTTAATCCACAAAATAACTATTCAAATTATAAAATAAATTCCAAAGCTTTAATATCCTATATTTCATAAGTCCAATATATTTTAAATAGATTCAAATTACAAGTAAACTAAATATCTTTCATACTAATATAAACTTCAATTATTCATTCCAAGATTTAATATCATTTCAAATTCATATCAAAATATCATTTATTTAATTTAAATTTAAATACCATTTAATCACATTTCAAAATAGTTGTATTTCCCAAATCAACTATTCCATTTAAATCATTTAAAGTCAATTCATTAGATTAATAATTAAATATTTAATTTCCAAAATTTAATCTTTTTCAAAGATCATTTATCCATTTAAGTTTATTAAAACAATGAAAATTCAACTTTTGCAACACTTAGGAAAAGAGAACTGAACACTGCTGCTTGAAAAATGCTAATGAAGTTTTGAATGAAAAATGGCGGTCTCTCCTCCTCCCTCTTACATGATTCCTCTGTCTCCTTCTTCCCTGATTCCTCCTCCTCACTCGTCTTCGTTTCCTCCTCTCCCCTCGAATCCTCCTACTCCTCCGTCTTTGATTCCTCCTCCTCTTTTATCTTCTTTGCCTTCTCTTTCTTCCTCATCCCTGATTTCTCCTTCTCCTGTGATTCCTCCTTTAACTTTGTCTGCCTCTGAAAATTGTCTGAATTCTGAGAATCAAACTGCATTGTTATCAGATAAGAATGGTAATGTGAATTCTGAGCAGATCTTTAATACATCTCAGTCCTCTGAAATGGTTAATAAGTGGTCATCGCTTTTCAAGAAAAAACCAAGAAATGCTGGAGTCTTTGTGCCTAGACTATTTGAGATCAAGAAAGATGGTTTACCTAAGCCTCTACCTGAAGAAGTTAGAAGAGAAGGAATTCAGTTCTGGAGTGATCATTTGGTTGGTTTCTTTTTGGATGGATCTCTTTCTTATTTGACTGTTGCCAAGCATTGGAGAAACGTTTGGAGATTGAAAGGTGAAGTTGATATAAAATCTGATAATGAAAATTTTTATTTCAAGTTTTCGAATGACACAGACAGAATGATGATATTGCAATCTGACCCCATTTTTATTAAAGGTAAAATGTTCATTATAACAACATGGAATCCTTCGTATGGCTATGTTCAAGAACAGATTAAAAAAGTTCCAGTTTGGGTGCATTTCTATAAAATTCCCTGATTGCTTGGACATTACTTGGTATAAATTGGTTGGCTTGTCATATTGGTAATTTGATATGCCTTGATGAAAGTACGGAAAAATTGTCAAGATTCAAATATGCTAAGGCTTTAATTGAAATATCACATGATCAAGAACTTCCTGAGCATATTGTAATTGATGAATTAGGTGATAGTTGCCCTCACGTTAAGGTTGTATATGATTGGAAACCAAAAATCTATTGTATATGCAAAGTGTTTGGGCATGAAACTAGGGAGTGTTCAGGATATTGTAAGGATGAGGGATCTGATTTGCATTTTGGTAGTGTTTTTGGACCAACTGATTACAGAGAATACAAAGAACAGAATAATTTACATGAGAAGGTAATGAAGAAGCACAATTCTGGAAATGTAAATTTGAAGACTATGAAAGTCTGGAGGAGAAAGGAAAAAGATCAACAATTTTCTAAGGAAGGTAATAATTGGAATAAGGAATCAGATAATCTTTTTTCAGATATTGGGAAGAAGAATTGGGATCAGAATAAGATTTTTCAAAAGGAAACAGAGGAAAGTATTGACAAAAGTACTTCAGGATTAAGCTCTGAACATATTATTTTGGATGATTTGGGTTTTAAGGAAAAGATTACAACTTCAAATTCTTTTATGGCACTATCTGATATTGATGAGGAAGATAATAATAATATACTAATAAAAGAAGGTGAGACATTGATTTCTCATTCTGGAAATGTTCAGATTATTGATCAGACTTATAATCATGGCTTGATTGGCATGGTTGATAAGGGTTCAGTTGAAAGTGATCCTGATATTGACATAGTTCATAACGAGATTTTGGCTGAAAACTCGGATATAAATTTGAAATGTCAAATCTATAAGGATATTCCAGATTCAAAAAATGATAAAGCTATGAAATCACCTATTTTGGTAGAGCAGGTAAAAAACAGTAATGAAGATATCCCTGATCAATCCTCTCCATATATCAATATTACTCCTCCTAATCATCTGATTTTACCACCTCCCTGTAAACCAAAAGAGAAAATTGTGGAACAAGTTTTATCAAATAACAAAAAAGGAAATAGAGGTAAAAAGAGAGTCTCCTTCAATGAATCAACAGATGACCTTAATAGTGGGATCAGTTACAATATTGATGAAATACAGCCGAGAAATAATAATGTATCTTGCAAGGAATCTTCATCTCTTTCAAGTGGTAATAGACATACAAGGAAGCATCCCATAAATATTATATCTCCAAATCTTTTATGATGATGATCAATAATATAGCTTATTGGAATATCAGAGGAGGGCATTCATTATCTAAGCAAGTTGAAGTGAAGAAATTGATTAAAGATCAAAAAATAAATCTTATTGCTATCAGTGAAACAAAGTTGAATAGGACAAAGGCAGATTTAGCTTGTAAAAATATTGCTCCAGATTGGTCTTATGAAGATAATTTGTTTAGTGCTCCATATGGAAGAATTTTGGTTCTTTGGAATTCAGACTTTTTCAAGATGACAAAGTTAATGGAGGATGATCAAATAATTCATTTCAGTGCTATATCCTTAGCCTCTAACTCATCTTTTCTGATTTCCTTTGTATATGCTCAAAATAATTTAGACAGAAGTCTTTATTTTCTATCAAAACTCTCCTCTCTTGTTCAACATAATCTTCCATGGATAATTCTTGGGGATTTTAATTGCATGTTTGCATCTGATCAAAAATCTGGTGGCATTCCTCTATCCCTAAAAGAAATAACTCCATTGAAACAAGCTTTAAACAATTTATCTCTCTATGATATAAATTTTGTTGGTGCTGATTTTACTTGGAATAACAAAAGCAAAAATGGTCCTAGAACTTTTTGTAAACTTGATCATACATTTCATAATATTCATTCTATTAATCTTTGGCCAAATCTCATTTGCAAATTTCTGAATCCTTCAATATCTGATCACTCTCCAATTATTTTATCATGGGGAGATATTATTAAAAATAGGAACCCATCCTTCAAATTTTACAAATCTTGGACTAATCATAAAGATTTTCATAGCATTGTTTTGCAGGTATGGCAGGAATTAATTTTTGGAAATCCTATATACATTCTCAAAACAAAGCTTCAAAGATTGAAATATAAATTAAAAATTTGGGCTAAAGACAACTTTGGAGATGGTTCAAAATTTTCTGATGGAATTAGGAATCAACTTACTCTTATACAACTTCATTTACAGCAAAACCCATTGAATGCAAGATTAGCCAGACAAGAATCTGATCTTTCAAAGGCTTTGTATGAGGCATTAGAAGTTGAAGCTTTAATGAGGAAAGAAGTATTGCATAAAAATTATGAAAACATGGAGATAGGAATACAAAATATTTTCATGATGCTATTAAAGTCAAACAGGCTAAAGGGAGGATTTTGTGCATCAAAGATATGAATGGAACTTTACAGGAGAGTGAAGATTCAATTACAAAAGCCTTCATAGATTACTTATCATCTATTCTATCCAATCCAAAGCCTTTAATACCTAATCTTTTACCCTTGTTTACATTGCAAACTCCATGCTTGGATGATCAACAAGCTAACAAGCTGATTCAAGAGGTATCATCAGAGGAAATTGAAAGAGCAATCTTCTCTCTTAAACCGGATAGTAGTGGTGGCCCTGATGGATATAATGCTTTTTTCTACCAGAATACATGGAAAATTATTAAAGTGGATGTTATCAAAGCTATCCAGTTTTTTTTCTCACACAATAAATTTCCTATTGGTGTAAATTCTACAAACATAGTTCTAGTACCAAAGAGTAACAATCCAATCAATGTAGCTGATTTCAGACCAATTTCTTGTTGCAATGTTTTATACAAAATTATAGCCAAGATTATAGCAAATAGACTACAAACTGTTCTGCCATATATCATTTCCAGAAATCAAGTTGCTTTTTTGCCTCAGAGAAATATCAGTGACAACATTTTATTAACTCAGGAACTCCTAAGAGGTTATGGAATTCAAAGTATCTCTCCTAGATGTATGTTAAAGCTTGATATCCAAAACGCATTTGATTCAGTTTCATGGAGTTCCATTATAGCAATTCTCTCCAGAATGAACTTCCCTAAACCAATTATAGCCTGGATTTATACTTGTATTTCTACTACTCACTATTCTCTAATGAGAAATGGAAATGCAAGAGGTTATTTCAAAGGCACTCAAGGAGTACGTCAAGGTGATCCAATTTCTGCTCTATTATTCATAATAGTGATGGAAATTCTGAATTCCCTTTTAATTGACTAAGTGAAACTGGATCTACATCCAAAATGCAAGGATCCTTTGATAACTCATCTTCTTTTTGCTGATGATCTAGTAATTTTCACCAAACCAACTACAAATAATATTTCTACAATTCTGGAGGTTCTGAAGATTTTCCATGAAATTACTGGTCTAAAGATAAATTTCAGCAAATCAAATATTTTAGCAGCAGGGCTTAATGACAATCTGAAAAATGATATTATAACTGTATCTAGTTTGAAGGAAATGAGTCATAATGCTAAATATTTAGGCTTACCACTTATCACTGCAAGAATTACTAAAAATGACTGTCTTCCATTATATGAGAAGATTACTGCAAAACTTTCTATGTGGCCTAACACAAAATTATCTCAAGCAGGAAGATTGGTTATAGTTCAAAGTATAGCAAGTGCAATGGCAAGTTACTGGATGAGGCACTATATTCTACCAAGTAAACTCATCAATATGGTTAATAGTGCAATGAATAGGTTTTTTTGGCATGGTGATCCTTTTTCAAAAAAGCTCATTCCAATTTCGTATAAAATGACTCAACTTCCAAAAGATAAAGGAGGACTTGGCATTACTAATCTGAAACTTTGGACTATTGCAGCTGTTTCTGTATATTTTGATAAGATATTATCTGATAATGATGATCTTTGGACTCAATGGATAAAGAAAAATCTAATAAAAGAAAAGGACTTCTGGTCTATGAACATTCCTAATATTTGCAACTGGAGTTGGAGAAGTTTATTAAAGCTTAGACATACTCTTCTTCCTTTAATTCAGTGTAATCCTATAGAAAATGAAGATTTATCATTTTGGGCATCTCCCTGGGCAAAATCTGGTTTCATAATTCAGGAAAGTCTACCTTACTCATTACAAAGGCAGACTGGAATTCCTCTTAATGCAAAAGCTTCAACATATATTAATGAAAATACTATTACTCTTCCATACTGCAGTTCAAATCTGGTTAGGAAGTTATGGCAGGAAATTGCTTCTTTAGAACTACCATCTACAAAGCTGAAAGTTCTCTGGTCTATCAAAGGAAAGCCACACACTATATCTCTGGTGTATAAATCTCTGATTGAAAATACAAATCCAGATATTTTTCCATGGTCAACAAGAATTTGGAATGATAAATCTCCTGCAAAAGAGAATTTTTTACTATGGAAAATCATGGCAAATGCTATAAATACAAAACAGAAATTGACATTGCTGGGAGTGATAAACAATGATGATTGTGTGTTTTGTCATAGTCATACAGAATCTAACACTCATATATTTTTTGAATGCAAGTTTGCTTTTACAATCTGGTGCAGGTTGCTTTTAAATGGAAAGTTTCATAAGCCTGTCAAATCTTCTAGAATTGAATGGTTCAATAGTTTTAAGGCAACAAGATAGAAAACTCCAAATGCAATGATCCTTATGATTGTCTTGAAATCCTTTGTTTATGAGATATGGTGTGAAAGGAATAGAAGAATTTTTAACTTGAAGATGGAAGATTCAGATACTTTATAAAGAATTATAAATAGAAGAATTCTTAAAAGGATTAATAGACTGAAATGAAAGGAAAATGAAATGTACAAGTTCTTATTTTATGTTGTTTGTAAGTTCTTTATGCTATGAGTTTTTTATGCATTGTAATTGATTGAATAGTAATGTACTTCTCTGTGATGAATAAAATTGGGCAGGGCTCCCTTAGCCCATTGCTTTTCAAAAAATAAAACACTTAGGAAATGCTACGAAATGTTATGTTTTAAAACAGTTCATTAACAAAAGACGGCATTTAAAATGCTGTAATATCTTAATTTAGTTTCAATTAAAATTTTAGTTAAATTTAACAACTATAGCACTAACAAAGTGCTATAATAACCCTTAGTTCAAATTTGCTATTTGGTTCATTTAAAACAACTACAGCATTTTCCAATGCTGTAATATCTTTACATTACATTTCAAAAATGCTGTCGAATCAAATTAAGAGTTTTATTTACAATTTCACACATAATTTACTTTTAATATAAATCGTTTTAATTTATAAAATCATATATTTTCACATTTAAAACAATCATTTAAATACCTTTATTTCTATGATTTTATAAAGTAAAATTTCCATACAAAAAATCAAATTAAATAACAATTAAGTTTTCATTCCTTTAATTAAATTCTTAACTTAACAACTAAGTTTAAATTTCCAAAATATAACTTATTTCCATTTATTTTACTTAATTAAAATTTCACTTTTAACAAAATTCACAATTTCCCAATTTAAGTTATATTCCAAAATTTTCAACTTAAACATTCATTTATTCCATATTTTAATTTATACTTTTAACAATTTCCCAATTTAACACTTTTAAAATTTATTATTACTAAAAAAATCATTAAATTCATCTTTAAATCAAATTTGTCATATTTCCTTACCTTACATAAATTCCATTCATAAATAAAATCATAAATTCCAAAATTAACTTATATTTCAAATTCTACTTCACCATTTACTTAATTCACTTATTTAATTTGTAGAAAATCACTAATATTTTATAGAAATCATTTTAATAAAATTTAAATCAAAATATTATAATATTTACATTTTTAAAATATTTTAAAATTTTCAGGAAAAATATATAAACCACGGGTCTGTATAAAATATTCTAGCCTAGGTCAAGCGATACGGATATATATCATTTCAATCCGCGGTTTACAAAGAAAAACCGGGTTTTATCATTTCAAACCCGCAATCCCAAGTAATATAAATAAATAAATAAAAACCGTTCAGGCCTATCATTTCAGCCCATAACGATTTTTCCTTATTCTAACGTCTGTTCGGGTATGTATCATTTCAACCCATAGTGATTCTAATCTACAGGGAACTTGCAGTGTGATAAACTGATATAAATAAACAGAATTGCATGAGATAACAGTAACATATGGTATAACAGGTGTAATTACAGGTGTGAACATCATATGATTATAATATAGCAGTTATAATAGGATGATATGCATTTACAGATTCAAGTGATGTCAGTTTATCACTATATAAGTACATATTAGTCTGGTGAGATTTACTAACCTGTTTAAGCTGGAGATGACGACCAAAACACACAACAAAGAATCTTCGAAGGCACGAGAGCATGAATATGATTTGAGAGTGGAGAGCCAAAGCAATTTGACTTGTTCAAACATTTACACAAAACAATACAATAATACATAAGTTACAACACAAATTTATCGTCAAATAACATAAGAAATCTATACCCAAAACAACAACAATTGACTTGCACTTGCTCTCTACCTCAGGTACTTCAGTTATGCAGTGATTAAGCTCAGCTAACACAGGGAATTGGGTCAGGTTTGGGTGTGCAAGGATCGGCCTACACATGGGTTTTGATGTGGTGAAGTCTAGGTGCAACATAACAACACTACAAGGCGAAGCTACATCATTTCAAGCTATAACTAGGTTCGGCCATGGGCTGTGTGGGCCCAACCAGTGATGCAGGTGGTGGTGGGTGATGTGGCAGAGGTTGGAGGTCAGGTCAGAGGTGGTGGTGGTGGAGATGGTGGCAGCAAAAGGTGGTAGAAGGAGGAGATGACAACCTAGGCTAGGCTAGTGCAATAGGTGATAGGTTTTGATGGTTTTTGGTGGATTTTGTGTAGATCTTGGCCTTTGATTGGTTCGGCCTGGGGAGGAGGGTTGCTAGGATGGTTGATGGTCAGAGGAAGGGGGTGGTGGTTGTAACGACCCGAAATTTTCGAACCCGAAAATTCCAGATAGTTAGGAGAAAAAGAAAAGAGATAGAAGAAAGAAACAGAACAAGACACAGATTCTCACATTCGCAGCGGATCAAAATACAATATCAAATAATAATATCAGTTATACAAAGAAAACTGTATTTGTTAATTACATTTTTATACATCAGAGTTACAACATTCACAAATGTACTAGACAGTTAGAATTAACATGTCTCAAACAACTTATAATATATCACACTCCATACGTTCCTGCCATCCAGCTCGCCTCCTGAGCTCCAGAACGTCCTTACCTGAAATCTGTAATACTCGGTCTGACCCGAGCATTACATCAAAGTAACACCCGGGTCAGGCTGGAAACCAGCGTGAGTAAACTCATGAAATACCAAGCAATATAACTTAAGTGAATTACCAGGGTAACTCGTACTTTTCTACGAGTTCTAATCTTATTTAAGTCAATCATTTATCTCAAAACAATATCCCAGAATTGTTATCCAGTTTTAAATATCCATGATACTTAACTTATTCCATTCCAGCCTGTTTGTTTCTGAACACAAATTTATAAAGAATCGAAGTGGTTTTGGGTATTTACTGATACCCGACCCCGGTCTCTTCGAATTCAATGTTATTCATTAAACCAAAAGTTTAAGTTTAAACAATACGATTTATACACAACAATTCATCTCAAATCACAAAGCAGCACATATCACATATTGAAGATATCACATAATTCAAGGCATTCAATCATCCATAAGCAAGATTAATCAATCACACCATCTCTAATTAATTTAATTAACCACCAATGAATTAAATTAATTGCTTTAATTACTTTTAAATTCTGCATACTTAACCTTAATTAATTACAAATCAATTAATTACTCATCCTTTAATTATCTATCTAAATTAATTATCCATAATTACTATCATTAAATAATTATCCCATTGGTTAATTATCCTCAGTTAATTAACCTTTCATTATTAATTAATTATCCTCTAATAATTAATTAAATTAATTAACTCTCAACAAATTAATCACTAATTACTTACATTAAGTAATTATTATTTAAGTAATTACTTACATTAATTAATCACTAATTACCAATTAATTAATCTCTAATTAATTTAATTTATAAACCTTAATTGTTAATTAATTAATCCTAAATCATTCATTAATTAATTTGTCTTTAATTACATCATAAATTTTATCAATAATTAATTATCCAAGACCTTAATTAACTTTAAGATAAACCATTTATCTTTATAAATTACTAAATTAACATATAAATTTAAACACTTTATCGTTTAATCAACTACTTAATTAAAATCAAGTTTAAAAATAATTTAAGAATTTATCTTGATAAATTTTAAATTAAACAAAACTTAAATCAGTTGAAATATCCTTTTAGCATTTTGAAACCATTATACACTTACAGGCCAGATTAATACACTTACAAACACCCGGGCCCAAAGCAAAAACTCACGAGCCCATCCTCGATTTACTCGCGTACATCTTTTTCTCGAGTCTCTCACTATCACTACACGAGATCGTCCCCAAGAAAAAAACCTTCTTCCCCAAAGCTCAGATCAACTCCAGATACAAACGTGCACGTGCACGTGCACAGAAGCTCGCCGCCCTTCCGATCATCTCTCCGGTCCTTGACAAGTCGACGATCATCTGCACGAATGCTCCGACCCCTCAGATCAACGGAATCGCCAAGAAATCAAGATCGAGCTGCTCGATCGAAAACTGGAACCCAACCTAGATCGCATCGTTCACCACGCACTGCCTCCTCTGACCTTCAGAAACCACGTCGTCACGTTCATAGTCGCGTCACGTCACCACGCTACGTTTCCCCCACCTGCAATCCACTCCGGTCCACTCACGACATCGCGCGAGCTCTAGAAATCACGTCGACCAAAACACAGACTATACCCTAAACAACCTCGCCGCGCCACCACGGCGAACTACAAATCCTTCGACAAATTTTTCCAAGTTCCCCGACCTTCAATCTACCACCAGCGACAACCTCGTCACCTCACCGATCACCAATCGTCTGAAATTGACGAAGATCCCATTTCCGTTCAACCCATAATTTCCCCCAAATTACAAATCTAACAATCATGGAGTTATTATCAAAAATCTTCATTTTACAAGACGATTCTGATTATATATGCAAAACATGAAATTTACACAATTTATTTTCTGACTTGGTTTGATTCTTACTGTCATTCCCCTTTTTCAAATGATATTCAAACTTTTCTTACTTAAATATATTTTTAAAACCTAGATTATGTTTAAACAAACATCTCTTGTTTGGAAACCAGAACCTATCAAAGAACTGATAAAGATATTTTGATATTTTGAAAGGTTTTTAAACCTGTAGGAATAAGAACAGAGCAATTTCCTTGCTCTCTGACATGCACAGATATATCACATATATTTATCAATATGCAAGGTAAATTCTACTCATGCAAACCATTATTACAGCATTACTTCAAATCTCTATCTCATGCAATAGATCTTAACAAAAATATAGGTTTGTTTACTCACATGCATGCAATTTCAAACAGGTTTAACAATAAAAAAAAAAAAAGTAGCAGTTTACTCACATGCATGCAATTTCAAACAGGTTTAACAATAAAAAAAAAAAAGTAGCAGTTTACTCACTTGATTTGTTGAAACAGAGACCAAATTTAGTTCGACCTTGATTTGCCTGAAGTTTAAATCTTTGCATTGAGTTGAACATGCACTTGATGTAGATTCCAGATAACTTTCAGTTTGAATTAAATCCATATTTTTATTTGTTTTTGCTTGAACCTGATGTTGCATTTGCCTTTGATTTCTTGTCTCGGATTTGAATTTCCAGGTTTCATTTCCTTTTCTTTTGGTTTGTATAAATTTTAGTTGAAAATGAGCTGAAAGGTAAAAACAGATTTCTTCTTCATATTTTTTTTTTTAAATTTTAAAATTTTAATTATCAAAGAAAAACAAATAAAGCCACTTGTCCTTAGATTGATTATTTAGCTTACACATAACATTCCAATTTACAAATGTCCTATATATACATTATGATGTTTACAAGTGTTAACTCTTCTTTTATTAAATCTTTTAAGTCATATATATGTATTTATGTAGTAGATTTACATGTATATAAAAATGTTTGTTTTCATATAAATAAGCTTTTAAACTTTAATAAATATACAAGTGAGAATGTATGTAAACATTTATTTATAAATAACTTATGTTTTGATCCAAATAAATGTATTATATACTTATATGCTAGTGGATTTTATTTTAACACTATATATTATTTTTACAAACCAAATTGTCTTATGTTTAAATTTTTAACAACAAGGATAATTTCTTATTTATTTAAAAAGATATATTTTAGCTTGAGTTTAAAATAAGGATTTAATTAAAAGTTCATTTATTTTTCTTTTATATTAACTTATGTGTCATATTAATATGTACATATCCAAACTATATTTATAATAATGTATAGATATATATATTTTTCTTTTTCATAGGCATACATATATATATGCCTATATAAATTATAAAGTTGGAATAGATCTACTTATATATATATATGGATATCTTATCCAGAATTAAATAGTGAGATATATTATTTATTATCCCGGGAGATTTAACACTTGTATTATAGTTTTAAACCTATGTTCATATATTCAGATATTTGTCAGAATTTTATCTATTTAATTTACAAATTAGTATTTAAATAAAATTTAACACTGTTAATTACCAATTAACAGATGTCCAAAAATCTGGGTTATCACATTCCTTCCCCCTTTGAATCTTTTCGTCCTCGAAAAGGAACAAAGCCAATTTTATTAAATTGCTTAAAATCAGATAAATTTTCTTTGATCATTTTTTTTTTTAAAAACACTTTTTAAAATCTATATAATATTACTATAATAGTTTTTATAAAAATACTTTTTATAACTCGATGTTTCAACAAGTCAATCCTTGTTCTCACAGAAATTCGGTCATACGTTGATCAGACGTAGGACTGAAAATCTATAAGTACTGGGTAGACCCGTTTTCAACACCCAGTGAAAACATTTGGAAAATAATTTTATTAAAAATATAGGAAACATTTTTGAAAATAGAGGAAATATCTTTGGTGAGAATGCTCTGGAAATCATCACCCCCATCCATGGTCACAGTTACATCACGGGTTACGTTGCCATCGCAGCAAAAGTCCATGTAACTGATGACAGCATGGAACCCACAACAGATCGCAGTTACATCCAGGGTTACGTTGCCATCACAGCAAAAGTCCATGTAACTGTTGGCTCTCAGCGGCACACACGATTTCGCTGTCAAAATGAAACTTCTCCCACATAGGTCGCAGTCTACCGATATAAAATCAAACGCAGACTGTTGGCTCTCAACGGCACAAACGACTTTCGCTATGTTACCATAGTGTCACAGTCTACCGATATAAAATCAAACGTAGACAGTTGGCTCTCAGCGGCACACATGACTTTCGCTATGGTCTGCAGTAGATCGCAGTGACATTGAGTTACACTGTCGTCACAGCATAACCCAAATGCCTCTGTGGGCACCAGCCCCTCGACTTTCGCTACACAAATAATCCTCAGGAACTAGTTTATTCCGGACTCCTCACAGGATTAACTTTAGAATCCCCCCTTGGGGTTCAAGGCAGTACCACCCAGTGGCACTCCTGAGAAGTTCATTTCAAGGAAGCGCCTTTTTCCCCAGAGCTATTCTCAAAACACTTTATACTATATACTTATAGTATCTTCAAATCATATCCTTTATGATCTATATCAAAATCTCCTTTACACAAAATCGATATCCAAAATCGATAGTTCCAAACTTGGCTTTCCAAATTCCCAAAACTGATTTTTCTCAAAGATCAAAAGCCATTTCCAAATTCATAGGTTCTCAAAACCTTTTCCAAAATCATTCTCATAATATCCTTTATATATATATATATGACTTTAAAAATCTTTGGATCACCTCAACTTGTATAAAACCTCTTTTATACTTCAAATACTTCCAAAATCCCTTTTTATTCTAGCTAGATTCAATAAGGGAATATTTATCTTATATAACAAAGATATATAACTTTGTTTTTTTCCAAATCAAATATTCAAATTTGATAAATATTTTATACAGTTATTAACCATATCACCTTTCTATAAAATGAGTTCTAATCATAGAAATATTTAACTCCCATTTTATTTCATCATTTATTTTTCAAAATATACCCTTTTATTTCAAAACCATTTTACAATTTTATCCACAAATTTCCAATATCAATTTCATTCAAACCCGTACGATGTACTCATATCATTCGTACGCAATATCAATCTGATCGCTCTTCGATCACACAATTTCTCTCCCGAACTAGTATCGTCCACCCGACTCCCTAGTGCGGACTCAGATCTGGTTTCCTGATCAGAAACTGTCATTCTCCTTGCATAGTCACAACTATGATAGAGAATATCCAGAACCAATCAACAATCCATATCCAGGTTCGCCGTCGAAAATCGAGCGAAAAATCCTAACTCAGATCGATAATACTATCTCAAAATTCTATGTTCGTATCTGGATCAAATCACTATGCGAATAGAATAATATACGTATATCCTACGTATTTATCTTTATTGGTTATTAGCCAAATCAATTCTCTTCTCTATTCACATTTCCTTTAATTCTATTCTCTTATTCTCAATTGCTTCCATTTACAATTGAGTTAATACTTCAATTATAAACAGTTTGAACTCTGACCCATTTAAATTTAAAAATAGCTTGAAAAAGTTTTAAAATAGATAAGTAGTTGAAAAATAGTTATTAGTTTATAAAATAGCTGTAAAATAGTTAAGTATGTATAAAATAGTTAGATAATTACAAAATAGTTTTTTTTTTTAAAATAGTGATTAGATATAAATAACTGAAAAAAATAGTAATTAGTTTATAAGACAGTTTCAAAATAGTTAAATAATTCTAAAATAATTGTAAAATAAGTATAGATAGTTTGGGGTTTAAGAAGAAAGATTGTATAGTAAATAGTTCGGAAAAATATATTTGTATTAAAACAATTTATTTTGAAAATAATCCAGAGCCAAACTGTTTAATTTCCCAATCTCCATTTCCAATTAATTTCCCATCAATTCAATTTAAATTTCCTCTTCCATTTAAATTGACTCAATACTTCAATATCCATTGAAATTGATTTAATCCCAATTCAAGTTGAATTATCCTTAATTCCTTTCCAAATTCAAATCAAATTTCATTTGATTTTAAACATATTCATTTTAATTACAATTTCAAATTATTCAAACTAATTTCAAATTGAATCCACTTCAAATTTCAAATCATTTCAATTTCTATATGAATTAATCCCAGTTCCCATTTATTTAAATCAATTTCAGTTTGAACTAATTCAATTTAAATCTCAATTTTAAACTATCTCGAATTATATAAATTCGAGTTAAATTTTAAATGTTGATTTAATCCTTTAAATCAAATTAACCTTTACTTTTAAATCAACTCAACCTTAATTTTTAATTTAACAACTTAAATCTTTAAACCATTTAATTCTGGATCCAAATTCCAAAATTCCATTTTAAGATTATCTTTACTTAACTTATTATAAAGTTCAAATAAGAATTTAAAAAAACAATTAAATTTCAGATTATAATTTATTATCCATTTTCAATTTCCAAATCTCAAACCCATTTTGAGATCACTCATAACTCCCATTTAAATTAACCATTTAACTACCCAAGTTAAATTTAAATTTCATCTTGAAATTTCCAATTCAAATTATTTATTCAAACTTATTTAACTTCCTCCAAGTTAAATTTACTTAATCCGGTCAACTTTCACAATTTGAATTCCCATTCAAATTTTAAACCTTATATTAATAATCTTTCCCTTTTTTTTTTTTTTTTTTTTTTTTTAAAAAAACTTAATTTACTTAGGTTTTCACATCACATTCCCAGGAAAAATTTAAAACTTAACACTTAGAGTTATTTCAAAGCATCTTTGATATTATGTATATCCTCATATATACAATTTCTTTATACACCAAGTTATACTTTAAATTTTTAAACCACCTTTGGTTTTAATTCAAAACAAACTTCTTTAAAACAATTTCAAGTTTTCTGGATTTAGATTTAAAATTTCACAATTTTAAATTATCTTCAATTCCAATTTATAAGTTATACTCACTTAAATGTTTACTTCTCTAAACATTTCATTTTGCTTAATCATTTACCACATTTCATTATCGACCATCTATGATAATAACCAAGATTATCATATCTGGAAACCAATTCATTATTATCTTTATTCTTAATAACACTTCTACAAATTCAAGATTTAATTTCAGTTTAAATTCATTTCAAACTTAACTTTATTCAATTTTAATTTGGTTGTATTACTATTACCACTTAATTTTATTCCAATATTTAACAACCAATTTCTTTATATTTATTAGAAAGAAATATCATTTTATATATCAAAATATATTCTTATATAAAAATCATTTAAAATCTTTATATATAAAAATAACAAGTACGCTCTCATATATATATACACTCAACTCGTTTTAGGGTACCATTGACCCTATCCTTAACGAGTAATCCAAACAGAGCCAAGGTTCTCGCTTAACCTTCAGCTCTGATACCAACTGTAACGACCCGAAATTTTCGAACCCGAAAATTCCAGATAGTTAGGAGAAAAAGAAAAGAGATAGAAGAAAGAAACAGAACAAGACACAGATTCTCACATTCGCAGCGGATCAAAATACAATATCAAATAATAATATCAGTTATACAAAGAAAACTGTATTTGTTAATTACATTTTTATACATCAGAGTTACAACATTCACAAATGTACTAGACAGTTAGAATTAACATGTCTCAAACAACTTATAATATATCACACTCCATACGTTCCTGCCATCCAGCTCGCCTCCTGAGCTCCAGAACGTCCTTACCTGAAATCTGTAATACTCGGTCTGACCCGAGCATTACATCAAAGTAACACCCGGGTCAGGCTGGAAACCAGCGTGAGTAAACTCATGAAATACCAAGCAATATAACTTAAGTGAATTACCAGGGTAACTCGTACTTTTCTACGAGTTCTAATCTTATTTAAGTCAATCATTTATCTCAAAACAATATCCCAGAATTGTTATCCAGTTTTAAATATCCATGATACTTAACTTATTCCATTCCAGCCTGTTTGTTTCTGAACACAAATTTATAAAGAATCGAAGTGGTTTTGGGTATTTACTGATACCCGACCCCGGTCTCTTCGAATTCAATGTTATTCATTAAACCAAAAGTTTAAGTTTAAACAATACGATTTATACACAACAATTCATCTCAAATCACAAAGCAGCACATATCACATATTGAAGATATCACATAATTCAAGGCATTCAATCATCCATAAGCAAGATTAATCAATCACACCATCTCTAATTAATTTAATTAACCACCAATGAATTAAATTAATTGCTTTAATTACTTTTAAATTCTGCATACTTAACCTTAATTAATTACAAATCAATTAATTACTCATCCTTTAATTATCTATCTAAATTAATTATCCATAATTACTATCATTAAATAATTATCCCATTGGTTAATTATCCTCAGTTAATTAACCTTTCATTATTAATTAATTATCCTCTAATAATTAATTAAATTAATTAACTCTCAACAAATTAATCACTAATTACTTACATTAAGTAATTATTATTTAAGTAATTACTTACATTAATTAATCACTAATTACCAATTAATTAATCTCTAATTAATTTAATTTATAAACCTTAATTGTTAATTAATTAATCCTAAATCATTCATTAATTAATTTGTCTTTAATTACATCATAAATTTTATCAATAATTAATTATCCAAGACCTTAATTAACTTTAAGATAAACCATTTATCTTTATAAATTACTAAATTAACATATAAATTTAAACACTTTATCGTTTAATCAACTACTTAATTAAAATCAAGTTTAAAAATAATTTAAGAATTTATCTTGATAAATTTTAAATTAAACAAAACTTAAATCAGTTGAAATATCCTTTTAGCATTTTGAAACCATTATACACTTACAGGCCAGATTAATACACTTACAAACACCCGGGCCCAAAGCAAAAACTCACGAGCCCATCCCCGATTTACTCGCGTACATCTTTTTCTCGAGTCTCTCACTATCACTACACGAGATCGTCCCCAAGAAAAAAACCTTCTTCCCCAAAGCTCAGATCAACTCCAGATACAAACGTGCACGTGCACGTGCACAGAAGCTCGCCGCCCTTCCGATCATCTCTCCGGTCCTTGACAAGTCGACGATCATCTGCACGAATGCTCCGACCCCTCAGATCAACGGAATCGCCAAGAAATCAAGATCGAGCTGCTCGATCGAAAACTGGAACCCAACCTAGATCGCATCGTTCACCACGCACTGCCTCCTCTGACCTTCAGAAACCACGTCGTCACGTTCATAGTCGCGTCACGTCACCACGCTACGTTTCCCCCACCTGCAATCCACTCCGGTCCACTCACGACATCGCGCGAGCTCTAGAAATCACGTCGACCAAAACACAGACTATACCCTAAACAACCTCGCCGCGCCACCACGGCGAACTACAAATCCTTCGACAAATTTTTCCAAGTTCCCCGACCTTCAATCTACCACCAGCGACAACCTCGTCACCTCACCGATCACCAATCGTCTGAAATTGACGAAGATCCCATTTCCGTTCAACCCATAATTTCCCCCAAATTACAAATCTAACAATCATGGAGTTATTATCAAAAATCTTCATTTTACAAGACGATTCTGATTATATATGCAAAACATGAAATTTACACAATTTATTTTCTGACTTGGTTTGATTCTTACTGTCATTCCCCTTTTTCAAATGATATTCAAACTTTTCTTACTTAAATATATTTTTAAAACCTAGATTATGTTTAAACAAACATCTCTTGTTTGGAAACCAGAACCTATCAAAGAACTGATAAAGATATTTTGATATTTTGAAAGGTTTTTAAACCTGTAGGAATAAGAACAGAGCAATTTCCTTGCTCTCTGACATGCACAGATATATCACATATATTTATCAATATGCAAGGTAAATTCTACTCATGCAAACCATTATTACAGCATTACTTCAAATCTCTATCTCATGCAATAGATCTTAACAAAAATATAGGTTTGTTTACTCACATGCATGCAATTTCAAACAGGTTTAACAATAAAAAAAAAAAAAGTAGCAGTTTACTCACATGCATGCAATTTCAAACAGGTTTAACAATAAAAAAAAAAAAGTAGCAGTTTACTCACTTGATTTGTTGAAACAGAGACCAAATTTAGTTCGACCTTGATTTGCCTGAAGTTTAAATCTTTGCATTGAGTTGAACATGCACTTGATGTAGATTCCAGATAACTTTCAGTTTGAATTAAATCCATATTTTTATTTGTTTTTGCTTGAACCTGATGTTGCATTTGCCTTTGATTTCTTGTCTCGGATTTGAATTTCCAGGTTTCATTTCCTTTTCTTTTGGTTTGTATAAATTTTAGTTGAAAATGAGCTGAAAGGTAAAAACAGATTTCTTCTTCATATTTTTTTTTTTAAATTTTAAAATTTTAATTATCAAAGAAAAACAAATAAAGCCACTTGTCCTTAGATTGATTATTTAGCTTACACATAACATTCCAATTTACAAATGTCCTATATATACATTATGATGTTTACAAGTGTTAACTCTTCTTTTATTAAATCTTTTAAGTCATATATATGTATTTATGTAGTAGATTTACATGTATATAAAAATGTTTGTTTTCATATAAATAAGCTTTTAAACTTTAATAAATATACAAGTGAGAATGTATGTAAACATTTATTTATAAATAACTTATGTTTTGATCCAAATAAATGTATTATATACTTATATGCTAGTGGATTTTATTTTAACACTATATATTATTTTTACAAACCAAATTGTCTTATGTTTAAATTTTTAACAACAAGGATAATTTCTTATTTATTTAAAAAGATATATTTTAGCTTGAGTTTAAAATAAGGATTTAATTAAAAGTTCATTTATTTTTCTTTTATATTAACTTATGTGTCATATTAATATGTACATATCCAAACTATATTTATAATAATGTATAGATATATATATTTTTCTTTTTCATAGGCATACATATATATATGCCTATATAAATTATAAAGTTGGAATAGATCTACTTATATATATATATGGATATCTTATCCAGAATTAAATAGTGAGATATATTATTTATTATCCCGGGAGATTTAACACTTGTATTATAGTTTTAAACCTATGTTCATATATTCAGATATTTGTCAGAATTTTATCTATTTAATTTACAAATTAGTATTTAAATAAAATTTAACACTGTTAATTACCAATTAACAGATGTCCAAAAATCTGGGTTATCACAGTGGTGGTCGGCCAAAGCCTGGAGGAGGAGGAACCAAACTATGAAGGTAGAGAGCATATGCAATTTCAATAGAAAAACATATAAAACAAGGAAGAAAGAAGGAATTTTTACCAAGCTTCAACAAGGGAATGGCCGTGAGTTTTTTTTCTCTTGAGAGATGATAATATTTATGTGAAAATGAAAAAGAGAAATCAACTGAAAGGTGGAGTAAAGGTACGGCCAAGCATTGAAGAAAGGAGTTGGGAAAGTGAAAGGTCAGAATGCAAAAAGACTATGGAATTTCAAAAGTTTAAAACTCTTCGAATTTCCTATATTTTCTTTTTAAATTATATATAACTGAAATATATATATATATATATAAACTCAGATAAATTAAGAAAATTTAGTAAATAAACAAAAATAAATTAATTAATTATTAATTATATAAAATTTAATTAAGTAAAACAGCAAAAATTGCAACTAGTCTTGAAAAATTGAAAATAAGCAGAATAAACTTTGAAAGATTTATATGGACTTGGAAAAATATTTATAAATAAAGATAAGGACATAAAATAAAAATGCATTCACAAAATGAATAAATAAATTTTAAATTAATTTAATTTAATTGAAGAAAATAGCAGAAAAATAGAAACTAGCCTTTATAAATTGAAATAAATTCAAGTAAACTTTGGAAAAATTATATTATCACTTTAAAAATAATAAAAGACAAAAATATACATAAAATAAAATAGTAACACATATTAGAACAAAATATGACAAATAAAATATAATATAAAATAGACAATATTGCTAAATACATCAGTTTACACACAATATTGAAATATACATAACTTTTACAGTTTAACTCCGTTTTCAACGAAACAAAAAGCAGTGTTCAAGTTATTACATCTATTTTCATAACAAAAGAAAATTTTAAGATTTTATATAATTTAAATTTGAAGTTTAAAAGTCAAAGATTGAACAGTTTGACCAGAATTTCACCTTTCAGTAAAATATTCAATTTATATCAGTTTGAAACTATAACTCACATAATAATTAACATTTATATTTAAAAATGAAATGTTTGAAATGAAACAAGCTTAAAATAATTTCAAAATAAAATCAAATCAAATTTTAAAATATAAGCCAAAATCTAGGGTTGTTACAATCCAAGTTCAAGCAACAATAGAGAAGAATAAATCTTTTAACTCGAATTAAAGTCAAGAATAATTAATAATCAGAAAAAGGTATTCACGTACCAATCAATCGATCTTGATAATTTGAAGCAGCCAACTAATCGATCAAAGAAAGCATTCGAAGGACCATTCAATCAACAACTGAAAGCGACGACTTCAAAGAAAAGTGAAACCTTAATTTTCTCAGAAAGGAACAAACGAGCAAAAGGAAGAAACCATTTTTAACGCAAAGGAAAGAGGGCAGATAATATAAACATCAAAAGAGGGATACTCCTTTATTCAATTTGGGATGGTTTCTTTAAATTAGTATTTGGGCTTTTAATTATTTAAATTAGGGTTTTTATTATTTTTAGTTGTTTTTATTTTGTAATTTCTTTTTAACTTGTGAAATTGTCTAGTCGTGTGACTAGGGGACGAACTACGGTGGTGTAGTTCGAGAATTCGCAACTCAGTAGCTGAGTCGTAGTAGGGTTTTGAGCGTAGAGTTAGGTTAGTCGATAGTGGGTATCGTGAGTTTTCATGTGTAAGCGTCCGACTACTTAATTTCTAGCAGAAATCTTGGGGGCGGAACGTAGGCAGGGTTTTGTCGAAGCTGGGTAAATCTGTGTTGTTCTATTTCTGCTTTTTATATTCTACTATTATCTGTGTTGCTATTATTCTGATATTATCAATGTTGCGATTATTCTATATACTTCCGCATTAAATTTTTATAATCATTAATATCACCTTATTCACCCCTCCTCTAGGGTGAAATCGATCCTACAAGTGGTATCGGAGCTAGGAACAAAAGCCAATTTTTTATTTTAAAATTTTGATTTTTGTTTTAAAAATTTGAATTTTTAAAATGGCTTCTTTTAATAATGCTTTTGTTGAGGGTCAGTCCTTAGTTAGACCACCAATGTTCAATGGTGAATATACTTACTGGAAAAATAGAATGAAAATTTTTCTTAAAACCATTGATGCTTGGAATATAGTTGAGATAGGATATAGGACAGCAACTATAGTTGTAGATAATCAGGAAATAGATAAACCGATGGATCAATGGACAGATCTTGAAAATAGACTACAAAATGCTAATGCTAAAGCTATGAATTCTATTATTTGTTCATTGGATCAAATCGAATTTAATCGTGTCTCACATTGTCTAACTGCGCAGGAAATATGGCACACACTCAAAGTGACTCACGAAGGAACATCTCAAGCCAAAGAATCTTGCCTTGCCATGCTGAGTAGCGAATACGAGAATTTCACAATGGCCAAGGAAGAAAATGTCAAAGAGATGTACGGACGACTTTCCAATATCGTATACAAATCAAAAGCTCTCGGAAAATCAAACACAGAGTTGAAAATAGTTCGAAAAAACCTCAGAGTCCTTCCATGAAATTTTGAAGCAAAAGTTACAACTATTCAAGAATCGAAGGATTTGAAACAAATCAAAGTAGAAGAACTCATTGGAAATCTCACCACTTATGAGCTAGAAATGAAATTCAAGGAAGAGCGTGAAGGAGGTAATACTCAAAAGAAATCAATAGCTCTCAAAGGAACAACAGAAAGTGATGATGATAATGATGATGGAGCAGCTGAGCTGGCACTGATAATAAAGAAATTCAAAAGGTGGAATCGTAGATACGGAAAACCAGCTCTAAATCAACAATTGAAAAGCAGAATAGTCAAAGCACTATACAACTCAGAAGAACACAAGATCATTTGTCACAAGTGCAACAAACCCGTTCATATCAAGCCCAATTGTCAACAAAATCGATCTAGCCATGGAAAGAAACAGAACAGGAGAAGTTTTAGAGCCACTTGGGATGAAACTGATGAAGATGACAAAAGCACTGGCAGTGAGAGTGAAAAAGCATATATGTGCCTTCGAGGTGATATAACTGACAGTGATGATGACGAGCCAAGCGAGGTATCAAAACTTACTCATTCAGAATTACTTATATATTTTCACGAAGTAAATGGCTATTTCAACAGACTTAGGGAGAAATACACTAAAATTGAATCACAAAGAGATACTTTGATAGATTTAAATAAACAGCTTGATCAATTGGTTAAAAACTATCAAACCAAGTGCCTTACGTGTGAAAAGTGTCCAACATTCGAACGAAAATAAAGGGAACCGATCTCTATTTAACTCAATCATCATGGCATTTTCCAATCAATCGAGTTCACAAAAATTAACTAGAAAAGCAAAAAAGGAAATTACATACCGAAGTCATATCAAACTCGAAGAAATTGAAGCAGCCGTGTGCAAATCGAAGAACCGGTCGATTGATGAAGCAATCAACACTAAACAATTATTCGATTGATCGACTAGTGTTGGCAGTATTCAATTCCAGAAGCCCTAATTTAGAACGAAGAAGAATGAACTAGTAAAAATGGAAGCAGCCATATTTTTTCTCAACGCAAGGATACCAGGCCGAAGATAATATAAAAATCAAAAGGGGATTCACTTTTATTTGGGTCGGCTTCTTTAAATTATTATTTGGGCTTTAATTTTTTAAAATTAGGGTTTTGTTTTTAAAATTGTTTTTACTTTGTATTTCTTTTTAAACTTTTGTAATTTACAAGTCGTGTGACCATGGGACGAACTACGGTGGTGTAGTTCGAGAATTCACAACTCAGTGGCTGAGTTGTGGCAGAGTTTTGAGCGTAAAGTTAGGTTAGTCGATAGCAGGTGTCGCGCGTTTACGTGTGTAAGCGTCTGACTACTTAATTTCTAGTAGAAATCTTATGGGCAGCACGTAGGTAAGGTTTTGCCGAAGCTGGGTAAATCTGTATTGTTCTATTTCTGCTTTTTATATTCTGTTATTATCTGTGTTGCTATTATTCATATATTATCAATGCTGCGATTATTCTATATACTTCCGCATTAAATTTTTATAATCATTAGTATCACCCTTTTCACTCCTCTCTAAGGTGAAATCGATCCTACAAAGTGGAGAGAATACAAGCTTGTCTCAGTGCATGTTCAATGGATAGGAAGGTGGGAGGGAGGTTCCTTTTGGGCTGATCTAGGAGGGGTAGTGGAGGTCATTTTCCACTCAAACAACTCTATATAAACACACTCCTTTGCTCACTTATTGGGTTGCTAATTCATTCATAAGAGAAAAACTCTTTTACATGTCTTTCTCCTCTCTAACTTTCTCAAAACAAATTCAAATCAACTTCTATCTCCTCCAAACTTCACCAAAGTTCTTATATGATCTTAGAAATACATAATAACATCTGAAAAGTTGAAGAATAATGGGAAAAAATTAGGACTTTATTCCAAGCTGTGAGCACCATTAGGGGATGAAGTCACTTGGCTTGGCTCGGGAAGGAGGAAGGTGGTAGCTTTGGACTTTGGGTGATGGTATGAAGTTGTTCCTTGATTCTAGTGGCTTACTATGGTTGTTAACTTGGTTTTGAAGTGAGTTTGCTCATCATCTGTTTTGTATATATGTGGAATGTGTTTGATTGTGTAAAATAAATTGAATATGAGAATAATGAAAGTTATAACATTTGGGTCCCTCCTTGCTTTGGAAAGCAAGTGGCAACATCATATATAGTATAATATCTCTTGCAACCCTCTAAAACATGTGGCATGGGCGAAATAGTCGCTATAAACGCACTTTGGAAACCCTTGTATTTAACATATGTTAAATTGATTAAAATGGGAATATATTATGAAAGTATATATTGGTTGTTCTCTACATATGCTTTGGTGTGTTTGACATAAAGGAATTGGTTTGTAAAGTAGTGAAAATAATATGACAAATTTGTGATAGATAGAAGCGAAAAGGTCGCTATGGATGCACTTTGAAATCGCTTTGTGTTAGACTATTTTTAAGTCAACTTTAGAAGACATCTTTAAATGTTTCTTTATATTTTTAATAATTAAAATATAAGTACTTACTAATGTAAAAATATTAAGCTTTAAAAAGGTTTAAAACTAGTCAAAAAAGGTTTAAAAAGTTTGAAGTAAAAAGGTCGTTATATGAGCACTTCAGGAAAAATACCTTGTTTTCGGGAATTTTTATAAATTAATCAAAACATATCTTTGGGGGTTTCTTTCCATGGTTTATATGTACCCTAAGTGTAACGACCCGGCTTTCTTTGCCCAGAAAGACGCATCGTTATGAAGAAAGAAAGGGATAGAAGAAGAAAAGAAAAGAAGAGAGAACAACAACACATCAGAAATCTCACAGCGGAACGAGAAATATATTATCACATAAGATATTACATAGTATCATATACATCAGAGTACACAATTTATACATCACAGAATAGACAGTTATAAACTTCTGTCTATTATACAATACAAGTACATCAGTACAATACAGACTAATACAAACACAGCGGAAACTCTATATATCTACTCGCTGAAGCCTCCTGCTTCACAGCTCCTCCAGAATTCGTCAAGATTATCCTGAATCCCTTGACTACTCAATACAATATTGAGTACCCAAGAGTTTAATAAAACAGAAAATAAACACTTGGGTCAGACATGGGTCTGGTGTGAGTAAACGGTTAGATTGCTTAACTTTGAAAACCTTTGAAAACAAAAGTATCACGTAAGACTTCCCACAAATAAACATGGGTAAGTTTTTACCTTACGCTAACTAAAACATTTGATAGGAAATCCGATTGTATTATAATAGGGTCTAGGGTTTTCAAGTAAAATACAGAAATAGCTGAAATGCTTACATCTCACATTCCAACATAGTTGGGCACAACTAATACGTACGGCACTTATTGGAGTTTGGGTTCCATACAATGGCAGGGCTACTGGGGTACCGCCCGTCACAGTACGTGGCCTAGATCACCGTACCGAGGAGTACGCCCGCTCCCCTGCAACACAAAGCCGGAACCATCCCTTACTGGATAATTCCGAACAAGACAATCCCGTAGTTGGCGCGATCAACCACACACTAAGCCGAATAAAATAAAGGGACCTCTAGACAGGGATCTATCTTGTTCTCAGTGGGTGCTACCCACGAAACCTTGCTGCACCTCCCCTGTTTTAGCCATTCCTGGTTGATGAGGCTTGAGGTTACGATTACCTTTAATAAGAACATATCACTTAGAATGCTCATCGTCCGCCTGACGATGTGCTGAAAGCATTCAATCCATACAAGTTCGTTCCGGGTTCGAACGAAACCGAAGGCATTATCTCGTTACACTCGTTTTGGAATCACCCTCAGAGTTAACGACAATAACCCTTGCACTCTGAATCTTCATCTTCACTTGAGATTCACGACCTATCGTTAATTTGGATCGATGTGGTATTCGGGTCTCCAGACCTGGAATACCGGTATACGGAAACCCGATCCCGGTCTCATCGAAATCCAAAACGTATCTTTTAAGGCCAAGTTGTTTAAAGGTTTAAACAATTTAACTTATCTATATTCATACAGATAGATAATTCACAAGTCACAATTGATAATCACATTATCATTTAAACAGACGATTCATAACCAAATAGGTAATCCATATCAACATCACAATAGTTAATCTATATTCCATCATAATGCAACCAAGCATTCATACCACACAACATTACTTATCTCATTTCTGAGATTATATCCATTCAAGACAAATCAATGTCATCCATTCTTATATAAGCAATGATTTACTTAATCATAACATAATTAATTTAAAATTGATTTAAATTAACTATCTCTATCTTTAATTAATTTAAAGTGAATTAAATTAATCACTTCATCTCTTAATTAATTTAAAATAAATTAAATTAATTACTTCATTATAAATCTTACTTATATAATCATTAATTAATTACAAATAAATTAATTAATCTTCTCTAATTATCCACTTTAATTAATCACCTTGATTAATTATACTTTAATTACATTTGAGTAATTATCTTTAATTAATTTCACAAATTAATTATTCTTAATTAAATACAGTAATTAACCTTTAATTACTTCATTAATCAATTAATTATAATCAATTACTTTAATCCTTAATTAATTACAATTAATCATTTATCATTTGATTAATTAATCTTAATTAATTAACTCTTAATCACATCATTAATTAATTATAAACTAATGATCCTTAATTACAATCTTTAATTATTTTATTTATTTATATTAAGTAATTAACCTTAATTAAACCACAATTATTAATCACCTTTGATTAATCTAATCCAGTAATTAACTTCCCTTAATTACTTTTATTAATTAATTACCTTTTAATTAATTACCTTAACAAATAATTAATTACCTTATTAATTAACCTTAATCCTTCAATTAAATAAATTATTTAATTAATAACACTAGGTAATTAACCTTAATCACTTCTTATTTAATTACTTTCATAAAATAATTATCCTCTAATTATTTTATTAAATAATCTACCTTTACTTAATTACATCTAGTAATTATTCCTTAATTACTTTATTAATTAATTATACTAAATTAATTTATAAATGATTATCTCTAATTAATTATCAATTAATTTAACTTAATCATTTAAATTTAATTAAATGATTCTTAACTTACTATATTAAAGGTTCTTAATTAAGAAACTATTATCTTAATTAAATCAATTATTTACCAATAACACTTGATAATTAAAATAATTTAATTATCTAAATTTCCTTTTCAAATTTAATTATCTTAAATTAAATCAACATTCTAAATACTTAAGAAAATTCTTATTTTAATTAATTACTATATCTTAACCATTAAACCTTAATTAAATTAAAATATAAGATTTAGAAATCAATAAATCATTAAACACATTTTAAATTAAACCTTTAAAAACTTTTCCCAAGTTATTAAATATAATTAAATACAAATTTATTTCAAAATCTACTTATTTTATTTTGAAACTTAATATTATAAAATATATAAACTTGTTTAAACTTTGTTTTAAACTCAGAAAATATTACAAACAAAATTTCTTTTGTTTAAACTTTAAAACATTTCCTGGATTTTCTTAAAATCTGCTTTCACCAAAAACCCGTGTAAAAGTTTAGAAAACTCGAAGTAACACTCGAGCAAACCCGTTATCTCCACGAGTCGAACCCGTGATCTTCCCGAGTCCTTCTTCGATTCCACTTCTTCTCCTTCCTGAAGCATCAATACCCAAATCCCCTGACACATGTGCACGTGCACAGACGAGCGCCGTAGCTTCGTTCATCGCCACCACCTCCAACAAGTCGCTGATGTTCCCCTCATTCGTCAAGAACACCCAGAACCTCAAACGCACCTGAAATTCGAAATCGAGCAATTCAGGCAGACCTGTAACCAAAAACCCAAGCCTGAAAATCCCTCGTCTAAGCGATTCCGACCACCAGACGTTCCACAACTCCGGCCACACCTTGCCGATCCTCCATGCTGCCATCTCCCAAAGTTTCAAACAACTCGAATCACCAGAGACTCCGTGGTGACCACAATTCCGACCACCACATAAACTAGGGTTTAAAACTTTCACAACCCATCGCCGCCGCCACGGTGATTTGGAGCTCCACTAGATAATTTTCCCGGCCTCCCTGAACCTTCTTCTACCTCCAACCAAGGTCTTGACTACCTCGAGTATCACGATCGCCAGAAAAACTTTAAAACTCATTTTCTGATCAACTTAGAATTTCTCAATCAAATCTTCATTAAAAATCTTGATTTTTGTTTTAAAAATTCTAATTTTCAGAGACGATTCAAGATATAATCTTGAATCAATAAAATTCAACATTTGGTTTTACCAAGTTATTATGATTTGCTACTGTATTTCCATATTCTAGTATATTTCTAAATTTTAAAATATTTGTACCTATTTTAAAATCTTAGATTAAGTTTAAAACTTAACCATTTTGTTTGAAGTCCAAAGTTTAACAATGATCAGGTAAAAATTTGGAATTTTGTTCTAGATTTTAAACCCTGTATCAAAGTTAGGGAAAAACAGAACATGCATACCTGTATCTTAAACTTATACTTAAATTTTCATACAGGAATTCCACATATATATTCATAAGAAAGCATCAATTATCACAGAACTTCACAAGCAACAGGCTATAATTTACTTAAGTTTTACTAGATGTTTACTCACAGGAAAATAACAGAGAAGCACAAACTCTTATGTAAACATGCATTCACATCCAACATTCAAGTAAACATTTCATATCATGTTACTACAACATTTATCAGACATATCAAAACATAGTAACAGATTTAAAACTGTTTTTAAAGTTAGGTTTACTCACCTGTCAAATAAACAGAGAAGCAGATAACATTTTGTTTCCAGGTTTGCATGTTTGGGTTTGAACTTCTATTTCTATTTGCTTTGTTGAATTTAAACTTGCTGTTGATCTTTGAAACTGATTTGTATTTGAGAAAATTTGAAACTGATGTTGCCTTTGATCTCCTTTTGCTTTGCATGTTCAGATTTACATTTCTTTTGAATTTGATTTCCAGGTTTTCATTCTTCTTTGATTCCAGGTTTTATTTTATTTTTCTTTAGATTCGAATTATTTTTAGTAGAGAATGAAGAAGTGAAGATAGTTTAGAGCTGAAGAAAATAAATGGCAGATCTCTTTCTATGTTTTGAAAACTTTTTTTTTTAAACTTAATTACCAAAGAGAAAATAAAAATGAAGCCACTTGTCCTCTTTAATTAGCTTACACATATGTTTACAATTTACAAATGTCTTCCAACTATCCTTATATGTTTACAAGTGTAAATTCCCTTTTATTTTGATTTATTTAAATCCTACATGTGTATTTATAAAATATCTATATGTATATAAAAATGTATTTATCCTTTTATAATTTATGCTTTAATCAAATATTTATAACATATTTATAAATGCTTGAGAAATTGAGTTTAACTCTATATATATATATATATATATTTTTACAAACCTATTTTGACTTATATTTGAATTTTAAAAATGAAAGAGTCTTAAAACCAATTAACTTCTTATTTTAAATCTTATTTAAAAATTAAGCTAAAATATATCTTTATAATAAATAAGAAATTATCCTTGTTATTTAAATCTCAATTATCATTTCCAAAAGTATTAAGTCAAATTACAAATTTCCAAATTACAAATTATATAAATATTAAAGTTTGAAAATACTTTATTAAATTCAAATTCAATATTCTTTTCATTCCAATATATGCAAATATATATATTCTAAATGAAAAGTACTTTTAACATTAGCTTGATAATTATCCTATTGAATTTAATACATAACTTCAAATAACAATATATATATATACATATATATTATAATTTGAAAACTTATCCTTTTATTAAATTAAAGACTCCATATTTATAATATATATACCTATATATATACATTATAAATATAAACACTTATATTAGTTTTAGAAAGATAAAACTTCCCAATTTAAAATTGTTAGAAAAGATATTGCCAAATTAGTTATTATTAGCTTTTTAAAATGAATAAACTTGTCAATTTATAAAATAAATCAACAAATCAATTTAATTATTTATAAAGATTATTAAATTGATATTGCCAAAATTCCGGGATATCACATTCCTCCCCCCTTAAAATAATTTTGTCCCCGAAATTTAAAAGCAAAGATAATTTAATAACTCAGCAAAATTTTAATTTTAATTTCAAACAACAACCATACATATCAATCCTATTCTAACAACCATAGCAAACAATTTAATCAAACAAATTTAACTATCCAGTCAAAATCTGGATAGAATTTACTCGAGTTTCCCCAAGTATATATATATATATATACCGGGAGACTCGTTCTACAGGATCTAAACTAACTATCTACAATAATCTAGAAGTCCTTCCTTTCTAGATCACAAATCTGAACAAGATATCAGACTAACTCAAAACCATCCCAACTATCCTTCTGAACTGCTGATTCCATCACTCGATGAATCATACACATATTCCTCAGAGATATGTGAAATAAAATGAATTCCAGTTATCCGAACTGGCAACTCAATCCTGGGGATCAAAATCTAATCTCCAAAGAACACAGAAAAATCTCATAATACTTCTGGAGCTTACTCTCCAATCTTACCAAATCTTATATCTCCTTTGATCGGAGAAAAACTTAAACAATATCCAATTTCAACATCAATTTCCAAATTCCATCAATTCTTAATTGCATAACTCCTTTGACGATCCTGAGTCACTTCATTCTTCCTGATCAGCTTAACCCTTGCTGATGCTTCTTGAAACAGATTAGTCCAACATCAAACCAATTTCCGGATCCTACTCAACAAAATGGTTTCTCAAAAATATGCCGAAATCCAAAACACAACTCTACTCTACAAACATTAGAGAACTTCGCACTACCTCTCCTATCTGAAATAGTCAAAACAGTTGCACTTGACAACTTTACCTCCAAATCCCGAAAATTTCTTCACACTTAGAGATACACTTGAATTTCCTATAGAAATCCTCTACTCGAAGAAAATTACAACTCTCGGTTGCTTCCACTCTAGAATAGCTGCTATCTTGCTTCCGCTGCACAACTCTGATCTGGAATAGATGAGAATGCCATCGGAGAAACTCGAGAACAAACTTGATCATCCAAAGTTCACCATACCATAAAATCTTAGTGAACCATTCCACTTGGTCAAAAACATCCCAGTAGAATCCCCTCCAGAAAATTAGGACTGATCAATCCTTCTTCAAAGAATCCTGAGCTGCTTCACCAAATTCTTCTCTAGAAGACATCCTTCTACTAAGCTGAACTTCCGGTAACTCCATGAATCAAGTCGATACGGAATCTCAATCTCTAATAATCCCAAGAGAATTCTCAAACAATCGCAAGTCACTTTTGCGATCAGCCCAACCTAATTTCAAAGATAACTGTTCTCTCTTCACAAATTAGAACAGCTCATACTTAACTATCCAATTCATCGAAGAAATGGATTCACTCAGCTGCTTCTGGACTCCAACTTCAGAAAAACTACTCAGCCAGAAACTTCCTGCTAACACACAGAACACTCCGAGCCGCACTGCTGTCACAGATACCAAAGACTTCTTATCCGAAACTCTTTGAGAAACTCGGACTTCAAAGCAAAAAGAAACACCCCGCTGGACCCAGCCACAACACCGAAACAGATCTACTTCCTTAAACTTGCTTCAGAAGAAACATCTTCAGAAACGTCCATAGTCACCGCGTCTCACCACACAGCTACTACTTCCTGAAGTTGCCAAGATACTATCACTTGCTTCAGCTCATTCAATAGATCTAACTCTATTCATCCAACTTCAAAGACAAACTCCGAACCTTAACAGGTTTCCTTCAGAGATTGGTGAAATCTTTACACCACAACAAAGTTCACTCGAGACAGTATTAGGTCTACAGTCTCGTCAGATATACTTCCAACCTCAACACTCAAATTCTAACTATTGGTAGTCGTGTTACTCACACTACCACCTTATCTACCTTTATAACTTATATTGGAAAACCCGAACAGGTAACCCAACAAATAGGTAGAAATATATATATTTAAAATGATACTTTTTATATAGAAATTATTTCTGGGTAAAATTATTTCATTTACCTCTTTAAAAAAATATTGTGTCCGTTGGCCTGGTTCAAGTGTTTAGAGATCCCTATCAATAACGTTAGCTACTCGTATTGACCAGAATCCATATACCACTCAACCGATCAATTAACACAATATAAAATCATTTTTATATAACTAACAATTACGCGCTCTCAAGATAGACACCACTCCAGAGCTTAGGTATTCACTCAACCTACCGCTCTGATACCAACTGTAACGACCCGGCTTTCTTTGCCCAGAAAGACGCATCGTTATGAAGAAAGAAAGGGATAGAAGAAGAAAAGAAAAGAAGAGAGAACAACAACACATCAGAAATCTCACAGCGGAACGAGAAATATATTATCACATAAGATATTACATAGTATCATATACATCAGAGTACACAATTTATACATCACAGAATAGACAGTTATAAACTTCTGTCTATTATACAATACAAGTACATCAGTACAATACAGACTAATACAAACACAGCGGAAACTCTATATATCTACTCGCTGAAGCCTCCTACTTCACAGCTCCTCCAGAATTCGTCAAGATTATCCTGAATCCCTTGACTACTCAATACAATATTGAGTACCCAAGAGTTTAATAAAACAGAAAATAAACACTTGGGTCAGACATGGGTCTGGTGTGAGTAAACGGTTAGATTGCTTAACTTTGAAAACCTTTGAAAACAAAAGTATCACGTAAGACTTCCCACAAATAAACATGGGTAAGTTTTTACCTTACGCTAACTAAAACATTTGATAGGAAATCCGATTGTATTATAATAGGGTCTAGGGTTTTCAAGTAAAATAAAGAAATAGCTGAAATGCTTACATCTCACATTCCAACATAGTTGGGCACAACTAATACGTACGGCACTTATTGGAGTTTGGATTCCATACAATGGCAGGGCTACTGGGGTACCGCCCGTCACAGTACGTGGCCTAGATCACCGTACCGAGGAGTACGCCCGCTCCCCTGCAACACAAAGCCGGAACCATCCCTTACTGGATAATTCCGAACAAGACAATCCCGTAGTTGGCGCGACCAACCACACACTAAGCCGAATAAAATAAAGGGACCTCTAGACAGGGATCTATCTTGTTCTCAGTGGGTGCTACCCACGAAACCTTGCTGCACCTCCCCTGTTTTAGCCATTCCTGGTTGATGAGGCTTGAGGTTACGATTACCTTTAATAAGAACATATCACTTTGAATGCTCATCGTCCGCCTGACGATGTGCTGAAAGCATTCAATCCATACAAGTTCGTTCCGGGTTCGAACGAAACCGAAGGCATTATCTCGTTACACTCGTTTTGGAATCACCCTCAGAGTTAACGACAATAACCCTTGCACTCTGAATCTTCATCTTCACTTGAGATTCACGACCTATCGTTAATTTGGATCGATGTGGTATTCGGGTCTCCAGACCTGGAATACCGGTATACGGAAACCCGATCCCGGTCTCATCGAAATCCAAAACGTATCTTTTAAGGCCAAGTTGTTTAAAGGTTTAAACAATTTAACTTATCTATATTCATACAGATAGATAATTCACAAGTCACAATTGATAATCACATTATCATTTAAACAGATGATTCATAACCAAATAGGTAATCCATATCAACATCACAATAGTTAATCTATATTCCATCATAATGCAACCAAGCATTCATACCACACAACATTACTTATCTCATTTCTGAGATTATATCCATTCAAGACAAATCAATGTCATCCATTCTTATATAAGCAATGATTTACTTAATCATAACATAATTAATTTAAAATTGATTTAAATTAACTATCTCTATCTTTAATTAATTTAAAGTGAATTAAATTAATCACTTCATCTCTTAATTAATTTAAAATAAATTAAATTAATTACTTCATTATAAATCTTACTTATATAATCATTAATTAATTACAAATAAATTAATTAATCTTCTCTAATTATCCACTTTAATTAATCACCTTGATTAATTATACTTTAATTACATTTGAGTAATTATCTTTAATTAATTTCACAAATTAATTATTCTTAATTAAATACAGTAATTAACCTTTAATTACTTCATTAATCAATTAATTATAATCAATTACTTTAATCCTTAATTAATTACAATTAATCATTTATCATTTGATTAATTAATCTTAATTAATTAACTCTTAATCACATCATTAATTAATTATAAACTAATGATCCTTAATTACAATCTTTAATTATTTTATTTATTTATATTAAGTAATTAACCTTAATTAAACCACAATTATTAATCACCTTTGATTAATCTAATCCAGTAATTAACTTCCCTTAATTACTTTTATTAATTAATTACCTTTTAATTAATTACCTTAACAAATAATTAATTACCTTATTAATTAACCTTAATCCTTCAATTAAATAAATTATTTAATTAATAACACTAGGTAATTAACCTTAATCACTTCTTATTTAATTACTTTCATAAAATAATTATCCTCTAATTATTTTATTAAATAATCTACCTTTACTTAATTACATCTAGTAATTATTCCTTAATTACTTTATTAATTAATTATACTAAATTAATTTATAAATGATTATCTCTAATTAATTATCAATTAATTTAACTTAATCATTTAAATTTAATTAAATGATTCTTAACTTACTATATTAAAGGTTCTTAATTAAGAAACTATTATCTTAATTAAATCAATTATTTACCAATAACACTTGATAATTAAAATAATTTAATTATCTAAATTTCCTTTTCAAATTTAATTATCTTAAATTAAATCAACATTCTAAATACTTAAGAAAATTCTTATTTTAATTAATTACTATATCTTAACCATTAAACCTTAATTAAATTAAAATATAAGATTTAGAAATCAATAAATCATTAAACACATTTTAAATTAAACCTTTAAAAACTTTTCCCAAGTTATTAAATATAATTAAATACAAATTTATTTCAAAATCTACTTATTTTATTTTGAAACTTAATATTATAAAATATATAAACTTGTTTAAACTTTGTTTTAAACTCAGAAAATATTACAAACAAAATTTCTTTTGTTTAAACTTTAAAACATTTCCTGGATTTTCTTAAAATCTGCTTTCACCAAAAACCCGTGTAAAAGTTTAGAAAACTCGAAGTAACACTCGAGCAAACCCGTTATCTCCACGAGTCGAACCCGTGATCTTCCCGAGTCCTTCTTCGATTCCACTTCTTCTCCTTCCTGAAGCATCAATACCCAAATCCCCTGACACATGTGCACGTGCACAGACGAGCGCCGTAGCTTCGTTCATCGCCACCACCTCCAACAAGTCGCTGATGTTCCCCTCATTCGTCAAGAACACCCAGAACCTCAAACGCACCTGAAATTCGAAATCGAGCAATTCAGGCAGACCTGTAACCAAAAACCCAAGCCTGAAAATCCCTCGTCTAAGCGATTCTGACCACCAGACGTTCCACAACTCCGGCCACACCTTGCCGATCCTCCATGCTGCCATCTCCCAAAGTATCAAACAACTCGAATCACCAGAGACTCCGTGGTGACCACAATTCCGACCACCACATAAACTAGGGTTTAAAACTTTCACAACCCATCGCCGCCGCCACGGTGATTTGGAGCTCCACTAGATAATTTTCCCGGCCTCCCTGAACCTTCTTCTACCTCCAACCAAGGTCTTGACTACCCCGAGTATCACGATCGCCAGAAAAACTTTAAAACTCATTTTCTGATCAACTTAGAATTTCTCAATCAAATCTTCATTAAAAATCTTGATTTTTGTTTTAAAAATTCTAATTTTCAGAGACGATTCAAGATATAATCTTGAATCAATAAAATTCAACATTTGGTTTTACCAAGTTATTATGATTTGCTACTGTATTTCCATATTCTAGTATATTTCTAAATTTTAAAATATTTGTACCTATTTTAAAATCTTAGATTAAGTTTAAAACTTAACCATTTTGTTTGAAGTCCAAAGTTTAACAATGATCAGGTAAAAATTTGGAATTTTGTTCTAGATTTTAAACCCTGTATCAAAGTTAGGGAAAAACAGAACATGCATACCTGTATCTTAAACTTATACTTAAATTTTCATACAGGAATTCCACATATATATTCATAAGCAAGCATCAATTATCACAGAACTTCACAAGCAACAGGCTATAATTTACTTAAGTTTTACTAGATGTTTACTCACAGGAAAATAACAGAGAAGCACAAACTCTTATGTAAACATGCATTCACATCCAACATTCAAGTAAACATTTCATATCATGTTACTACAACATTTATCAGACATATCAAAACATAGTAACAGATTTAAAACTGTTTTTAAAGTTAGGTTTACTCACCTGTCAAATAAACAGAGAAGCAGATAACATTTTGTTTCCAGGCTTGCATGTTTGGGTTTGAACTTCTATTTCTATTTGCTTTGTTGAATTTAAACTTGCTGTTGATCTTTGAAACTGATTTGTATTTGAGAAAATTTGAAACTGATGTTGCCTTTGATCTCCTTTTGCTTTGCATGTTCAGATTTACATTTCTTTTGAATTTGATTTCCAGGTTTTCATTCTTCTTTGATTCCAGGTTTTATTTTATTTTTCTTTAGATTCGAATTATTTTTAGTAGAGAATGAAGAAGTGAAGATAGTTTAGAGCTGAAGAAAATAAATGGCAGATCTCTTTCTATGTTTTGAAAACTTTTTTTTTTAAACTTAATTACCAAAGAGAAAATAAAAATGAAGCCACTTGTCCTCTTTAATTAGCTTACACATATGTTTACAATTTACAAATGTCTTCCAACTATCCTTATATGTTTACAAGTGTAAATTCCCTTTTATTTTGATTTATTTAAATCCTACATGTGTATTTATAAAATATCTATATGTATATAAAAATGTATTTATCCTTTTATAATTTATGCTTTAATCAAATATTTATAACATATTTATAAATGCTTGAGAAATTGAGTTTAACTCTATATATATATATATATTTTTACAAACCTATTTTGACTTATATTTGAATTTTAAAAATGAAAGAGTCTTAAAACCAATTAACTTCTTATTTTAAATCTTATTTAAAAATTAAGCTAAAATATATCTTTATAATAAATAAGAAATTATCCTTGTTATTTAAATCTCAATTATCATTTCCAAAAGTATTAAGTCAAATTACAAATTTCCAAATTACAAATTATATAAATATTAAAGTTTGAAAATACTTTATTAAATTCAAATTCAATATTCTTTTCATTCCAATATATGCAAATATATATATTCTAAATGAAAAGTACTTTTAACATTAGCTTGATAATTATCCTATTGAATTTAATACATAACTTCAAATAACAATATATATATACATATATATTATAATTTGAAAACTTATCCTTTTATTAAATTAAAGACTCCATATTTATAATATATATACCTATATATATACATTATAAATATAAACACTTATATTAGTTTTAGAAAGATAAAACTTCCCAATTTAAAATTGTTAGAAAAGATATTGCCAAATTAGTTATTATTAGCTTTTTAAAATGTAACGACCCGGAATTTTCGAACCCGAAAATTCCAGATAGTTAGGAGAAAAAGAAAAGAGATAGAAGAAAGAAACAGAAAGAAGAAAGAAAAACAGAAAACACAACATCTCACATTCGCAGCGGATAAAATATAATATCAAATAATAATATCAGTTATACAAAGAAAACTATATTTGTTAATTTACATTCAATACATCAGAGTTACAACATTCAAAATTTTACTAGACAGTTAGAATTAACATGTCTCTAACAACTATAATATATCATAGCAGAATATACTCCATACGTTCCTGCCATCCAAAGTTCAATACGAATCCAAAATCGAAATCGAGCTATATCGATGAAGCTGGAACAGTAAAACATCGACCAAACCTCCTCGACTCGACGCTTCCGATCACCAGTGATCACGAGCCTCCATCCACACCTTCGCCGATCCACCACGCTTCCATTTCCCAATCTCCGAACAAGCTCGATGCTACAGAGATGACACAGCGACCCCATTTCTAGCCTCGACCAAAACTCAGCTAAAAACCCTATTTCCACCTCGTACAGCCACTACGGTGAACGAGAATATCACTGACCATTTTGCCGACATTGCTTACCCCCAGACTAGCTTCAGCAGAGACCCCAACCACTCGAAACTCTCCGATCACCAGAAAAAGCTCAAAACCCATCTTTTGATCAACATGCAAATTCTCTTGATTTACAAGTCTAAAAATCATGATTTTACTTTTAAAAACCCTAGATTTCGAAAACAAATTTGATTATATACTTGAAACCAGAATTTATTTAAGTCGAATATTTGATAGAATTTAAAATCCTACTATTCTTCTTCCTTTTTATTAAGACTGGCTTCAGATTTAGTTTGAAATCATTTTTAAATTCTATATCATGTTATAACAAACAATTTTTGTTTATACATCATGCCCTCCAGAAGATCAGGGAAGGAGAACATGATTTTTCTCAGATTTAAAACCCGAACAACAAGAACAGAGCAAACATCTTGTAAACAGACATGCACACCTATTCAATTCATATATATACGCATATGATCATATAAAACAATCATGTAATCACTTATCACTAATTTACTTCAAGATCGCTGCATGCAACAAGATTTTAAACAGATTAAAAGCTTGTTTACTCACCTTGCAATAATAAACAGAGATGTAACTTGAGATTTGAAAACTGGAAATGTGCTTTGATTTACATCAGGTTGAAACTTGATGATTAGCAGAGGTTGAAGAATTAAAATTGACAGCTTCCAGGTTTTAAAATGCTTCTGGATTATCTTGATTGTTGAGATGATTTAGAACTTTTGCTGTTGAGTTGATTCTGGCATTAGAGTTATATTTGAACTTGAATTTGCTGGCCAGACTTTACTGTATGATTTTGTTTCATCTCCATTTGATCTTCTTTTGATTATTTTTTTTCTTTTCAGTTTACAGGTTTAGGAGAAGATAAAAGAAATTTGGAAGTGAAGCCGGTTTCTTAATTTATTCTTATTGATATAATTAAATCTTGAAAGAGAACAAGTATGCCACTTGTAAAAAGTAAATTTACGCATGTCTATGCAAGTTATAGATATTTTACAAATGTTATTCATGTTATAATCTTTCTACACTTGTATTTTTGCATGTACTTTATTTTTTAAATATATTTCCTTTTTATTTATACATACAAACCATATATATTTAAACCTTTATTCAATCTTATTCAAGCTATCACATACTTAAAATAAATATTTATCTTATGTTTGAAAATATAGAATTTAACCTTAAATAGCTTTTGAAAAACTATTATATTCAAAACTTTCTATTCACAATGTATTTAGAAAATATTTTAATATTATAAAGAAAGTTATCAAATTATTATTGTTAAATTATTATATTAATATATATATTCACAATGGATTTGTATATGTATATACTTAAGATTTTCATTATTATAGAGTTTGCATATATCTATTTATATATATATATATATATATATATATATTGATTTACTATAAGAGTTATTATTTTCAGATATTTATAATCCAACATTTATTATAACTTAAATCCATTTATATACAATCGGGATATTTTTAACTACTAGAATTTTATTTGTTCACATATAAACTAGCATTTTACTAATTCAATCCAGTTAATTATCAATTTATCGGATGTCCAGAAATCCGGGTTATCACATTCCTTCCCCCTTTGAATCTTTTCGTCCTCGAAAAGGAATGAAGCCTGAATTTATTAAAATGATTATTATTAGAAAAATTACTCTTTGAACATATTTAACTCTTAACTCTCTTTTTTTTTTAATAATTTTAAAACACTTTAAATTTTATATAATATTACCAAAATAGTTTTATAAAAATACCTTTTATAACTCGATGTCTCAACAAATCCATCCTCGTTCTCATAGAAATTCGGTCATACGTTGATCAGGCGTAAGACTGAAAAACTATAAGTACTTGGTAAACCTGTTTTCAACACCCAGTGAAAATACTTGGAAAATAATTTATGAAAATATAGAAAACAGTTTTTGAAAATAGAGGAAATATCTTTGGTGAGAATGCTCTGGAAATCATCACCCCCATCCATGGTCATAGTTACATCACGGGTTACGTTGCCATCGCAGCAAAAGTCCATGTAACTGATTACACCATGGAACCCACAACAGATCGCAGTTACATCCAGGGTTACGTTGCCGTCACAGCAAAAGTCCATGTAACTGTTGGCTCTCATCGGCACACACGATTTCGCTGTCAAAATGAAACTCCTCCACATAGGTCGCAGTCTACCGATATAAAATCAAACGCAGACTGTTGGCTCTCAGCGGCTCAAACGACTTTCGCTATGTTACCATAGTGTCACAGTCTACCGATATAAAATCAAACGTAGACAGTTGGCTCTCAGCGGCACACATGACTTCCGCTATGGTCTGCAGTAGATCGCAGTGACATCGAGTTAAATTGTTGTCACAGCATAACTCAAATGCCTCTGTGGGCACCAGCCCCTCGACTTTCGCTACACAAATAATCCTCAGGAACTAGTTTTGTCCGGACTCCTCTCAGGATCAACTTTAGAAACCCCCCTTGGGGCTCAAGGCAGTACCACCCAGTGGTACTCCTGAGAAGTTCATTTCAAGGGAGCGCCTTTTTCCCCAGAGCTATACTCAAAACATTTTATACTATATACTTATAGTATCTTCAAATCATACCCTTTATGATTTATCAAAATCTCCTTTACACAAAATCGATTACCAAAATCGATAATTCTCAAACTAGGCTTTTCAAAATCCAAAATTGATTTTCCAAAAATCAAAAGCCTTTTCCAAATTATATAGGTTCCCAAAACCTTTTCCAAAATCATTCTCATAAAATTCTTTATATATATATATATAGATATATATAACTTTGAAAATCTTTGGATTATTTCAAACTTGTATAAAACTTTTTTTTTTATACTTCAAATATTTTCAAAACCCTTTTTCTTTGAGTAATAGATTCAACAAGGGAAGATTTACCTTATACAACAAGGATATATAACTTTATTTTATTCCAAATCAAATATTCACATTTGATAAATCTTTTATAAAGTTATTAACCATATTTCTTTTCAAAAACCATTTTACAGTTCTTATCCACAAATCTTCAATATCAATTTCATTCAAATCCGTACGATGCACACATATCATCCGTACACAATATCAATCTGATCACTCAATCGATCACACAATTTCACTTCCGAACTAGTATCGTCCACCCGACTTCCTAGTGCGGACTCAGATCTGGTTTCTTGATCAGAAACCGTCATTCTCCTTGCATAGTCGTAGCTATGATAGAGAATATCCAGAACCAATCAAAACCCATATCCAGGTTCGCCGTCGAAAATCGAGCGAAAAATCCCAACTCGGATCGATAATACTATCTCGAAATTCTATGCTCGAATCTGGATCAAATCACTATGCGAATAGAATAATATACGTTTATCCTACGTATTTATCTTTTATTGGTTATTAGCCAAATCAATTCTCTTTTCTATTCATATTTCCTTTAATTTTATTCACTTAATCTCAATTGCTTCCATTTCCAATTGAGTTATTACTTCAATTACAAACAGTCTGAACTCTGACCTATTTAAATTTAAAAATAACTTGAAAAAAAATTTAAAATGGATAAGTAGTTGAAAAATAGTTATTAGTTTGTAAAATATTTGTAAAATAGTTAAGTAGATATAAAATAGTTAGATAATTGCAAAATAGATTTAAAATAGTGATTAGATGTAGGTAACTGAAAAATAGTAATTAGTTTATAAGACAGTTTCAAAATAGTTAAATAGTTCCAAAATAATTGTAAAATAAGTATGAGATAGTTTGGGGTTTAAGAAGAAAGATTATATAGTAAATAGTTTGGAAAAATATATTTGTATTTAAAACAATTTATTTTGAAAATAATCCAGAGCCAAACTGTTCAATTCTCATCAATTCAATTTAAATTTCCATTTGATTTTTAAACTTATACATCTTCAATCACAATTCTAATTAATTCAAACCAAATCCCATTTGAACAAATTTCAATTTAAAACTCAATTTTAAGCTATCTCAAATTTATATAAATTCGAGTTAAATTTCTAAATGTTGATTTAATTTCTTAAATCAAATTAACTTATATCTTTAAACCATTAAATTCTGAATCCAAATTCCAAATTCCATTTTAAAATTATCTTTACTTAACTTATTATAACGTTCAAATAAGAATTCAAAAACAATTAAATTTCAAATTCTAATTTATTATCCATTTTCAATTTCCAGATCTCAAACCCATTTTGAGATCACTCATAGCTCCTATTTAAATTAACCATTTAACTACCCAAGTTAAATTTAAATTTCATCTTGAAATTTCCAATTCAAGTTATTTATTCAAACTTATTTAACTTCCTCCAAGTTAAATTTACTTAATCCGGTCAACTTTTCACAATTTGAATTCCCATTCAAATTTTAAACTTCAGATTAATAGTCTTTCCCCTTTTAAGTTTAAAAACTTACTTTACTTTGGGTTTTACATCACATTCCAATTTAAAACTCAACACTAAGTGTTTATTTCAAATCATCATTGGTATTATGTATATTCCTCATATATACATTTTCTTTACACACCAAGTTATACTTTAAATTTTTAAACCACCCTTGGTTTTAATTCAAAACAAACTTCTTTAAAATAATTTCAAGTTTTCTGGATTTAGATTTAAATTTTCACAATTTTAAATTATCTTCAATTCCAATTTATAAGTTATACTCACTTAAATGTTTACTTCCCTAAACATTTCATTTTGCTAAATCACTAACAACATTCATTATTAAACACAATTACCATTTATGATAATAACCAAGATTATCATATCTGGAAACCAATTCATTATTACCTTTATTCTTGATAACATTTCTACAAATTCAAGATTTTAATTTTAGTTTGAATTCATTTCAAACTTATCTTTATTCAATTTTATTTTGGCTTTATTTCTATTACCACTTAATTTAATTCCAATATTTTAACAACCAATTACCTTAATATTTATTAGAAAGAAATATCATTTTATATATCAAAATATATTCTTATATAAAATCATTTAAAATCCTTATATAAGAAAATAACAATTACGCTCTCATATATATATATATACACTCAACTCGTTATAGGGTACCATTGACCCTATCCTTAACGAGTAATCCCAACAGAGCCAAGGTTCTCACTTAATCTTCGCTCTGATACCAACTGTAACGACCCGGAATTTTCGAACCCGAAAATTCCAGATAGTTAGGAGAAAAAGAAAAGAGATAGAAGAAAGAAACAGAAAGAAGAAAGAAAAACAGAAAACACAACATCTCACATTCGCAGCGGATAAAATATAATATCAAATAATAATATCAGTTATACAAAGAAAACTATATTTGTTAATTTACATTCAATACATCAGAGTTACAACATTCAAAATTTTACTAGACAGTTAGAATTAACATGTCTCTAACAACTATAATATATCATAGCAGAATATACTCCATACGTTCCTGCCATCCAAAGTTCAATACGAATCCAAAATCGAAATCGAGCTATATCGATGAAGCTGGAACAGTAAAACATCGACCAAACCTCCTCGACTCGACGCTTCCGATCACCAGTGATCACGAGCCTCCATCCACACCTTCGCCGATCCACCACGCTTCCATTTCCCAATCTCCGAACAAGCTCGATGCTACAGAGATGACACAGCGACCCCATTTCTAGCCTCGACCAAAACTCAGCTAAAAACCCTATTTCCACCTCGTACAGCCACTACGGTGAACGAGAATATCACTGACCATTTTGCCGACATTGCTTACCCCCAGACTAGCTTCAGCAGAGACCCCAACCACTCGAAACTCTCCGATCACCAGAAAAAGCTCAAAACCCATCTTTTGATCAACATGCAAATTCTCTTGATTTACAAGTCTAAAAATCATGATTTTACTTTTAAAAACCCTAGATTTCGAAAACAAATTTGATTATATACTTGAAACCAGAATTTATTTAAGTCGAATATTTGATAGAATTTAAAATCCTACTATTCTTCTTCCTTTTTATTAAGACTGGCTTCAGATTTAGTTTGAAATCATTTTTAAATTCTATATCATGTTATAACAAACAATTTTTGTTTATACATCATGCCCTCCAGAAGATCAGGGAAGGAGAACATGATTTTTCTCAGATTTAAAACCCGAACAACAAGAACAGAGCAAACATCTTGTAAACAGACATGCACACCTATTCAATTCATATATATACGCATATGATCATATAAAACAATCATGTAATCACTTATCACTAATTTACTTCAAGATCGCTGCATGCAACAAGATTTTAAATAGATTAAAAGCTTGTTTACTCACCTTGCAATAATAAACAGAGATGTAACTTGAGATTTGAAAACTGGAAATGTGCTTTGATTTACATCAGGTTGAAACTTGATGATTAGCAGAGGTTGAAGAATTAAAATTGACAGCTTCCAGGTTTTAAAATGCTTCTGGATTATCTTGATTGTTGAGATGATTTAGAACTTTTGCTGTTGAGTTGATTCTGGCATTAGAGTTATATTTGAACTTGAATTTGCTGGCCAGACTTTACTGTATGATTTTGTTTCATCTCCATTTGATCGTCTTTTGATTATTTTTTTTCTTTTCAGTTTACAGGTTTAGGAGAAGATAAAAGAAATTTGGAAGTGAAGCCGGTTTCTTAATTTATTCTTATTGATATAATTAAATCTTGAAAGAGAACAAGTATGCCACTTGTAAAAAGTAAATTTACGCATGTCTATGCAAGTTATAGATATTTTACAAATGTTATTCATGTTATAATCTTTCTACACTTGTATTTTTGCATGTACTTTATTTTTTAAATATATTTCCTTTTTATTTATACATACAAACCATATATATTTAAACCTTTATTCAATCTTATTCAAGCTATCACATACTTAAAATAAATATTTATCTTATGTTTGAAAATATAGAATTTAACCTTAAATAGCTTTTGAAAAACTATTATATTCAAAACTTTCTATTCACAATGTATTTAGAAAATATTTTAATATTATAAAGAAAGTTATCAAATTATTATTGTTAAATTATTATATTAATATATATATTCACAATGGATTTGTATATGTATATACTTAAGATTTTCATTATTATAGAGTTTGCATATATCTATTTATATATATATATATATATTGATTTACTATAAGAGTTATTATTTTCAGATATTTATAATCCAACATTTATTATAACTTAAATCCATTTATATACAATCGGGATATTTTTAACTACTAGAATTTTATTTGTTCACATATAAACTAGCATTTTACTAATTCAATCCAGTTAATTATCAATTTATCGGATGTCCAGAAATCCGGGTTATCACATTCCTTCCCCCTTTGAATCTTTTCGTCCTCGAAAAGGAATGAAGCCTGAATTTATTAAAATGATTATTATTAGAAAAATTACTCTTTGAACATATTTAACTCTTAGGTTTAAAAACAAAAGAAAATTTGTTACCAGTTTTCAAAGCAAATAGAATTGAACAAGTTTTCAAAATCATTATCAAACAGGTTTCAAAATATAGTATATTATAAACTTTAATTATGAGGTGTTCGAATGAATAAATTTCAAACTTTTGAATTCAAATAAGAAATGATGAAACTAAGTAATTAATTAAAGTATATGGTTTATCTTAATTATTTAATATTTTATAAATTGAACAATAATTTCTTAATGTAATAAATGGATAGTTAATTACTTAGTATAAGCAATTAAAGAGTAATTACTGAATGTAATTAATTAGAGGAAAATTAATGACTTAATGTGATTAATTAAAGGTTAATAAATGACTATAATTAGTTAATTAACTAATGAAAGTGATTAAGGGCTAATTAATTAACTTAAATGATTATGGGATAATTACTGGATTGAAATAATTAAGAGATAATTAAATTACTTAAAAGATAATTTCTTAATGTAAGTAATTGAAGGGTTAATTCGTTATTGTAATTAATTAATCAAAGGTTAATTAATGAGAATAATTAAGAAATAATTATTAATTAAGGATAATTACTTAAGCTGGATAATAAGTGATTAATTAATTTAAATAATTTTAGTTAATTAATGATTACTTAAGCAGGGTTAGGAGATTTATTCTTAAGTAATTATTTTAATTTGAGTTGATTAAATTAATTTGAATTGGTATGACTAATTAATCCTGCTTACGAATGATTGAAAAATATTGTATGCCTTAGATAGATGATATCTCTGATATGTGATGTTATGTGATATGATATGTTTGGTTTAAACTGGAATAATGTGGGTATCTATCGATGATGAATTACTGTGTAAAGGTGACACCCTGTATTTAAAGTTTGAATTGTATTTCATTTGAGTAACTTGGGTTAAGATGACATTGGATTCGAAGAGACAGGAGTCGGGTATTAGTTAATATCCGAAACCACTTCGATATGTATTCTATAATAATTCTCTATAGATTTGATATGTGAAATCAAATAGGCTGGAATGGAGTAAATTGAGTAAACTGGACCATTTAAAACTAAGTAAAGGTACATAAGGATTGATTAAGTGTTGACTATAACAAGTTGTGAACTTGTAGTGATGAACGAGTTACCCCGGGTTTTTAAATAGGTTTTTGTTTTAGTATTTCATGTTAGATGTGTTTACTCACGCTGGTTTCCAGCCTGACCCGGGTGTTACTTTGATGTAATGCTCGGGTCAGACCGAGTATTACAGATTTCCAGGTAAGGACGTTCTGGAGCTCAGGAGGCGAGCTGGATGGCAGGAACGTATGGAGTATATTCTGCTATGATATATTATAGTTGTTAGAGACATGTTAATTCTAACTGTCTAGTAAAATTTTGAATGTTGTAACTCTGATGTATTGAATGTAAATTAACAAATATAGTTTTCTTTGTATAACTGATATTATTATTTGATATTATATTTTATCCGCTGCGAATGTGAGATGTTGTGTTTTCTGTTTTTCTTTCTTCTTTCTGTTTCTTTCTTCTATCTCTTTTCTTTTTCTCCTAACTATCTGGAATTTTCGGGTTCGAAAATTCCGGGTCGTTACATAAAATGAATAAACTTGTCAATTTATAAAATAAATCAACAAATCAATTTAATTATTTATAAAGATTATTAAATTGATATTGCCAAAATTCCGGGATATCACACTAAGTATATGAACTACTATAAAAAAAATTGGATCAAAAATCAATTGTTTAAGCTTCGAAAACTATCCTAAAATTTGTTGTAAAATCTTTTTAAAAACGAGCCTCGGTCTTTAGATAGCATTCGGAAAGTGTTGTATTTGCTTCTAAAACACTTTTTACCTGTTGTGAATTGTTTAGATAGAATTTTTAGAAATGTTGTCTTTTCTGTTTGAAACTTTAAATTGTGTAAAAATCATGTTTAAATTAAATATTTTTATCTTATCTTTTTAAGGCTGTTTTCTAACTTATATTAGAGTGCTCTAAAATTGGTTTCATATTTAAATATATTTATAATAATTAATTATGAATTTTTAAAGTAAGAAGCTTTTAAAATAAAACATGTTTATTTTTTGGTTTTCTATTTATTTCAATATCTGTTATTTTTACATAATACTCTATATAGATAATTATAATATATATATTTTTAAGTAGTTTAAAAGAGTGTGTGTGTGTGTAAGTTTTATAAAATAAGATAAGTATTTTCCAAAAGTAGCGAAGGAAATTTTGGATTTTAACGCTTAAGTTAAATAAATGGTTTTGAGAAGTTAAATTAAATGTGTATTACCTTAATTAATAAATACGGATATGCTTTGATTATTAAAATAAACATCTTAAAGTTAATGATAAGTATAAAAATGGCTTTAGGTTGTAGTAAACAATGCTTTAATAATATTTTTTTATTCCTTATTAATTATACTTAGGAATATAATTAGTACTTTAATAATGAATACTTTAAGGATAATTATACGTGAACGGCTTGGGTTTGTAGTGATGAATGTTTAAGTAACAATTGTCTTTAATCCTTATATGTGTAATTAAATCTTTAAAAGCAAGTTTTAAAGGAAATGGTTAAGTGTGAAAGGGGTTTGGGTTTGTGGTGACTAATGTTTAAGTAACAATTGTCTTTAACCCTTAAGAATATACTTAGATCTTTAATAATGGATATTTTAAAAATAATAATAAGTAGGGAATCTTTTATAAAAGGATAGGAAAAGTAAAAGTTTAACTTATAAAAGAGAAGGTGTTTATAGCAACAATGTTTAAGTAACATTTGTTTTTAACCTCTTTGATTATATTTCAAAGTAAGTAAAGCTTATTAATGATTTGTGAATGTGCTTATACCATTTGAGATAAGTATATGAATACTTTTTAAGTATAGAAAAAAGTATAAATGAATAGTAAAATAGTACAAATGAATAGTGTAATAGTAGAATACCAGTATATATCTTCCTTTATAAAGGTAAATTAAGTCTATATGTGTGGGTGTAAAAGGTAAGTATCTAAAAGCTTCATGATTTCATATGATTTGAGAACTCCCGAGGAGGGGCAATTGCATGAAATGTCTCTAGTTTTAAGAACATATATATACGAGAACCCTATATGAGGACTCCTACATATAGTTCGCTTACTTCAAAAGAAAGTAGTAATTAGTAGATGAAGTTTTATTGATTAATAAAGGAGTTTAATTAACAAATAAGTTTAACCAATAATGAAGTTTTAATTAATAAAGGGAGTTTAATTAATAAAGACGTTAATCAACGAAGGTGTTTAATTAAAAGAAGATTTAATTAAAAGAAGTTTAAATTAAAGAAAGAAGTTTTAATTAATGAAAAAAGTTTTATTAGATGAAAAGGTGTTTTACTGATAAGAGTGGCTTTAATTAACAAAGGATTAATTAAATAAAAAAGGGATTAAAATTCATTTATGTGAGTTGATCGTGCATTGTGTGATCACTCGTCTAAGAAAAGTATTTAGTCGTGTACTTAGCATAAAAGTCAACAAAGTAGACTTATTCTATCTGTAAGAGTTAAGAATGATGATTTGAGTAGGGTGTAGAAGAAATAGTGCTCTAACCTACTGGGATTCTCTCTTGGCCGAAGGATGGCGTAAGTTGAAAAGGTCGAAAACGTGATAACTATACGAGACTTGGTCTCCATAACTGATCATTCACATTATTATTGAATTGACCAAATTAACTTAGGAAATATCTAGAGGAAACAAAAGAATTATATGGTACAGTTATTCACTTGGTGATGGCATAACCTACGTATAAACTCATCTTGCTTTTCTAGGACAAGTAATAAGGAAATCCATCTGGATAGGAGATAATCTCTATCCTTACAGTTGTTTGTTTATTCCTGAAAGAATCGAAGTTAAGTTAATCAAAAATTCATTGATTCAGTATTGAAGAGACTGGGATCGGTAAGTGTTTTACTTATCGAAAACCATTCAAGACTGAGATATGTGTTTTATCTATTGGAAGTGGATCTACTCAAGATTCTAGAATCTATGTGGAGATTCAAGATCTATTCGAGATGCTCAAATCCAGGTAGAGGTTCGTGATCTGTTCGAGATGCTAGAATCCATTTGGGAAATCGTGATCTGTTCAAATGATGGCTCATGTGTTGAGATGTTGACCGTGACTTCACATCGGTATTTGACTAAAGACATAGTAGGCTATACAATCTCTGGCTTAGAAACCCATAAGGGTATATCAACTCCATATCTAGAGTATGCTTGTTGATATGTTTTGTGCGAGGAGTTGTTGATGCATGGTTCCACATAGTTCATGTGTTCCGGCATTGGGCCAGTTGTGTTTTCCTTTTGGTATATTCTATCTAGAGAGATATAATGCTCGAAAGGTAGTTTCTGATGTTTGTCATGGAGATCTGCCTTGATGTACTGAGGGAATCTCTAGGAAAAATACATATGTGAATACGCCTTTGCAATTTTGATTGTACTTCAATATTGTTGTATTGTGAGATGTAAGTGACATAGCTATTTTCTTATTTATATCCTTCAACCTAGACATTGTCTATTATATCACAATATGTACTTATTAGATGGGTTTGGTCCTTTTGAGGGGATAACCGTTACGACAATCTCAAAAGTATTGTTATATGCTAGTTACATATTTCTTGAGTTTCTCACACCGAACTTATGTCTGGCCTGTGGTTTTATTTTTCCCTTATTTATATGGGTGCTCTTTGGAGTAGTCTAAGAAAGGCATGTTTTTGTTAATGTTAATTTGGGCTCTTGGAGAGGAGCTGGATTTTTTACCTATCATGGTATTTATTTTTGCTATGTTACTTTATGTATGTATGTCGGCAATTGTAAGGATAGACTATTATAACTGTCCAAGCTGATGATAGTATCTTAGTTAGTAACTGTGGAATGTTATGTATATTAGAGTGGCTCTATGTACTATCTTTTGATATTATATGTTATCATTCCGCATATGAGATCCTAATGTTTTTGTTCTTCTCTTTCTTTTTCTCTTCTTCTTTTTATTTACCCTAATGTTATGTCTTTTCGGCACTTGGATGTTTGGCATGTGAATGTTGTAGATGTATTAGAGTTGACATTCGGGAGTCGGAAAGGTCGTCTCTTATAGTAGTAACGAACCCTATTAGGGACCCATTAGTCTTTGTATGGTTTATCGTGGTTCGATCTTATCAAGTCATGGATGTTCTTTCATTTGTGATTGCTTTGTTTTGGGTTTCTTTGGGTTCGGTATTATCTTTGGGATGGACTAGCTAAGAAAGTATATGATAGTGGTGGATTGTGAGAAATTTTTGGTGATAATTGGGACTAAGGAGGGTAAAAGGTAGAGATTGGCTACCTAGTAGAGGATGAGGTTATTGTCAGCTTTCTTTATTCGCTAGAGGTCCCACAGGATGAGTTATCATCCATGTCTATCGTTAGAGAGTATATGGACAAATTCAAGGAGCTGACTGAATTACCGCCAAACCGAGAGGTTGAGTTTTGCATAGACATAGTAAAGGATGCTAGACTAGTAGTAATGCCTTTGAGACGTATGGCACCCAGAGAGTAGAAGAAGTTATAGGTGCAAGTGAATGACATGTTGAGGCATGATTTCACTCGTAGGAGTATATCTGAATAGGATGCACCCATAGTATTTGTCACTAAGGCGGATGGCTCTATGAGGTTGTGTGTTGACTATTGTAAACTGAACAAGGTGACGAGGAAGAACAAATATCCACTCCCATGTATTGATGACTTGTTCAATCAGATCCACGGTGCGAAGGTGTTATCCCAACTGGATCTTATGATGGGGTTTCAACAACTGAGAGTAGTGAAGGAGAGTGTCTCGATCAATGCATTTCATATGTTGTTCGGTTTATATGAGTAGTTGGTTTTGCCATTTAGGCTAACCAATGCTCTGGCATACTTTATTGGTCTCATGAACCATGTCAGGGATCAGTTAAACAAGTTAGTGCTTGTGTCCATGGATGATATTCTGATCTATTCTATGATATAGAAGGAACATAAAACGCACTTGAGGATTATGCTCGAAGAGTTAAGGTGGCATGGGTTGAAAGCGAAATTTTCGAAGTGTCACTTTTGGAGGAGGGAAGTTAGATTCTTGGGTCATGTCATTTCTGAGCAAGGTGTCGCAGTAGATTTTACCAAGGTGGCAGCAGTTCAAGGTTGAAACCAACCTAAGAACGCTACTAATATGAAGAGTTTCCTAGGATTAGTGGGATATAATGGATGTTTACCAAGGACTTCTCGAAGATAGTAGCACCGTTGACTAGTTTAACTAAGAAAAATCAAACCTTTATTTGGAATGCAAAGTATGAGCATGCGCTCGTAAGTCTGGAGGAGAGGTTAACAAGTGCAACTTTATTGACCATTCTGAGTAGGAATAAGGAGATGATGGTATACGCATATGCTTGTGGTACCAGATTAGGTGTAATACTAATGCAAGGAGGTATGGTTGTAGCCTACGCTAGTCGACAGCTGAAGACAAATAAGAGGATGCATGCGACCCACGATTTGAGTTGGCGACAATAGTTTTTGCTTTGAAGATTTGGAGGCTTTATCTATTAGGACCTCAAATCCCTAAAATACATGTTCTTCTAGAAGGACCTCAATCTTTATTGACAATGATGGTTAGAATTCTTAACCTCTTATGACTTTAGAATTTCTTATATGCCTGGTAAGGTAAATGCGATTGTTGATGCTTTGATTAAAAGACATACCGGTTTAGGAGCGATGTTCCTAGAATGGAAGCGGTTAGAGTATATTTTTGGTTATGACTTTAGGACTCATTGCAAGTTATAGCTAGAAATATTGTCAAGTTTGACCATCGGACCAACTTTGACCAAGAGGATTGGTGCTAGTCAGAAGTGAGGCTAGCAAAGATCATAGCAAAGATATAAGGAGTGGAGTATGATGAGACAAGGCAGTACGGACTCGACCAAGATGGTTGGCTGTGTAAGGATGGGAGATTGTTTGTTCTCGATGTTGATGGATTACAGATGAGGTGCTATGAAAGTGCCATCATTCTAGATGGACTATACATCCCGACGGTAATAAACTGTACTATGATATAAAGCATACCTATTATTGGGAGGGGATGAAGAAGGATTTCAGAACATTCATCTCGAAGTGTATGAACTGCTAGTAGGTAAAGGTAGAGCAGAAGAAACCAAATAGGTTGATGCAACCACTCAAAGTTCCCTAATGGAAGTGGGAATAAGTATGGTTGGATTTGACGGATTGTCGAGGACTAGAGTAGGGTATGATAGCATTTGGGTCATAGTTGATAGATTGATGAAGAGAGACCGATTCATACCGTTAAGTCTAGTAGAATGACATCCAAATTGGTCGATTTGTATGTAAAATGGGAGGTGCGATTCCATAGTGTGCCAAAGAGTATCATGAGTGACTGAGCCTCTTTATTCATTAGTGGGTATTGGAAGAGCTTACAGGATGCATTTGGGATGGAGCTATGTCTTAGTACAGCTTATAAACTGCAAACCGATGGACTAACCGAGAGGGTGAATCATATATTGGAGGATCTTATGCGAGCTTGCATACTCTATTTCGAAGGTTTATGGGACGATCATTTGCATTTGGTGGATTTCGCATACAACAACAGTTATCAGTCTAGTATCGATATGGCACCATTCAAAGCATTGTATGGCCGGCCGTGTAATTCTCCTTCGCGTTGGTAAGAAGCAAGTGAGAAGCTGACACTTAGGCTAGATATGATCGAAGGGACTTCGGAGAAGATTGAAGTCATTTGATGAAGGATGAAGGCTGCCAAGGTAGGCAGAAGGCTAGGCTAATGGGAGACATAGTGATTTGGAGTTCTCTGTCGACGATACTGTATTATAAAGATTTCTCTATTGAAGAACGATGTTTGATTCGGTAGTAATGGGAAGTTGGCGTTGAGATTTATAGTTCGTTTTACGATAGTAAAGATGATTGGGAACCTAGCATATATGGTCAACTTACCTTAGAAGATGGTGGGCATGCACACTGTATTCCACGTCTCTCACTTGCGTAAGTTGTGCATGACTCTGGCATGATAATTACATCTGATCAACTTAATGATATTAAGATTGAACCATAAGCTTCTGGACCTCATAGTCTGTTTTGTATTATTAGGCATGATACAGAACAGCTTAGGAGGAAGATGGTGGAGTTAGTGAAGGTTGAATAGGGCGAAAGTTAAGGCGATTGCACGTGGAAAACCGAGGAGAGCATGAGGGTTGCATATTCGGTGCATTTTGCGTGGTAAGGCCTACCATTTATCGTATTTTCTTTCACTATTGATATCACATAGGATGGTTTAATACCTTGCATGCTAGGATAGGCATGCCTTTATTATTGATTGCAAAGTTTCTTGTTTGATATGTTTGATGGTTGCTTATGATTGTTAGGCATGCGGGGTATCCACGGTTGACCGTTCCTTGATTTACTTGGGGATTTTAGGGGTGAAATTCTAAAGGGGGAGAGTGTACAGACTCATATTTTACATACCATAGGATTGTAAAATATTATTATTTAATTCATATGAGGTCATATGACTATAATTTTAGAAAATGACTACTCTGAACATTTTCCATTCTTATAATTTATAGATAGTTTGGATCCAGAAATTCTTGTAAAGCCTATAATTTTTAATAGGAGTTGAATTAGGGCCTAAACTACTTCCATTAGATTAGGATGATGGTGTCTCTTTTCATAAAGTGGTTATAATATGAAAATAAACTTATTGTTTAGGAGATATTGTTGTTTTAAGTTTGGATTACTACTGGCCAAATTAATGGATAATTGTTTAAGCACAAACTTGAACCCACTAACCCATTTCAGGATTTATGCCTATATGGAACTGATGGGACAGATCCAAATCGTTTCCAACTTCCTAAAAACTAGTCTAAACCACTATTAACTTATATTCCAGCAAAAAGCTCCTTTGTCATACTAAATCTGACCTAAACGGCTAAACCATAATAAAACGAGGTGTTGATTCATGAGTTTTGATTCATGACACAAGCTTCAGAGATCATACGACGAATTACAAAGAGAATACTATACGAAAGCGACAAAAAGAGAATAAACGTATATTGTGCACTACAAAGGAGACAAGACTACAATCCAGAGAATAGTATGAATATTTTAGTGTATTGAGTCTTAGAATATTGTTAAAATCATTCCTCAAGTAGTCACACACACACACAAATTGATTTATATTGAATTATACATAAATAAGTGTGCACTATGCAAATGACAACAGGTCGGCTGACCGACCAGGATCCTCGGTCGACCGACTCTGTGTCAAGTGCACAGATATGCACTGTTTTATACACGTCTGTAAACTCAGCTGACCGGCCAGTTTTCTCGATCAACCGACCTGAACATAACGGCTAGTTTTCTGAAGAGTTGTGATCGTTCATGAAGAGGAATGTCCTTCAATCCAAGAGATACGGACACAACTTTTGATTGAAACTCTTCATTAAAGATTGTAACTATTCTACAACTATATAAACATGTTCAATTCAGTTCTACAATAACCAATTCTTGTTTATAGTTCTGAAATCTATTTTCTATTATTCTCTGCAAATAAAAAGCATTCATTCACATTCAATATCACTAGAATCCTTGAATAAATTCATATACTTCGATTCTACGTGATTATCTTCCTTCTAAATCTTCACACACATATATACTCTTGAGGATTTGATTATAGGAAAGTTGCACTATCAAAAGACAATCAGTGTTATTCAGAACACATTCGTCAACAAATTATTTGTATTAAAGTTGAAGTCCTCTTCGGCTGTTGAGGCGGAAAAATTCCTGTTCGGCTGCTCAGGTGTCGTATACCTATTCCTCCGGGTTAAGTGAGGGGTTTAGTTTAAATCCAGAGGGTATTCTGGGACTGGACGTAGAACGGGAAGTTCGAACCAGTATAAAAATTCCTGGTGTGCTTACTTTAATTTTTATTTTACTGCTATTATCAATTTTCGCATTTATATACCATATTACACGATCCTTAGTAATGCATGTACACTTTCGTTTGGTATCAGAGCAAGGAAATCCTATAATCGTCACAAAGTTATTTGATATTTATTTCTAAGTAATATGGCAACCACACAAACTAACGATATTAGCACTAACACTAATTCTAGTTTCACAGAAGGTCAATCGACTTCACGACCTCCACTTTTTAATGGTATAAATTATAATTATTGGTCAACTAGAATGAGAATCTATATGCAATCTAGTGGATTTGATATCTGGAATATTATACAAAGAGAGTACACAACCCCTACTGAAGAATACTCAACTTGGAGTAACACACAAAAACTAGATGCTACTTCAAATGCAAAGGCTATGAATATTTTATTTTGTGCATTAGATAGAAATGAATTCAATAGAGTTAGCATGTGCACTTCCGGTTATGAAATTTGGAGAACTCTTATGGTGTCACATGAAGGAACGAACAAAGTTAAATTAAGCAAAATCTCTATGTTGAAAAATCAATTTGAAAATTTCAAAATGAGGCCAAATGAATCTATAAATGACATGTACTCTAGATTCCAGGATATTTATCATGCTTTAATATCATTAGAACAAAAGTTTACTGATTTTGATGTTGTTACAAAAATCTTAAATTCTTTAACGGACGAATGGGAACGAAAAGTCCTAGCTATTGAAGAAGCAACTGATTTATCAACATTAAAACCAGAAGAATTGATAGGTAATTTAATGTCCTACGAAGTAAATTTGCAGGCAAAAAGAAATGGAGCACAAGAAAAGAAAAATGTGGCATTCCAAGCAGAAAAAGATGATTTCGACTCAGATAATGAAGATATGGCAATGATCACTAAAAATTTCAGAAAGTTTTTGAAATTCAACAGAAACAAATTCAAGGGAAACAAAAATAATTTCAACAACAATTTCAATAGCAGCAAACCATCATCTTCAGCAATGGAATGTTATGAATGTCATAAGAAAGGACACATGAAGAAGGGTTGTCCAGAACGTAAAAAGAATAATTTCAAGAAGGACAAAACCAAACGAAAAGCTTTTTCAGTCACTTGGGACGACACTGACTCATCATCCTCATCAAAGAGTGAAAGTAATAATGAACAAGCAAATGTGTGCTTCATGGCTTCGTCAGACGATGTAAGTGATTTTACTTTTGAAGATTTAATTGAAATTAATTCTGAATTAGTAGATTTAGCAAAGCAACTTAAAAAGAAAAATAAAGAGTTCCAAAGAAAGTTAGATAGGACAGTCTTAGAAGTAGATATGCTGAAAGATGAGAAGAAAATATTATAAGAAGAACTTGAAATTTCTCAACAATCAAATTCTAACTTATCTTCTCAAATTTCGTCAATAGCTGAAGAACTAGAAATTTAGAAAAATAAAAATGATGTTTTACTTTTCGAAAATAATAGTTTAAACTCTAAGATTAAGGATTTAGAGTTAGAAAAATCTAGTCTTAAAATAAAATTTGATGATATTTCTAAAAATGTATCTAATTTCAATAATGGAAGAGAGAATCTTTCTAGAATACTTGAAAATTCTCAATCCTCTAACAATAAATCTGGACTAGGATTTAAGAAACAAAATAATTTTGCTAAAAGTAGGATTAATAATAATATTAAGAAGGATATTAAGAAAACAGTTTACCCAAACACTAAAACCATCAAGATATGGATTCCAAAAACAAATAATATTTTGATAAGGAATAAACATATCAAAATGTTTATGGAAACTTTTCATAATAACAAGAATTATGTTTTTAAAGGGAATTCTGAACCCGTATGGGTTTGGCTTCCTAAGATCTAACTCTTAGGACCCTAAAAAGATTGGGTCCCAACTTTTTATAAACTTTTTGCAAGTATCACATAAGAAGAGAGGAAAATGGATTTTAGATAGCGGTTGCTCAAAACACATGACTGGAAACAAAGAAATGCTGTCAAACATTATATACTCAAATGGAGGAGCAGTCACCTTTGGAGATAACTCAAAAGGATATATCATCGGCAATGGCGATGTCAGTAGCAACGGTACCTCTAATTTACCTCTCATTACTGATGTTTTATTAGTTAAAAATTTAAAACACAATTTATTAAGTATTAGTCAGTTATGCGATAAAGGTTTTAATATAACTTTTTCAGAAAATAAATGTAATATTTTCGATAAAAATCATAACACTATTTTCGAAGGAAAAAGAGATAAAAACATTTATATTTTAAATATGAATGTTAGTAATGATTCAAATTTATGTTTAGTAGCTAAAGAAAGCGATTCTTGTCTTTGGCACAAAAGATTTTGTCACATCAATTTTAATACTATCAACAAACTAGCTAAAAACAAATTAGTTAAAGGATTACCCAATATAAAATTCAAAACTAATATATTTTGTGATGCATGTAAATTAGGAAAATTAACAAAATCTTCTTTTAAATCAAAAAAAGTAATATCTACAGAACAACCACTTGAACTTTTACACATGGATCTTTTTGGACCAACTCAAGTGCAGTCTATTAATCATAATAGATATGTATTTGTTATTGTAGATGATTTTTCTAGATATACTTGGATTTTCTTTTTGAAAAATAAAAGTGATACTTTTGATAATTTTAAAGTTTTTGTTAAAAGAATCCAAAATATTAAAAATTTGAAAATTAGAAATATAAGAAGTGATCATGGAGGAGAATTTGAAAATGAAGCTTTTGAACAGTTTTGTAACAAGAAAGGTATTAACCATAATTTCTCATTTCCTAGAACACCACAACAAAATGGAGTTGTAGAAAGTAAAAATAGAACGTTACAAGAATGTGCAAGAACTTTATTAAATGGAACCACTTTATCGAAACACTTTTGGGCAGAAGCTGTAGCTACTGCTTGTTATGTATTGAATCGTGTTTCTATTCGACCGTTAACTAAGAATACTCCATATGAACTTCTAAATGGAAGAAAACCAAATATTTCATATCTTAAAGTTTTTGGCTCTAAATGTTTTATTTTAAATACTAAAGATCAACTAGGCAAATTCGATCCAAAATCCGATGAAGGAATATTCGTTGGATATTCGGAACGAAGCAAAGCTTATCGAATTTATAATAAAAGAACTCAAATTATTGAAGAAAGTTTACAGTTTCATTTGACGAAAATTTTAAAAATACAAATCCAAATATTAATATCGATTCTGATGATGAAACTACTCAGAATGAAAATATTAATACAAATGAAAATTTTGATATTCATGAAATTAATGAAAACATTACTCCTAATATAATAAAATCTCCACCTAGAATTTTACGGGATCATCCTGTACAAAACATAATTGGAGAAGTAAATATGAACGTTAAAACCAGACATCAATTAAATCAAGTTGGTCATGTCGCTTTTCTCTCTAACACAGAACCTAAGAATATAAAAGAAACCTCAACTGATGACTACTGGATTCTTGCCATGCAAGAAGAACTAAATCAATTCGAACGAAACGAAGTTTGGGAACTCGTTCCTAGACCTAGTGATCAATCAGTCATCGGTACTAAATGGTTTTTCAAAAATAAAGCAGATGAACTAGGAAATATAACCAGGAATAAAGCTAGATTAGTTGCAAAAGGATATAATCAAGAAAAGGGAATTGATTACGAAGAAACGTTTGCTCCAGTCGCCCGACTTGAAGCAATACGAATCTTATTGGCTTTCGCGTGTTTTCATAATTTTAAACTTTATCAAATGGATGTTAAAAGTGCTTTTTTCAATGGTTGTATAAAATAAAATGTTTTTGTTGAACAACCACCACTTTTCAATCATGAAAAATATCCAGATCATGTTTATAAACTTAAAAAGGCCCTATACGGTTTAAAACAAGCACCACGTGCTGGGTATGATCGTCTTAAAAGCTATTTATTAGAATATGGTTTCCAAATAGGTAAAGTCGATCAAACACTTTTTATTAAGAAAACTAAGAAAGATATTTTAATAATTCAAATATATGTTGATGATATTATTTTTGGCTCGACAAATGAAAAGCTATGTTAGGAATTTTCGACTATAATGACAAATGAATTTGAAATGTCCCATATGGGAGAATTGTCATATTTTCTTGGATTACAAATTAAACAAATTGAAAATGGAATTTTTATTAATCAAGAAAAATATTGTTATAATTTAATTAAATGATTCGGTTTGGAAAACACTACTACCAAACCAACTCTTATGAGCACAACGATTCATCTCGATAGAGATGAGGATGGCAAAAGTGTTGATCAGAAACTATATCGTAGTATGATTGGATCTTTACTATATTTAACAACAATTCGACCCAATATAAGGATGACTGTTTGATTATGTGCTCGATTTCAAGCAAATCCCAAAGAATCACATATGCGAGCAGTTAAACGTATTATTCGTTATCTAACTAAAACCAAAGATTTCGGGCTATTTTATCCGAAAGAATGTCCTTTCGAATTAGTCTCCTATAGTGATGCTGATTTTGGAGGAAGTCGGACAGATCGAAAAAGTATGAGCGGAACGTATCATTTCATTGGACGTTCCTTAGTCTCTTGGTTTAGTCAGAAACAAAACTGTGTTTCTTTATCGACGTGTGAAGCAGAATATATATATGCTGCTTTGGCATGTGCACAAGTCATATACATGCAACAAACACTACAAGATTTTAATTGTAATCTTGAAAAATCTATAATTTATTGTGATAATACTAGTGCAATAAATTTTTCTAAAAATCCGGTCAATCACTCACGAACAAAACACATTGATATTCGTCATCACTTTCTTCGTGATTGTTTGGAAAAAGGATTAATAAATTTAGAATTTATTAATACTGAAAATCAAATTGCTGCCATTTTTACTAAACCGCTAAATGAAAATATTTTTATCAAACTTAGACGTGACTTAGGAATAATGTCTTTAAAAGATTTATAAATAAAAATATGCAAAAATATTGAAAAACAAAAATTGTTATATTTCTGACTAAAGCGGAACTCGAACTCATGACCTCTAACTTGCTTGTTAGATGTTGTGTTATAGCTACTTTAGCTATGGGTGTTTCTTGTCTCAGTTTTCTTTAAAGTTTGTTTTATTTGGTTTGGTTTCAGAAAAACTATTCTTAGTTCTATATTTATAATCCTACATTTACAAACGGCTTTATTATTAAAACTTCTGTGATTATAAATAAAACTAGTTCCTATCCACTTATTTTCAGCAAACAAAATGATTATATATACTATGCTTATGTTTCAAAACATATACTAAGAAAGTTTTAAAATCAAAACTTGAAAATGTCTTCAAACAATGACTTCTATAATTCAGACAACTCTCATCTATCATATACATCTCCGGACGATGATGGTTCCGACCACATTCCTGAAAACGGACCCTATCCTATGTTTCCCTTACCTAATCGTCTCCTTAAATTCTCTCCTTCTCCGGATAAAGACCCTTGACATGGCTGGAAACCATGGGAGAACACTCATACCGGTTATACACCGAAAAAGAAGAAAGGCAAGAAAGCAATGGTCATATCTCCATCAACTAAACAGAAGATAGATGAGATACATCACTATCAACAGCAACAATTGGACCTACAAAAGGAGTTATACTATGAGCAGAAGATTACGTCACGACGTTTGAGCTTTCTAGAACGGATGGCTATTAAAGTTTGTTCATCAAAGAAGGATGATGTTGCTGAACCTACTTATAGTCCTTCATCCTCTTCAAACCCTGTTCAAACTCCAATAGCTCCAAGATGGTCACCTATAGAAGATGTTCCGTCTCCAAACTCATGGGAACGTAGATTTTAACGAACGGTGGCTAAACATTATATATATATATATGTTGTTGTTTTCAATAAGATGTATAAATATAGTGCAATGATAATAAAATTTATATTTCTATATTTTTTTTGAAAAACAGCAAAAATGTGCATTTCTAACAGGGTCGGTAGACCGAAGACCCTGAGTCGGTCAGTCGAACCCATCCCAAAAGTTTCAAATGTACATTCCTAACAGGGTCGGTCGACCGAATACCTGAGGTCGGTCAGCCAAACCCATCCCGAGAGTTTCAGCTATTCTCAGATAACCTATTCTGTCAGCCGACCCATACTTTCGGTCGACCGAACGTGTAATCTGTTGTTTTTTACTTCAGATTTATAACCCATCCATTCACCTTTTCAACCTACCTCTTCCCTTTTACTTTCCTAATTTCAGTTTTTACCCTAGCCCCCATTAAAATTTTCCCAAATTGTTATCTTCACTTGAAAAACAATGGCTCCCAAGAAGAAAACAAAGAATACCAATGCTTCATCTACTCCAGTAGATACTCAAATCGCCTCATGGCTTGTCAATGATGTAGCACTTCAAAGATGGATACAACTTCAAGATGCCAAAATCTTTGAAGAATCATTTGTAAGTTATCCTGATTTCGTTCCCTACGGTATTGAAAGTGCCGCTATTGAGAGTGGACTTGATACATTCCTTGACCATAGGAAAAATAACTTGAAAATCAATCATATTATGGTCAAGTTATTTCTAGCAAACCTTAACCTTGTCAATCCGCCGAGAAACACTGACAATTGTGATTGGACATCGGTTTGTGGCACTTCAATTTTTCTTTCCATTGATAGAATTAACCACATTTTACATGCTCGACCGGGTGGAATTTCGTTACACGATGTAGATTGTAATATATCAACTCATGACCGGATAAGCCATCTATTTTTTGAAGATGACGCTACTGATTTAAGACAAACTTCATCCCTTCGACCTAAAGCCCGACTCTTTCATCGATTCATGATGAAATCTATAGTTCCTAGAGGTGGTTCATATCACTTAGTATATCTCGAAAACTTCAAAGCACTATATGCTATTTGCGAGAATGTACGAGTAAATTGGGCACAACTTCTTATGGATGTATTTCTCTCTTTCAACCAAGGAAAGATGCTCCATATTTATTATGGAGAATACATAATGAGGTTGATCAATAGCTTCGTCACCCATGCTCCGGAGTCCGAAACATCCAAAGTTTGTTCTTTTGATTCAAGGACCATAAAACTAATGAAGTTGCCCGATGCGCCTCCTAGATTTATAACATTTAACCAATGGTGTACTACTCCTCGAGAACAACTACGCTGTAGCTTCTCCACACCGCAACCATCAACTCATACTACGGAACGTCTCACTCGCCAACATTCAATTCAAAGACCAACTCCCGGAATTAGTACGGAGGCGGCCATTGATATTTTGGCTCAAAATCAACTAGCCCTGGATGCCCGGCTACGAAAATTTGATGGTCGTTTCAAGAAAATCAAGGGTTTCTTCGTGAATTTATGGCATGCCTTATCATGTACTTCCGAAGCCGGTGCCTCTTATGTTGCTCCCGGAAAAAGACCAGCGCCAAACTTCTCTTGGTCTACTTCAGATAACACAAGTTCTGGTACATCGACAACTCACATTTCTCACACTCAAAGACGTGGTAAGGAACCGGTTCCTCCGGAAGAAAATATTCGTCCAGAATTTTGGGATTCCGATGATGGTGAGGAGTGATCATATTGTTTTATTTCAATTTCAAGTATTTCTTTATGAACAATATGTCTATTGTTAGATGTTGTGTAGTAAGTAAACATCATTAATATTGCTATTTTGTTTGAGTATGTAATATTTAAAACTCGATGTTTTCTTAATTGTGTTACATGTTTCATATTTCTTTTACATATTACATCTAGTAAGTATTCCTTTTTGTCGATGACAAAGGGGGAGAAATATATGAAAGCTAACAAATTTTTTGCAGAAAAGTCGCCATATATTCAGGGGGAGAATTATAATATATATATATATACTATTTCGACACATAAGTATTGTCATCAATCAAAAAGGGGGGGAATGTTGATTCATGAGTTTTGATTCATGACACAAGCTTCATAGATCATACGACGAATTACAAAGAGAATACTATACGAAAGCGACAAAAAGACAATAAACGTATATTGTGCACTACAAAGGAGACAAGACTACAATCCAGAGATTAGTATGAATATTTTAGTGTATTGAGTCTTAGAATATTGTTAAAATCATTCCTCAAGTAGTCACACACACACACTAATTGATTTATATTGAATTATACATAAATAAGTGTGCACTGTGCAAATGACAACAGGTCGGCTGACCGACCAGGATCCTCGGTCGACCGACTCTATGTCAAGTGCACGGATATGCACTGTTTTATACACGTCTGTAAACTCAGCTGACCGGCCTGTTTTCTCGGTCAACCGACCTAAACATAACGGCTAGTTTACTGAAGAGTTGTGATCTTTCATGAAGAAGAATGTCCTTCAATCCAAGAGATACAGACACAACTTTTGATTGAAACTCTTCATGAAAGATTGTAACTATTCTACAACTATATAAACATGTTCAATTCACTTCTACAATAACCAATTTTTGTTTATAATTCTGAAATCTATTTTCTACTATTCTCTGCAAATAAAAAGCATTCATTCACATTCAATATCACTAGAATCCTTGAATAAATTCATATACTTCGATTCTACGTGATTATCTTCCTTCTAAATCTTCACACACGTATATACTCTTGAGGATTTGATTATATGAAAGTTGTACTATCAAAAGACAATCAGTGTTATTCAGAACACATTCGTCAACAAATTATTTGTATTAAAGTTGAAGTCCTCTTTGGCTATTGAGGTGGAAAAATTCCTGTTCGGCTGCTCAGGTGTCGTATACCTATTCCTCCGGGTTAAGTGAGGGGTTTAGTTTAAATCCAGAGGGTATTCTGGGACTGGACGTAGAACGGGAAGTTCGAACCAGTGTAAAAATTCCTGGTGTGCTTACCTTAATTTTTATTTTACTGCTATCATCAATTTCCGCATTTATATACCATATTACATGATCCTTAGTACTACACGTACACTTTCAAGAGGTAGTTAGCAGTGGTTAGATCTTGATTTCATCTTTTGGCTGCTTTGGAATCCATGAGCTTGTCGACCATTTTAGATTTGAAGATAAAATTGGTAATTTTGGGTACTAGGTAAGTGATTTGATAGCTCTCACTATATCATGCATGTTTATATAGTAAAAAATGATGATTTTCCGATGATTTCCATATTAAAACATTTTCAGAATTTAATCTAACTTTAATGACTTGTTTATAACCGAATTTAAAAAGATAAGAATGCACTTTAAATGGATTTACAACCCTTATGAATCATATTTTCATTTTGCATGAAACTAGATATAGGAAATGTTATATATGTTAATCATGTTTAATAAGTTGGTTATGATGTTTGAGTGTTTATGAATGTTGTATGAATGTTGCATATTAGTAGCCAATGTTGCTTGCATGTTTTGACATGTTTTGTATGTTTAGAACTAGGTCGTTGTTCTAGTGATTCGATGAGCAAAATTGCTCAAAATCAATTGTGACTTGGATATGTTGTTGAAGGGAGTTTATAGATCTAGTCACATGAAGATTGGAGTAGGTTTGGATGCCTAAATTCATATCAGGTGTTGGTTTAAATATAGTTGGTGGTAGTTGCAAATCAAGTCGGTGGTGAAGCTGCTTTGGGTCGAAGGCAGGAAAACTTCGGGGCAGGCTTGGGTTAAGGAAAGAAATGAGTCTTTAGGACTTAGCTTCAAAATTTGGGGTGCAAATTCAACTCGGTACCAACATCATTAAGTTGGTACCGACATCTTTCTGGGCCAGTGTGAGGAGCGTGGACTTCAGGAAAGTAGGAGGGGCTCCAGGCAAGCAAAGGAGCGATGAGGTTTAGGTATGAAGTACTTATCCAAATTCTTGGCTAAGTAATTCATGTCGGCACCAACATAAATGGGAGTGGCCGATTTTGGACCAAACTTTCCAGGGATGTTGAACAGTTCCTATAGGTCATGTTGGAAGTTTTCATTTAGTGGATATTCGATTGCGATATGGTAGTGCGATGAAGGGTGCACGAAGGATGGTATACTTGACATTTTTAGTTATATTGATTAATTTAATTAAAATTATATTTAATAGAAAATCCATAAAAAGTGTATTTTGTGATAATAGTTACTGACCATGAGTAGTTTATCACAATGAAATTAAACAAACTGTTTTAAATATCCTAGTCAAGATATATCGAAACTGGATATCGATACATCCTTGAGATTAGAGTATGTAACGCTCTCTGAAAGTTGGATAGTGTATTATTCATGACTATTGGGGGCACCTAAGGTTTATGTATTGATAGTTATAAGATAACTATGGAATGACTTACTCGATAGTTTTCTATTGGTTAATATAACTAAGTTCAAATAGAAAATACAAATGTGATAAAATTACATAGTTCTCTTGACTTAAGAATGCTGCTTATCTTCAGTGTGGAAACTTAGCTTTGATTATAGTTAAATAATGGCAGGACGTCTATCGAACGACTATAGTTGGGTCGAGTAAAAGCATTGGAAGTGAAACACTATTCGAGAGAGGATTGGTCTCCTCAGTTATATGAGGTTAGTATCACGATCAACTGAAGTTAACTCAAAGTCAAAGTTTCTGGTCAGAGCAGTTCGGTTAATAATTATTATTATTATTATGGAATGAAGGACTTTTGGTTTCGACTATAAAGTTGACTATGGACGATATTGGAATTTTGAACATTACCAAATTCCATAGGTCCAAAGTGATATAATTTTGATGAAGAGAATTGGTGTGAATAATTGTCACTACAGAGTAACACTTAAATAAGTAAAATTGAATTTTACCGAAAAGATGTGTAAGCGGTAAGTTCAGCCAAAATATCACACCACTAGCTAAGGTGATGTATGAACGTTAATATTTGAATTGTTTAATATTAATCACTTACTAGATTTACACATTTGAGTCGTACTACCGCAATGTTAAATACTCTGAATAAACTACATGATATAATTAATTTATAATCATTGTAAAATAATTAATATTTCTAAAGCATTGATTATTGAATTTTATTTTATTTGTTTATATACCATTAGCATTTAATAAAGTGCGTAAATAAAATTTATGAACGTACATATCGATATACGATATCGATAGATTGTATAATATGTATTCAAATGAAATGAATGCTAAGTGGGTTTGGGATCACTTGAGGCCCATAATTCCTCCATGTTTGGCTGACCACATAAGGGAGAGAGGATAAGCTTTCAAAAGAAATAAAAAAGGGAAAAGGATAATATAAAGGAGGGAAAGGTCTCTCTTTGGTTGTGCATTGATTACCTTCTTTATTTCATTCTTTTCATAACTTTTTTTGGCTATTCATTTTCTTTTAATCACTTTTCTGGTTCTCTCCTTCTTTTCTAATGGCTATAAAATATGAGAGCTTCCGTGGTTTAAAATATCCCCAAATCAAATACAAATCAAATCTATTCATTAAAAGTGATTTATCCCTCTTGATCCTTGCAAAATCTAAAGGCTGATTTCTGAATCTAAGAGCTTTGATTCATTTTTCAAGGCGTGATTTATTGCCTACATCCAAAGGTAATTTTCTTATTTAAATCCTCTTATGTATTTATATGATTGATATAAGTAGACTTTGTATGATTCATCTCATGTTTTAATTATGCATCTTGCCACATGTAAATTAAACGTCACTTATGTCTATTTGATTAAAACGTGTTTACTGTATTTTTTGGATTCAGATCTATGTTTGTTCATAATCTTCCTTTAATGTACGTTCATGATAATTTGATCTATTTTGGATCCCATATTACCTTTGATAACTTGTTATTATTCTCTGTATTGTTTAAATTTGTAAATTCTTATCATAAATTTACGCGTGCCTACTTTGTCCCAATTCCTTTTATTTTATTTCGAAAACTTGTGAAATTGAAAAGTAATTCTGAATGAGATATTTTATATAAATCATATATCATTTACATACTTAAATTCAAGTGAATTGTATATGATAAGTTATCCACTGTTCTTTGAAATTGGTCTTTAATTTCATATGGTAAATTGTTGAATGTAATTGTTTCTATCCTCATTTAAAAAAACTTGATTTAAGATTAACGAATGGACTTTAATGCAAATTCTAATTCTTTGTGGTTTTATATATTTAAAGTTTCATATAAAATCTAAATTATTATTTCATTCCTAAATTAAGTTTAATGAAAACTATTAACCTTAAAATCAAAACTTTTTATATAAATGTATACAGTCAAATATCATATGTTATAATGTTTGCAAATATTTGTTATTTAGATCGAAATTATTAGATTGTAATAATCATGTATGTGGAAATATACATGTTTACTTTAATTCAATTTTGTAAAAGGATTTTTGCAATAATGTAGCATTTTGCTGTCAAACCTTTCTTTAACTGAAATCATTCTCTTTATTATTAATTTTGGATTTCAAATTATTTAAAACAACTAATAGGTTTACACTTTATATATATGTATGTATGTATCTTTGTATGTATGTATGTGTCTATAATTATTATGGATGTATGTATGTATGTATGTATATATTTCATTAGTCAAAACTTGGACAACAAAAGCGTGTGTAAATTTGGTTTATAAGTTATAAATTTCAATTAATACATTAATTATTACAATTAAGGAGGGAGAGAAATGAAAGGTTTCTCTTTCTTCATATATTGGTATATCGTCTCTTATTAATTGCATAGGGTAAGAGAGGAAAACAAAAATGTTTCCTTCTCTTAATTAATTTATACATGTTTCATTTACACATAATCACATATATACACCACTTATATACACTTACACTTCACGCAAATGAATGCATTTGGTGCATTCATTGTAGTACCTATAAGTTTAAATTGCATTCAAATCTTCATTTTAACAATGTAGTCCGCGGGTGCGGCGCAGTGGAAAGGAGGCTTGGGTTCTGGTAAAAAGACCCAGGTTTGATTCCTACCATGCGCTTTCCTATCCTATATAAATTTACCCGGGGGTATGGGGGCTTGGATCAGCGGACGGCTTTACTGTACCCTCCTCAGGAGTTTACCGGTCCGTCGGGTTCTCCTGGGTTTTCAAAAAAAACAATGTAAAAAAAAGAGATTTTATTAGAATTGGATATAATATACATTTAGACTTCATAGATATGCAGTTAAAGCCCCACTGAAGCCCCATAAAATCTCCGCTATAACCCATAGCGCTCTTTGACTGCTACACATTTTCAATATAGCACTAGTGAATAGTATATCCACTATAAGCCCCGCTATTTTCCACTATACCCGCTAAGTCAAGGATTTTTAGCATCTACTTTAGAAAAATTAATACAAAAAGATTGATTTGACTAGTTCTCTTTTAAATTAAATCAACAAAGTTAGTGTAAAGATATAATTTTAAGGTAAAAGTGCTCAATATAAGTTACGAATCTATTATAGTCATCAAATCTAGACTGCATAAATCATGATATTTCGGTTTTGTAATATAAGATTAAAAAATATTTATTTTTCATACACAGATGATGCGAAAATGAGAATAAATTGACTATAAATACTTGGTTTTATATCTAATTAAGCTTTTCGCATCTCTGCAATTTTTCACCATATCCTTGCTTTATCTCCGCTTTAACTATTTACACCTACACTGCTATGGAATTGCTAAGCGCTTTAACTGCATAACTTCGTAGGCCTAATAAATATTCAAAATGGTACAAAATTGATATTCGCTCATTTCTTTTGTTGCGGGCTAGCCTAGTTCCCATAATGGTATTGGTATCAGAGCCCAATAGTCTATGCATTCTAAATTAGTGCTGTTAGGGCTAACTAAATGAGCTTGCTCACTTAGTACGGTGTCTAGAAAGGTAATGTCAAAGATTAAAATTGGGTAATCAAGTACCTTATCCTATCTGGCTGTCGGTCTAGCCTGAAATATGAAGTATATACATAAAATAACTTTTGAAATTAACGCAGTTTAATTAAAGGTGTTTAATTAAATAAATTAATTAAAGGTTAATTAATAAAATAAAATTACACACATGTATAAAATATATGTGTTATGCTATAAAGGTTATAGTGTATACATAAATATTCAGTATAAATTATGAGCCGGAGGAATATGGATCTTAAGGCTAAATTAACACTACTGCAGGGGTGAATAGTGTTTAATGCATTATATGAATATTTTTCAAATTCTTTAAAATTCTACTTGGAATGATGTATTTAACAATCGCAGAATCAAAATGCAGATAAAAGTAAATGCAGTAAAAGTAAAAGAAAGAATACACCAGGATTTTATGCTGGTTCGGAGTAACCCTACATCCAGTTCCGCATAATTCCTTGTACGGATTTTTTTCAACTAGTAAATGCAAATACAATCTCGATTTCAAGGCTATGAGACATACCTCCAGAATCCCGACATTTGGGTAGAGTCACTTGATTTTCGAGCTACAAGCACACCTACTAGATTTATGGACAAATAAGCACACCAAATTGATTTTATGGACTACGATCACACCCACAAGTATAGCAGTACGATATAATAGAGTTTTATAGACCCAGATCTTCGATCTTGATTACAATTGATCCTATAACTCCTGAATAGCACTTTGATTTTGGTTTGAGTGAGAGAGATGAGATAAATCAGAGAGTAGATGATTGAATTCGATTCCGGTTGAATTTCGACAAAGTTTGGGTATGTTTTGATTTATAAAATAAGAGAGTGGAAGGAGGAGAGATGAATAAGAAAATGATGATTAAAAATTCGTTTAGAAGTCTGGTATTTATAGAGAAACAACAGTCATATCCATTCATAAAGAGATACGATGAAAGACGCTTCTTTTGAAATTTAAATTCTGAAAAAATGCGACTATTATGTCGACATACATATATAAAGTATGTCGACATACTCTTTTTAAAATTCAAAAATACTTTAAAACATTATTTTGAAAACTCGTTGTTTTTTAAAATATTTTGATACTTTGTAAAATCATTTAATCATAGTTTATACAAACTTTAACCATAATAAAACTTTATATAATAATTTTGAAAATTTTAATATATTGTAAATCATATATACTTAATCAATATAATTATAACTTATCAAAGTAAACAAAAATTCAATATATATATATAAAAACTTAAAAACACTAAAATAATATCTTTATAAGTACGAGTATGTATGCACGCCATGTGGGCTTGCATCTAGCCACTTGTGTATTTGAAATTTACTTACCTTAACAAATATACTATCATTTAATGAGCACATTGCTTTCTTCCTTTAATTTTAACTACCTGAAGATTAATATATTTACTACTATTGACCCGAATATTAATTACCTTTACTTTGCCTAATTATTTCGTTGTTCCAACTAATTTTCCACTCACTTTCTTATTTTTATATTTTAAACCCGTACTTTTGATGCAGCAGCGGATAAATGAAAATGTATGATGCGGTGAAAGTAGCAATCGGTGGATTGAAAGATACCAAAGGCCCAAATCCGTTGATCTAAAGATGCTGGATTCTAGCTATCTTCGTCACGTTGATCGCGCACGATGCCGTGAAGGAAGATCTATGATTCTTCGTACGTTGATCTAGCGCACTAGATTCCGTGAATCGACTTCAGCAGTCGTTGATTCGAGCGCACTCGAATACCGAAAGTGGAGATAGGAGATCACACTCAACTACCAATTGAAGAAGAGGCACAAAGCTCTCAAACAAAGTTTTATTCAAAATCAACTAACCATTACAAATGAAACCACCCGCCTATTTATAGGCTTACAACTCAACGCTTACATCACAACACTTAGGTCGTGAACGACCTAACAGATGCGACCTAAAAGATCAAACAAATACAATACATCACATTATAGTAGTTACGACCTAACAGGCGGCCGACCCACGACCTAAGTACAAAACAGTTAACAAATACAACATAACATCAATACGCGACCTAAGTACAACACAGGCGACCTAAGTCAAAACAGTATAAGCGGTATAATGTCGTTAACTCGCTTGAGCGACCTAAAGCATAGCGGCATAGAGTAAAGCGGCAAAAGAGTCTTCATCACATGCGAATTATAGGATTGAGCGACCTAGCATTTGAGCGACCTAAGATAGGTCATAGCTGATTAAGGTCGTAGCTCGTTAGGTTTGAGCGACCTAAGATAGGTCGTAGCTGATTAAGGTCATAGCTCGTTAGGTTGCTCGGCGACTTTCCATAGCTCGTTAGGTCGCTCGGCGACTTTCCATAGCTCGTTAGATCGCTTGGCGACTTTCCATAGGTCACTGAATCATTTCCTCGCACATAACTCGTAGTTAGGTCGCTCGGCGACTTAAAGTTAGGTCGTTCCAGCTTGTTATCTTCCTCGTTAGGTCACATGTGACTTAACAGCATGTTAGGTCGCTCGCGACCTAAGACTTGGGCTGCATCATCCTCCCCTGGTTGGGAAAAATTCGTCCTCGAATTTGCGCCCTCCACTTCCACAACAAGTTCATCCCCATAATACGGAATCAAGTATTTGACGTTAAAAACGTCTTCAGTGTGAATATCATCCGGCAATTTCAACTGATACGCATTATCATTGATCTTCTTCAAAATTTTCACTGGGCCAATTTTTCGAGCTTTCAACTTGTTGTAAGTTCCAACAGGAAAACGATCTTTTGTCGACACAGCATAAACCAAGTCACCTTCTCTGAAATTCACACTCCTTCGCTTTTTATCTGCCAGTTGTTTATACTTCTCATTTAATGCAATCAATCGTTCATGCACAGTTCTATGGCACTCCTGCAACTCAGTCATAAAATCACAAGCTCACTTAACAACTCCCCTCTGATATGGCACAATCGTCAAATCTAACGGTCCCTTCGGAATTGCTGAATATACAACTTGAAACGGATTGAAACCAGTACTTCGATTAACAGCATGATTATGTGCAAATTCCGCCTGACACAACTTCATATCCCAACTCTTCAAATTATCCTGCACAAGACATCGCAACAAATTTCCCAATGATCTGTTCACCACTTCCGTTTGCCCATCTGTTTGCGGATGATAGGCGCTACTAAAATTCAGCTTCGTTCCAACCATCTTCCACAAACTCAACCAAAAATGGCTTAGAAATCTAGTATCTAGATCAGAAACAATAGATTCAGGTAGCCCATGTAATCGATACACCTCTTTAAAGAACACTTGAGCAACCCGGACTGCATCAGCGGTCTTTTTACATGCTATAAAATGTGCCATTTTCGAAAACCTGTCCACTACAACATATATTGAATCATTCCCCCTCTGAGTTCTTGGTAACCCCAAAACAAAGTCCATACTAATATCAACCCATGGTCCAGTCGGCACGGGTAAGGGCATATACAATCCCGCATTCGTCGTTGTCCCTTTGGAAACTTGGCAAATATGACATCTCTCCACAAACTTTTCAACTTCCCGTTTCAATGAAGGCCAATAATAAGATTGAGAAATCAATTGCAAAGTACGATCTCTACCCACATGTCCTTCCTCATGCAACTCCTTCACAATCTTCATTCGTAAGCTGCACTCTGGTATGCACAATCGATTCTCCTTAAAAAGAAAACCATCCACCAACACAAACTCATCCGTCTTTCCCTCCTTGACTTTATCTACTAACTTCGCAAAGTAAGGATCATCAACAAATAATTCTGGCAACACATCAAACCCTGTCACCTCAACTTTCATTGTAGTCAACAAATGATTTCTTCGACTCAATGCATCTGCCACTCGGTTTGTAATTCCGGACTTATGCTTCACCACGAATGTAAATTGTTGCAGGTATGCGATCCACGAAGCATGCCTGGCTGCAATTTTGTCATGTCCCTGCAAATGTTTCAGTGCTTCATGATCAGTATACAGAACCAATTCTTTATGGAACAAATAGTGTCTCCAATGTTTTATAGCTTGAACAATAGCATAGAATTCCACATCATAAGTATTATATCTCATCTTGGCTCTCGATAGCTTCTCACTGAAATATGCAATAGGACGTCCCTTTTGACTTAACACCCCTCCAATTCCAACCTTCGATGCATCAGTATGTAATTCAAACAACAACTGAAAATCTGGCAACACTAGAATTGGTGCTATCGTTAATAATCCCTTGATTCTCTCAAAAGAAAATCATGCTTCCTCTGACCATGAAAACTGCTTCCCTTTCATACAATCAGTAACTGGTGCCATCACGCTAGTGAAGTGTGGAATGAACCTTCGGTAGAATGATGCTAAACCATGAAAACTTCTAACTGCGGTTATATACTAGGTGCATTCGAAAGACCAAACGGCATAACCAGCCATTCGTACAACCCTTCTCGTGTCTTGAACGCTGTTTTCCATTCATCCCCTGGTCTTATACGAATTTGATGATAACCACTCTTCAAATCAATTTTCGAAAAGATAGTAGCCCTGCTCAACTGATCTTACAAATCATCACACCTCGGCATCGAAAATCTGTATCTGACAGTTATTTTGTTGAGTGCCCGACTATCAGTACACATCCTCCACGTTCCATCTTTCTTTGGCACTAACAAAGCTGGCACCGCACAAGGACTTAAACTTTCCTGCACACTCCCATGTTCAAGCAATTCTTCCACTTGCCTTCTCAACTCCTCGTGTTCCTTTGGACTCATTCTGTAATGTGGCCTATGTGGTAACACAGCTCCTGGAACAAGATCAATTTGATGTTGAATGTCTCTCAACGGTGGTAACTCCATTGGTAGCTCCTCAGGAAATACATCGTCAAATTCTCCCAGCACTGGCTTTACTTCTTCAGGAATCTCAACCACTTCATTACTCTCACGTCCAATCAACAAAAATACTTCAGGCTCCTCTTCGACTTCTTTAACAAAATCCTTCAAAGATAGTAAAGTTTTAAGTTCTTCAATCTCCTCCAACTTGCTTTCTTCGTGTTGTCTCTTCTTAGGAATTAAAGTGATTTTAGTACCTTCAAACATGAAACTATAACTGTTAGTACGACCATCATGTTGCACCGCTCTATCATACTGCCATGGTCTCCCCAACAACAGATGGCATACATCCATATCCACAACATCACACCAAATTTCATCTTTGTATTTCTTCCCAATCGAAAAATTCACACAAGCTCTTCGTCCAACCTTCACCTCCCCACCTTTCCTCATCCAAGCTAACTTGTAAGGTTTCGGATGCTTCTCAGTTTTCAATGCCAACTTCTTCACAGCCTCTGTTGAGATAATATTGTCACAACTTCCTGCATCAATAACAAATTTGCAAACCCTTCCCAAGATAGTGCACGTTGAATGAAAGATGTTACTCCTCAACCAGCTAGTTTCCTCCTCCTGCTTTGGTGTTAAGCAATTTCTCCTCATCATCAATGAATACCCTTCATCTCCCGACACATTTTCTTCCTCCTCATCATGTAGTGAATTAGAACCTTCAGCTTCTGCATCCTCATCTTCCACTTCAGCAATCATAGTTCTCTTCTTTGGTTTCGGACATTCGTTGCTCTTGTGACCCACTTCCTGGCAATTATAGCATTTGAAATTGGTGTTAACTTTTGGTTTAGCCACTTCATGAACAACCGGCTTACTTGATGTTTTAGGAACATTAGAACTACCACTCGCTCCTTTGTTCTGCCCCGTAAAACTTGGAAACACACCTCCCCCACGTCTACCTTGTTTCTCCCAAGCCAACGCCTTTTGATGTGCTTCTGCCACAGATCTAGGGTCGAACATGTTCACCATATCCTGTATCTGTGTTCTAAGTCCACCAACAAACCTAGCGGTCAATTGTTCTTCTGTCTCCATAATGTCATTTCGAGCAATCAACTGGTAGAACTCATCTGCATAATCAGTAACACTCTTCGTCCCTTGCCTCAGGTTCTGTAATCTCTGATACATTAGTGATTGGTAATTGTAGGGCAAGAAAGTAGCCTTCATCAGCTTCTTCATATTCTCCCAAACAACAATCTTCGACTTCCCCATCCGCTCTCTAGTAAGTTTGGTTTGCTGCCACCACGCCATAGCTCTCCCCCTCAACCTAGTAGCAACCAACTTCACTTTACGATCTTCCGAAACCTCCTTGAAGTCAAAAATTTCCTCAACATAAGCTAGCCAATCAAGAAATTCCTCGGCTTGCATACCTCCCTTGAATTCCGGTATTTCAGTTTTCATCCCGGACTCCCATTTGTGATCATACTCCGAATGATTTCTTCCTTGACCTCGTGCTCGTCCATGAACACTACCACCATCAAACTCCTCTTCAAAATCTGATGTATATCGATGTCGATCCTGTAATCCAACATCTCTACTACCACCATTCCTTCCATCAACATCCCTTTGATCTACATTCCTCCGATCACGATCATTCACATTTCTATCACGACTTCGATCATCAACATTTCTATAACAATCTGAATGTGGTGAAACTCTACTTCCCCCATGGTTAGATTCAGGAGAAACCCTTCTATGATTTTGATTCATCTCCAACATCATCTTCTCTAATCTACCAATCCCTTCATTAAGCTTCTCATTAAAGTTTTCGTTAATTCTTTGCTCCATCTCATCGGCCTCTTCTCTTCTATACAACGCTTCAACATTTTGATGGCGATTAGCTCTTCTTGGCGGCATGATTGAATCTTCACAAACTTCAACCTTAACTCTCGGCCTTGATCAAAAGATGAACTTCACACTTCACTTAGCTCGGCTTCGCTTGATGTAGCTCGGCTTCACTAACTCGGCACAAAGTCTAACACTTTCCTTGGCTTGGCTGAAAACTCCTCAAACTCTTCAATAAGAATTGGCTCCAAGACTCGGCTTAGCTATGATTGGCTAAGTCTAGCTCTGATACCAAATGACGCAGCAGCGGATAAATGAAAATGTATGATGCGGTGAAAGTAGCAATCGGTGGATTGAAAGATACCAACGGCCCAAATCCGTTGATCCAAAGATGTCGGATTCTAACTATCTTCGTCACGTTGATCGCGCACGATGCCGTGAAGGAAGATCTATGATTCTTCGTACGTTGATCTAGCGCACTAGATTCCGTGAATCGGCTTCAGTAGTCAATGATTCGAGCGCACTCGAATACCGAAAGTGGAGATAGGAGATCACACTCAACTACCAATTGAAGAAGAGGCACAAAGCTCTCAAACAAAGTTTTATTCAAAATCAACTAACCATTACAAATGAAACCACCCGCCTACTTATAGGCTTACAACTCAACGCTTACATCACAACACTTAGGTCGTGAACGACCTAACAGATGCGACCTAAAAGATCAAACAAATACAATACATCACATTATAGTAGTTACGACCTAACAAGCGGCCGACCTACGACCTAAGTACAAAACAGTTAACAAATACAACATAACATCAATACGCGACCTAAGTACAACACACGCAACCTAAGTCAAAACAGTATAAGCGGCATAATGTCGTTAACTCGCTTGAGCGACCTAAAGCATAGCGGCATAGAGTAAAGCGACAAAAGAGTCTTCATCACATGCGAATTATAGGATTGAGCGACCTAGCCTTTGAGCGACCTAAGATAGGTCGTAGCTGATTAAGGTCGTAGCTCGTTAGGTTTGAGCGACCTAAGATAGGTCGTAGCTGATTAAGGTCGTAGCTCGTTAGGTTTGAGCGACCTAAGATAGGTCGTAGCTCGTTAGGTCGCTCGCCGACTTTCCATAGCTCGTTAGGTCGCTCGGCGACTTTCCATAGCTCGTTATATCGCTTGGCGACTTTCCATAGGTCGCTGAATCATTTCCTCGCACATAACTCGTAGTTAGGTCGCTCGGCGACTTAAAGTTAGGTCATTCCAGCTTGTTATCTTCCTCGTTAGGTCGCAAGTGACTTAACAGCACGTTAGGTCGCTCGCGACCTAAGACTTAGGCTGCATCATCAATGACGCAGCAGCGGATAAATGAAAATGTATGATGCGGTGAAAGTAGCAATCGGTGGATTGAAAGATACCAAAGGCCCAAATCTGTTGATCCAAAGATGCCGGATTCTAGCTATCTTCGTCACGTTGATCGCGCACGATGCCGTGAAGGAAGATCTACGATTCTTCGTACGTTGATCTAGCGCACTAAATTCTGTGAATCGGCTTCAGTAGTCGTTGATTCGAGCGCACTCGAATACCGAAAGTGGAGATAGGAGATCACACTCAACTACTAATTGAAGAAGAGGCACAAAGCTCTCAAACAAAGTTTTATTCAAAATCAACTAACCATTACAAATGAAACCACCCGCCTATTTATAGGCATACAACTCAACGCTTACATCACAGCACTTAGGTCGTGAACGACCTAACAGATGCGACCTAAAAGATCAAACAAATACAATACATCACATTATAGTAGTTACGACCTAACAGGCGGCCGACCTACGACCTAAGTACAAAACAGTTAACAAATACAACATAACATCAATACGCGACCTAAGTACAACACACGCGGCCTAAGTCAAAACAGTATAAGCGGCATAATGTCGTTAACTCGCTTGAGCGACCTAAAGCATAGCGGCATAGAGTAAAGCGGCAAAAGAGTCTTCATCACATGCGAATTATAGGATTGAGCGACCTAGCCTTTGAGCGACCTAAGATAGGTCGTAGCTGATTAAGGTCGTAGCTCATTAGGTTTGAGCGACCTAAGATAGGTCGTAGCTGATTAAGGTCGTAGCTCGTTAGGTTGCTCGCCGACTTTCCATTGCTCGTTAGGTCGCTCGGCGACTTTCCATAGCTCGTTAGATCGCTTGGCGACTTTCCATAGGTCGCTGAATCATTTCCTCGCACATAACTCGTAGTTAGGTCGCTCGGCGACTTAAAGTTAGGTCGTTCTAGCTTGTTATCTTCCTCGTTAGGTCGCACGTGACTTAACAGCATGTTAGGTCGCTCGCGACCTAAGACTTGGGCTGCATCAACTTTGCACATGGATTACACAAATACTAATATTTTCGAAAAATATGCGAAAATATAAAAGAAAATGCATAAGGCATAATTTTAACTTGATCAATTTAAAACATAATGTAGTCAAAGACCTCTAGCTCAAGTGGTTAAGGTGTGATGCTTTAGACAGAGGTTCTAAAAATCATAGGTTTGAGTCATTAAGACATCAAAAGAGTGTTCTGTTTGAATAAGTTATCACTCATGTTATCAAAAAAGTTTAAAATACAACGCATGAAACTAACTGTAATTTTATCACATTTTAGTTTGGTGAAAAATCCTAATGTTTAGTCAAACACAAAACACACACACTGAAACAAAATATAAGTTAACCAAATCAGGCCCATGCTAGCGTTAATTTAGATCATTTAACAAATCAAAAACATAGGAAAAGGTTAAATGCATTTAAATCTAACGGTAGTACATATGCTTGACTAAAAGCATCATGTTCACAAAAATTTTACAAAAAAAATTATTGCAACTGCAATTTAGAGACGAAAGATAAAAAATTCATATTACAAATGGTGAAAGAATTTAGAAAGCAAATTAGTTTGAATATTCTGAATTTAAGAGATGGTAAATCATGCATACCTATTATAGTTCACAAAGATATGACACAACTAAACCCACTAGGCATAGTAAATCAAGCTAACATAAACGTAAATATCTGAATCTGGAAGCCAAGACGTTTCCACTAAAGAATAATGAAGTAATGGTTGAAAGGAGTCATATACTACGTAGCTACTTTTTTAATAACTTTCATTGCTTAAACCGCTTCTGCACTCCATTACCAGTTCATTATCTTCGAAAAGAAGATCAAGCAGTGCTTCTAACATATTTAGGGCATCACCAAGCATCCACTATAGCCAAAAAGACTCATAGTCATAATAAAGTTTGTATAACATAACATTGTAATTAAGAGAAATTCATTTGAAATATAAAACATAAAATTTGGATTTGACAGCTAACTAAATAATGGGCATGTTAAAGTACCATAATGATCCAAGTTGAAGATCGTATGATTGATTAGCATCATGGATCAAGCTCTATTCATAATATTTGGCAATGAGATGAGATTTTTCTAATGGTTTTGTTAGGTTTGGTGCATAAAGTTCATTAAGATTGAGTATTGAAGTAAGGAAGTAGAGAAAAAATAACCTAGAAGCAAAATGAATATAAGATCTGACACTATAAACTACATAAATTTTGAGGATTCAAATTGTAATGACCCAGAATTTCTGTCATTTGAAATTCGTATATTTAATTGATTTTAAATATTAACCAGTAAGATTTTCAAGTCGAATGAATTATAATTCGGATATAGAGATTTAATTGGATAATTAAATTATTAATTTAATATTTGAAATTGTAGGAATAATTGATAATTGGATCAAATGTGTATAAAAATGATTTATAAAGTTATATTAAATCATATTGGAGTTAGAATGATGTTATAAAACTTTTAAAATCGAATTAAAAGTTAATTTGTGAAAATTGATTATTTTAATATTTAATTGACGAGTAAAAATGGTCATTTTTCAAATAGTCTTGGATTTCGATGAAACTAGTTTCATCGAATTCGTAATGTTATATTATGGTAAGATTTCAAATTTCGAGTCAATTGGATTTACCGTTTGTCCGGGGCGAGCCAAAACGCATCAAAATCGATTTAATTTAAATTTGATCGTTTATTTCTGTAACTCTCACATACGATCGAATTAGCTCCCGAAACACGTTCCATTGTGTTTGGAACGCGGGTAAAACCTTAGAAACGCCTGTCACCGTGCGAGATTTGGAGTTCGGAAAATCTCGGATGAATAGTGTTTCGTCAAATTTTCTATAAAAGGACTTCACTTTCTCAAATTTGCAACTAAACCCTAACCCTATTCTTCAGCCGCCACTTATTCGTTTAATGGCTGAAAACATTCGATTCTTCTTTCCTTAATTTCTTCAAATCCATCGTTCTATACGAAAACTATTCAACTACAATAACGAAGACAATGATAAGAGCTTCCAATCCATACGGACATGATCGTTTTTAATGGCATAAATCATCGGCAATTCGCGTGTAAAGTCGCACGTTCTTTCACGTTTTTCGAGTGACTTGGGGGGTCGAGTTCGACCGGTCGGCCGGCGTTGATAGAGCGGTTGATGGCCTTCGGCATGGCGTAGTTCGATCGACCTCTAGTCGATCGGAGTAGGAGGATAATTCAACGAAGAGATGGCGGCCATGGGTTAGTATTCACGTTCGAATGCCTGGTGTTTTCACGAAACGGGGAAGAAAAATATCGCGTGCGGCCAGATGATGATGGAAGCAGATCAACGGCCGAGATGAAGCTGAGTTTAAAATATAAAATAAAAATTGAAATTAATTTATATATTGAATTGTGTAATGTTTAAAATAACGTAACTTCTGCATATATTATCAGAATTCGACGTTTTTGGTAGCGCCGGAATCACAGCGACGAGTAGCTCGCTGTGGTGCAGATGTGGAATCATTTTGAGCAAGTGAAAATTTTGCGTTAAATCGAACGTGTTCGATTTAATGTAAAAATTGAACGCTCGACATTTTAAAAAGCAAGGTGAGAACTCCTCACTCAATCGAATTGTGTTTCGATTTAAATTTTAAATAGTCAGATTTAAAATTGTTGATAGTGTAGATTGTGTGATTAGATTGATGGTTGTTATTTATTGTGCTAAAATAGACCCTATACGCCGTATATTAAGCGGAGGTTATTTATTAAAAACATATAACGCAATAATTCCACCGTGAAGTGGAATTGGTATTATATATGTATTTGGAGTTGATTTCCCGCATTATATAGCGGATGAGACCCTATGCGCCGCATAATAGCGGATGATATTTTATAAATCCCATATACCGTGATATTTCACTTCGAAGTGGAATTGGTATTGTGCTAACATCTGTGGATGCAGGAAAACAGGTTGGAGGGATCCAACTGGATTCCTCAAACATTTGAATTTATTTCATATGTTGTGTGTTGATTATTTATAATCTCCGTGTGATTATATTTGTGGATTGGAATTGTTGAAGGCTATAATTTAGCCGAATATATATTTTGGTATCGTTGGATACCAGAAATAAATAAAATTGGATTTTTGAAATTCAAGTTGAAAATTTATCGAAAAATTTATTTTTGAGAATTGGATAAATTTAAAAGGAGTTTTAAAAAGATAAAAGTCTTATTTTTGGACTATATTGAATTAAATTTCAATTTTGGGAAAAAAGGCTTAATAATTGGATTTCAGGTAATATTATTTATATGTAAAAGGATTTATTTAAAATTGGTTTTAAATAGATTTGAAGAGATAAAGAAATTTATTTTAAAAAAGGAAATAACTTTGGAAATTTATCTGACTTTGAATTAGTCAGATAATTAAAGTAATCCTACTTATGGTTGTTTGGATTATATTGGATGTTGAATAGTTTGATATCCCAAATATGTGATGTTTTGTGATATATCCTGATTTGTGCTATGATCGGTAATTTTTTTATCTGTGATATATATATATATATATGTGTGTGTGTGTGTGTGTGTGTGTGTGTGATCTATGAATGAAAGATAAGCGTTATAGTGTATACCGCTTATCAATTTTATTGTTATATTTGATCTGTGATGGTTGAATGTGTTGCACTATTGTGTTAAACCCGTGGACTACACAATACACGCACAAATGTGGATTTCACGCGGAAATCGGTTAAGTCACATATTTTTATCAATTTTGAAAATTGAATTTTTGAATCCAAAATAGTTTTGGAATTGGAATTGGAAGCTTTTGAAAATGAGTTTCAAAAATAAGAATTATTTTAAATAACTTAATAAAATGGAAATTTAAATCATTTGATTTAAAATTTGAATTCAATATTTTGAAATTGAATTCAATGAATTGGGAATTATGGTCTAAAAGATTGTATAAATTGTAAAAGGTGTTTATATGGGTTTTTAACCATTTAAAATATGGTTTTGGAAATTTAAATCTAAATTCAAGTTTTATACTTGGACGGCTTTAACTTGTGTAATTGTAACCAGTTTTTCCCAAAACGAAAACTATCTGTTTTCAAATAATGATAGCTTTCATAAAGTGAAAAGATTTCCAATTTGTATCGAAACATTTCAAGTTGAAATGAAATTTGTGAATAGTTTAGAAAAACTATGAATTAACCTTTGTGAAGATGATTAAGCTTTATCTTGAAATCAAAGAAGATTTTAAAAGGTGTATCTTTTATATTATAAAAGACTTGAATTGTGAATAGGTTTGAAAGCTATAAATTAAATCTTAATTTAAAGATTTAATGGGTTAATCCAACTGAAATGGAAATTGATTTGGAAATCTGTGAATGAATCTTTGTGAAACTGGGTAAACTTTGTGAAGTAAATCTTTTTGTTTAATGATTTAAAATGGTAATTTGTTTAAACCATTTAAAGGAAAGGATTTGGGTAATAAGTTGTGACTTAATTGAAATCCTATATCCATATGTTTTAAATATTATGCTCACTATTCGGGGTAGCCGGGAAAAGACCTTTGTGTCATATAACCCATTCTGAATTGGTGATACGACGATATGGATCGTATTGAAGACCGGTGTGAAGAGCGGGTATTTTCAAAAATGAAAGGACAACCTGTCGAATGTCTCTGCACCGAGTTGCTCCGGTATGGAGATTTATATCACTCTTCTTGAGATGGGAAGTCCGGACGTGATTAGTGAATATCCGGATTGCAAGGGCTTCTTTGGAAGTGCCTTCGGTTCCGTTCGATCCAGGAACGGACTTGTATGGATGTGTGTTTGACATTACACTTTGAGATGTAAAGCTGGTTTCTATCAAATACATTTCTGTTGGTGGTGGAGAATTTATTCTCTTAGCTTAACACCCTTCTCTGAGACGTACGAGCTCAGAGGTTATGTAGTTGATGTTTACTAGTGATACATTCCCAATTTGGTAATGTGGCATACGAAGTGCTGTTGATCATTTGTTGATCAAAGCGTGGCTTGTGAAAAAGCGTGGCTTTGTGAAAAAGCATGGCTTTGGGAAAAAGCATAGCTTTGTGGACGAGACTTCGTCAAGCCTCACAACCCGGTAATGGTCGAAACAGGAATGTTGCGGCAAGGTGTTTAGGGGCCGCGCCCTTAGGGTATGTCATTTCCTTCTGGAAAAAGGGGATATCATGGTATGGATCCCAGATATTTTTCCTATGTTGATGCTGCAAATTTATTATACTTTGTGGTTGTTGCTTTGTGGTTGAGGATCCTCGGATAAAGGTCGGTAACGACCGGGGGATGGCATAGCTCGTGTGTTAGCTACCTAGTTACAGCTGTACAGCGTGAGGTAGCGTCGGCCTTATGTTTGCAGAGAGCAGGTTGACTCTCGGGGCGTCTTTCCAGAGGCGTTTCCATTTCGGTGTAAGGAAGTTCCTTAGCCTGACCATTTGTTGGAAAATCCAAAGAAACAATACGAACCTTGTACGGTTTTAGTTGTATAACCTGCTATGGAATGTGGCGATAACCTGCTATTGAACATAGTAGCTATAGTAGGCATACAATGTAACGACCCAGAAATTTTGAACATTTGAAATAGAATATTTAATTGAATTTAAATATTTGAATGGTGATTTAACCTGAATTTCAAATGTATCTGTTTATTTGGCAGTTTAAATAATTGAATTTAATAATTTAAAATTGAATAAATTGCTGAATTGCTAATTTCGGACTTGTTAAAAATATTTTCAAGGCTTGGAAAATTTATATTGATAATTCTGAAGGTATTGGAACTTTCAGAATTGAATTTGGAACTGTTTTGTTTAGTTTTGAAATTTATCATTTAAATCGATATTTAAAAATAGCCTTCCGAGGCACAGTCTCGGAATTCGACGAAACCAATTTCATTGGATCCGTAATTATGTTTTATTATCGAATTTCAATTTTCGTATTGTTCGGTGTTGCCATGTGATCGTACGGTAAATAAACGCGCTGAAATTATATTGAAAATTCAATATAATAGCTGGGTCCAAAAAGCTATCTTCTCCATACAATCAAATTTGGACTCGGAACCTTTTCTATTGTGTTCGGAATAGGGGTATAATATTATAGACGCCTAGCGGCATGCCTCGATAGAATGTCACAATTTTGTGTTGTGTTTATCAAAACGATTTAAAATTTTAAATATATATATATATATATATATATTAGTTGATTGACATATAATTCACATCAGCACACAAAACATCATCTCATTTCGCTTTCACCTTGAAATTACGCAAAGAATCTCACAGGCTGGTGTCTCTTCTTGTTCCCTTTATTTCTTTTTTTTACAATAGCATCAGATCAAAATTTAGAGAAAAAAATTAATGGCCGAGACTCTTCATACCTTTCCTTCTTCAGTTATTCGCGAATTTTAATCATAAGGCCAGGACCGCTCTTCTCTTTTCCAAAAATCGAAGTAAACTATTCCAAATCAAAATCGTGAATCATTCCTAGAATCGATAAATTATGGCGGCGTACGCGTTGGAGCTCGCGATCATATCGCAAGTGGAAGGCGATTGGCGGCGACTTCAAAGTCGTGATGGCGACGTATTCGTTGGCGGTGATGTAGAAGGCAATGTGACGGTGTGGAGCGAGTCTTGGGTTCGTCGAGGTAATTTGGCGAATCTTGATCGAATGTCGAGCTCGAGGTCATTGATGGCCGCGTTGGGCTAAGGATGTGGCGGCGCGACTGCTATGATCACGGCTAGGGTTTCGCGTAGTTGTGGTAGTGGACGGCTCAGGCGGGCTCGTCGGCAGACGTGACAGGGTAATGTAACGGCGTCGATGGCTGATGTGCTGTGGACAGATTATTAAACAATGGTGGTTGAGCATTCGTGGGTTCAAAACCCTTTTCGAGAGGTACACGAATTTACTTTCAATCTAGATTTGATAATTTACTCTTACAGTAGAGTAAGTTTATTAAATAATAATAATATATATATATATACATATTTTGAGTACCGTTAATTTTTAAAATCTATTTATCTAGGTAATCAAGAAATAAATAATAGGAAAATTTTCTTTGAAAACAGATTTAGGAATTTATCAGAGATTTGATTTATTGAAAATTTATATAGTCATTTTTGTATATATATGTGATTTCAAAGGAAAATAAATATACATATTTTTATTTACTAGTTCACTTTAAAGACGGATTATGGTGATTTAATTGTTCAGTTAACCTAATTAATTTTCTTAGTTACAAAGAGATCTTTAAAGAGAAATTAGTTTAGAATTTAATTTTTGTCTGAATTGAACCTTAGTTAAAAGAAAGAAAGAAAAAAATTAGCTTAATTTAAAATTCTTAAATGGAAAATTAATTGTTCGATTTATTCGAATATTAATAAATGATATAATTGTTTATACAAGGTCAAAAGATCGTGAAAATCAAACTGGAATGGAAATGGATTGCATCCATTGTTAAAGGTGAGATCTTCTCACTCAAATTTAAAGTTGGATTTGCAGTTATTGATTGATTGTTGTTTGGATGTGATATAGTATATATAGTAGTATATAGAAATATATATATATTGGCATATGTATATATTGCAGTTGTGATTTCCCGCATTATATAGCGGATGAGACCCTATTGCGCCGCATAATAGCGGATGATATTTTTATAAATCCCATATACCACGATATTCCACCTCGAAGTGGAATTGGTATTGTACTAACATCTGTGGATGTAGGGAAACAGGTTGGAGGGATCCAACTGGATTCCTCAAATTGTTTGAATATTATTTCATATGTGAATGATGTGATTTATTGATAATCTGTGGGTGATTTATTGATAATTGAAACTGTTGAAGGCTAAAAATTTAGCTGAATCTATTTTTGGTATCGTTGGATACCAGAAATGAATATAAACTGGATTTTGAAATTAAAGTGGAAAACTTTAAATGAATTTATTTTTAAGAATTGAATTTATTGAAAGAAGGAATTTTAAAGTATTAAAATTTATTGTCCAAATCTTACCGAATAAATTCTAAAATATGACTAAAGATATTAATAAATGAGTTTTGAATAATATTGTTCTAAAAGTTGAAGAATTTATGGAAAATGGAATTTTAAATAGTTTTGGAAAGAATAAAGGAATTTATTTAAAAGTGACAGATTCTAGAAATCAAATTTGTAATTGAGTTGGTATTGAAATAAAATTTGAAATCAATTTGGAATTTGATTTTGGGGTTAAAAGTAAATATTTGAAATGTAAATTCAAATTGAAATTTATAAAGGAAAGAGGAAATTAGTCTTAAAAATAAACACTGATTTATTTTAAAGTGTGGAAATAAATTTACAGATTTGGATGTAAATTTAAAATAAATCGATAAGGATTTATTTAATTGGTTTTAATGGACCATTTTGAAGTGAAAGTGTATTTTCACTATAAAGCCGAATATATTTCCAAAGTAGTTTTTTTTAAATATAAATCAAAAGTTCTAAAGCTTGTTTTTAAGAAATATTTGGAAATATATTCCACGTAAGGAATTGATTTGAAATTTATTTTCAAAAGTTGAAAGGTGAAAAATGATTTGAAATTTGTTTTCAAAGTGTTAAGTGTGGAAAAATATATATCTTGTGAAGATATTTTGAAAATAAATAATTTGGGAAAATTATTTAAATCTGATGATTGTTGTGAATGTTGTTGATAGTTAAATCACCGACTATCAATATTATCTTTGAAATGGCACTTGAATTTGTTTTTAAAACAAACGCTTATTATTCGGTTTTGCCGGGAAAGGACCTTTGTGTCATATAACCCATTCCGAATTAGTAATACGACGATATGGATCGTATTGAAGACCGGTGGTGAAGACCGGGTATTTGTGAAAACGATAGGATGACCTGTCGAATGTCTCTGCACCGAGTTGCTTCGGTATAGAGATTTATATCACTCTTTTTGTGATGGGAAGTCCGATCGGGATTGTGAATACCCGGATTGCAAGGGCTTCTTTGGAAGTGCCTTCGGTTCAGTTCGAACCCGGAACAGACTTGTATGGTTACGTGTCTGACATTACATTTTGAGATATAAAGCCGATTTCTTTCAAATACATTTCTGTTGGCGGCAGAGAATTTATTCTCTTAGCTTAACACCCTTCTCTGAGACGTACGAGCTCAGATGTTATGTAGTTGAAATTTATCAGTGATATATTCCCAATTTGGTAATGTAGCATGCTGAGTGTTGCTGTATGTTGATCATTTATTGATCATTTGTGATCAAAGCACGGCTTTGTGAAAAAAAGCGTAGCTTTGTGGACGAGACTTCGTCGGACCTCACACCCCGAAAATGGTCGAAACAGGAATATGCGGCAAGGTTATGAGGGTCGCGCCCTTTAGAGTATGTCATTTCCTTTTGGAAAAGGGTGGTATCAGGTATGGAGCCCTGGTATTTAACCTATGTGGATACTCCGATCTCATTTATTGTGTGATTGTGTGTTTATCGAGGCGCCTCGGATAAAGGTCCCAAAGGACCGGGGGGTGGCATATTCGTGAGTTACCTAGTTACAGGGGTAACCCGGCCTTGTGTTGGCAAAGAGCAGTTGTCTCTCGGGATGTCCAGCCAGAGGCGATCCTATGTGGCAGTAGGAAAGGAAGTTCCTTTGCCTGACCATTTGTTGGAAATCCATTTCCCAATACGAAACTTACGATTTTAGTTGTAGAACCTGCCATTTACTTATGGTGGCTCCCCACTGTTTAGATGGTAGCTATAGTAGGCATACGATACTGGTCGTATGTTGGCTAAGATTAATATTACACTTTCGAAATGTTTTCCACACTAGACATTAATCATAATAATCAAATGATTGGCTTAGTAAGCATCTTTGACTATCATAAGAGGAAATCTCCTCCAATTCTGCGTTTGCATTGTGTGTGTGGCGGGAGGTCTTATGGTAGTTTCATTTTTCAAAAGCATTGCGAATTAATCTTATTTTATTTGTGAAAAATAACTGTTTTACGATCTCACACCAGTCACCATGACTGACCTGGAGTTTATTGTTTCCTTTCTAAACTCTGGATGCCCATAATTTTCCACACGGGCAGCCTAGAGTTATGTTATCAGGATATTCTGGATATTCTGGAGCTTTGGAGATGAGCTGGATGGCGAGACGTACTCCCGTACTTGTATATTTATTCCGCTGTGTATTCTGTATGAGGACAAGTTATATAACTGTCCATTGTTGTATTGAGTTGTATATTGAATTGGATTGATGTATTGTATAAAACTGATGTAGTTCTTTATTTAAAAGATTATTGATTTATCTATTATATATTATTCTGCTGCGAATGTGAGATTCTGATATTGTCTCTGGTACTGTGTTTCTGTTCTTTCTTTTTCTTCTGTCTTCTTCTACCTCTTCTTTTAACCCTAATGGTTCGGTTTTCCGGCATTCGATTGCGCGGCATTAGATACAGTGGATATATTAATGTCAACTTTCGAGCGTCGAAAAATCGCAACCGTTACATACAATAATGGTTGTATGTCAGCTAAGATTAATATTATACTTTCGAAATGGTTTCGACACTATGTACTAATGATAATATTAAAAAGAATTTGCGTATTAAGCATATTTGACTATCATAAGGAGAAATCTCCTCCAATTCTGCGTTTGCATTGTGTGTGTGGCGGGAGGCCTTATGGTAGTTTCATTTTCCAAAAGCATTGCGAATTTGTTTTAATTTCTTTGTGAAAATAACTGTTTTACGATCTGACACCAGTCACCATGACTGACCTGGAGTTTATTGTTCCCTTTCTAAACTCTGGGTGCCCAAAATTTTCCACACGGGCAGCCTAGAGTTATGTTATCAGGATATTCTGGATATTCTGGAGCTTTGGAGATGAGTTGGATGGCGAGGCGTACTACCGTACTTGTTTATTTATCCCGCTGTGTATTCTGTGTGAGGACAAGTTTATATAACTGTCCATTGTTGTATTGAGTTGTATATTGACTCTGATTGATGTATGTATAAACTGATATAGTCTTTTGTTTTAAAGATTATTGATTCATCTATTATATATTATTCCACTGCGAATGTGAGATTCTGATATTGTTTCTGTTTCTGTTTTTCTATTCTTTCTTTCTTCTATCTTCTTCTACCTCTTCTTTTTAACCCTAATGGTTCGGTTTTCCGGCATTCGATTGTGCGGCATTTGATACAGTGGACGTATTAATGTCGACTTTCGAGCGTCGAAAAGTCGCAACCGTTACATGTGGTATCAGAGCTGTTGGTTAAGCGACAACCCTGGCTATGTTGGGTGTTACTCATTAGAGATAGAGTCAGTAGTACTCTAGAATGAGTGTGAGTGTAATAATAGATATGAGCGTGTATTTGTTAGTGAATACAAAAATTTGTTTTGTATTGTGTTGACTTATCGATTGATTGTTTATCGATTCTGGTCGGTGCAGGGTGGCCAACTGTAATCGATAGGGGTTTCTAAACTCTTAAACAAGATAAACTGACACAGTATTGTTTAAATAGGGTGAATGAAATAATTTTACCCAAAACTATTTTCATATAGAAAAGAAATGATTTTCTATGAATTATTATAGTATATGGATGCTTGGTTGTTATGAAGTGATAATATTTAATTATTATCATTGTTATATGAAAATGGAATGAGAAATAATGGTATAACCAAAGATTTGAAGATAAATTCATTTAACAAATGAAATTTATAAATATGAGTTGAAAGTATAAGGAAATAAATTCATATATGAATGAAATTTGTAAATGCAACTTGTAAAGGTGATTTATAATTGGAAATAGAATTCCAGGAAGATAATTGAAAATAAAATTCATTAATGAAATGAAATTGGTAATGTAAATTTGTGAATAAACAAATGAGGTTACATTTGTAAATAAATGAATTGGAATTGAAAAATGAAATGAGATTTGATTTGAATCAAGTTGAATAAGAATCCAAACTTGGAAGATGAAATAAAATGAATTGAATTCAAGTAAACTAACTTGATAAATTATTAATTCATGAAATAATGAATTGGAAATTGAATCAGCTAAATTAAAGTTGAATTGTGAGTTGAATAAAAATGGTTTGAATTTGCATATAAATTCAAGTAAGTAGAAGAAAAATAAGTTGAAATTTCCTTGTTATAGATAAAATAAATTCAGGATGAATTGAATATGGAAATGTGAAATTTAAAAAGGATAAGTGAATATACTAATTGAATTAAATTAGTGAAAAGACCCCAATATTTCTACTCTAATTTCATAAGGAATTTTTTTTTTTAAGGTAAAGAGGATATATAAATATATAGATATATCATCCATTGCAAATATAATTCTCAGGGTCAATATCTTTCTCCAATAAACCAAAATATATCCAGGATCACAATAATCAACCAATATAAATATATTAGTACATTCACAAAGATAAGCACATACATGTGAGGATGTATATGCCTCTCTTGTTTGAATCAGAGTTCTGGAAAACAAGAGGATGTTGGATTGCTAATTTATTTTATTTTATTTTGACCAAACAATCCACTGGAAACATACACATTAGTCTGTTTATATTAACTAAGAAGTGATCAAGTAATAATCAGTAGTAAACAAGCTTTTAATATAGATGTTTGTGTTAAGCTCTGAATAGTGACAAGATCAAGCTAAAAAGAAGTGGATCCTAAGTGAACACAAGCAACATCTAGGCGTAATGGAAACACGCCTAACTTATACACAAGAGATCACGAGTTCGAGTACTATGCTGGTTGGTTCAAACACAATTTTTGTTTTTCATTTTTCTCCTGTACAGTTTGCAATCTATTATCTACCTATATCTGCACATATATATATATACTTTATTTTTGCCTATATTCCATCATACAAAACAATAATTCTTGCTTAATTTTTTTTTGAAACCCATCCCTATAACCTGGAAGGCTTCAGGATTGATATGAGTCAAGATTCTAGTTCTTGGGTTTTGAGGATGATAGAAGTGTTTATCATTATTCAGGTTTGTATTTCTTCTTATAAGATCTGTCTGGCATTTAAAATGCATTTGGTTAAAATCTGAGTGAAATTCAGATTCCTATTACAAGTGCAAAGAAAAAGATATGGTAATGTTTGCACTAAACATATTTATGTGCATATATATCTGCAACTATTTGAATCTGGCTTCCATCTACCTTATTACAGATCCTTTCTTTAATTAAAAATAGGACAGGAAACATTTGTATGGAACAAGTTTAATTATGGAAACCTTGCAGCTAAATAAAAACATTCAACCTATGCCTATTTCTTTTGTATACATGTGCCATAGTAGAAAATAAAACCATTTAATTTTCTGAAAAATCAACTATCCTGATTTTCCAAAACTTAAATCCTTTCCAAAGATTCATGATTTACTAATGCATTTAAAAAAAAAGTAATCATTCAATTTTAACATGGTGTTCTTGCTAAATCCACTTACAAGATTTCGATTAACTTTTAAACATATCAGAAATTTAACTAGGTTCATAGATTCCAGATACAAGTCAAATTCTTAACAAAATACTTAACAAAATATCCCTCCAATATTCAACACTTAGTACAAGTAGCAATTTAAGTTATCAATACATGCAGATTTCAACATTTAGGCTCTTATCTAACTAAGTTTAGCATGCTATATCTTCTTCTCAAGGCCTTGCTCCTACTCCTATTTAGTTGCTGCAATCCCTGAAAAAGCATTGGAAACTGCCTCATTTTAAATGAGACACCCCAGATGCCATTAGCACACTAGGGTCAGACACATGTCTGGTGTGAGAAAATTCACAAAAGCAATTTGTTAATTAGGTTAAAATCAAGTTAGGTATATATACATAAGGTTCTGTCCTTTGGAAATCAGGTAAATACTTGTGTGCATGCTCTGTGTCATTGTGCATGTGCACACTTTAACTTTCTTTCCAGAGACTACACATATGAATATGGCACATACATTCAAGCATACAACTCAATCATAGACAAACAATCATTCATACCAAACAAGAAAATAACTAATATGAGTTAAATCACTTATTCAATTCTCATATTTCAAATCTGGGAAAAACTCTAGTTTTCTCATCTGCTCAAGTATTATTTCCTTGGTATATTTATCTATCCTTGGTCTCATCTGCAATATTTATGAATCAATGGACACACTGTAATGAACTAATTCACTCCATTACACAAAGATCTCAGGACTTAAACAAGCCATGTGTCAACTTATGTTACTCAAGCACACAAGTCATTCCTGCAGTGTTCTTGACCGCAATTTCCTAATCAGGCTTTAGTTAATAATAACCCCTTTTGATTGTTCATGACAAAACCATTCAGTGATCCATTAACTGAAAACATCTATATCATGGTATCTCATATTATTCATGACCATACAGAAACAACAAGCAAACAACCATTGGTGACTACAAAATAAGGTTCTGTATATATATATATATATGGATATTCATCCTGGTATATTTTTCTTTAAAGGAGTTTAGGCAGCTAACATTGGTTTATGGCTTCTGGGGGAGTTTTTCTTTTTGCAACCATTTGTGCTTGAGTTAAACTCAGAATAATCTGGTTTCACTGAATCACAAAATTTTGTTTGCTATGCATTTTATTGAATCAGGAGCATCAGCACATAGGCAACCCTATTGCACCCCTAATTCCTTTCTATTTCAAGCCTCAGCACTTATACATGAGTATATTGCAGCTCAACATTATTTACATCTTTCTGGGTTGAGCCAAAACCAATACTACTTGCCTATTCTCAACATTTTATTTTCTGGGTATTTGTTTATATCCCTAAACATTAACATATCAGAGATCTGAGTGTATAAACCAGATATGTATACCAACAACACATGAAACTTTGTTATAATAAAACAATTAATCAATCAAAGAAAATCAAAACATTTTCAGATTTAAATTCACAGATAAACATTCATATATGAAAATACTCTTTTAAGAAAATACTTTTAACTGGCTGCCTACATTAGGACTTATTGCCTTAGATTTTTGAGTGAGTTTTCTCACCTAGCTCTCTCCTTTGTTTCCTTAATTAACTGATGAACTCCTGCTCTTATCCTCAAGCTCTCTTTCTTCCCTTGTCTTATGATTTCTGTGGTATTGTTTTTCTTCTTTTTTTTTTCAAAATTCTTTTCTGAGGAGAAGAGGAGGCTGCTGCATATACATGTATATATATACAAGGTCTCTCTTAGGGTTTTGGGTATTGGCTAAGTCCATTTTTGCCCACCAGAAAAATCATGTTATCTGCATTTTAAACCCAAAGTTTTACCCCTTCCCGGCTTAATTTGGGTGAAGAGAAAAGTGGTTACACATTTTTTTTTCAGAAATTTGCTTTTCAGAAAATACTTTTCCCCCTTGTCTACAATCATGCTAAAAATGTGACTTGGTTTTGTTATTTATTAAATACTCTTTTCTATTTTTAGCTTTCATGCAAATGGTATGTACTTCCTTCATTTATTTATAAGAGAATTATTCCTTTTTATATCTCCATTCTTTTCATTTCTGCTTATATTAAAATGTGTCTGTATATTTTATTTCACTAGTTTAAACTCTAGTATTTTATTAACACATATATATTTGTATATAAGTCTTTCTGAAATAATTAGTATACCCTCCTATATATCCCTACATCATTCTATACTGACACACACACACACATGTACACTCACAATATTCAGTAGCACTCATATATACATTTACTTATGCATACTACTTTTAAGAATTTAATCTACATATATATATATATATATATATTTCCATACACATCAATATGTATGTATTCTTGGAGTTCAGGGTTTTAGCTTATATTCATGTGCATTTCCTGTGCACACATGTACACACACTGATACATTATCAAGCTATATCAATTCCTCCTTCAAAGTTTATTTAGAAATTATTTAAATTCATTTATATTTTTCAGGGTAAATTCCTAAAATCTTGGGTCATTACATACACCCCTCCTTTTAGAAATTGTGTCCCACAATTTTCCTAAGCTTAAAATAAATTTTAAACTTAATTCAGAGAACAAGTATATTCTCTACTAAATAGATTCTTAGTTCTATACTAACTAAAAATATATTCATCCAAAATAAAGAAAACAATCAAAGATCAGAATTACCTTAATCTGAAAATAGCTTAGGATAATTCATCCTAACCTTGTCTTCTAATTCCCATGTGCAATCACTAGGATCTAGACTCCACTGTACCTTCACAAGTTTCAGAGATTTATTCCTCAACTTCTTCACATCTTTTGCCAAAATTCCCACTGGATCCTTTTCATAAATCAAATTAGGATTTATCTGCACTTGGGTTGGGGTTTCAAGAATTTCTGCCTTGTCATGGACCCACCTTCTCAATTGTGATACATGAAAAACATCATGTATTCCTTGCATGTTTTCTGGTAATTCCAACCTATATGCCAAGGGACCAATTCTCTCCAGAATTTTGTATGGTCCAATATATCTTGGGGTTAATTTGCCTTGTTTTCCAAACCTCAGCACATTTTTCATGGGTGAGATTTTGATGAAAACAAAATTTCCCACTTCATATTCTACCTGCCTCCTTCTCATGTCTGCAAATTTCTTTTGCCTATCTTGAGCTGTTGTCATTCTTCTTCTTATCAACTCAATTTTCTCCTTGGTTTCTTGTATGTACTCAGGTCCTAAAATAGACCTTTCTCCTGCTTCTACCCAGCAAACAGGTGACAAACAGGGTTTACCATATAAGGCTTCAAATGGAGCCATTCCTATGGTGCTTTGGTAGCTGTTGTTGTATGTAAATTCAACTAGATGAAGATAATCTTCCCAGTTGCCCCCAAAATCCAGTATACATGCCCTCAACATGTCCTCCAAAACTTTGTTTACCACCTCAGTCTGCCCATCTGATTGAGGATGGTAGGCAGTACTTAAACATAGTTCACTTCCCATTGCTTCTTGAAAGCTTCTCCAGAATTTTGAAGTGAAGATGGTATCCCTATCACTCACAATGGTTTTGGGAATGCCATGTAACTTTACCACTTCTTTTATAAATATTTGAGCTAGTTTTGGTGCTGTTCTTTCTGACTTGACTGGGATGAAGTGTGCTACCTTGGTTAGCCTATCAACTATCACCCATATGCTTGTATTACCTCTCTTAGATCTAGGCAGTCCATCTATGAAGTCCATAGATATGTCTTCCCACTTCCACTGTGGTACACTAAGAGGTTGCATCAACCCTGATGGTCTTTGAGTTTCAGCCTTGACTTGTTGGCAAGTCATACATTTGGCAATGTACTTGGCTATATCAGATTTCATCCCCTTCCACCAGAAGTCTCTTTTCAAATTTTGGTACATTTTTGTGTTACCTGGGTGTATGGAGTATTTACTTCTGTGATATTCATTCAATATCTCCCTCTTCAATTCTATGTCCTCTGGTACACACATCCTATTCTGGTATCTCACATAACCATCTTTATCAATGTGGTGATTCAATACTTCCTCCCCTCTTGAGAGGAGCATTCTCTTCTCTAATAAGTGAGCATCTTGTTCTTGCATTTTTCCTACCTTCAGAATTAAATCTGGTTGAAGTGTCATTAAGCTTAACTTCCCTTTATCTTCTTGTGCACCATGCATCTGCACACAACCATTCTCCTCAATCTCTAACTCAGTTAGCAAAGACAAATCTTTAAATTCTGCTATCATCATCATAGCCAATTTAGCATGCTGTCTACTTAGAGCATCTGCAACTTTGTTTGCTTTGCCTGGTGTATAGAGTATGTCAAAATCATAGGCAGCTAAGAACTCCACCCATCTATGTTGCCTCATGTTCAAATCTTTTTGTGAAAACAAATATTTTAGAGACTTGTGGTCAGTGTAGAGTTCAAACTTTGTGCCTAATAAATAATGTCTCCAAAGTTTTAAAGCATATATCACAGCTGCTAATTCGAGATCATGTGTGGCATACCTTACTTCATGGGGTTTAAGTTGTCTGGATGCATATGCAATGACTTGGCCTTGTTGCATCAACACTGCACCCAAGCCAAATCCACTAGCATCAGTGTATACCACTAATTCTTCATTTCCATGTGGTACCTTTAGAATTGGAGCATTCACCAATGCCTCCTTCAATTGTTCAAAAGACTTTTCACATTTTTCTGACCAAACAAAAGCTTGGTTCTTCCTGGTTAGGTTAGTGAGTGGTGTAGAAATTTTTGAAAAATCTTTTATAAACCTTCTATAATACCCTGCCATCCCCATAAATGACCTCACTTCACTCACAGTGCTTGGCCTCTTCCATGCTTGGATAGCCACTACTTTATTGGGGTTCACAGAAATTCCTTTGGCAGATATAACATGGCCAAGAAAATGTACTTCCTCTTTCCAAAACACACATTTTGAAAATTTTGCCTTTAAATCTTTTTCCCTTAATCTAGACAAAACCAGGTGCAAATGATGCTTATGTTCTTCCACTGTCTTGGAATAAATCAAAATGTCATCTATGAAAATAAGCACAAACTTGTCTAAACAATCTCTAAAGGTTCTGTTCATTAAATCTACAAAGTAAGATGGTGCATTGGTCAAGCCAAATGGCATAACCAAAAATTCATACAACCCATACCTAGTGTTAAAGGCAGTGTACTTGATGCTTGATTCTTCCACCTTCATTTGATGAAAACCAGATGCTAAGGCTAGTCTAGAAAATACTTTTGCCCCTGCTAATTGATCAAAAAGATCATCTATTCTTGGCAATGGGTATTTATTTTTAATAGTTACTTTGTTTAATTCTCTATAATCTATGCAGAGTCTTAAGGAGCCATCTTGCTTCTTAACAAATACCACTGGTGCTCCCCAGCAAGAATTACTTGGTCTTATAAAACCCTTTTCTTCCAATTCTTCTAACTGTTTCTTTAATTCTTTTAGTTCATTTGGCCCCATTCTAGTTGGCTTTTTAATCACTGGGCTTGCTCCTGGAACTAGATTGATCTGGAATTCTACTGGTCTATGGTGTGGAATACCCTTGACCTCACCAAACACATCCAAATATTCATTGACTATGGGAATTTCTTCAATGGTTAGTTCACTGAAATCTTTTTCTGAGTCAACTAAGTGATATAGTTTTCCTTCCTTAGCTACCTCACATAAAACTGTGATTCTCTGGCCTCTAGAATTTTGCAATGATATGGTGGATGAGTCTAAATTAATTATGGCTTTAAATTGCTTTAACCAGTCTACCCCCAATATAACACCTATATTTGGGTAATTCAAAACATATAAATTGGAAATAAAAATATTTCCTCCTATGTTTAATTCCACATCCACACAAATCATATTTAAAATACTAGAACTCCCCAATGGACTTTGTATATGCAATGGGGTTTCAACCAATATGCAATTCAGTTTTAGCATTTTAACCAGTTCATAAGAAATTAAAGAGTGAGTTGCCCCAGTATCATACACTACTGTTATGGGTATGGTACAAATAAGTAATGTACCTTCCACTTGGCTATGGTTTACAGTGTTACTTTCCACTGTGGCTTTGCCTTTTCCTTCCAAATTTGCCAATTTGCCTTGCTGTTTATACTCAGGACAATTCCTCTTCATATGCCCCTCTTTCCCACATAGATAGCATTTGAAAGCTCCTCCTTTCAATTCTGGACATCTTGGTTTGATATGCCCTTCCTTTCCACACTGATGGCACACAATTTTCTTCTTGTTTTCCTTAGCTTTTACATCTCCAGTGCTTTTGTTACTAGCCTCTTCTTTCTTCTTATCATAAGGGTGATACCTCCCCTTACCTTTCTTGTTATTATTGCTCTTAAAATTTCTGAACTTCTCCCTTTCCTTGTCATGTTGTTCCAACCTCAAAGCTAAGTCTATCACATGATCAAAAGTCTTGTCTGCATAGGGTAACATGGCTCTGCTAAGTCCTGGGTTCAGCCCTTTTATGTACCTATCATTTTTAGATGCCTCATCTGCCACAAGCATTGCTCCATATGTGGAAAGCCCCTCAAACTTTTGAGTGTATTCTGTGACAGTCATGGTTCCTTGTCTAAGTCTAATGAATTCTTCTAGCAAGGTAGTCTTTGCTGATGCTGGTACAAACCTTGCTTCCAACATCTCTTTGAATTGATTCCAAGTGATTTCATTCTCATTCCTTCCTGCTATGATTACTTCCCACCAGCCTAAAGCTACTCCTTTTAGCTGTCTTGAAGCCACTTGCCTCTTTCTTTGATCATCAAGTTGCATGTCATTGAATATTCTTTCCAATGTTCTCAACCATGTTTGAATTTCCATGACACTCTCTGTCCCTTCAAAGCTTTTGCCTCCTAAATGAGTATATGTTTTAAGTAATTTTGAGAGTTCTTCATAGGGATTTTCTTGCCTTTGTCCTGCCCCATCCCTAAATGCTCTCACCAAGTCTTGCAGATTGACCATTGGTGGTGCATGGGAAGATCCTGCTCCCTGATTTGGTGGTCTCCCTACCATAGTTTGCTAATAATAATTTACATAGCTGGTTAGTTTGATTAGTAATTTTATTATTTCAGTGGTTTTTTTTTTCACACTGAGCACATTGTTATATATATATTTAGTTCCTTTTAATTTTATTTCTATCTAAGAACTTGATCCTTACTTCTCTATGTTAAATAACATAGCTCTGATACCAACTGAAAAGACCCCAATATTTCTACTCTAATTTCATAAGGAATTTTTTTTTTTTAAGGTAAAGAGGATATATAAATATATAGATATATCATCCATTGCAAATATAATTCTCAGGGTCAATATCTTTCTCCAATAAACCAAAATATATCCAGGATCACAATAATCAACCAATATAAATATATTAGTACATTCACAAAGATAAGCACATACATGTGAGGATGTATATGCCTCTCTTGTTTGAATCAGAGTTCTGGAAAACAAGAGGATGTTGGATTGCTAATTTATTTTATTTTTTTTTTGACCAAACAATCCACTGGAAACATACACATTAGTCTGTTTATATTAACTAAGAAGTGATCAAGTAATAATCAGTAGTAAACAAGCTTTTAATATAGATGTTTGTGTTAAGCTCTGAATAGTGACAAGATCAAGCTAAAAAGAAGTGGATCCTAAGTGAACACAAGCAACATCTAGGCGTAATGGAAACGCGCCTAACTTATACACAAGAGATCACGAGTTCGAGTACTATGCTGGTTGGTTCAAACACAATTTTTGTTTTTCATTTTTCTCCTGTACAGTTTGCAATCTATTATCTACCTATATCTGCACATATATATATACTTTATTTTTGCCTATATTCCATCATACAAAACAATAATTCTTGCTTAATTTTTTTTTGAAACCCATCCCTATAACCTGGAAGGCTTCAGGATTGATATGAGTCAAGATTCTAGTTCTTGGGTTTTGAGGATGATAGAAGTGTTTATCATTATTCAGGTTTGTATTTCTTCTTATAAGATCTGTCTGGCATTTAAAATGCATTTGGTTAAAATCTGAGTGAAATTCAGATTCCTATTACAAGTGCAAAGAAAAAGATATGGTAATGTTTGCACTAAACATATTTATGTGCATATATATCTGCAACTATTTGAATCTGGCTTCCATCTACCTTATTACAGATCCTTTCTTTAATTAAAAATAGGACAGGAAACATTTGTATGGAACAAGTTTAATTATGGAAACCTTGCAGCTAAATAAAAACATTCAACCTATGCCTATTTCTTTTGTATACATGTGCCATAGTAGAAAATAAAACCATTTAATTTTCTGAAAAATCAACTATCCTGATTTTCCAAAACTTAAATCCTTTCCAAAGATTCATGATTTACTAATGCATTTAAAAAAAAAAAGTAATCATTCAATTTTAACATGGTGTTCTTGCTAAATCCACTTACAAGATTTCGATTAACTTTTAAACATATCAGAAATTTAACTAGGTTCATAGATTCCAGATACAAGTCAAATTCTTAACAAAATACTTAACAAAATATCCCTCCAATATTCAACACTTAGTACAAGTAGCAATTTAAGTTATCAATACATGCAGATTTCAACATTTAGGCTCTTATCTAACTAAGTTTAGCACGCTATATCTTCTTCTCAAGGCCTTGCTCCTACTCCTATTTAGTTGCTGCAATCCCTGAAAAAGCATTGGAAACTGCCTCATTTTAAATGAGACACCCCAGATGCCATTAGCACACTAGGGTCAGACACATGTCTGGTGTGAGAAAATTCACAAAAGCAATTTGTTAATTAGGTTAAAATCAAGTTAGGTATATATACATAAGGTTCTGTCCTTTGGAAATCAGGTAAATACTTGTGTGCATGCTCTGTGTCATTGTGCATGTGCACACTTTAACTTTCTTTCCAGAGACTACACATATGAATATGGCACATACATTCAAGCATACAACTCAATCATAGACAAACAATCATTCATACCAAACAGGAAAATAACTAATATGAGTTAAATCACTTATTCAATTCTCATATTTCAAATCTGGGAAAAACTCTAGTTTTCTCATCTGCTCAAGTATTATTTCCTTGGTATATTTATCTATCCTTGGTCTCATCTGCAATATTTATGAATCAATGGACACACTGTAATGAACTAATTCACTCCATTACACAAAGATCTCAGGACTTAAACAAGCCATGTGTCAACTTATGTTACTCAAGCACACAAGTCATTCCTGCAGTGTTCTTGACCGCAATTTCCTAATCAGGCTTTAGTTAATAATAACCCCTTTTGATTGTTCATGACAAAACCATTCAGTGATCCATTAACTGAAAACATCTATATCATGGTATCTCATATTATTCATGACCATACAGAAACAACAAGCAAACAACCATTGGTGACTACAAAATAAGGTTCTGTATATATATATATATATGGATATTCATCCTGGTATATTTTTCTTTAAAGGAGTTTAGGCAGCTAACATTGGTTTATGGCTTCTGGGGGAGTTTTTCTTTTTGCAACCATTTGTGCTTGAGTTAAACTCAGAATAATCTGGTTTCACTGAATCACAAAATTTTGTTTGCTATGCATTTTATTGAATCAGGAGCATCAGCACATAGGCAACCCTATTGCACCCCTAATTCCTTTCTATTTCAAGCCTCAGCACTTATACATGAGTATATTGCAGCTCAACATTATTTACATCTTTCTGGGTTGAGCCAAAACCAATACTACTTGCCTATTCTCAACATTTTATTTTCTGGGTATTTGTTTATATCCCTAAACATTAACATATCAGAGATCTGAGTGTATAAACCAGATATGTATACCAACAACACATGAAACTTTGTTATAATAAAACAATTAATCAATCAAAGAAAATCAAAACATTTTCAGATTTAAATTCACAAATAAACATTCATATATGAAAATACTCTTTTAAGAAAATACTTTTAACTGACTGCCTACATTAGGACTTATTGCCTTAGATTTTTGAGTGAGTTTTCTCACCTAGCTCTCTCCTTTGTTTCCTTAATTAACTGATGAACTCCTGCTCTTATCCTCAAGCTCTCTTTCTTCCCTTGTCTTATGATTTCTGTGGTATTGTTTTTCTTCTTTTTTTTCAAAATTCTTTTCTGAGGAGAAGAGGAGGCTGCTGCATATACATGTATATATATACAGGGTCTCTCTTAGGGTTTTGGGTATTGGCTAAGTCCCAATTTTGCCCACCAGAAAAATCATGTTATCTGCATTTTAAACCCAAAGTTTTACCCCTTCCCGGCTTAATTTGGGTGAAGAGAAAAGTGGTTACACATTTTTTTTTCAGAAATTTGCTTTTCAGAAAATACTTTTCCCCCTTGTCTACAATCATGCTAAAAATGTGACTTGGTTTTGTTATTTATTAAATACTCTTTTCTATTTTTAGCTTTCATGCAAATGGTATGTACTTCCTTCATTTATTTATAAGAGAATTATTCCTTTTTATATCTCCATTCTTTTCATTTCTGCTTATATTAAAATGTGTCTGTATATTTTATTTCACTAGTTTAAACTCTAGTATTTTATTAACACATATATATTTGTATATAAGTCTTTCTGAAATAATTAGTATACCCTCCTATATATCCCTACATCATTCTATACTGACACACACACACACATGTACACTCACAATATTCAGTAGCACTCATATATACATTTACTTATGCATACTACTTTTAAGAATTTAATCTACATATATATATATATATATATATATATATATATTTCCATACACATCAATATGTATGTATTCTTGGAGTTCAGGGTTTTAGCTTATATTCATGTGCATTTCCTGTGCACACATGTACACACACTGATACATTATCAAGCTATATCAATTCCTCCTTCAAAGTTTATTTAGAAATTATTTAAATTCATTTATATTTTTCAGGGTAAATTCCTAAAATCTTGGGTCATTACAATTAGTAGATAGAATGGATTTGATTAAATGAAAAATCAAATCAAAGATTTAAATTGGAAATTGTTTACAAGGAAACTATAATTTGAGTTGAAATAACTTAAGCAATATTTGGATGAATGTTCGACTTAAGTAAAATTGTAAAATGGCTGTTGTCGAGTTTGGTGAAATGGTTTTCAGTGAAATTTATTTGAGTTAATAAAAGCAAATGAAATTGGTTTTGGAATCAATTGAAGGGATATGAGTTAGATTCATTTAAAAATGAATTGAATATAAGGAATTGCGTTTTAAACCATTGAATTGAATGTGAATTAGTTGTAAGCAATTTAATTTGTATTGAAACCATATAAATTGCTAATGGAAAGAATTTTGAATGTTTTGCTTATGAAAACTATGTGTTTACTATTGAAAATAAGTGAAATGTTAATAGATTTCTTATATACGTCACTTACGTGTTTAAATTGAGTAAGTACAGGTTTTTGGAAGCCGTCTGGCTGCATTTGGTCGTGCAAATGCTAATAAATAAACAGTTTTGCTTAAAATGCTAATAAAGGTACGCCTACGCAATAAAAATAGGAAATATGAACTGTTTTTCTACTTTTCCGACCGTGTGGGTCGATGTATATATATTTATGTCTATCGTGATCCTACTACGATCGAACCACGCAAAGGAGGCTATGGCGAATTTTTCTGAAAATTTAAGGCGTTAGAAAATTTTCGGGAAATTTCGGAAAATTTGTGAAAACTAAATTTTGGATTTGGAGTTAAAAGTTAAACGATATAGTTTGTTTTGAAAAGTATAACTAAGTATAGATTTGAAAAACTTAGTAAAATTTTTGAAAGAGTTTAACTATTTGATTTTGGGGAAGTTGTACACTTAAGTGATTTTGAAATCTAATTTGAAAGAATTGTTTGAAAAGTTAACGAATTTTGTGACTTTTTCTTACTTTGCAATTTCGAGGATGAAATTCTTTTAAGGGGGGAATATTGTAACGACCCAGAATTTCTGTCATTTGAAATTCGTATATTTAATTGATTTTAAATATTAACCAGTAAGATTTGCAAGTCGAATGAATTATAATTCGGATATAGAGATTTAATTGGATAATTAAATTATTAATTTAATATTTGAAATTATAGGAATAATTGATAATTGGATCAAATGTGTATAAAAATGATTTATAAAGTTATATTAAATCAGATTGGAGTTAGAATGATGTTATAAAACTTTTAAAATCGAATTAAAAGTTAATTTGTGAAAATTGATTATTTTAATATTTAATTGACGAGTAAAAATGGTCATTTTTCAAACAGTCTCGGATTTCGACGAAACCAGTTTCATCAGATCCGTAATGTTATATTATGGTAAGATTTCAAATTTCGAGTCAATCGGATTTACCGTTTGTCCGGGGCGAGCCAAAACACATCGAAATCGATTTAAATCGATTTGATTTAAATTTGATCGTTTATTTCCGTAACTCTCACATACGATCGAATTAGCTCCCGAAACACGTTCCATTGTGTTCAGAACGCGGGTAAAACCTTAGAAATTCCTGTCACCGCGCGAGATTTGGAGTTCGGAAAATCTCGGATGAATAGTGTTTCGTCAAATTTTCTATAAAAGGACTTCACTTTCTCAAATTTGCAACTAAACCCTAACCCTATTCTTCAGCCACCACTTATTCGTTTAATGGCTGAAAACATTCGATTCTTCTTTCCTTAATTTCTTCAAATCCATCGTTCTATACGAAAACTATTCAACTACAATAACGAAGACAATGATGAGAGCTTCCAATCCATACGGACATGATCGTTTTTAATGGTATAAATCATCGGCAATTCATGCGTAAAGTCGCACGTTCTTTCACGTTTTTCAAGTGACTTGGGGGGCCGAGTTCGACTGGTCTGCCGGCGTTGATAGAGCGGTTGATGGCCTTCGGCATGGCGTAGTTCGATCGACCTCTAGTCGATCGGAGGAGGAGGATAATTCGACGAAGAGATGGCAGCCATGGGTTAGTATTCACGTTCGAATGCCTGGGGTTTTCACGAAGCGAAGAAGAAAAATATTGTGTGCGGCCAAATGATGATGGAAGCAGATCAACGGCCGAGATGAAGCTGAGTTTAAAATATAAGATAAAAATTGAAATTAATTTATATATTGAATTGTGTAATGTTTAAAATAACGTAACTTCTGCATATATCATCAGAATTCGATGTTTTTGGTAGCGCCGGAATCGCAGCGACGAGCAACTCCCTGTGGTGCAGACGTGGAATCGTTTCGAGCAAGTGAAAATTTTGCATTAAATCGAACGTGTTCGATTTAATGTAAAAATTGAACGCTCGACATTTTAAAAAGCAAGGTGAGAACCCCTCACTCAATCGAATTGTGTTTCGATTTAAATTTTAAATAGTTAGATTTAAAATTGTTGATAGTGTAGATTGTGTGATTGGATTGATGGTTGTTATTTATTGTGCTGAAATAGACCCTATACGCCGTATATTAAGCGGAGGTTATTTATTAAAAACATATACCGCGATAATTCCACCGTGAAGTGGAATTGGTATTATATATGTATCTGGAGTTGATTTCCCGCATTATATAGCGGATGAGACCCTATGCGCCGCATAATAGCGGATGATATTTTATAAATCCCATATACCATGATATTTCACTTCGAAGTGGAATTGGTATTGTGCTAACATCTGTGGATGCAGGGAAACAGGTTGGAGGGATCCAACAGGATTCCTCAAACATTTGAATTTATTTCATATGTTGTGTGTTGATTATTTATAATCTTCGTGTGATTATATTTGTGGATTGGAATTGTTGAAGGCTATAATTTAGCCGAATATATATTTTGGTATCGTTGGATACCAGAAATAAATAAAATTGGATTTTTGAAATTCAAGTTGAAAATTTATCAAAAAATTTATTTTTGAGAATTGGATTAAATTAAAAGGAGTTTTAAAAAGATAAAAGTCTTATTTTTGGACTATATTGAATTATATTTAAATTTTGGGAAAAAAGGCTTAATAAATGGATTTCGGGTAATATTATTTATAAGTAAAAGGATTTATTTAAAATTGGTTTTAAATATATTTGAAGAGATAAAGAAATTTATTTTAAAAAAAGGAAATAACTTTGGAAATTTTTCTGACTTTGAATTAGTCAGATAATTAAAGTAATCCTACTTATGGATGTTTGGATAATATTGGATGTTGAATTGTTTGATATCCCAAATATGTGATGTTTTGTGATATATCCTGATTTGTGCTGTGATCGGTAATTTGTTTATCTGTGATATATATATATATATATCTGTGATCTGTGAATGAAAGATAAGCGTTATAGTGTATACCGCTTATCAATTTTATTGTTATATTTGATCTGTGATGGTTGAATGTGTTGCACTATTGTGTTAAACCCGTGGACTACACAATACACGCACAATGTGGATTTCACGTGGAAATCGGTTAAGTCACAGATTTTTATCAATTTTGAAAATTGAATTTTTGAATCCAAAATAGTTTTGGAATTGGAATTGGAATTGGAAGCTTTTGAAAATGAGTTTCAAAAATAAGAGTTATTTTAAATAACTTAATAAAATGGAAATTTAAATCATTTGATTTAAAATTTTAATTCAATATTTTGAAATTGAATTCAATGAATTGGGAATTATGGTCTAAAAGATTGTATAAATTGTAAAAGGTGTTTATATGGGTTTTTAACCATTTAAAATATGGTTTTGGAAATTTAAATCTAAATTCAAGTTTTATACTTGGACGGCTTTAACTTGTGTAATTGTAACCAGTTTTTCCCAAAACGAAAACTATCTGTTTTCAAATAATGATAGCTTTCATAAAGTGAAAAGATTTCCAATTTGTATCGAAACATTTCAAGTTGAAATGAAATTTGTGAATAGTTTAGAAAAACTATGAATTAACCTTTGTGAAGATGATTAAGCTTTATCTTGAAATCAAAGAAGATTTTAAAAGGTGTATCTTTTATATTATAAAAGACTTGAATTGTGAATAGTTTTGAAAGCTATAAATTAAATCTTAATTTAAAGATTTAATGGGTTAATCCAAGTGAAATGGAAATTGATTTGGAAATCTGTGAATGAATCTTTGTGAAACTGGGTAAACTTTGTGAAGTAAATCTTTTTGTTTAAAGATTTAAAATGGTAATTTTTTTGAACCATTTAAAGGAAAGGATTTGGGTAATAAGTTGTGGCTTAATTGAAATCCTATATCCATATGTTTTAAATATTGTGCTCACTATTCGAGGTAGCCGGGGAAAGACCTTTGTGTCATATAACCCATTCTGAATTAGTGATACGACGATATGGATCGTATTGAAGACCGGTGTGAAGACCGGGTATTTTCGAAAATGAAAGGACAACCTGTCGAATGTCTCTGCACCGAGTTGCTCCGGTATGGAGATTTATATCACTCTTCTTGAGATGGGAAGTCCGGACGTGATTAGTGAATATCCGGATTGCAAGGGCTTCTTTGAAAGTGCCTTCGGTTCCGTTCGATCCCAGAACGGACTTGTATGGATGCGTGTCTGACATTACACTTTGAGATGTAAAACTGGTTTCTATCAAATACATTTCTGTTGGTGGCGGAGAATTTATTCTCTTAGCTTAACACCCTTCTCTGAGACGTACGAGCTCAGAGGTTATGTAGTTGATGGTTACTAGTGATACATTCCCAATTTGGTAATGTGGCATACGAAGTGCGGTTGATCATTTGTTGATCAAAGCGTGGCTTTGTGAAAAAGCGTGGCTTTGTGAAAAAGCGTGGCTTTGGGAAAAAGTGTAGCTTTGTGGACGAGACTTCGTCGAGCCTCTCAACCCGGTAATGGTCGAAACAGGAATGTTGCGGCAAGGTGTTTAGGGGTCGTGCCCCTTGGGTATGTCATTTCCTTCTGGAAAAAGGGGATATCATGGTATGGAGCCCAGATATTTTTCCTATGTTGATGCTGCAAATTTATTATACTTTGTGGTTGTTGCTTTGTGGTTGAGGATCCTCGGATAAAGGTCAGTAAAGACCGGGGGATGGCATAGCTCGTGTGTTAGCTACCTAGTTACAGCTGTACAGCGTGAGGTAGCGTCGGCCTTGTGTTTGCAGAGAGCAGGTTGACTCTCGGGGCGTCTTTCTAGAGGCGTTTCCATTTCGGTGTAAGGAAGTTCCTTAGCCTGACCATTTGTTGGAAAATCCAAAGAAACAATACGAACCTTGTACGGTTTTAGTTGTATAACCTGCTATGGAATGTGGCGGTAACCTGCTATTGAACATAGTAGCTATAGTAGGCATACAATAATGGTTGTATGTCGGCTAAGATTAATATTATACTTTTGAAATGGTTTCGACACTATGTACTAATGGTAATATTAAAAAGAATTTGCGTATTAAGCATATTTGACTATCATAAGGAGAAATCTCCTCCAATTCTGCGTTTGCATTGTGTGTGTGGCGGGAGGCCTTATGGTAGTTTCATTTTCCAAAAGCATTGCGAATTTGTTTTATTTTCTTTATGAAAATAACGGTTTTACGATCTCACACCAATCACCATGACTGACCTGGAGTTTATTGTTCCCTTTCTAAACTCTGGGTGCCTAAAATTTTCCACACGGGCAGCCTAGAGTTATGTTATCAGGATATTATGGATATTCTGGAGCTTTGGAGACGAGCTGGATAGCGAGGCGTACTACCGTACTTGTTTATTTATCCCGCTCTGTATTCTGTGTGAGGACAAGTTTATATAACTGTCCATTGTTGTATTGAGTTGTATATTGACTCTGATTGATGTATGTATAAACTGATATAGTCTTTTGTTTTAAAGATTATTGATTCATCTATAATATATTGTTCCGCTGCGAATGTGAGATTCTGATATTGTTTCTATTTCTGTTTTTCTGTTCTTTCTTTCTTCTGTCTTCTTCTACCTCTTCTTTTTAACCCTAATGGTTCGGTTTTCCGGAATTCGATTGTGCGGCATTTGATACAGTGGACGTATTAATGTCGACTTTCGAGCGTCGAAAAGTCGCAACCGTTACACAAATTCAGCTATCCTAGTGTAAACTATGGTATGACAGATTCATGATGTCTGTAACATCCCGCCACTCATTCTACAGAATGACGAATCATTAATAAGAAAGAAAGGGTTGAGAAAAGAGAAAAGAACAACAACACATCAGAAATCTCACAGCGGAACGAGAAATATATTATATCACATAAGATATTACATAGTATCATATACATCAGAGTACACAATTTATACATCACAGAATAGACAGTTATAAACTTCTGTCTATTATACAACACAAGTACATCTATCATACACAGCGGAAACTCTATATATCTATTCGCTGAAGCCTGCTGCTCCATAGCTCCTCCAGAATTCGTCAAGACTAACCTGAATTCCCTTGACTACTCATACAAATTTGAGTACCCAAGAGTTTAATAAAACAGAAAATAAACACTTGGGTCAGACATGGGTCTGGTGTGAGTAAACGGTTAAATTGCTTAACTTTGAAACCTTTGAAAACAAAAGTATCACGTAAGACTCCCCACAAATAAACATGGGTAAGTTTTTACCTTACGCTAACTAAAACATTTGATAGGAAATCCAGTTATATTATAATAGGGTCTAGGGTTTTCAAGTAAAATACAGAAATAGCTGAAATGCTTACATCTCACATTCCAACATAGTTGGGCACAACTAATACGTACGGCACTTATTGGAGTTTGGATTCCATACAATGGCAGGGCTACTGGGGTACCACCCGTCACAGTACGTGGCCTAGATCACCGTACCGAGGAGTACGCCCGCTCCCTTGCAACACAAAGCCGGAACCATCCCTTACTGGATAATCCCGAACAAGACAATCCCGTAGTTGGCGCGACCAACCACACACTAAGCCGAATAAAAGAAAAGGGACCTCTAGACAGGGATCTATCTTGCTCTCAGTGGGTGCTACCCACGAAACCTTGCTGCACCTCCCCTGTTTTAGCCATTCCCGGTTGATGAGGCTTGAGGTTACGATTACCTTTAATCAGAACATATCACTTAGAATGCTCATCGTCCGCCTGACGATGTGCTGAAAGCATTCAATCCATACAAGTTCGTTCCGGGTTCGAACGAAACCGAAGGCATTATCTCGTTACACTCGTTTTGGAATCACCCTCAGAGTTAACGACAATAACCCTTGCACTCTGAATCTTCATCTTCACTTGAGATTCACGACCTATCGTTATTTTGGATCGATGTGGTATTCGGGTCTCCAGACCTGGAATACCGGTATACGGAAACCCGATCCCGGTCTCATCGAAATCCAAACGTATTTTAAAGGCCAAGTTGTTTAAAGGTTTAAACAATTCAATTCAATACTTGAATTCACACAGTATTTAACATAGATAAATATCACACATTTATCACAGATATATCCAATATCATATCAAAGCATATCATAGCATATCATCCAACAGATATCATCCAATTCAGATATTCTACACAACAATCATATATAAGCAACCATTATTAACCCTATGTTATAATTAATTTAATTATCTTAAATCAAATTAATTACTTAAGAATTAATTATCTAACCTTGCTTAATCAATCATTAATTAATTACCAACCTTTCATTAATTAATTATTCATTAAATATTAATCATCCTTGATTAATTATTCATTAATTACATAAAGTAATTGTTCTTTAATTAATTTCACAAATTAATTATTCTTAACCATTAACAGTAATTAACCTTTAATTACTCTTATTAATTGCATTAATTAATAATCCTTAATTAATTACTTCCATTAATTAATTAACTATAATTAATTATATTGACCCTAAATTAATTACATTAATAAATTAAACTTTAATTTATCACCTTAATTAATCATATACAGTAATTATCATCCTATAATTACTTTCCTTAATTAATTAACTTCTTAATTAATTACTTTAATCCTTTAATTAATTACCAAATAGTTTATCCTTAATTACTTTTATAAAGTAATTATACTTCAATTACTTCTCATTAAGTAATTCCCTTTAATTAATTACATCCTGTAATTTATTTATTAATTACTTACTCTAAGTAATTACACTTATCAATCTTATTAAGTATTTATACTTAATTTCTTTATCAAGTGATTATCTTTAATTAATTTACAAATTAATTAACTTAAATTAATCACATTCATTTTACTAATTACACTTGAGTAATTCATCCCTTAATTACCTTTAAACAAATTAATTAATCTTTAATTACAGATTAATTATTCTTTTAATCATTAATTAATAAACCTTAATTATCAATTAATAAAACTTAATAACAGTTTAATTAATCCTTAATTACTATTTGATTAATCCTTATTTAATCTTTAATTACAAATTAATCACCCCTTAATTAATAATTAATAAAACCTAATTATTAATTAATAAACTTAATTACAAATTAAGTATTTCTTAATTACCAATTAATTAACCTCTAATTACAAATTAATTAATCTTTAATTACTAAATTAATAAATCTCTAATCATTAATTAATCAGTTTCTAATCACTTAATTAATTATCCTTAATTACAATTAATTAACCTTTAATTAATTAATTATAACCCTCAATTAATTAATCCTTAATCATCATTAATTAAATTAATTAATTATACTTAATTTCCCTAATTAACTTAATTAATTTCAAGATAATAAAACTTTAAATTATCTTAAAATAAAACATTATCTTATTTATGCCTTAATTATCATTAAAACATCTTATCTTAATAACTAACTTTTCTTAATTAAATCATTAATTAAAGTTTAAAAGAAATAATCATTTAACTTGATAAATTAAAGTTAATAAAACATATCTTCCTTTAAATGTTTAAAATAAATTTAACCTAATTTAGTAAAGCTTAAAATAAAGTTTCAAGGATTCATAAACAATGTTAAAGGAAACAACTATTATTTATAAAATATAATTTATATAAGAAAGTTTTAGATTAAATTTATTCTTAAATTTCAAAAACCTTATTTTAAAATTTTATAAAACTTGGTTTAAAAGCTACTTCGGGTCGAACACAAAAATCACTTGGGTCAAACCCGAGTTTCCCTTCCTCTTCCCATTTTTAAAACTTATATTTATTTATAAGCTTAAAACCTGGAAATAAATTTACTGGAACTACCCGAGTTCCCTCCCGAGTCATCCCCTAAAAAACTCGGTCTCCCCTTCGAGTCGAACACGAGAAACAACGCTTCTCTCCCGATCCAATACTTCTTCCCCAAATTCACAGACGTGCACACGTGCACGTGCACCAACCCACGGCAACTCTCCGACCATCCCTGCCGCCTTCGACACGTCGACGATCGTCACGAAAAACATCTCCGATTATCAATCCACAAGCGTAAGCTCCTGATCGAAATCGAGCATTCCAAACGAGCCTGGAACCTAACTATTCGCCAGAAACGCCTCGACCCCAACGTCCTCGACCACCAGAGTCGCTGGAACTCCGGCCACACGTCCCCCGATCATCCACGCTGCTCTTCCCCAAGGTCCGGTGAAGCTCGATTCACCAGAGACGATATAGTTATCCAGTTTTTAGACTCGACCCATTTAGGGTTTAAAACTTAAATCATCCAATTCCTGACACCACAGTCCATGATCACCACTTCCATCATTTTTTCTAAACAACCCGATCATCATCCTTGCTTCTAACAAAACCCCGAGACCTCCTTACCCAAAGATCGCCAGAAAATGGTTAAAATACACTTTCTGTTCAACTTCGAACTGCACCCTCTATATATAACTAAAAATTGAGATTTAAGTTTTAAAAATCCTATTTCTCAAAGATGAATCAGATTATACACTTAAATTAATAAATCATTTCACTCAATTTTAACCCAAATCTAAACTTCCACTATTATTTTTCATTTTCCAGAGAGTTTCAAACTCAATTTATATAATTTAAAATTTTAAAACTTAATTATGTTCAAACAAACAACATTTGTTTGAATACTTCAGCCTAACAAAGATACATGAAGATAATTTTAGTTTTGTTCAATATTTAGCCTGTTAGAAAGTAAACAGAGTTGATCACAATCATACATACCAATATATACATTCATATAGACATGTATTCAGATTTTAACAAGCATGCATACATAATTTTAAACATGCATCACTAGATTCATCTCAATACTACATATATATATCAGATTAAAACTGATTTATGTTTTAATTTTACTCACAGGAAAATAACAGAGAGCATGAACATCAATATGCACAAATATTTTATAACAAACTCTTATATAAACAACCATTCACATCCAATCATTCAAGTAAGCACTGCATATCATGTTACTGTAACATTTATCAAGCATATCAAGACATAGTAACAGATTTTAAAACTGTTTTTAAAGTTAGGTTTACTCACCTGGTAGAGATGTTTTGAACAGAGTGTTGAAATTTGATATATTTGAAAACTTTAACTTTAGCTTGGATCTGGAACTTGAATTGCTTAGTTCAGATTTGAAGTTGTTGATTCTTGAAAACTTGAATCTTGTAGAAGAACTTTTGAAACTGATTTGCTATAGGTTTTATTTTCTTGAATTAATTTTAGATTTTGCTTTGAAGATGATTACAGGTTTTGGGTATATTTTTTTCTCTGTTTTGAAAACGTGGCTGCAGTTTGATTTCTTAGAAAATGAGGTAGAAAAAGTGAATGAAGAATAAGAAGTATTGTTATATAGATTTAGTTTTTGATTTATTAAAATTAAAGAAATAAAATAAAAATGTGACACTTGTCACTAAACTCATTTAATAACTTAACACATGTTATTTAAGAGGATTTATAAGCTAACACCTATAACTTTACATGCATAATTAAATTAATATTCTTTTAAATGGATTTAAAAGCTTTTATTATTAAATTTTCCTAATTAATAAATACATATCCTAACTTATAAATGCTTTTCTTAATTTATAAAAATAAAACTTTTAAAAGAAAATAAAATAAAAACCAATTAGATTTTAACTAAATCATATATAGTATATTTAATCCATTTTAATAAATTAATTTAAAAGATTATCACATTTTAAATTCCCTGAAATCCCGGGATATCACAATGTCAGCCTCATTAAAACCGAATGCTTTGAGATTTAGATTGTTATTCTTATGAGATCCGAATATAAGAAGGGTTACATTAAATACTAATTATAAAATTAATTTATTATGTTATTTATGCACTTATCGAATGTAATGGAATCCTTATATGACCTTTATATGGAATGTCAATGGTACTTGGATGTTTATTTATTTATTATTTCTCAGTCTATTATGGTCCAACTAAAGTACAACATAGTTTAAGAGTAATGCCATAGTACATATTATTGTCAATAATATCTTTTCAGCATGCAAGAGCACTAAATGTTGATTGTTTACGTAGAAAAAACAAAACTGTACTTACCTTAATAAGATCTGACACAATTCCATTCTATGTTCACAACAATATGTTGTATTTGTATTTATTTTAATGTTCTTGGAATTGTGGGATTTATTCATTTGACCGATAATTTCTTTTGGATCTTACAATTTTGCATCTGGGTTATATTTTCTGTGAAAGAATTAAATGTTTTGGCATAATTAGGTGAGTTTTACTATAATTAAGCATAGAGTATGCTAATCGTTTGCTAGCTGTTTAATATCTCATTGATAACCTGCCATATATGAACCATACTTTAGCAAGAATGTATGTAAGTTTAGATTATAAGCATGGTTAAATCCTATATTCATCTAACCCTTGAGACCTTTGTGTTGATATTGAATACGCATAACAAAAAAAAGGATATAATTGAACCCTCTCTAGTAACAATTAATAGAATTAAACCCTCTCTAGTAACAATCGATGGAATTAAGTTACCATCACAGATATAAATGAAAAAGCATAGTGAGCCAGAGAAACTAAATCATGGATTTATATTTTACTTCCGAAATGCCACTCGAGATATTGGATTTTTCACAATAGACATCATTCATATACGAATCTCCCTATTATATATAATAAAGCAACTAATAATTACAATTTGATGGTTTCATTAGGAAAAATCACATTAGGGTTCCTAATTTGAGTGTTCAACGCAGCTAGTTCTTTCAACTTCGACCCACTTCCTTGAACTCTCGATGAAATGCTCCACTACATCTCCCTAGGTCCCAATTTGATTGTTTGGAGAACATGCACTTTCACAGCATTCGCCTTCACAACCGGGTGCCTGTTGCCCTTTCCCGTTCCATTAGCCAGCGACTACCCAGACCCAGACTGTGGTATTATTCAACTACCCCACACACTGCATTTTTTAGGCAAACCTCATAGCACTGGGCAAACTATAGAACATGTTAAATGTGCAAGTATCATATCCGACAAAAAAGAAGCAAGGAAACACTTACTCTTTAGATCAAAAAATATGTTTAGTATCCACTCTAATTGAATAACTTGACTCGAACAGGTTGTCAGCCGGGCTATAGAGAACTAAGCCCTCTCTTCATCAATGGACTCTCAACATCATTTATCTTTGGACCCAATTCTTGCATCTATTGCTCGGATGGAAATTGAATTGTTGGATTTTCTTCAGCAATTGGAGGAATTTTAGCATCCTATTTTTTATTACAAAGAATTTTAGATTAGATAAATAAATAATTTCACAATACAGCTTTAGTAGTTATATGTTATTTCTAATCATTCCCCCAAATTAAGATTGTGCAGAAGAATAAAAAAACCTAAGACTAAATTTCAACCATAAAATAATGCTATGGAAATTAACTTACAGGCCTTTGGATCTTTTGTGCAGGAGAATCGACTGAAAACTTAGAAAATTCATCATAGACTACTAAAATTTTACTAAAAAAATCGCAAGCTTTTGTGCGGTCCAAATTTGATAAAGGACGAAATCAGATGATGAAATCAGCAATCCAGTTTAATTTGAGTTGAGGAGAAAGATGATAAAATCTGCAGATGATTAAGGTTGGTGGTAACAGGTTGGGATGTGGGTGCCATGGTAGTCGATTTGTGTTGTAATGAAATGAAAAGTCGAAGTCATTGCGTAAAAAGTTGAAAAGGTAGAGGGCATTTTAGGTAGTTCCAAAAGACATGGTTGAATTCTTATTCAATGAATTATCATTAGTAGTAGAGATAAGAGATTGAAAATCATTTTGAGAAATATTTTGAAAAGATTATTTTAAAAATTGGATATTTAAAAAACAATTTAAAACAAAATTAGAGAAGGAGAGAGAGATTAGGAAAGTGTTATCAAGGTTTTAACATAAATTCTACGACTCTATAACTTATCTGGAATATCTTGAATCTTGAACTCTTCAATACTCATGAGTCTTTGTTTTTCAACACTTGAAACTCTATATCGGCATCTTGAATCTACTCTTGATACTGTACAGTCTTTTTAATCAACACTTGTCTAATATCTGCACCATATACTATATATAACTTGATAAAACATTGGTATTTATATTTTATATAATGTCTATGGTTGTTATCATCAAAACCAATACCTAAGGTACTAACAATCTCCCCTTTTGTGATGATGACAACTCTGTATATAAAATATAATATAACTCCCCCTGAGTTACAGAACTCCCCTCTAATCTATGCCTAGATTTTATATTTTTCTCCCCCTTTGTTATCAACAAAAATAACCAATTAAAACTGTAACTCTTACTCTAACTGTAACTTTCCCTAAATAAAATATTATGTACTAATGACATATAATGATGATGAGAATGATTTATATAAGAATAATAAGTGATATTTAAATTGAGATAATCATGAAATGGAAATAATGATAAGAATGATATATAAAAAATGATAAGTGATAACACAAATCATTAATAGTAACCAAACCAATTTATATATTCATTCCATACCATACCATAATCAATCACATCTTAAAATGTACATATAAGTAAGTAAAACAAATGTTAAATTATATTAAATATACACACCATACAATCAAATTAACAAAGACAAGTACCATCCAAACGTGATTTCCTAATGATCGGGGATTTGTGAATAGGACAATGAGGATAATGAAGGCAAAAGTCCCCCTTTTGTTCGACGATATTTCCATCTCGATCGAAACATACTTCATCGACGCATCAGACTTCATCATCTTCCTCCATGTGCTCTTACTCTTCATCTTCTTCCTCGTCATCGCTGCCTTGAATGGGGTTATGAATGGCTAAGTTTGTAGAATCATCTTCAATAACTATTGGATTCATAGGATTGTCCCATAGATATTTTTGCAATTTGCAAAGAATTCTACTTTGTTTCTCTTGTTCTTTGGACATACAAAGTTGTACAACTTGTATTTCAATCAACGGCTCGAGAACATACTTCATTTCTCCTTCCAATATAATAATTTTGGCCATAGTAGTGTTCTTGAAGGGGCCTTAGGTAGGAGAATGGAAGGAAAATAATGAATTCTCTTCTCTAGAATGTTTGGGATTAGAGGAGGCCATAGTTTATTTGTTTCAGAAGTTTAAAACAGAGAGAATACAGGGAAATGAAGAAGAAAGTCAAAATTTGTTTATTATATAACTACAAATTTGGATTTTAGAGGGAAATTTAAAAAAAAATACCGTTATATGTCGACATATATGTTATAATTTTAATTTTTTTATTTTGTTATTTTTTCTTCATTATTTTTATATTTCCGATGGAGAACAAATTCCTAACTCTCTTCTTAACATTGTAAAAGATGTTTAATTCAATGGTTTTACCAGCTATTTGATTCTCAATGTTTATAAATTCAAGTGATATTATTTCTTTGCTTACATTATCTCTTAGAAAATGGTGTCTTATATCAATATGTTTAGTTCTAACATGATGAGTTGGATTTTTAGATAGATTGATCGCACTTGTATTATCACAGTATATTGGTGATTTAGTAAAATTTAAACCAAGATCTTTTAATGTTTGTTGCATATAGATAACCAGTGAACAGGCTACCGTTGCCGAAATATATTCTGGTTCTATCATAGACAGAGATATAGAGTTTTTCTTTTGATTAAAATAGGAAATCAAAGATGTCTCAAAATATAACAAATTCCACTTGTACTTTTTCGGTCTGATTTGCAACCAGCATAGTCAGCATCACTATATGAAATTAATTCAAAGGAGTCTTCTTTTGGGTAAAAGAGTCCACATTCTAATGTGTTGTTTATATATCTCAAAATTCATTTTATAGATTTTAAATGAGTTTCTTTAGGTTGAGATTGATATCTTGCAGAAAGACAAACACTATGCATTATATCAGGTCTACTAGCAATTATATAGAGTAGTGATCCGATCATTCCACTTTATAATTCTTGATTTACATCTTTTGAATTTTCTTCTTTATTTAATTTGTCATTAGTTACCATGGGAGCTGGTTTACCACTGGTATTTGACATACCAAATTTCTTAACTAAATCTTTAGCATATTTTTCTTGACTAATAAAAATTTCATTGCTTAGTTGTTTTATTTGTAATCCTAGAAAATAATTTAGTTATCTCATATGACTTATTTCAATAGTCATTATTTCAGAGAATTCCTTATTTAGTTTATCGTTGGTAGATCCAAAAATGATATCATCTGTATATATTTGTATTAACTGAATGTCATTTTTATCTCTTTCAATAAAAGGTGTACTATCTACTTTGCCTATTTCAAAATTTGATTGTAGTAGATATGATTTAAGTCTGTCATACCAAGTTCTTGGAGCCTGTTTCAGACCATACAGAGCCTTCTTTAATATGTAAACATAATTGGGTAGTTTTTCACCTTCAAAACGTGGAGGTTGTTCTACATATACATCTTCTTTAATAAAACCATTTTAAAATGAACTTTTAACATCCATTTGATATAACTTCAAATTATTAAGATTAGTGAAAGCAAATAAAATTCGTAAAGCTTATAATCTAGCTATGGGTGCACAGGTTTCATCAAAATCTATTCCTTCTTCTTGACAATAATCTTATGCAAATAATCGAGCTTTATTTCTCACAACATCTCCTTGTTCATTCATTTTGTTTCTATATACCCATTTAGTTTCTATTATGGATTTATCCTCAGGTCTTGGGACTAATTCCCATATGTCATTTCTTGTAAATTGATTCAATTCCTCTTGCATAGCAAGAATCCATGAATCATCAGTTGATGATTCCTTTGGATTTTTAGGTTCAATAGTTGAAATTAAAGCAACGTTAGTCATTTTATTTAGTTGATTTCTAGTTTTGACAATAGATTCGATATTTTCAAGTATATTTACTATAGGATTATCTTTCAAGTATCTTGTTATTTTATTTGGATGTGAATTTTTTGAATTATTATTATTTTTGTTTTCGATAATTTCATTATTACTAATTTTGTTTGGGTTATCAATGTTTTCTTCCTCATCAATATTTGGATTGTAAACTTTAAAATTTTCATCAAATGAGCATGTAATGTCTCTTCAATAGTATTAGTTCTAGGATTGAAAGCTCTATAAGCTTTACTTCTATTTGAATATCCAATAAAGATTCATTTATCTGATTTAGCATCAAATTTATCCAAATTATCTTTGGTATTTAAAGTAAAAAATTTACTACCAAAAACTCTAAAGCATGATACTTTAGGCTTTTCATTATAGAATATTGCATATGGTATTTACTTAGTTAATGGTCTTATTAAAATTCTATTTAATATATAACATGCAGTACCAACTTCTTTAGCCCTAATTTTTTTGGTAAATTGCTATTATTTAGCATAGTTCTAGCGCACTCTTGAATCGTCCTATTTTCACATTCTACCATTCCATTTAGCATAGTTCCATCGCGAATTCGTTGTCCTTACAAGCACAATGCAAAAAGTCTCGCCTCAATTGGACTTCATGTGAGAGAGTTATATGATTTATAAGTTATCGATTTCTTTAAATTAATTAACTACATAATTATAAACTAATTACCCTATTATAATTTTAAACCCATCTTCTCCAAAGCTAACTCGCTCTAAAACTTTGACTATATATACAGAATCAAAGAAACCCAAACCTGATCCCTCTCTCTCCTCCTCTCTTCCACTACGCTTGATGAAATTCAAATCCGACTTTGCCATCTGATCACCCTTCGCATTCTCTCTTCGGCCAACCCCAAAAGTCGAAGCCCGACATATCCCTACAAATCGTGGTTATAGATTCCTGCACACAAACCTATATTATCGCATTCATCTCCCAAAGGCCGAACCTCTAGAAATTTATCCCACGCATGTTATTCGACCTTACTAACTCAAATACAACAACCATCTTGCCTCCTATCGCCTAGATCAAGTAAATTCGCAAATCCTAATTTAATATGCACCTTCAAAAACTATCGAAGCAATTAACCACTGCCGCACCCTCAAATTCTCATCCAAAAGGTAGATGTCTCAATTATAAATGTAAAGATCGTACCTTTTTATTTTTATTTGAATTGTTTTTGAATTTATAAGAAGTAGATTTTATTATTTTTCTTGTTTCAGTAATATGATTGAAAATAGTACCATAAAAGCATGAAAATGTGTTTTGCTCATTTGGATAAATGTTGAAATAAATTTATTCATAGTTTTTCGGCATCTCACTGCACAGCTTTCTTTCACGTACGGACCGCGAATGATAAAATAAAAATACAGTCACACTCAGAACAGCTTCGCTACCTCAAAACAATAAAAATATATGCTAGTTATCGATTTCTAAAAAATCATAAAAACACTAACATTTTGCTGAAAAATCGTTAAACGATAATTTAAATATTTTCCAAATTAAAAATTAAGGAAAAATCAAATAAATTAGACCTAAAACATGTCAATAGAAATTGATTTGTTATATTAAAAATATATTTCTCATTATTTATTTGAACCATTTATTATTGTAAATAAATTTACAAAATGAATTCACTGTTATTATTTATCTAATTAAAAGTAGTTAAATAAGACCATTTAATTCATTAACTTAATATTCAATTAAAAATCCAGTTATTTAAAAGATTATTCAAATATTAATTCACAATTCAAATATTTAAATAATCCCTATATTTGAATTCAAGTTATAAACTTTTGAAACCAATTATTTCAGTATTTAAAATTAATTAAATATTAAAAATCAAATCGACAAAATGGGTCGTTACATCTTATGTGTCATGAATTAACCGAAACTATCGACTGCCTTAAGCCGAAAAACTACAAGTTGAAATATGGAAAATCTGATTTTCTTCAGAAAAATGATAGATTGGAAAAGAAGCTTGAAAATTTGGTTGCGAAAAATGTTTTGAACTATGAAAAAGAATTTTTTCACTTCAATGAAATTTTTCCAAAGCTTAACAAGAAATTCTCATTTTGTAGGAAAATGAAACTGAGCTGATTTGCAACAATAACACTTGATAAAGGACTGGACAATTTTAAAAAATTTTAAAAATCCCAAATGTGGAAAATGTGTGGATTTCAAAAAGAAATTGATTAAATGAAAGGGAATTACAAAACCCTTGAAAATGAAAATGTGATTTTGAAAAATAGCACAACTGAAATTATTTGAAGAAATTTCGAATTGGAAAATAAGATTAAAAAATCAAGGATTTGGACAAACTTGAATTCAAAAAACTCTTACTTTTTAAAAGTCGGATGCTTGAAATTAAGACTAAAATAAAAGAGCTAGAAAATGAAAATATAGTCTTAAAGAGGAATGATTCTTAAAAGAGAGAAAATGCTATCATTTGTTGTTCTAAGCTAATAAATGAGAATAATCTTCGAAAATCCAAAGTTAGTGAATTCGAGTTGATTATTCGAAAAATTTCCATAGTAGAAAAATCGTTTAATATGTTATTTGGAAATCAGCTCTTTGCAAATAATAGAAAATGACTTGGATTTGAAAAGTGTCAATTTATTAACAAACAACATAACACCACAAGGGGGAGAAGCGTGTTTTCCAAATGTGTAAAGTGTGGCAATATCGAACATAGTTATAATAATTGTCGAAATAGTAACATAAATAAACAAGTCAAATAAATTTGAGTTTCTAAGGGTACGTCGATAATATTAACAATATTCCGCATAAACAAATTTAGGTGCCAAAGATTTCGATTGTAAACAAATGTAGTCTTACATCTCTTTCTAGGCTACTCACCTTCTCATCTAACATGTATGTCGAAAGACGGGCTAAGGAGCAACTACGATGGAAACAGATTTCGAGTTGTCTTAACACATTTTTTGAGTGACAGTTGAAATATTTCTTAGCCTAGGAAAATAGAGTAAAGATCTACATATTTTGGATAAAAGTTGAACTTAAGCACAACTTCAAAGGCAAGTGAAAGTATGATCTTTAAACCTTACTTTCCAATTTTCTCTGCATGTTTTGAGTTTTGATTTTTTTTACGCTGCTACAGTAAAATTGTCATAAATCAAGATCTAAAACTCTGATTTATAAAAATTAATAAGTTTTGGAAAATATACAAAAAAATCCTATAATTTTTATGTTTGGATTTTCTCCAGATTTTGACTCTAAAAACATTGAAAAACTGCAAACAATTCGTGAAGTGACCCACTTCTCTATTCATTTATTTATAGTGAATTTTCTGTTATATTTTTTTTCAATCTATATATATATATACTTTTCAATGGATCACTTCTCTTAATTTGATTCCCCCCCAAGATCCTGAATTTTACTAATATAAATATATCAGTACTTAATTAAATGGGGCATTTTACCAGAAGGACAAACTTTACAGTCCAATTAGTTTCTAGGACACACATCCACAGAAATTAATTTCAAGGCCAAAATCAGTATAATAATTACTTTTAAGGACAAAGTCAGCCGTCCAATTACTTTCAAAGACATAATTTCATAGGTTTATTGGCCTTACAAACTAATTATTTTACATTTTGTCCTTAAAAATAATTATTTCAGCTGTGTGTCCTAGAAACTAATTGCACTTGTTAGAGAGGCCCTTGTGGTTAATTTCCACTAATTAAATTCTATCATTTATATATATGAAGATATATAAATGGTTCTTTGCTTATCAGAGTGATTAAAACAGCAAAGCAACTCATTCCCACCTTGTTTCTCATATTCCAGAGATATGGTGTCACATAGCCTTTTCTAATCATTCTCTTTTTTTTAAGCTCAAGCTTGATTTAAAATCAAATACTCCATTTTTCTTATTTTCTTGTTTTAATCCTCATATTAATTGATCCCTGAATTTTCCAAGCAGAAAATTCAGATCCTGGGATTTTGTAATTAGCCACTACTAGATCCTATGCTACAAATCAGGGTGTCTAAGATAACTTACTAATTACAAGTTAGCCCGGAGTTTATAATTCATGTTCTAACAATTTTTGGTGTCAGGTATGGTATTCATGTTTTGATTTGTATGTTGAACAAGGTTCATATAAATGACCAGATGTTAATCTGGATTGAGGTTCAAGCGGAGGAACAATGTATTTAGGCAGAGTATATATATATATATACAAACACATGTACAAATCTAAGACTTAACATATGATTGAAGACAAAGTAATTGAAGCCATGTTGCAAACCAAATTAATACACACTTCTCAGGTGAACTTGTCAAATAAATAACTGAAGTATTCTAAACATTATGTGGAAGTGTCTAAAGAGTTGTGTGGTGATGATTTTTGCCTATTACCAACAGGACTGCAAGTCATTTATAATAGCCTTGATCATGATCAAATGTACTCAGACTTGGGTACTGTATATTTAAGTAATAAAATGTGTGAAGCATGGTGCAATGAGACCTACAAGTTTCACCAAATCTTATATACATGGATCTACTTCACAGAGCAATACAACTTCTACTGCAATTGAAATACCTAGACTAAGGTTATAAATTTCATTTCAGGTTAACTATGTACTTATATCAATTATAAGTTATATTCATATATTTCTGGTTAGCCCAGTTTTGGATTCAACTCATCTTTTACAAGATTTAATGATTGTGCTATATTCCCTTCTTCCTATGATCATTTCTACTTTACAATTTTTAAGATTCATCAGACATTGCCAAAGGAAACATGCTCACATATCAAATTATATGGCATGATCTCCTATCTAACACTTCACCAGAGATTATCCAGATCAGATACTTAAGGCAGCAACCCACATATGCATATATGTAAAATACTAAAATTCTTACATGTTCTCTTCTCAGAAAAACAAACACATATCAATCCAGAAAATACTTAAAACATTTGCCTAGCTTAATTATTACAACATGTCTGCATAACTCCTTAAACATTCTAAATGCAAGTAAATCTTCAATTGTCCACGCATACAGGTTTCTTATGCTTCTTTTCCTGTAGCAACATCTAGAGCTGCCTCAATAAAAATGAGACACCCCAGATGTTACAAAGCAACAAATAGGGTCAGAAATAAAATTCTGGTATGAGTGAAATCAAAATATAAATACTTGTCATTTTTTAAATTCTTGTGCATAGTATTCATATGCTATATACAATTTGAATTTATAATATGAACTGGGTTTAAGTATATATATATATATATATATCTAAGCTTCTACTACACTCATGTACATATGCAATCATCCATTCATTCAATACAGTATACATGTACACATACTCTTATGGAATTAACTCATTTTAATTCCATAGTTCAGCTCTGAATCTTGATTCATTAATAAAATTTGGTCATATCTCTTTGCCATTGAACACCATGTGTGCATTGTAAGGGACTCAATTCTGTTAACCCCTACACAAAGGCCTATAGGACTTAAACAAGTCATGCACATACCCATCATACTCCTTATGATGAATAGATCAAGGCTTCTCTCCTAGATTAGTTTTATAATCTAGTGACCAGTCTCATCTCTTATTTCAGAAAGATTTATTAACTCATGGAATGCTTTTACATTCTTTCCTTCTTTTTCCCTCAATCAGAGAGAGTTAAACTCTCTCATGGGTTTCACTGACTATGACTTCATTATGAAAATAATACTTTATTTCATATATTTTTTTCAGTTGTCTCATTCAAAATTTGTTTTATCCTTTGCATCTCCTATATTCAAGAATATCATGATCTCTTAAACAAATCCAGAAAATCATATAAAAATTCTTACACTTAATTCTATTGTGAACATAGGGTAAGGTTTTTAGAGAAAAACCCATAAAACATTTTAGCTTTAGATCTGAACAAATCAGCACATAAATAAATTATTGCATTGTTCATCTCGAATTTGAAACAATCTAGACATGAACATGAACCTCCTTTTGTTCACACTGCCTAGCCTATTTTCCAGTATTACCCTACTTCATAATAAAATGTGTTTATCTTACTAAACATATTTACAAACTGGTGGTTTAAGGTACTGGATCCATATCAGAGATCATGACATTGTTCTTATCAAACAATCAAACAAAACAAATCAAAGCATCAACCAAAGATTTATCAATACACCAACCATTCTCAGCATTCATTTATTCAGAGAAAAACAAGTTGATCAAGCACAAAAATAAAATGGCTGCCCTTTACTTGGGTCTTAATGCCTTAGCCTCATGAGATTGATTAATCACTCACCTTTCCCTTCTTTTCCCCGAGATTGCCTAAGCTTGCAAACAGTGTATGTTCTTCTCTTTTTTTTTCAATGTGTTTATGTTTTCCCTCAGAGTAAAACCTCTGCTTCTTCTCTTGATTTAAATCATTTTCACTAGGGTTTTACTGAAGGGAAAAACCCATTTTATCCTCACATCACTCAGAGAATTATGTGTGTGCTGTTATGGCTAAATGTGCCATTTTCCCTTGGTTTCTATTTCTGGTAAAAGCAGTTATCCACTGCTTTTCCTGTGTGCATGCAATTTGCATGACTCACTTGTATATTATTTTCATGTGGCTTATTTTTTTTTCTTTTAATACCTTTTATTATGCCCGAGTTATTTTCCATTCCTAGCTATTATCTCAGCCTATTTGTTTACTCTTGACTTATTTCAAAATTGTACTTATGTATAACTAATATAAAACTGGTTTTTAAGCATTTTAATTTACCAAAGAATATATCATTTTCTCCTTATCACTTAATTGTTGAAAACAATTTTCTCTTTACTGAATTATTTTATTTTCTTTATGTTAGACTATAATATATATATGTATATCCTTTTATCAATTAACCCCTGGTTAATATTTCAAACTATCTGTTTTCTCTTGATATGTAAATGTATTCGTATTTTTAATTACCCTGGTGTTCTTTCCTTATTACTTTATGTTTATTCTTTCTGGGTATATATATAAATATAACATATGGTAATATATAATCCATATATGCACTCAGTTATATATATCCTCTTCCCTCTGAAATACCATTTCCTTCTTACTATTTATATTCAAGATATATATATACATGTGAATATAAGACTTACTCAATTTAGCTATTATTACTTTTAACTCACTCTCAATATTTATCTTCAGACTATATATATATATATATATATATATATATATTTTTTTGAAAGTTTTCATTTTTCTGATTTTAATCTAATTATTCTCATCTCAATAATTTGGGTCTTCAAAATTCGGTACATTATATGAAAACTATTTTAGAACATCCTAACAAAGCTGTAATAAATTGACTATAACTTGAACATTGCAACTCCGATTTTTGAAAATTTTAAAGTTTGAAAAATCTAACAGATAATACTACAACTTACATGATTTAAGTTTTTGCTGATTCATTCTATAGAACCTCAAAAAATAGTAATCAAGTAAGTACATTGCTTGAAAATTGTTTTTGAGTTATTTAAACAAGCTATAGTATTTTGGACATAAATTTTGTTTTTTTCATTTTGACTTGAAACCAGTTTTTTTATTAGAAATTTCTAGTATCTGAAATGTTCTTATTTTATGCTAAACCAAATTATAGATTTAAAATTTTCAAAAAATGGTTTTAAAACTGATTGATTTTTCAAAACAGCGATGGTCAATGTTCGATGATCATTGTTTCAATACATATGTTTGTGATATACGTATACATGAGATGATGCAATATTTATTTCCTTTGAATGATGACAAACACAACATATACTTAAGATTTTTTTGGTCTGCTTTTGTGCTTTATTTTTGACATAGATGATAAATTTAAATTTAGAGCTAAATCCATTGGCATTGTGGAGCTTGTAGTACGCTTGTTTGATGAAGCTTATCTTTCACGCTTGACTTTGATAATGAGAGTTCAAGAGACTGGTCAAAAAACCAGTGTCTGAGGTACCATTTTTCGCCACCACTGACGCGTTGAGAGTAACAAGTGTTATCTGAGGTATCATTGTCCGCCATCATCGGCAGCCCAGATAACAAGTAGTATCATGACAGGGCAATTTGTTCTTTCTTATCAGAATATTTGGTATTACTTCTAACCCTAATGATTCCTCCAGTCTGATATTTTTTATAACTCATATGTCTCATGGATTGATTGATATTTTACATTTTTTATTTCATGTACATTGGAGAGCTTGCATTTTTGCCTTTTATTTTCATTTTATTGAAAAAAATCAAAAAAAAATCCCTTCTTAGAGTTTTGTTTTGAAAAATTGAATTACCCAAAAATATGTTTTTGCTTTCTTAGGTTTTTTTTTGTTTTGCTCTCTATATCGATTCATAATGTGGATATTTTGAAATGAGACACTTTGGCTATTTCTTGGATATAAATTTTTCAATGAAATTTTTTTTCGAGAGGCTTGATTAGGGAATCTTTTGAATTGAAAATGTTGATATGAAATCTTGTGAGATGAGCTTTGATTTTCTACACTTGAAATAACTCTTAAAATGACTCTTGCAAAATGAAATTTTTGGACTATGAAATGAACTTCTTGAGATGAGTTTTTGATATTAGAAAACTTAAGATAATTGTTGGAGATGAATTTGCTTTTAACTTTTGAGCTTTGTGATGAAACCCTCTGAGATGTACATTTGAATTTTGTTTTGATATATTAATATGTATACCATTAGCTCATGTGTTTCTCTTTACCCAAATAGCATTACAACTAATTCACATTATATGTTCAATAATAGAATATAAAGCTGAAAATATTTTTGAGATATTTACATAGTATTTACTTTTGAAATCATATCATGGTCGACTGAACTTTATGTAATTTTTAGAAGTATATATATTGATTACATAGATGATTAAGGATATTGCACTTTGAGTTTGATTAAATAATGACGTTATGATATTTTTGATAATCAAGCATATGTTATAGTTTCTATTTTTGACTATTGTATATCCCACGTCATCTCTGAATCTATCATTTGACTATCATATTCTATTGATTCACCTTACTTTCTTTCTTTTCACTATTATTCTCGGTCTTATATGAATTGGCTAAATTGACATACCCAAAATTTATTATTAAAAGCCTATGAATAGTAAAAAAAATTACACATATGATATAATGGACTATCTAATCCTTGACATGCCTATGAAATAGGTGTGTCGGTACTCGTCAAGTAATATCCACCTTCATCCAATGGACCTCGTGGCAATGTCAAATGTAATGTTTTCGATCTCATCTACAATAGGTTTGGGACAAGTTATTCTAATTCAAATAATATTTTTAGTCACATCCATTCTCATTTAAGAAACCTCATGGCAAAGCATGAATGAAAGTGACTTGATTTCATAATGAATTAAAAATAAGCTATTTAATTACATAATATCTCATGGGTTATGTCATTTGAACCCTACTATGTATAACTATACTTATTTTATCAACCTCTTTCCACTCATGGGATATGATTTTGATCAATATAATTGCTATGATTTATGCTTGATTTTTCATTAAATATCTAATGTCATATATTGATCTAATTACATCATTCGGTATCACTTTCTCACCGTTTAATTTGATATATGTACTTTTGATGAAATAAAAGAGGGAGAGAGCGATTAAGATTTGGTGAAACTGTGAACTTTGTGTTAATATTGAAAGAAATATTATTGGTTTAATAATTTATTCTTCAATGCATATGCCACATGTGTAGGGGAGCATGTTATATATATTAGAACATTATGTAATGATTTTGATTTTATGATATATAGTACATAGTTAATACGTGTTACACCTGTAAATCTAAACTTATGGTTCATAATCATCAAAAGGGGGGATTGTGGAGTATGCTTCTTATTTGATGATAACAAATATATTTTCATATTTGATTTTTCTTTAAGAGTGTGTTATAGTTAAAAAATCATCAAAGCACAATTTTATTTCTAATTATACTATCATCCACTATATCTCATATGCCTGATTTACATGTATCACATTTCAAACATGTCTATTTTTATATGTAAAAATTATATGCATTTATTAGTATTATCAAAAAGGATATATTTTTAGATATTGCAATTATTTTCCTTTTGATATCAATAAATATATATTATATTTAATATGTTTGTTTATTGATGTGTATTGACAGGGTTGTGATTCCAGTCAAAAGGTTTAGTTCGATTCACCTACATATCTCAAAGGAAATATTCTATATGTAGTGTAAAATCCAAGGCATGGAATATCAAAAAAGGGAAATATCTGGTCATTTAATTTGGGAGATTGTGGATAGATCATTTACTATTTATGTCAAAGAAGAATCACTACTTGAATGGAAAGTGGATCACTTAACACAAAAAGGGGGAAATATCGCATTTGAATTAATCAAATCAATGTGATTCTCATGCACTTTCCAATATCACTTCAAATGTGAAATATAGATATTATATATATATAAGCTTCCATTCATTCTTTTTTCCAACCAGATATCAATACAACAAAGAAAAAGGAGCATTTTTAAGCATATATCATCCCCTTCATCAAACCAATCTGATCATCTCACATCAAAGAAATCACCATCACTCAACATACAAGCATGCATTGATCAACCCCCATCAACTCTGGTTGAGCAGGATACAACAGCAGGAATACTACTCACATCAAGCAATCCTCAACACTCTAGAATAGTCAACAACCACCAAAAGCATCAGCACAATCAACTACAACTCAAAATCAAATTTCATCACTGTTCATCATCATCACAAATCTTCAACAACTTAACCTCATCATAAGACAAAGCTAATACAATCATCTCCAATCCAAATATCAAGCCATCAATCTTAGGCACTTCAACAACAACTAGAATTTTCACCTCCTCCACGAATATTAGCATTCAAAATTCAACATCATTACCTTACAATGACAATAAAACACTAGCTAACAGTAGTAGCATCGACTTCAATTGTTCATTCTTTTGAGTCGTAGATTATATAAAGAGGCATGCTCCAAACTCGGGTAGTGTTCACCACTTCTGGCAGCAACTATAGTCTTCAACTCTAAAACAAGACCGGTAGAAAACTATCTCAAGTTAGCTAGGAAGTACCGCGTTCATCCAGATCTAATCAACTATATCGAGAGATTGGCTTCAAACAATTTTGAGCATCCTAACAAAAGTGAGCAAGTCAAATTCAGATCCATGATGTTTTCATCCTAGCAAGCAGCAACCCTCATAAGCATTATAAGTGGTGGATGTAGGGTGATAGCCAACTTCAAATTTAGTTATTTCAAGTGCTAATTCTGTTTTAAGAAACTCCACTGGCGGCAACGCAAAATTACGACGACACAACTAATCTCACTGTAAATCAACATCCACCCATCATCGGTCTCCAACAGCTCTCCAGATCATCATCAAAGTTACCAGCGTGTGGTTCGAGTTTTTAAGGCGAAGTTGTTTTTTTTGTATGTAGAGGAAGACATGATTTACTTTGGGTTTGATAAGAGAAGTGAACCAAGTCAAAATTATTCAAAATGGGAGAATTGGATATTTACATAGAAGACCTTCATCTTTATTTGTGTTTCTTTCTAAGGGGAAATGTTTTTGATTTGTTTTGTATTTTTATTGTTAAATTTCAAACTCTAGATTTTCTAAGTGAACTACATGGCGTAGTTCGGGGATTCTGATCTTAGGGCATTGGTTCAAGCAGAATTACTAGGTATATGGTTTGTATATTCATGTTAGTAGAGAGTGCGAGTTTACAGGCATTGTAAGCAACCGAATATATAATTCAAGTAGTACCTTCGGGGGTAGCAGCAGGCACTAACGGATTAGTGGCCTTAGCTGGGTATATCTATGTGTTATTTACTTTTCGCATTTACATTTCTGCATTATTTATCTGTTTATCTGAGAATTATTTTTAAATACCCTATTCACCCTCCTCTAAGGTATATTGTACGATCCTCACATGTAGTGTGTTTATAACAAGCTCATAAAGTATAAAACAGAAGTAAATCAAATAACACGTAATAAAAAGTTAAAATGATTCGATTTGAATGAATAGGTGAGTATATTGCAAAGAGTTCTGAATATACCTAAAAATGAATAAAGATTCATCCTCAAAAGTCACTCATCCCTACGATACATAATGATGTATCGATAATGAGTAATCGAATTTTGTTGGACAAAGTATGATTAGTTATGAGTGAAGTTGAGTTAACTTCTTTCTATATGGTCGTGTATTTATCTAACGACCCAGAATTTCACCGCTTTAATTTGGAAATATTTAATTAATTTTAAATATATTCAAATAATGGTTTTTATTATTAAAATAAAAATCCTTTCAATAATGAATAATGATGGTGAAATTCTTTTTCAAATTTGTTTACAAAAATAATCGGTTTGAAGAAACATCGGAAATATGACCGGAATTCATTTTTCGACTTTTCGTCATCTAAAAGTTGTCAAAAACATTGTAAACCCTAGAGTATAAATACATATACAATCTCAAACAAGTTAGAATTATATTATACATGTGTATACATATATACATAAGCACACAAGGCGATGTGGTAATTTATGGAAAAACAAAATAAATAAAAAGTTTAAACATGAAATGACATTTTGGCAACTCAGTATTATGGTAGTTAATGCATGTTGGGTCTTCATGAAGCATGGGGGGACATGAATTTTCGAATTAAAGAAGGGAGGGGGAACATAGGTGATGAAGTGGCATTCATATAGTAATTTCAATATCTCATTTTATATAAATGTTTTTTTCGCTTTTTTTCCATTCTCGTTTCATTTGTATTTCTCATTCCAACTTTTGCTATTTCCTTTTCAAAGCTTCAATTCCATATTAATAGCTTTCATGCCTTTTAAAAAAATTTACCTTAAATCTTTTTAAAACTTATTTAAAATCACTTCTTACTTCTTCTTATACACTCCTCCACCTAAAACAAGACCACATTTCCCTCACACACCATGGTCGTCCCTATGCCCACCCTAGGCCAAGCCCATAGCATCATGGACGAGCACATATGTGTCCATTCTTGACTTAAATCAAGTTTTTATAAAAAATAAATCCAAGATCAAAGCTTTTTCCAAAGTTCTAGTTCAAGTTGCTTTGTTTTGGTTATGTTTTGGTGAGTAAACTTTAGTTTTAAATTAAAAGTTTTTAACTTCATAAGTTATGCTTAACTTAATTTAAATTTATTGGATGTTTGGTTGAGAAATGATATTAATGTTATGGTTATGTACATATATGATTATATATGCTTGGATGTAATATTGTATTAGAATTAGGATTTGAAGTCTAAATGTTGTTTATGCATGTAAAGATATGATCCTGCTTATGTTTTTGTATGTGGTATGTGTATTTATGTTATGGATATGATTATATGGTTATATGCTATGGAAAGTTAGCACTTTTGTATGGAAATGGCGATTTGAAATCCTTGTGTGAAACCATAGTTCTAGTTTTAAAAGTAAAAACCATTTTCAAAGTTCAAACTTTGTTCTATTTTTCGAAACACTTACTTGAAGTTTGATAAAGTTAGTAAGCTTCCATAAATTAAGTTTTCAAAAGAAAGAGACAAAACAAGTTTTGAAGTTATGGTATCCATAGCGATAGTCGCTTTGGATGCAGTTTCGCTAAAAAGTCCGATTTTTGAAATTTTAGTTTTTATACCTAAAAGGGCTTTAGAAATGTTTTTTACTTATTAATGATGTTTAGGAAAGTTAATTAAGAATTTAATAATTTATTATTTATTAATTAAGTTTGGTAATTAATAATTAATTAAGTACTAAACAAGGTTTATTAATTAAGTAGAGATTAGTACTAATTAATTATCTTTTAAAGTGAGATTAATGTTAATTAATTATTAATTAGGTAAAATTCATTTTTAATTAATTATGAATTAAGTATATGATTTGTTTTTCTAATTAATTATTAATTAAGTACAGGGATAACTATTAGTTAATTTTTAAGTAAGTGTTTAATTTTAAATAAAGGTTTGATTTATTATTTAAGTTTTAATTAAGGATTATTTAATTTATTAATTTAGATTAATCATTATTTAAAAGTTTACATTAATATTTAATAATTAATTAAAGATTAATTATGGTTTAATTACTTATTTAAAAGCTAATTATTTTTTAATTACTTATTTAAGGATAATTATTATTTAATTATTTATTTAAAAGTTAATTACTGTTTAATTAATAATTAAAGGTTTAATTATTATTAAATAAAGGTTTAAATGTTATTTAGCTATTAAATAAAGTTTTAAACCACTTTGTTTCTTAAAATCGATTTCGTTTTTTTAAAAAAGCAACTCTCTTTCAATGAATGTTTTAATCCAAATGATTTCTTTTTCGATTACCTTTAAGTAACCCCATTTAAATATGAAACCCAATGACATATGTTTAGAAGAAAAAAATGTAACAACCCGCATATTTATCGATTTTATATTTAAATATTTTATTTAAATATTTCATCGTTAGTCGGATTTTAGTCCGAAAAGCTACTTTTTGCAAACAATCGAATTAGGACTCGAGACCACTTCCATTGAGTTCGAAATGACATTTGCGACCTTTTTGAGTATAAACTTCGATATGTTTGGAGTTAGTAGAATTTTGCTACTTTTTCACTTTGGGTTTGGGTTTCAGCCCTATGTCCTAATTCAGCACCTCTCCCTCCATTCACTCATTTCATTTTGCAAACACTCAAGCTCAACTGAAAATGGTGGGAGAGATTGGAAATTAGAAATTCCAAACCCTAGTTCCTCTTGCAAACTCTAGTTCTTGCTCCAAATTCGAAGAGAAGCTATTGGTAAGCATCTCCTTCTTCTTCTCCAACTCATTCTCCTTTCGATTTCAGAAATTCCTAAACCTAACTTTAGGAAATAATTCTCTTTTAAGCTTAGATTCAAGCTTGTTGAGTTGGAATTGAAGAGTGATTGTCCTTGCCTTGCTCTATAGCTTCCTCTTCATTTGTTTTGTCTAAAAGGTGAGATTTTTATCTCACATCTATGCCTATAACTATCTTTGTTGTTAGTATGAATTCCTATCATCTATTTCGTGTTCACTTGTTGTGATTTGAATTGGTTTTGTGAATTCTTCAATTTTGGTGTTTTGGTCCAATTTTATGAAAATCCTTCTATGGACATTTGGACATTGATATTCGGAGTGTATCGAGGAGCCTTTAAGGCCGGGTTGTCGCTTGGCGTAAATCCTTAGTCGCCATTGCTCATCTGATCGCTTCCGAATCGTTTTGGCCACTTTGGCCTAGGCAAAATGTTGCCCAGACCAGGTGACCAGACGTCTGGTGACCAAGTCCAGACGTCTGGTTTGGACCTGGAGAGAAAAAACGTATACACGCGTTTTATTAAAAAAAATGCCAGAAACTATTTCCAGACGTCTGAAATTCAAGATCAGACGTCTGGATGAGTCTCAGACGTCTGACTTGAGGTTTCAGACGTCTGGGTGTTCTTTGGGAAATTTTCCAGAGAACGAAACCAGACGTCTAGATTCAAAACCAGACGTCTGGCCATGGCTCAGACGTCTGATTTGCTATTCCAGACGTCTGGGTGGTTTTCTGAGCTATTTCCATAAAACATATCCAGACGTCTGGATTCCAAATCAGACGTCTGGAAGTGTGCATTTCTGCCTGTTTAGGCTTTTCTAGTTTGAATATCCATTTTTGATGGATTTATTATCGATTTCTTTGGATTTGATTCACGCCTTCGTATGTGAATTTTGATGATTGATTGTTTCTACAATCATTTTGTAACTTGTCTTCAATAGGTCTTCAATAGGTCGAACACCGTAGCAGGGGCGTTGCCCCCGCACCCCCACCTTGGGGGGTTGCCACCCCCCTGGGACCCCCCTCCGTAGGGGATCTTATCTGAAAAACATTCAACAAAACTTCCTACTTTGATGGTTTTGGGGATTGATTTCTTTGGACTTTACTCACGTCTTCGAACGTGAATTTATGTAATTCGATTCATTTCATCAATCGTTTTGTGACTTGTCACTTTAAAGATATGAAGGTTTCAATACTAGTAGTAAATATCAAAACTCTTTCATCAAAGCGATTTCAACACTATTTTAAATATCAAAAGTTTGTTTTCTCAAACCGATTTCCAATCTACTAGTATATACAAGCCTTTACTTCACTCGGATGAGAAATCAACTTAAACGACTTAGTAAAACGAGTGGTATGAAACGCTTGCGTTCACTTCGTCGGTTAGCTCTTGGACTTGTTCGATTGAACCCTTTTATGACAATTTCCTAGTGAAGATCTACAGTTTGTTCGTAAATATTTGAGTTAAGCTAGTGGTTATGGGTCATGAAGCTAAACTCTTATATTTACTAGCTTAGTGTAATCGACACTTCTTGATGATCGATGATGATCATTTTATGGTTTAGACTAGCGATGGAGCGATGTCTCTTTGATTCGGTTCATCGGACGTTACGCTGTACGACGTCGTTGTTCTGTTTTATCGTGATTTGGTTCATCGGACGTTACGCTGTACGACGTCGTTGCTCCATTTTACTATGTGTTGGTTCATCGGACGTTACGCTGTACGACGTCGTTGTTCCATTTTCTTATGTGTTGGATCATCGGACGTTATGTTGTACGACGTCGTTGTTCCATTTTATCGTGATTTGGTTCATCGGACGTTACGTTGTACGACGTCGTTGTTCCATTTTACTATGTGTTGGTTCATCGGACGTTACGCTGTACGACGTCGTTGTTCCATTTTCTTATGCGGTGGTTCATCGGATGTTACACTGTACGACATCGTTGTTCCTTTTTATTGTGCTTTGGTTCATCGGACGTTACGCTGTACGACGTCGTTGTTCCTATTTATTGTGTCTCTGGATCATCGGACGTTACGCTATACGACGTCGTTGCTTCGGATTATTTGATTTCTGGATTTCTAATGGTTGATTTTTGGAATTTATGTTTCACCACCTTTTTCAGTTGGCATTGATATGTATGTCATTTATTGTGGCTTGGTGAATTAAATTAAGAATATGACATTCTTTTAATCTTTGAGAAGATTCTTGTGATATTGATTAATCTCTGGATTGATTTTCGATTAGATACTTATCACAGTATGACTTTATGGTTATCATACGTTTTGATCATATCTCTTATTCTATATCATTTTATCTGATAATTATAGCTAGACTGATCCGTTTATTATTTTCTTCTTAAATAATACTCGGGTCAGACTGAGTTTTTACAGGTGCTTCCTCATGACTTCTTATCTGGAGCCATCTTCTGACTTTTGGCTAACTACTCTAGTTTAGTAGTTTTTATTGATATACATTTGAGATTTAGACTCCTTGAAGTATACATATTCTATTGTCTTGCACTTGTACCTATTCTTTTGTGTTATTGTGGATCTTATTTGACCACTACTCTGATGTACACTTTCATGTGTTATATTCATATCTATTTCCGCCTTTGTGATATGAATTGTCTGTGACTGATTTGTGTTATGTTTATTTCTATATTTGTTTCCGAAGTCCATATAGCCACTGTGTAGTAGCTTTGAGTTTGTATCGGTATGTCGGATTTCCTCTTGAGATGAAAAGTTATATTTTTATCTGGCATATCGGTACTCGCACAAAGCAATTATACAGATGGTCGCTCCTCAACAGCCTTATTCTCCGTGCTAGTTGACGGCATTACCTCATAGTGTCCTTGGCTAGCGTGAGTATAGAGGTGGGGCGTCACAAAAACACTGTTCCACTAATTAAATTATAGTTGACATCTATTTAGCAGAATATATTAGTTCTACTAATTAGTCTATATTTGACATCTGTTGGTAGAATAAATTACAATTCTACCATAATTTCCCCAGTAGATTATGTTGACATCTATTAAGCAGAAATAAAACCCAGTTCTGCAATTATGGTAACTTAGACATTTACACATAAGTTGATTGATTGTTATTGGTTGATTCCCTTTTACATATTTTCTTATTATGTAAATACCCATGTTATAACTAAAAATTTAAACTGAACTAAATAAGAACAATTGCGGGAACTAAGCTTTTAAAGTAACGTTATTACCCATTTATATTGCTTAAAGTTTATTTCCATTTTAAAATATGATATTTATAGAATAACTAAGCAATATTTTATTAAAGATATTTTGAACTAAATTAATACATTTTAAATAACTGTTTAAAAATCATTATTTTGTTAATATGGTTTCAAGATAATTAAATAAAGAATGTTTTAAATAATAACTTGTTTATGTAAAGTGTTTTAAATAATTGCTTTATTTATAATGAAAGTTTTATAAATGATTTTCAATATTTATAAAGATAGATTTGTAAATGATTTTGAATATTTATAAAGGAAGTCTTATAAATGATTTTGTATATTTATAAAGGAGCTTTATAAATAAACTTGGAGATTTATAAAGTGTTTTATAAATGGATTAAGAATTTAAGTAAAAGAGATTTTGTAAATGAAAGAGATTTATTAAAATAATATATAGAAGTAAATTATAAAAGAATTTGAGATGGGATTTTCTTTAAATGACCTTCTTAATTTCGGTGGTATAGACATTTGTTTCATAATTAATACCTAAGGAGTAGTGTTTGGGGTTAACCTTATCTCTATTTTAAATAACACTTATTTTGATCCTTTTAATATGATTTTGAAATGAGAAATCTTTCACAATATTTTGTGAATATACTTATGCCTGTGAGATAAGTATATGAATATATTAAATAGATATTTTGGAAAGAGATTTAAATAACTGAAAGATTTATTTTGAGGCTTAGTGGTTGCTATGGGTAATTAAATCTTTGAGTTGTTGCTTGTTTGTTGAGTTGACAGTTAAATAACCAATAATCAAATCTAAACCAAAATATAATTTTGGAAATATCTAGGAGAAACACGTTAGTTTATGGCATAGTCATCTTTGATGATGTTGTATTGTGCGTAAAGATCTCATTTTATTCTCTTAGGATAGATGATAGGGGGATCGTCCACTAAAATGATGAGAGGCGATCCCTGCTTCTATGCATTGTGTGATTATTTCTAAAAGAACCGGGGTTGAGTTTACCGGAAATTATCGTTGTTGGTTCGGAGAGACTAAGATCAGATATATTATCTAAAAACCACTTCAAACCAACATACACGTTCGAACTGAAGACATCTTGAGGATGATTGAAGATGGATCATTTGAAGTGCAAGGGCTACTTACTACTAATCATGAGGGTGATTCCAAAATGGATGCAGTAGAGGTAGTGCCTTTGGTTTCATTTAGACCCAGAACGAACTTGTTTGGATGAGTGCTGGCATTGCATTTCTACCTGAAGGGCAATGTCAGCGTTCCAAGTGGAATTTCTATCTGAAAGGTAAAAGCGTAGCCTCAAGCCTCATCAACTGGGAAAATGACTAAAGTAGGGACATGTGGCAGGTGCTATATGGGTCCCTCATGTTAGGGTATGATCATCCCATATCTAGTGTCGATATTTATGTATGCTTCGAGGCCCATTATGGTTGTTTATCAACCCAGGGGTGATCATATTTGGTGCTATCCGGTTATGGGCAGGGCTGGTCCTAAGTAGCAGAGGTGCAACGCATTGTAGCATCTCATGCATTTTTTTTTAGAGGAGTACGGATTCGGTGTGTAGACCCTTACCCTTCTATAGTTGGAATCCATTTTCCAACATGAGTCTTCGGGTTTGATTGTATACTAATTATGCTGGAATTTAATAATGTAACAATTTTAGCTATGATTAATATATATTTGTATCCTAGACATTATTATAATATCACTGGATTTTCGACAGAAAATGTTTTGGTTATCGTAAGGTAAAAAGCCATCCGTATTTATGTGCTGCGTGGTCATACGAGATACCTTGTCTTTTAAAAGGTATTACAAGTTAAATAAATGAAATTCCTTGTGATTTTAGTTTCTCATGTTGGTTTTACCAGACTGATCCGGGCGTTAATTTTCCTTTAATGCTTGGGTTAGCCCGAGCTTATTTTTAGATTTAGCTGGATCCATTGGAGCTTTCAGAAGACAAGCTGGATTTTCCAAGACGTATTTACGTATCTTATATTCTTCCATTGTTATATCTACTTGTAATTATTAAATTGTAATGAAAAGCTATTATAACTGTCCAGGCCGATAATAGTATAGTGTACTCTAATGTTGTGTGTAAATAAAGATGATTTCTTTTTGTAAAGATCTTGTTCATATTATATATTATTCACCACATTTTGTGAGATTCCATTCTATCTTCTTTCCTCTTTACCCCAAATGACCTATCTTTCGGACACTTAAATGATCGACAGATGAATATTATGGACGTATTAAGTGTTGTCTTTAATGTATGGCAGATCATACATTTGGTATCGCAGCGTAAGGTTATGCGAGAACCTTGGCTTAGTGGGGTAAACTCAATAAAGATAGGGTAAGTGACACCCTAAATAGGTTTGAGTGTATTATATATTGAGTGCATATTTGTTAGTGCTATAATATGTTTTATATTGTGTTGGTTAATCCGTTGAGTGGTTTATGGATTTTGGTCAATATAAGTAGCTAACATTATTGATAGGGATCTCTAAACACTTGAACAAGACCAAACTGACACAATATTGTTTTAAAAGTGGTAAATGAAATAATTTTACATAGGAATATATTTTGTATATAAAAGAATTAATTACAAAACTAATATAGTTATATTGATTTGTTGATTGACAGGAGATGATAATATAGTAGTATTATTATCATTTAGGGTTTGTTTAGTCATGCTCACCTAGTTTTGGGCATTAACTATTTGTTTGTTGATTTTCCTTTTTCCATTATAGATTGGGTAGAAGGAACTAGAAAAGACATTGAAACGCTCACCTTGTGATTAAGTTTCACAGTTGACTATAAGGCATTCGTCGATAATGTTGGGTTAAAATTAATTTCAATAAAAAAGTGTTTATTAAAAACAAAGGAAAGATATTTTAAAATGAATATTTGAGGAAAGGTTTTATAAATTAGGGTTATAAAATGTGTTTTAACTAAAGAGATCTTTGGAGAATTTAAAAACCCAAGTGTCTTTGAAAAGGATTTCAAATGTTTTTAGAGAAAAGGTAATAACAGAAATAGTAGAAAATATTTTAAAGTATAAATATTTTGGAAAGAAATTTTAAAGAAATTATTCTTTGGACAATTCGGAGAAAGAGTCTCAATCTGTTTTGTGATGATCAGGATAATCTTCTAAGTGACAATCGGATGTTTGCTTAGGCGAATGTGATAGTGCACTTAGTAAATTATTCTCTTTGTCATTGTATGATCGAAGCAAGTTCGAATCCGCATGAATCCAAAGCAGGTGGATGATAAATATTTTGTTAAAAACTATTTAGCCAGAAGTGTATAGAGTATTATTCCAAAATAGGATTTGAAAAGAAAAAATATTTTTATAATTAACTAGTTCGAGTGCCTCAAAAGTAACTAAAATTAGGTTGGAGATGTGTTCGGATGGTAAAAACTTATCTTGAGTATTACCTTCTTGGTAAGGGAATATATGATACTACTTGGTAGTACCCAATTCCATGATATTATTTTGGAGTTACTCGGGCTACATGTATATTTCTATGGATTTAAATATATAATTTCATTTCAAAAGATTTTGAAATAAAACCCATGCATTTGGCTCCTAAGTTTTCAAAATAATAAGGTATTTTGATTAAATAATGGGTTAATAAATGAAGTTTTAATTGGGTTAATTTTAATAATGAGGTTTGATAAAAATTTGTTTTATTAAAACGTGTCTTTTGATTTTAGCATCTAGGAAGTGAAAATTTATTTGACACTATTGGGCCGGCTAATAAACATCTTTACCTTAGAGGTATCAAAGGAAAAGTAGACTCAAGGACGGAGTTTGGATACCAGCATCCTACTCTTCTTAGCTACGTCCCGAACCGATTAGGTAAAGAGATTGAATTGGTTGATTCAGTTTTAAGACCCGAGATTTATTTTAGGCCTACGTCTGAATAGTTAAAAGTGAATGGAATTAAAAAAAGATGTTTTGTATATACTCTTAGGATGTATGAGAGTATTATATAAGTTAATAAATTTAAATGATTTTATGAAAAGGTTTCATAAATAATTTGTACCATTTAAATTGTTCGAACCTAAACTGAAATTTTGTGAAATAATTTCGTAAATATTTGGGAAGGGTAGAAAGTTGTTGGGTAGTAAGAACCAATAAGATAAGTACGTAGGTTATATGTAGATCATTTCCCTTTCTTGTATAGTTCTCGATCCAAGATTCGAGTACATGACTTGAGGTGTCTTACACCATTCCGGATAAGGATTTATCACTCGATTTCTGACGACGAACACTTAGTGAGGGGTCTTAATGTGGAACCAAAAGTTTTCTATCATATTTTATGGCTGTATAAGGAAGATAGAGGTTTCAAATTAAGCAGACTGATCAGAGTCCGCACTAGAAAGTTGAGTGGACATTACTAGTTCAGAAGTAAAGCTATGTATTTGAGTAAGTGACCAAATCAGAGTTTTTCGTAGAAATGATCTAAGTACATAATATGAACTAATGAGTAGTGTTAAGAGTTTATGGTTTAGGGTTGTGGTAAAATAACGGGGTCGAAATTCTTTTAAGGAGGAGAGTGTAACGACCCAGAATTTCACCACTTTAATTTGGTAATATTTAATTAATTTTAAATACTCAAGTACTATGATGTTCAATGCATGTTGGGTCTTCATGAAGCATAGGGGAACAATAATTTTCGAAATAAAGAAGGAAGTGGGAACATAAGGGATAAAGTGGCATTCATTTAGTAGAGGGTAGTGTCCATAAGGTTAATTTAGTAATTTAAATATCTCATTTATATAAAAGTATTTTCTCCTTTTTCCCATTATCATTTCATTTTTATTTCTCATTCCAACTTTTGTTATCTCCTTTTTAATGCTTCAATTCCATGTTAATGGATTCCATGCCTTTTAAAAAAATTACCTTAAAACTTGTTTAAAATCACTTCTTACTTCTTCTTATACACTCCTCCACTTAAAACAAGACCACGATTCCCTCACGCACCATAGCCGTGCCCAAGTCCACCCTAGGTCGAGCTCATGTGTGTCCACTCTTGACTTAAAATCAAGTTTTTATAAAAAGAAATCCAAGATCAAAGCTTTTTCCAAAGTTCTAGTTCAAGTTGCTTTCTTTTGGTTATGTTTTGGTGAATAACTTTGGTTTTAAATTAAAAAAATTTGACTTCATAAGTTATGCCTGACTTAGCGTAAATTTGTTGGATGTTTGGTTGAGAAATGATGTTGATGTTATGGTTTATATACACAATGCTTATATATGCTTGGATATAATATTATATTAGACTTGGGATTTGAAGTCAAAATGTTGTTTATGCATGTACAAATATGATCTTGCTTATGTTTTTGTATGTGGCATGTGTATTTATGTTATGGATATGATTATATGGTTGTATGCTATAAAAAGTTAGCACTTTTGTGTAGTAATGGCGATTGAAATCCTTGTGTGAAACCATAGTTCTAGTTTTAAAAATCAAAACCATTTTCAAAGTTCAAATTTTGTTTTAGTTTTTCAATACACTTACATAAAGTTTGATAAAATTAGTTTTGAAAATCAAAATCATTTTCAAAGTTCAAATTTTGTTTTAGTTTTTCAAAACATTACTTAAAGTTTGATAAAATTAGTAAGCTTCTATAAGTTAAGTTTTCAAAAGAAAGAGGTAAAACAAGTTTTGAAGTTATGGTATCTGTAGTGATAGTCGCTATGGACGCAATTTCGTTAAAAAGTCCGATTTTTGAAAATTTAGTTTTTATACCCAAAAGGGTTTTAGAAATGTTTTATAAACTTAGTAATGATATTTAAGAAAGTTAATTGAGAATTTAATAATTTATTCTTAATTAGTTAAGTTTGGTAATTAATAATTAATTAAGTATTAAAAACGGTTTAATTAAGTGGAGATTAGTACTAATTAATTATCTTTTAAAGTAAGATTAATTTTAATTAATTATTAAGTAAGTAAGATTAATTTTTAATTAATTATGAATTAATTATATGGTTTGTTTTTTTAATTAATTATTAATTAGTATACAGTTAACTATTAATTGATTTTTGAGTAAGTGTTTTATTATTTTAAATAAAGCTTTAATTTATTATTTAAGTTTTAATTAAGGATTATTTAATTTATTAATTAATATTAATCATTATTTAATTTATTAATTAAGATTAATCATTATTTAATTTATTAATTAAGATTAATCATTATTTAATTATTATTTAAAGTTTATATTATTATTTTATAATTAATTAAAGATTAATTATAGTTTAATTACTTATTTAAAATCCAACTATTTTTAATTATTTATTTAAGGATAGTTATTATTTATTTATTTATTTAAAAGTTAATTACTGTTTGATTAATAATTAAAGGTTTAATTATTATTAAATATAGGCTTAAATGTTATTTAACTATTAAAAAAAGTTTTAAAGTTTTAAGCCACTTTGTTTCTTAAAATTGATTTTGATTTTTTTTTAAACAACTCTCTTTTAAAGAATGCTTTAATCCAAGAGATTTCTTTGTCGATTACCTTTAAGTAACCCCAATTGAATATGAAACCCAAAGACATATATTTAGCATAATAAAACACCATTCTGGTAATTAAAATATAGTTGACATCTGTTTAGCAGAACAAATCATAGTTTTGCTAATTAATCTGCAATTGACATATATTGGTAGAACAAATCATAGTTCAACTATAATTTACTCAGTAGATTATGTTGACATCTATTCACAAGAACAAAAACTCAATTCTGCTATTATGGTAACCTAGATAATTACATATTGATTACTATTGGTCATTCTTATTCACATATCTGCTTGTTATGAAAATACCCATGTTATAACTATAAAGTTAAATTGAATTAAAAAAGAACCATTGTGGTCACTAAGCCTCTTTCTGATTTTGTGAAATTAATCATTTTAAATATATTTTTAATAGTGGTTTTAAAGTAAAGTTATTACCCATTTACATTACTTAAACTTTATTTCCATTTTAAAATATGATATTTAAAGAATAATTAAGCAATTATTTTATTAAAGGTATTTTAAAGTAAATTAATAATTTTTAAATGATTGTTTAAAAATCAATATTTTGTTAATATGGCTTCAAGATAATTAAATGAACAATTTTTTAAATAATAAGTTGTTTACGTAAAGTGTTTTATATAATTGCTTTGTTTATAAAGAAAGTTTTATAAATGATTCTGAATATTTATAAAGGTAGTTTTATAATTTTGGATATTTATAGAGAAAGCCTTATATATGATTTTAGATATTTATAAAGGAGTTTTATAAATAAACTTGGAGATTTATAAAGTGTTTTATAAATGGATTTGGAATTTAAGTAAAAGAGATTTCATAAACGAAAGAGATTTATTAAAAGAATATATAAAAGTTAATTATAAAAGAATTTAAGGTGGGATTTCCATTAAATGATCTTCTTAATTTTGGTGGTATGTGTGAGAAATGCGGATTAAGGATCTTAAGGCTAGAATTAACACTAGAGGGGGGTGAATAGTGTTTTAAGAAATTTGTTAATCTTTTTGAGGTTATCATACTTTGTTACCAATGAATACACTAATCAGACACAGATATAAACACAGAATCAAACACAGATGCAAATATAAAGTAAAAGCAATAAAGGAAAGAACACATCGGATTTTATACTGGTTCGGAGTTACCCTACATCTAGTCCCGCAACACAAGTACGGATTTCCTTTCAAACTCAATTCAACAATTACAACCCTCGGTTTCAAGGCTACGAGGTACACCATCCAGAATAACAATCCTCTGGGTAGAGATACTTGATTTCTGAGGCAACAAGTTCACCCAATTGATTTCCAGGGCTACAATCACACCTTCTCTCGCTCAATTGATTACAAAAAGTCTATAACTCAGATTAGCACTTGGATCTTGTAGAGATAGTGGAGAGAATCAAAACCAGAAATTATCTAGTTAGATTCGATATTGATTTTGGCAGAGTAATGGTGTAATTTGTAAGTAAGAAAGTGGAGAAGAAGAAGAGAAGTTAAATCAGAGAAAAGTGTTATAAAATTCGTTGAAACTGACCCCTATTTATAGAAGAACAACAGTTATGTCTAGTCATGAAAGGTTATGGCGAATAGACACTTCTTTTGAAATTTGAATTTTGAACTCAACTGACACCATGTCGACATGGTCACCATAGGTATGTCGACATCCCAAAGCAATTTTTGATGATTTGATTTTCTTTGAAAATAACATTTATCTAATATTAAAACTATTTTAAACTTTACAAATATACTTGACTATAGTTGAAATTCATAAGTAAATATAAAGAACAATATATATATATATATATATTATTTAACTATAATTTAAATCAAAGTGTAAATAATTTAAAAGTTAAATATATTATTTGAAAAGATAGTTTAAAATCAGGAGAAATTTTGACTCTGAAAATAAAGATGTTTTGAGGCTAAAATTATTTTAAAAACAGAATCGAGAGTTTTGAATCTTTTTAAAAAGAAAGTTTTGAAATCATTTCGAAAACAAGATAATTTTGAAAAATCATTTGAATTAAGCTTAGTGGATACAAAACAATGTCCCACTAGATTTTCGTAGGTTCCATCCTACTTAGGGTTCCATCCCTTTAACGGGCTCGAAGTGGATTCCATTCCACGAATAAATTGGATATTAAGATGTCAGTGCTTTTCTACGAGTTTTAACAAATATTCCTAATAAAACAAACTTAACCTTGAAATCTTGAACTCTTGATAATCTTGATACTCATGAGTCTTCTATCTCTATATCTTGAATCTCTATACTGTACCGTCTTCATTCTGGATACCTACATGGTTAGATCCTGCATATACATATATATCTAAACTTGTAATGTTAGTATTTATATTTTATAATCTATTCTAAGGTTGTTGTCATCAAAACCATCATCTCATGGACTAACAATCTCCCCCTTTTGATGATGACAACCTTTGTTTATAAAATATCACTTCTATCCTAATACTTCTAATAACTCCCCCTTAATCTATGCCTAACTATCCTATTTTATACTTCTCCCCCTTTGTCATCAACAAAAACTTACTCTAAACTAGATAACTCCAAACTATATAACTCCCCCTAAAACTTATCACTCTATGACGTGTGATTATAATGATAGTGTTATCATAAATAATTAACACTTAAATCTAATACAAAAATATAATCCTAAACTATTAACTATCCTAACTAAGAATTCACAATAATACTAACACATATAAGAACATGAGTTTATTTATTACGAGTATGGTTGTATTTACATTTGCGTTTGAAAAACATAAAAACACAAATAACAACGGAAAGAAAGAGAAGAAACTAATGTGTGTTTCTGAACATAGGAGATTTATGAATTGAACAGTTTGGATAGTGGAAACAGAAATTTCCACGTTATTCGAAAAGATTCCCATTTTGTCGAAACACACTTCTCCAACACATACTACTTGGTCATCATTCTCCTCGTGTGCTTCTTCCATTGGTTCTTCTTCTTCTTCGTCGCTGACCTCATGTTCTTGATTGAGTGAAGAGTCTTCATCGATCAAGATAGGGTTGGCCTGGTTATCCATTAGGATTTTTTGTATATTCCTAAGAATCTTGCCTTGCCTCTCTTGCTCTTTCGCCATACGAAGTTGAGTCACTTGAATTTCAGTCAACATCTGAAGAGTATCCTTCATAGACTCCTCCAATTTAGTTACACGTGCGAGAGTAGTGCATTGGAATGGACCAGAAGTAGGAGAGGGGAATGAGACAGTTGATTTTATGTTTGATTTAGAGGAATGCCATTATTTTATATATTTCAGAATAGAAAATGAAGAGAAAACAGAGAGAATGAATAAGAATTCGAAATATAGAAGAATATATAACTAAATTTTTGAATTTTGGTGGGAAAATTTAAAAAGAATAAAAACGTTAAATGTCGACATGTCTTCCTAAGGGATGTCGACATGGTCCTTATATTTTAACTCTATGATTTATTTTAATATTAATTATTAATTATACTTGTTATTCATATTTTATATTTCAGTTATAGAACAAATACCTAATTCTCTTCTTAATTTAGTAAATATAGATTCATTTAATGGTTTTGTTAAGATATCGGCAGTTTGATTCTCAGAGTTTATATATTCGAGAGTAATTACTTCTTTAGTTATATTATCTCTAAGAAAATGATGTCGAATATCAATATGCTTAGTTCGAGCATGATGAGTAGGATTTTTAGATAAATTTATTGCACTAGTATTATCACAGTAAATTGGCGATTTTGAGATATTTAATCCAAAATCTCTTAAGGTTTGTTGCATATATATTACTTGAGAACAAGCCAAAGCAGCAGAAATATACTCTGCTTCAGTTGTTGATAGTATTTTGCTTTTTACTAAACCAGCAAACCGGAGAATGTCCCAAAAAGTGACAAGTTCCACTTGTACTTTTTCGGTCTGATTTACATCCAGCATAGTCAGCATCACAGTATGATATTAAATCAAATGAATCATTTTTAGGATAAAATAAACCATAATCAGAGGTGTGTTTAATATATCTTATGATACGTTTTACAGCTTTTAAGTGAGTTTCTTTAGGATGAGATTGATATCTTGCACAGAGACATACACTATGCATGATATCAGGTCTACTAGTAGTGATATAGAGCAATGATCCGATCATTCCTCTATACAACTTTTGATCTACATCTTTCGAGAGATCTTCTTTACTTAGATATTCATTGGTTGCCATGGGAGTAGGTTTTCCACTCGCAGTAGTCAAACCAAATTTATTAACTAGTTCTTTAGCATATTTTTCTTGACTAATAAAAATACCATTATCTAACTGTTTTATTTGCAATCCTAGACAGAAGTTTAATTCACCCATATGACTCATCTCAAACTCTTTTGTCATTATTTCAGAAAATTCTTTATTCATTTCGAAGTTAGTTGAACCAAAAATGATATCAGCTACGTATACTTGAACTAGTTGAATATCATTTTTATTTCTTTTAATAAAAAGAGTATTATCTATTTTACCAATTTCAAAATTTGATTGTAATAAATAAGATCTTAGTCTATCATACCAGGCTCTAGGAGCTTGTTTTAGACCATATAAAGCTTTCTTAAGTTTGTACACATGGTTTGGTAAATTTTCATCTTCAAAAAGTGGTGGTTGTTCAAAATATACTTCTTCTTTTACAAATCCATTTAAAAATGCACTTTTAATATCCATTTGAAATAATTTGAAATTATTATGATTTGCGAAAGCAAGTAGAATCCTAATGGCTTCTAATCTTGCTACAGGAGCAAAGGTTTCGTCACAATCTATACCTTCTTCTTGACAATAACCTTGGGTGACTAATCGTGCTTTATTTCTAACGACCTCAATTTGTTCATTCATTTTATTTTTATAGACCCATTTAGTTCCAATTATAGTTTTATCTTCAGGTCTAGGAACAAGTTCCCAAACTTCATTTCTAGTGAATTGATTTAATTCTTCTTGCATAGCTAAAATCCATGAATCATCAGTTGATGCTTCTTTAGGATTTTTGGGTTCAATAGATGATATAAATGCTACATTACTCATTTTACTTAGTTGATTTCTAGTTGTAACAATAGATTGCATATCTCCTATTATATTTTCAATAGGATGATCTTTTAAAAGTTTAATCCTTTTATTAGGATGATTAATTTCATTATTAATTTCGGTTGATTCCTTATTTTGAGTAATTAAATCTTCTTCATCATTTGTAATTTCAAAATCTTTTAAATTTTCATCAAACGAAACATGCATTGTTTCTTCGATGGTGTTAGATCATAAATTAAAAACTCTATAAGATTTACTTCTATTAGAATATCCGATAAAGATTGCTTTGTCGGATTTAGGATCAAATTTATCTAAATTATATTTTGTATTTAAAATAAAGCATTTACTTCCAAAAATTCTGAAGTATGATACCTTAGGTTTCTTTCCATGAAGAAGTTCATAAGGTGTCTTATCAGTTAAAGGTCTAATTAAAATTCTATTCAAAATATAACAGGCGGTAGCAACAGCTTCTGCCCAAAAGTGTTTTGGTAAATTACTATCTGAACGCATAGTTCTCGCACACGCTTGTATCGTTCTATTTTTACATTCAACTACTCTGTTTTGTTGTGGAGTTCTTGGAAATGAGAAATTGTGAGTTATTCCCTTCTTATTGCAGAATTCCTCAAACTTTTCATTTTCAAATTCACCACCGTGATCACTACGAATAGTTATAATTTTTAAAGATAATTGATTTTGAATCCTTTTTGTAAAGTTCTTAAAACATTCAAAAGTATCACTTTTATGTTTCAAAAATATTGTCCATGTAAATCTAGAATAATCATCTACAATTACAAAAACATATTTACTATGATTTATTGACTGAATTTGAGATGAACCAAATAAATCAAGATGAAGTAACTCAAGGGGTTTTGAAGTTGAAATCATATCTTTTAATTTAAAGGAACTTTTTCTAAGCTTTCCTAATTGACATGCATCACATAAACTATCTACTTTAAAATTCATTTTAGGGAGACCTCTTACTAGATCATGTTTTGATAGTCTAGATAAGAGTTTGAAATTCAAATGTCCAAATCTCTTATGCCAAATCCAAGGGTCACTTGTATTTGCCAGAAGACATAGGTTATCATTTGAAACTTTCATACTAAGAATATAAATATTCTTTTTCCTAGTTCCCTCAAATATTATGGTTGAGTTATTATCTTCAATATGACATTCTTTTTCAAATTTAATTTTATATCCTTTATCACATAGTTGACTTATACTTAGCAGATTGTGTTTCAGATTCTTAACTAGCAAAACATTAGTAATAATAGGAGTTTCAGAGTTACCGACATTGCCGATGCCAATCACATATCCTTTCGAGTTGTCACCAAAGTTAACCAGTCCTCCGTCTTTGTATATAATATTATTCAGCATATCCGGATTACCAGTCATGTGTCTAGAGCATCCACTATCAAGTATCCACTTATTCCTTTTCATCTGCATAGATTGTCCATTGTGGATTGATTCCTTAATACCCATGAAGCATCTTTCCTGCACATTATAAAATTTGGGTAGACAACTAGAATTTGAATAACATTCATATGCAGACTCATGGAACAATGATGATTTAAATAATTCTAAACTAGTTTTAATAGATTTTTCAAAAATAGCCATTTTAAAACTTTTAAAAATTCAGATTATGAAACTTTTGAAAACAAGGCTCTGATACCAAATGTGAGAAATACGGATTAAGGATCTTAAGGCTAGAATTAACACTAGAGGGGGGGTGAATAGTGTTTTAAGAAATTTGTTAATCTTTTTGAGTTTATCTTACTTTGTTAACAATGTATACACTAATCAGATACAGATATGAACACAGAATCAAACACAGATGCAAATATAAAGTAAAAGCAGTAAAGGAAAGAACACACCAGATTTTATACTGGTTCGGAGTTACCCTACATCCAGTCCCGTAACACAAGTACGGATTTCCTTTCAAACTCAATTCAACAATTACAACCCTCGGTTTCAAGGCTACGAGGTACACCCTCCAGAATAACAATCCTCTGGGTAGAGATACTTGATTTTCGGGGCAACAAGTTCACCCAATTGATTTCCAGGGCTACAATCACACCTTCTCTCGCTCAATTGATTACAAAAAGTCTATAACTCAGATTAGCACTTGGATCTTGTAGAGATAGTAGAGAGAATCAAAACCAGAAATTACCTAGTTAGATTCGATATTGATTTCGGTAGAGTAATGGTGTAATTTGTAAGTAAGAAAGTGGAGAAGAAGAAGAGAAGTTAAATCAGAGAAAAGTGTTATAAAATTCGTTGAAACTGACCCCTATTTATAGAAGAACAACAGTCATGTCCATTCGTGAAAGGTTATGGCGAATAGACACTTCTTTTGAAATTTGAATTTTGAACTCAACTGACACCATGTCGACATGGTCACCATAGGTATGTCGACATCCCAAAGCAATTTTTGATGATTTGATTTTCTTTGAAAACAACCTTTATCTTATATTAAAACTATTTTAAACTTTACAAATATACTTGACTATAGTTGAAATTCATAAGTAAATATAAAGAACAATATATATATATATATTATTTAACTATAATTTAAATCAAAGTATAAATAATTTAAAAGTTAAATATATTATTTGAAAAGATAGTTTAAAATCAGGAGAAATTTTGACTCTGAAAATAAAGATGTTTTGAGGCTAAAATTATTTTAAAAACAGAATCGAGAGTTTTGAATCTTTTTAAAAAGAAAGTTTTGAAATCATTTCGAAAACAAGATAATTTTGAAAAATCATTTGAATTAAGCTTAGTGGATGCAAAACAATGTCCCACTAGATTTTCATAGGTTCCATCCTACTTAGGGTTCCATCCCTTTAACGGGCTCGAAGTGGATTCCATTCCACGAATAAATTGGATATTAAGATGCCAGTGCTTTTCTACGAGTTTTAACAGATATTCCTAATAAAACAAACTTAACCTTGAAATCTTGAACTCTTGATAATCTTGATACGCATGAGTCTTCTATCTCTATATCTTGAATCTCTATACTGTACAGTCTTCATTCTTGATACCTGCATGGTTAGATCCTGCATATACATATATATCTGAACTTGTAATGTTAGTATTTATATTTTATAATCTATTCTAAGGTTGTTGTCATCAAAACCATCATCTCATGGACTAACAGTATGGACATTCATTCCAAACTTGACACCGAAGGAATAGTGTTTGGGGTTATCCTTATCTCTATTTTAAATAACACTTAGTTTGACCCTTTTAATATTATTTTGAAATGAGAAATCTTTCATAATGTTTTTTCAGTATACTTATGCTAGTGAGATAAGTATATGAATATATTAAATAAATATTTTGGAAAGATTTAAATAAATGAAATATTAGGAGGTGATCCTTGCTCCTATGTATTTTCTGATTATTTCCAAAAGAACCGGGGTTGAGTTTACCAAAAATTATCATTGTTGGTTCGGAGAGACCGGGATTAGATTTATTATATGAAAACCACTTCAATCCATCATAGGTGTTCGAACTAAAGACATCTTGAAGATGATTGAAGACGGAGCTTTTGAAGTGCAAAGACACTTGCTAATAATCCTGAGGGTGATACCAAAATGGATGTAGCAATGGTAGTGCCTTCGGTTTCATTCTAACCAAGAACGAACTTGAATGGATGAGGGCTGGCATTGCATTTTTGCTCGGAGGGGAGTGTTAGCATTCCAAGTGGAATTTCTATCTGAAAGGTAAAAGCGTAGCGTCAAGCCTCATCAACCGGGAAAATGAATAAAGCAGGAACATGCGGTAGGGCTATGTGGGTTGCTCCTAGTTGGGTATGATCATCTAATATCTAGTATCATTTTATGTATATTTCGAGGCCCATATGGTTGTTCATCAACCAAGAGGTGATTATATTTGGCGCTATCTAGTAAGGGGTAGGGTGAGTCCTGAGTAGTTGAGGTGCAACGTGTTGTATCATCCCATACATTTTATCTAGAGGTGTACGAATTCGGTGGGTAGACCCTTACCCTTTCATAATTGGAATCCATTTTCCAACATGAGACCTCGAACTCGATTGTATACCTATTATGCTGGAATTTAATAATGTAACAATTTCGGCTATGATTAATATGTATTTGTATCCTAGAGATTATTATAATTTCATGGGATTTTCTATAGAAAATGTTTTGGTTATCGTAAGGTAAAAACCCATCCATGTTTATGTGCGGCATGGTCTTATGAGATACCTTTGATTTTGAAAGGTTTTACAAGTTAAGTAAATAAAATTTCTTATGATTTTAGTTTCTAATGCTAGTTTTATCAGGCTAATCCGGGCATTATTTTTCTTATAATGCTCAGGTCAGCCCGAGAATATTTTTTAAATTTTTGCTGGATCCTTTGGAGCTTTCTGGAGACGAGCTGGATTCTCCAAGACGTATTCACGTATCTTATATTCTTTCAATTTTTTTTCTAGTCGTAGTTATTAAATTGTAAGACAGGCTGTTATAACTGTCCAGGCTGATAATAGGATAGTGTACTCTGATGTTGTGTATAAATAAAGATGATTTCTTTTTGTAAAGATCCTGTTCATAATATATATTACTCATCGCATTTTGTAAGATTCTGTTCTATCTTCTTTTCTCTTTACCCTATATGACCTGTCTTTCGAACACTTAAATGATCGACAAATGAATATCATTGATGTATCAAGTGATATCTTTTGGTGCAAGAAAGGCATATCATTACACTTGGTATCGGAACGCATAGTTAAGCGAAAACCTAGGCCTAGGTGGGGTAAACTCGGTAAAAATAGGGTAAGTGACACCCTAGATGAGTTTGAGTATATTATATATTAAATGCGTATTTATTAATGCTATAAAAATGTTTTATATATTGTATTGATTTATCCATTGAGTGGATTATCGATTCTGGTCAATACGAGCAGCTAACATTATTGATAGGGATCTCAAAACACTTGAAAAGACCAAACTGGCACAATATTGTTTTAAAAGTGGTAAATGAAATAATTTTACCTAGGAATATATTTTATACATAAAAGAATGGTTTACAAAACTAATATAGTTATATTGATGCGTTGATTGTTTGGAGATGATAATATTTTACTATTATCATTTAGGGTTTGTTTAGTCATGCTAGCCTAGTTTTGAGCATTGACTATTTGTTTGTTGATTTTCCTTTTACTATCATGGATTGGGTAGAAGGAACTTGGAAAGGTATTGAAACGAACACCTTGTGAATTAAGTTTCACGGTTTGACTATAAGGTATTCATCGATAATGTTGGGTTAAATATTTAATTTTAATAAAAGAGTGTTTATTAAAAAAAAGGAAAGATATTTTAAAATGAATATTTGAGAAAAGATTTTGTAAATCAGGGTTAAAAAATGTGTTTTAACTGAAATGATCTTTAGAGAATCAAAAAATCTCGGTGTCTTTGAAAAGGATTTCAAATGTTTTTAGACAAAAGGTAATAAAAGTAATATTACTACAAAATATTTAAAGCATAAACATTTTGGAAAGATATTTAAAAATAATTATTCTTTGGACTGTTCAAGGATTAAGTCTCGATCTGTTTTGTGATGATCAGAATAATCTTCTAAGTGACAATCGGATGTTTTCTTAGGCAAATATGATAATGCACTTAGGAAATTATTCTCTTTCTCATTATTCGGTCAAAGCAAGTTCGAATACGAATGAATCCAAAGCAGGTGGATGATAAATATTTTGTTCAAAACTATTTAGACGAAAGTGTATGTGGTATTGTTTTAAAAGGGGATTAAAAACAGAAATATTTTTATACTTGTAACTAAAATTGGGTAGGAGATGTGTTCGGATGGTAAACACTTATCTTGAGTATTACCCTTCTTGGTAAGTGGATATATGATACTACTTGGTAGTACCCATGTAATGACCTGGGTTTTTCTGTCATTGATTGTGAATATTTAAATGGTTTTAAATATTGAATTTGAACTATGGATTGATTTTGAATATGAAGCGGTGGGTTTATTTATGGGTTCGAAATTTAAAAATTAGCAATTTATTGGATAATTTAATTTTTGAATTTTATAACCGAATATTGGTTAAATTATTGTATCTTGAGTTTTAAGCCCGATAAAAATAGTTTAAAGGCTTGAAAAATTTATATTTATAATAGTGAAGATAATAAAGGTTTTTAAATTTAATTTAAAAGTGATATGTTCAATTTAAAAATAGTTGTTCAAAATGACATTTAAAAATAGCCTTCCGAGGCACAGTCTTGGAATTCGACGAAACCAATTCCATTGGATCCGTAATAGTGTATTATTATCAGATTCCAAATTTCATAGAGTTTGGAGTTATCATTTGATCGTACGATATATAAATGCGTTGAAATGAATACCGAAATTTAATATAATAATTAGGTCCAAAAAGCTATTTTCTCTATACGATCAAATTAGGACTCGAAACCTTTTCCATTGCGTTCAGAATAGGGGCATAACATTATAAACGCCTAACGGCATGCCTCGATAGGGGTTCGGGATTTTAAATTATGGAAATGGGGATATTTTGCAAGTTCAAATATATATATATATATATATATATATATATATTTGTTAGTCAAATTCAAATCGAGTCGCCTTCCATCCATTCAAGCCCTGGCTTATTCCCTCACGTAAAAATCAAATCGCGACATTTCTTTTCCCTCCATCAGTTCAAATCGAACCACCCCATCCCTTTTATCTCAATTCTAACTCACGAATCATTTAATCGAAATCAAATAAAAAAATGGCCAAGCATATAGGAGAAAAGAGGGAAAAAAGATAGAATAAAATATCGCGATCGAAAATGAAATAATGGGGGCGGCAGTGACCACATCGCGACCTAGGCTCGCACGAGGAAAGAAGATGCCGACTTGGACGAATTGGAATTGTGCTCGTTTGGGCGATGGTGGCGATGTGGAGGGCTATGGCGAGGCAAACGATGTGAAGGATGAGGCAAAGGCGCATATGCAGGCGTGCTATGGGGTTTCGCAATCATCGAAATCGAGAGGGTGAAGCAGCGAAGGCGACAAAGGTGACGCCTAGGGCAGGGAGGCGAGCACTTGGAGGTTGCTCGGTTTGGGTTTGTGGTTTGGGAAACACGCGATGGTCGCGATTTCTAGCAATGGCTTCGAACCAAAGTGGAGGGTGGCACGCGGTTGGGAGGGAGAGAGTCTCGGTGAAGTCAGAGAGAGGTATTTTGATTTTTTTTAAACATTTTCTTTGATGATAATCATGTTAAGCTAAAAAATTTAATATGCTGTAACAAATTTATAAAGTTAATAACTAATAGTTATGTTAGCACCAAAATTGGTCACTAACCTCTTAGAGAAAGATTGTGTAGAGATATAAGTGATGAAAGCAAATTAAACAGAGAAGAGAATGCTACTTTAAATGCAGAAAGTAAGAACACCAAATTTATAGTGGTTCAGCGTAATTGCCTACGTCCACTTTGTGATTAAACTTTATTGATCTTCTTAATAGATGATTACAAATACAATTCATGAATCAAATACTTGAATGAAATTGTTAAGTAGAGAAGATGAGTCTTGAAAATGGCAGAGTCTCCCCAGTCTTCTCTCCCAAAAAAGGATCCTCTTCACTGTGACCCTGCCCCTCTATTTATAGACAAAGATGGGCTGGACTTCCCAAGTGGGCTTGGTAGCCGAACGCTCTAGCCCAGGTGTAGTGTTCGATGCACGCCGAACCAGGTATGCCGAACGCTTTGACGCCGAACAGTCCTTCCCATGCCGAAAGGTCCCTTCCATGCCGAATAGTCCTTTCCATGCCGAACGGTTCGTTTGATGTGTGGGAAGTGCAGGATGGTTGCAGTTTAAGCCGATCTTAACTCTATCTGAAGCTCTTGATCGAATGATGCATGATGGCCGAACGATAGTGTCATGTTGAGTAGTTAGGTCTACCGAACGTCTTCCGGATGCCGAGCACTCCTGTTGCCGAGTTCTATCGATGCCGAGCGCTAGCTGAAGCCGAGCATTGGTTGACGCCGAGTGCTAGTTGACGCTGAGTAGCCTGGTATGCAGAGTACTTCGCTGAGTACTATTTGATGCCGAGTGTCATGGATGCCGGGTATGCTGGATGCCGAGTACTTCGCCGAGTACTCCTAGATGCCGAACACTCTCTGACGCCGAGTCCCTCTGGATGCCGAGTACTTCGCCGAGTACTCCTAGATGCCGAACACTCTCTGACGCCGAGTCCCTCTGGATGCCGAGTACTTCGCCGAACACTCCTAGATGCCGAACACTCTCTGATGCCGAGTGCTACCTGATGCCGAGCACTAGTTGCCTGGTCAAATCTCCAGGAAACACTTGCCCCCCAAAGTGTATTATGTGACCGAACGTGATGCGCTTTGAATCTAGTTCAGCTTACCTCGGAGGTGCCTTCTCGAGAATGTTAGTGAAGGAGGTGTGAGACGAGCATGGTTTGGACGCCGAACGATGCGTTCGAAGCCGAACAATCCTCATGTGCCGAGCGACACTTCGCTTTGAAGCCGAACACTACGACTTTGACCGGTTCTACCAGATATAGCCTTTTCAACTTCCATCTTCTCCCTATAAAACCAGGCGTCCTTCCACTATTTTCCTTTTACACCTTCATATCTGTCACTCCCAAGAGACTTGCAATTCTCGCCAGCCAATCAGATATAAAGCCCAATTGATCTTTCCTCAAGTTCGATCTTCGAACTAGGTATCGTTCCTTCCACGATTAAATTACTTCAACACGAGGTTTAGGTTCATCACGTGGAAAACGGGACATTTCTACGGTTGCATAATGTGTGGCGAGTAGAAATGGCTCGCACGTTTGGAGTCGACGAATGGTGCATGGTAGTTGGGCCTAGCTCCTTCGCGCCGAACAAGACTAGGAGAAAAAGAAAGATGGGGTGTCGAACGGCGTAATCTTCGCCGGGCGATCTGTTCCTGTCGTTCGGCGCAGATGGTGAAGGAGTAGGGTGGAATTGTAATCGAGGGTGGAGCGCTACTTTAGCCGAACAAACTAAGGCTGAACACTACCCAAATGCCGAACAGTATATGCGCTGAACAGCTGACATGCCGAACAGATACACACGCCGAACAGAATTTAGACCGAACAACATAATTGCCGAACAACTGACATGCCGAACAGTATACGTTTTGAACAACTGACCTGCCAAACAAACATACATGCCGAATACTATATTTAGGCCGAACAGTCCAAATGCCGAACAAAACTTAACCAAACCATATCAAGGCCGAGCAATGCAAATGCCGGACAATTATAAATGCCGACCAATGATAAATGTACCATACTTAGGCCGAACACCGTAAATGCCGAACGAACAATTGTCTTGCCTAATCTACACAAGGTCAAAAGATCTAAGCACACCATCATATGACACTGACCCGGATCATTAACTCCCTAGCTTTAGTAGACTTAAATCTGGGTTTGATTAACACTCGTTTTCTGAATTTGAAACTGTAATCACCTCAAGGCGGGCTTTTGAGATGGACAGCGATGACGGTCTTCGAAGGCGACGACTCGAAGCCCATTTTTTATATCTTTGAAATCTTTAGATTCTTATTGCTTGTACACAATTGCTTGCACTAGTTCACACACCACGTGGGGGGAAAACTCGTGTTGCTAATTCTAACGTTCAACGTTTTTTAAGTATAGCTTTCTCAAGCACTTTGCCAGGTTTGTTATTTATTGGTGATGTCGAGAAAATCTAGCTCCGCTACTATATCTGACAGGCCTGGGCCGCCATCTAGGCAAGAAACCGCTGATACTTCTAATCCGTCGACTTCTCCTGTTCATAACTTGGCACCTGATGCCCTGGAGGCAACAATCCTACTAGACAATCCTATCGATTCGCAAGCTTCGAAGATCAACGAAGCCGCTCTGCGACGGATATGCTCCATTCATGGGATCCCTTTCGCCAACGTGTTAGTCCCTTCGCGACACGAACGTCCTCATCTGCCCCCAGTCGGGTATACTGCCTGTAACAAGTTCATGTGTTGGATGGGCAGCGTGCCTCCGTTCAACTTATTTCTCCGGGATGTATTACAGTATATCGACGTAGCTCCGTCGCAGCTGCACCCGAACGGCCATGCGTTTCTATACGGGACCTATTTACTTTTCATGGCCGTCTTCTCCAGACCTCCTACCGCTGGCGATATCAGATACATCTATATGATCAAGAGACGGAAAGATAGTCCTTCCTTTATGTTCCTCGAGCCGTACCACAAATGCCAAATCTTGAACGGAGCATGCAGTAAATTCGCCCTATACAAACAGGAATGGTTCTACGTGCGCTGCCCTCCTGGTTTTGCGAGGAGATGGGTTGAAGGCAGTAAGTCTCTCTGCTGAGTCACTATTCGCATTGAACTGGAGTCATGTTTTTCCTAACTCTTTGTTTCATCCTTTCAGGTATCAACCCTCGTCCAGAAGGCCGAGGATATTCTGAGGTTGTTGAAGCCATTAGAGCTCTTCCTGCCGAGGAACGAGACATCCGAACTATCGTCTCAAATGAATCATTGTCGGGGTTTGGCTTGCTAGCCCCTGGTCGTCGGATCAGCCTTCCAGAAGGTGTCACCATTCCCAAACCTCCGTCCGGTAAAGGGAAAAAACAGGCCGGATCGTCGTCGCGCCGCACTCCCGATACACATGAAGAAGGTGAGCGCAAAGAGGACGAAGCTCTCGAGACTCAAGGCGAGAATGTGGGTCCCGCTTGGAATCCGGCGGTCGAAGTCCAAGACATTGAAACGTCATCCTCCCCTTCGAAGGGAAAGAAGAAGTTAAAATATAAAGTTCAGAAGGAGAAAGTTGGTGGCACTTCAAAAGTCATGCCTATCCCGCCTGAGAAAGAGGCTTCCTCGCAGCACCTGGAAAGTTCCCTAAGGGGCCTGTCGAACCTGTCTATTCCCGATGATATTCTCAATTACGGGTTTGACGATCCTGAAGCCCTCAAGTTTTCTTCGCCCGCTAAAGGCAGCGCGGGAGTTCAACTCCTGACCCAAGGAGACAATACTCCAATTAGCAAAGACAAAAGAACTGGTTCGTCGGGGGAGACACTGGGACACACACGCACATACGCATTCCATCATACACATCAAGTTTTTTCTTATCTCACAGATTTTTCTTAACTCGTTGCTATCTCCATTCTTTGCAGGTGATATGGGGCGTTCTCACGGACTCGATCGCCTTCATGGCTCTTCCATATTTCATCACTCTGGATGGGACTCTGGTTCAGGCAAAAGCAGGGACAGAGACGATTATGAAGATAGAGACAATCGTCCCCGTGAGTCGTCTCACCGCAAGAAGGCATATTCTCAATCTTCGCAGTTCTGTGATCCTCTTCCTCCAACTGTGCCGGATAAAGAGAAATCTTCACAGAAGGGTTACCAATCTGATGCTCCTCGAGAACAACACTCCGGTTCATCGAGTACGAGGCAAGTTCGGGAACAACGAAAAAGGGCAGAACTTCCAAAGCCTCCTCTCCCTACTCCCGCGGTTGATCTAATTGTCGTGAAAAAGATGGTCGATCTTAGAGCCAAGTTTTCGAAAATTTGCTTTGACGGTTTGAAGTTCCTCCCGGCTATTCACCATATTCCTGGGCACGTGAAGCAGAGTGCCATTGCCTGCAATAACGACGTCTATGTTCAACATGACGCGTTTGTGCACTTGGTGGAGAAGATCTCGGAGGTGTCCGTTGAGCGCCAACATGAGATTGATCGCCTGAAACTGGAGGCTGGCTGCGACAAAAACATCATCGAGCACCAAGACGTAGAGCTCGCTTCGTATAAGTCGAAGCTGGAAGCCGCTGAACAAAGCGCAAAAGATACTGCTGAGGCAGTTACTCACTTAGAGATGGCTCACAAGAAGGAGCTTGATGAAGCAGTCCAGCGCAGCGGTGCCCTCGCTCTAGAAAAAGACTCTGTCCAAAAAGAGAGGGACGCGCTCGTCGTGCAAGTCAGAGAGCTAAAAGAATTACTCTCCAAGGAGAAGGAGGACAAGGTAGCTGCTCAAGAAGAATCACAACGATATTGTGATGAAATCGTTGCTACTCGTCTCCTGAAAACGAAGCTCGATGATGAACTTGCTGGGGTTGAGAAAATGAAGGATGAGGCCCGTGAGGAGGGCAAAAGAAAGGCTGCGGAGGAGATTGACTCTCGCCTTGAGGCGGCCGCAGAGGCCAATAGGGAAGAGGTCAAAAGCATGTTTGACCCGTTGATTGCTGAATATGGAGCCCGCGTCCTTATGCACCGCGACTTAACATTCTTGGGCGACGGCTACCTCGAGTCCCTAGCTGAGGCCTGGTAAACTTTGATAAGGATCAGGAAGATCGAGTTGGGCTCCGAAGAGGTCGATGAGGATGCCTTGGTGAAGGAGTTCCTTAGGGGGAATGAGCCAGCGGATTTATCCGCAGCATTGACGCTTTATAGCAAAGGCTCTCCCCTTCCAAAAGAGAGAAATGATGAAGCTGGCCCGTCTGGGGCTGAGACTATGGCTCCTCACACTGTTGCTCCTCCCGCTGCTCAACCGGACGGTCGGCCGACACTTGACACGTTCGAGCAGCATGCCGGCTACGACCCTGAAGATCCCGGGCTTGGTGTTCATGTGCTATCTCCTATTCTGGAGGGTGAAACCCCACGCGCAACCGATAGCCAACCAGAACCCGGTAGGAAACTTTTCTTTTCTAGAAGTTGAAAGATCCCGTCATTTTTCAGCAGTGGTTATTTGTTCTAACGCTCATTCTTTATGTTTTCATGTAGGCTGTTCTGACGTCGAGCCGACTCCCAGGAGCGATGATGCCAAGGAGGAGGTAGAGAAAACTAGCGACGCTGTCCATGCGGGAGTACTTCCTGGTCCCGATGCTCAAGTGATTGGGGCGCTAGATGATGATAAGCTTGACACTTCATCTCCTGCCGAGAGTAGTGATGAAATTGAAATCACTGGCGCCACTGAGCATACTTCACAGATGAGCATGAAGGACCGCCTCGCCGCAGAGGAGAAAAAAAAGGCTGAGGTCAAAGTTGAACCTGGAATCCTGGAACTTACCGACCCGCGGAACAGACCTTTGAAAATCATTCTCTCGGGCAGGTCCAAACCACTAGATGTTCCGTCTCCTACTCCTGACTCCGCTTCTTTAGCAAGCAAGAAATCCAAGAAAAAGCGTGAAGGAGAGGAGTCGTCGGAAAAAACAAAGGAAGACAAGAAGAAGAAGAAGCCAAAGAAATAATCGATACACTCGTTCAACGAGCATCTTGCTTAAGTCTTGTAGCTTGTATAGATAAGTTCTCAACTCTGAGTTTTGTAGGAGTAACTGTGTAACCCCATTTTGAACTATTTGAATGAAGTTTAGTTTATTTTTTGTTTAAATGATTCTCTTGCTTTTCTTTTGTTTGCTGATTAACTGTAGTCGCATTATCTCCCAGTCCATTTTCGTGTTGTTCAAACATCTCCGGATGTGGCATATTTTTTGTTCTACATCTCTCGAGTACTTGGACTTTTTTCTAAATCTCCGCTCCGGGGATTTAGAGTAAGTTGATCCGCGTTCAGGGGACTCGAAGATTTGCAATCGTTTATACTCTAGTCCCCGCTCCGGGAACTTAGAGTACTCCGATCCGCGCTCTGGGGATTCGGAGATTCGGCATCGTTTATACTCTAGTCCGCGCTCCGGGGACTCAGAGTACTCTGATCCGCGCTCTGGGGATTCGGAGATTCGAAATCGTTTATACTCTAGTCCGCGCTCCGGGGACTTAGAGTACTCCGATCCGCGCTCTGGGGATTCGGAGATTCGAAATCGTTTATACTCTAGTCCGCGCTCCGGGGACTTAGAGTACTCCGATCCGCGCTCTGGGGATTCGGAGATTCGAAATCGTTTATACTCTAGTCCGCGCTCTGGGGATTCAGAGATTCGAAATCGTTTATACTCTAGTCCGCGCTCCGGGGACTTAGAGTACTCCGATCCGCGCTCTGGGGATTCGGAGATTCGAAATCGTTTATACTCTAGTCCGCACTCCGGGGACTTAGAGTACTCCGATCCGCGCTCTGGGGATTCGGAGATTTGAAATCGCTTACATGAGTCCGTACTCCGTATAGGATAATGTAATTCGTCATCCGGTCATGGGATATAGAAACATTAGTGATCTGTGGAAAATACGGCTTCAAGCCTTTATTAATGAAAATCAACTAAACCGCTCGATTACAACTTTAAAAAGAAACTAAGTTATGACTGAACGGAAACATGCAGGAAATAAAAGTGCCTAAAACAAGAAAGAAAACATGCTAAATGTAATAGTGCCGCAGATGTTCACTGTTCCATGCTCGGGGGAGTGTCGTGCCATCAACGGTCGCTAGCTTGAATGTTCCCTCTCCAAGCTTCCGTTCAATGGCGTACGGACCTTCCCAGCTGGGATTCATACGTGATGGTACCGGGAAAACTCGTTTCAGAACGAGGTCACCCACGTCAAAGATCCTTGGGCGGACTCTGCCGTCGTAGTAGCGCTTTACTCGGTGCCTATGCGCTGCCGCCCTTAATTCGGCTTCTTCATGCTTTTCATCGATGCAGTCCAGTGATTCCAACAAGAGATTTTGGTTCGTCTTGGGATCATAGTATGTCACTCGGTGTGATGGAACTTCCAGTTCCACGGGTATAACGGCTTCGGAGCCGTATGCCAAGGCGAATGGAGTGTGGCCGGTCGTAGACTTGTGGGTAGTTCTATATGCCCATAATGCTGTCGGGAGTTCATCTACCCACTTGCCTCCAACCTTCTCCAGACGCTTCTTAAGTATGGACTTGATTATTTTGTTAACGGCCTTGACTTGTCCGTTAGCTTTCGGGTGTGCAACGGCGGCGAACTTTTTCTCGATGTCGTACTTTAAACAGAACTCTTTGAACTCTCTACTTTCAAATTGCGTCCCGTTGTCCGTAATGATGGTGCGAGGAATGCCAAAGCGGCATATAATGTTTCGTACAACGAAGTTAATGACCTTCTTAGAGGTGATTGTGGCTAAGGGTTCTGCCTCAGCCCATTTTGTGAAATAGTCGACTGCAACTATCGCGTATTTCGCACCACCTTTGGATATAGGCAAAGAGCCGATTATGTCGATTCCCCAGATTGCAAATGGCCAGGGACTAACCATTTGTGTGAGTTCCGTTGATGGAGTCCTCGGGATTTTCGCATATCTTTGACACTTGTCACATTTCCTCGCGTAGTCTGCAGCGTCCCGATTTACGGTCGGCCAGTAATATCCATAGCGGAGGATCTTTTTTGCTAGCGTTTGCCCCCCAGTATGGTCGCCACATTCCCCTTCGTGAACCTCTCTTAAGACCCGCTTTGTCTCATCATGAGCGATGCATCATAATAATGGGACTGAGAATCCTTTTCGATACATTGATCCATCCTGCATTACATATCGCGCGGCCTTTCGAAGGACCTGCCGTCTTTCGCTTCTTTTTTCTGGTAAAGCCCCGGTCATCAGGTACAGTTTGAATTGGGTTATCCACGATTCCTTCTTGATTTTTGTTTCCAACACGCAATCGACTTTCATCTCGTCTATGCTCGGGGCATGTATGACTTCAACGGGATACAATCCCATTTGCTGTGCATCGCCAGTACTCGCAAACTTAGCCAATAAGTCGGCTTCTTTGTTCAGTTCGCGCGGGACATGCGAAATGTCATAACGCTCAAGATTTGATAGTAGTTCTTGGACCCGAACAAGGTACGGAGCAAGCTTTCGTCCCTTTGCTTGGTAGTCCCCCCGCACTTGATAAACCACCAACTGTGAGTCACAAAAGATTTCAACTGATTTAATCCCGAGTTCTCCGATGAGCTTCAAGCCCGCAATCAGTGCTTCATATTCTGCTTCGTTATTTGTAGCTGGGAAATCAAGCTTCAAAGCATAACAGATTGATCGGTTTTCCAGAGTTATAAGGACTACGCCTGCGTCGGAGCAACGGTCGTTTGATGCCCCATCAGTGTATAATTTCCATCGGACGGGAGGAATGACGTCGTGATTATCCGGTTCGACGGGAATGGTAAACTCGGCGATGAAATCTGCTAATGCTTGCCCTTGGATGGCTCTTCGTGGTAAGTAGGCGATATCGAATTGGCTCAATTCGATGTTCCATTTTAGCAATCTTCCAGAAGTTTCCGGCCGTTGGAATACCTGCCTCAGGGGTTGATCGGTATAAACACTGATTAAGTGTGCTTGAAAGTATGGGCGCAGCTTACGTGATGCAATCACCAAGCAATAAGCCAATTTCTCGATTTTAGGGTAATTCCTCTCCGCCCCCGTTAAAAGGCTTGCTAACATAATACACCGGCCTCTGGACTCGATCCTCCTCACGAACTAAAGCCGCACTTATCGCATGCGGGGATACAGCCAAGTATACGTATAGCATCTCGTGGTTTACTGGTTTTGACAGCATTGGTGGACTCTCCAGATGCCTCACCAGATCCCGAAAGGCTTCCTCACAACTGGGCGTCCACTCAAAATTCCTCTTTCCTTTCTTTATTATGTCAAAGAATGGGATGCACTTGTCAGTTGCCTTGGATATGAATCGACTTAACGCAGCTACTTTTCCATTTAAGCTCTGCACCTGCTTTATAGTCCTGGGCACTTGCACATCTCGGATAGCTTGGATCTTTTCTGGGTTAGCTTCGATTCCTCTAGCGTTGACGATGAATCCCAAAAACTTCCCCGATGCAACGCCGAAGGAACACTTCAGAGGGTTGATCTTCATCCCATAAAACCTGAGTATGTCGAACATTTCAGCCAAGTCTCGAATGTGGTCGTTTGACCGTCGAGACTTCACGAGCATGTCATCCATATAGACTTCCATTGTTCTACCCAGTTGGTCCTTGAACATTCGATTCACTAAACGCTGGTAAGTCGCTCCTGCGTTCTTCAATCCAAAGGGCATCACTACATAGCAATAAAGCCCGACATTCGTAACGAAGCTGGTGTGTTCTTGGTCTGGAATATGCATCGGGATTTGGTTGTACCCGCAGTAGGCATCCATGAATGATAACAGCTCGTGTCCTGCGGTGGAATCGACCAACTGATCGATCCTTGGCAACGGGAAACTGTCCTTTGGGCATGCTTTGTTCAAGTCGGAATAATCTACGCAAGTCCTCCATTTCCCATTCGCCTTTTTTACCAGCACGGGGTTGGATACCCATTCAGGGTAGAGGGCATCGCGGACGAACCCATTTGCTTTGAGTTTGTCTACCTACTCTCTGAGAGCAGCGGACCTCTCCGGGTCCATTCCTCTCCTTTTTTGTTTAACCGGGACATATTTCGGGTCTATGTTCAACATATGACTTGTGATGGCGGGAGAAATCCCACACATATCAGAATGCGTCCAGGCGAAAACATCAAGATTCGCCCGAAGGAAGTCGCTAAGGTCTTCAGTCATCGCGGGGCCAAGCTGTGATCCGATCTTGAGTATTCGCGAAGGGTCGTCACGGCTAACTGAAATGTCAATCGTTAATTCAGCCGGCGCGGCCTTCTCTTCCCTGGGTTTCTCATCGTTGTCTCTCGGATCTATATCTCTGAAGATCCGAGAACTATGCCCGAGCCAGGGCTCGGGCACTACTTGTCAATCATCCGTATTAAGGATGCGGACGGGATTGTCCGCAACCTTTCCCTTCTCCCTCCGATGGGCCTCTCGGAGCTCGGCCACATAACAGGAACGACCAGCTGCTTGGTCGCCATGAACAATACCTACTCCTTTGTCAGTTGGGAACTTCAAAGTTAAACACCACGGGGCTAACGCTGCCCTAAACTCAGCCAGGGCCGACCGGCCCAAGAAAACATTGTATGTAGAATCCACATCCAAAACTACGAAGGGTAGAATTCGCACTCTCCGACGCTCGCCTTGTCCCAGTTCAACTGGTAACTCAACGTACCCCACGGCGTCGGTCGCTGCGCCGTTAAAGCCGTGTATACGAGACTTGGACGGTTTTAGGTCTTTTGTTTCCAGTTTCATTTGGTCATAAGCCTTCTTGAAGATGATGTTGACTGAACTTCCGCAATCAATCAGAATTCTTTTCACATATGCTGGTCCGATCGTCGCAGATATGACCATCGGGTCGATGGTTGGGGCCTCTACTTGATCAGCATCTCTGTTTTTGAACACTATATCGTCCGTCATTACGCGCTGCTGCTTAGCAGGGGTCCCATCCTCCACGTTCGAACAGCACTCAAAATCTGCATGCTTCAGGGAACTTGCATATCGTTCCATCTCTTGCCAATTCTTATCTGCGGGGTGAGGTCCGCCGATAATTGTATTTATGACTAGTCTACCTACGGTTCGGGCAGGTTCCTCGGGATGACGCGGAGCTGGTGCACGGCCTGGGTTGGACGTTCCTTGTCCTCCTTCTTGTGGATCCTTCACAAATTCTTGCAACTTCTTTTACCTGATTAACTTCTCGATAGCGTCGTGCAGGTGTCTGCACTCTTCCGTATTGTGCCCATAAGTCTCATGGAAGCGACAATATTTCCCCGTCCGCTTCTGTTCCTCAGTTGATTCTTTTGGATGTGGCTTTCTGTACTGAAAAGTATTGCAGGTGGATAGGTAGATGTTCTCAAGCGACGCGTTCAGCGGAGTATACTCGCTGTAGCTTGGAATTCTCGACTTCCACTTCCCCGCTTCTCTCTTCTTCCCTTGATTTCTTCCTCCAGACTCCTTAGGCTGCCCAGGCTTGTTCTGGACATTGACTTGGACCTTTCCCGAGCTGTCTCCGGACTGCTTCACAGCAATGTTGCTCTTCATAGACTCTTGGACAGGTCCTGGTGCCTTATCTCGTCGCACCCACCTAGCTTCCTCTCTTCTTATGAACTGGTGTGCCTTTGAGTAGAAACGCTCTAGCATAGTCGGAGGTTTTCCTGCCAGTCAGTCTCCAAACTCAGAATCTAGATCTACACCTCTCATTACCGCCATTAGAATTGCATGATCATTGGGATTACTGACTTCAGTTGCCGCAACGTGGAACCTTTGTAAATATTCCTTCAATGACTCCCCAGGATTTTGGATTACACTTGACAGAGACATTACGTCCTTTGGACGTGTGGTGTGTATCCTGAACTGCTCAATGAACTTCTTTGCCAACTCCTCGAAATTGGATACAGACCGCGGACGAAGTCGGGTAAACCACATAGTAGCGATCCCAGATAGAGTAATTGGAAAGCATCTACACTTTGTGGCGTCATTTGCTCTAGCTGAATCCATCATCCATTCGTACCTCATGACATGCTGTCTGGGGTCAGTCTTTCCCTCATACGCTGGGATAGTAGGCATACTAAACTTCCTGGGGTACGCCGCCTGCAACACAACATCTGTGAACAGAGTATGACTTCTTGATACTCCCCGATCATCATTTGATAAGCCTTGATTTTTTTTCATCAATTGCCTGATCATGGCTGTCAGATCTGGTGTCTGTATGGAAGGCGGAAGGTTAGAGTCTGTTCTACGCGCTTGTCCATGCTGATGCCTCCTCTCCTGGCGATCTACCAATTGTGCGTCTTGAGGTTCGACATCGTTAGCGTTTTGATGATCTGGGCCTCCATCCTCCATTTGTACTCCGGTCCTGAAGTTTCCAGCTCTTGCTTGGTCACGGTCTCCAGCTATTTGAACAGCAGCTTCAGTCTTGCGGCGTCTGCGCCTCGGAGGTTCATCAGAGGAAGTGGAGCTGTAAGATGAGGAATAAGGAGCGGGATTGCCCCCAGCGTTTTGTTGCTGCTGTTGAGTGAGCTGTGCCATCAGGTTGGCGTTAGCTTGCATCTGCTCTACTAGTTGTCTCCTGCTTTCTCTGAGTTCTCTCATCAAGTCGTTGAACTCTATCCTGGTGATAACCGGAGCTTGGTCCTGAGCAGCAATTCCTACATCCGGAATTGTTGGTTGATTGCTAGGTCCTGCTTGTTGCACGCTAGCAGTCTCATGGGCATCCGCATTATGAGAAGCTGACCTGGTACGTGGTCTCGCCATTATAGAGTTATTGGTATGAACTCTGAGTAGAATCAACGGATGTACTATCAGTGAGTCGGATCTTCTTTGGGGGATTTGTTCAATCCAGTAGCTTCAAAGCAGATCCCTGAGGTCTGAGAATTCAGTTCTCAGTGAAAGCACCAAAGTGTTAGCACCAAAATTGGTCACTAACCTCTTAGAGAAAGATTGTGTAGAGATATAAGTGATGAAAGCAAATTAAACAGAGAAGAGAATGCTACTTTAAATGCAGAAAGTAAGAACACCAAATTTATAGTGGTTCAGCGTAATTGCCTACGTCCACTTTGTGATTAAACTTTATTGATCTTCTTAATAGATGATTACAAATACAATTCGTGAATCAAATACTTGAATGAAATTGTTAAGTAGAGAAGATGAGTCTTGAAAATGGCAGAGTCTCCCCAGTCTTCTCTCCCAAAAAAGGATCCTCTTCACTGTGACCCTGCCCCTCTATTTATAGACAAAGATGGGCTGGACTTCCCAAGTGGGCTTGGTAGCCGAACGCTCTAGCCCAGGTGTAGTGTTCAATGCACGCCGAACCAGGTATGCCGAACGCTTTGACGCCGAACAGTCCTTCCCATGCCGAACGGTCCCTTTCATGCCGAATAGTCCTTTCCATGCCGAACGGTTCGTTTGATGTGTGGGAAGTGCAGGATGGTTGCAGTTTAAGCCGATCGTAACTCTATCTGAAGCTCTTGATCGAATGATGCATGCTGGCCGAACGATAGTGTCATGTTGAGTAGTTATGTCTACCGAACGTCTTCCAGATGCCGAGCACTCCTGTTGCCGAGTTCTATCGATGCCGAGCGCTAGCTGACGCCGAGCATTGGTTGACGCCGAGTGCTAGTTGACGCCGAGTAGCCTGGTATGCCGAGTACTTCGCTGAGTACTATCTGATGCCGAGTGTCATGGATGCCGGGTACGCTGGATGCCGAGTACTTCACCGAGTACTCCTAGATGTCGAACACTCTCTGGCGCCGAGTCCCTCTGGATGTCGAGTACTTCGCCGAGTACTCCTAGATGCCGAACACTCTCTGACGCCGAGTCCCTCTGGATGTCGAGTACTTCGCCGAGTACTCCTAGATGCCGAACACTCTCTGACGCCGAGTCCCTCTGGATGCCGAGTACTTCGCCGAACACTCCTAGATGCCGAACACTCTCTGACGCCGAGTGCTACCTGATGCCGAGCACTAGTTGCCTGGTCAAATCTCCAGGAAACAAGTTACAACTATCATACAAAAAAATTATCTTTATCATTTGGCTTGGTTATGAAATTATAAATCCAACATCATAAATATATATACACGCACACACACAAATTGGATTTGATTAGAAATGGTAATTACTTATTTAGTTCATGATAAGCATAGAAATTAGTTAATGAGTTTGTAATTTGAATGTTTAGTTATAACTTTAAATTTTTATAGCTTATAAAATCATAACTCTCTCAATTAGGTTTAAACTGAATCCGGCTTGTCACTTTACATTCGTAGTGATGAGATCCTCGCAATGGAAAAAGGAACTAGAATTATTAACAAATCTGAACATCCAAGGTGAGAAAAATTCTCACTCATTTGGATTACCAAAATTTAAATTTTTAATAGTTGAAGTTGAATTTTTGGATGCTTGTTGAATTTATTGTTGAATGATATAATATATATAGTAATATATATATATATTAGTATTTGGAGTGATATTCCCGCACCTTATAGCAGATGACACCCTATGCGTCCCGCATAATAGCGGAAGACCCTATATATCGCGATATCCCCCTCGAAGTGGGATTGGTATTTATTTTATGTTGTATTAACATCTATGGATGCAAGGAAACAGGTTGGAGGGATACAACTGGATTCCTTAAATTTATTGTTTATTTTTCATATATAGTGATATATGATTGGTGTAGAATAATCTATTATAGATTATTGTAGTGATTGAATTATTGGATGCTATTGTAGCACTGGCCTGAATTTTGATAATTTAAATACTATAAATATTTTTTTTAAATTTGTGGAACTAAAGAGAATTTGAAAATAATATATATATATATAGGAATTGGAGATATTTTAAGGAAATTGAATTAGAAAAATATAATTAATTGGTTATACTTAACTATTGTGAATTAGTAAATGAAGATTTTAAAAATGAATTATATAAAAGAATTTATAAGTGATATTCTGGAAATATAAAAAGAAGTTGAAATCAATATTGAAAAATAAATTGGAAGTATTAATGGAATTTATAAGAAATAAAATTTATATGATGTATTTTTATAAATAGATTTGTTTTTATAAACAGGTAAAACCAAAGGGGGTTATAAAATTGATAAACGATGTTTATAATAAAGAAATTCGATATCAGATGATAATTGGTAATATAAATTCATAGGAGGAAATTATATTAGAATATGGAAATAGAGTTGAGAAAAATGGAAAATTCTATTTTTGAAAAAGAGAATGGTTAGGGAATCGACAATGAATCGAGATGTTGAGAAATCGAGAGAAAGTTATAAATTAAAATTGGTTGTTGAGATTTTAAAAATATATTTTAAAATTTTAAGAGGTGAGATTGCTTAAAATGGGAAATTTTATTATTTTAGAACTTGGAACTTTAAACTAGTTGAGATTTAAATACCAGGTAAGCAGATTTTTAAATATGAAGTATTTATTTTAGTAAAACCTAACTTTTAAAATCAGCTTTGAAAATTATTTATTTAGCTAAAGATGAGTTATTAATGTTATGAAAGGTTTTTGATATTTTAATAATTACTTGAACATATTTTAAAAATAAATTATTAATCTTTTAAATACTTATTTTATATATATATATATAGAGTTTTAAAGAAATTTGAAAAAATTTATTTTATAAACTCTTTCGAGATTCGAAAAAAATGGGCTTATAAAAGGATATGATTTGAGGAGAGGAAATCTATTTGTGATTCCAGAGATTTTGGGAAAAGTTACGAAATAACTTCCTGAAACGTTAATATTGAAAGGATTTTTTGGAAAATAAGACTGGTAATATTTTCCTACGTATAGAAAATAGAATTTGGAAATATTCCTAAATGTTGAGGTGTTACGGATTTAAGTATTTGAAAAAGTGTTTTCAAATGTTGGAAGGGATAGATATACCTTTTAAAGATATTTTGAAGGAAAATATTTTGGGAAAAATTCTAATAGGGCTAGTTGATTGCTTATGGATGTTTTATTGATAGTTAAATAACCGACTACCAATATTGGCTAAATTAGTTAATCATTTCGAAGAGATCGGGATCAGATTTAATTATCCGAAAACCACTTCGATCCGGTTTGAATGTAACAAATGAATACCGTGAAGATGATGAAGATGGTGATTTGGTTTGTCCAGACCCAGGATAACTTGCATGGACGAATGCTTCCAGAACATCGTCATTGGAGGACGATGAGCATTCTAAGTAAAATTGTTCTTGAAAAGGTAACGCTTAGCCTCGAGCCTCATCAACCGAGAATGACTGAAAATCAGGGGAGAGCAGCAAGGCTAAGTGGGTCGCACCCAAGTAGGGTAAGGTTACCCGTATCTAGAGTCCCTTTTATTCGGCTGTGTGGCGGTTGCGGATCCCAACCGCGAGTTAATCTTATTCAGACTATCCTGGTTAGGAGTAGTCCGGTCTTGTGTTGGCAGGGATCGATAGGTTCGATCTCGGTACGCTGTTATAGATGTGTACTGTGACAGGTGGTATCCTAGTGCCTAGTCATTCAGTTGGAATCCATTCTCCAATACGAGCTTATGATTTTGTTTGTAGAGCCTAGTATGCTGTAATTTAATTAATGTAACAATTTCGGCTATCGAATAAGTATTTGTATTTAGACACTATTATAATATTACTGGATTTTCTATAAAAATGTTTTGGTTATCGTAAGGTAAAAACCCGTCGTGTTTATGTGTGACGAGGTCTTACGAGATACCTTTGTTTTTCAAAGGATTTTGATAACTCTAATAACCAAGGTTTTAAATATCAGATTTTGGTCACGTCTCGTCTCGAAGAATTTAGAGAGCTTATCTCGTATTGGGTGAGATCTCGAACGAGATGAGTGCATCTCGGTCGTCCATCTCGGATTTACATCTCAGTTTCTAAAATTCATTTAGGAGTTATCTCGGAGTATATGTCATGTCAAAAATTAGCTTTCATACACCTAAATTTATATTACTAGTCACTACCTTAAGGAAAACACTATGCACTTACCTTGAATATATCACACGCTTATCATTAGTAATTTAGTATGGAAAAATATCACTTGTATCATGTAAAATAAACAAATAACTAGATTTCATGAATAATGTTCAATATAATATCATATGAGATAAAGTAGACAAGAAACAAACCATAACATATGCACCTTTACTTTGTTTGATCATTCACTTAACTTTCCTACACAATATAATGTCTCATTTCTACCTTTTATGATTTATAGTGCTGCAAGGGAAATCTTAATTTTATAACTTCAAATACAAAAGTCTACAAGTAGAATTAAGATATTCTATGTCTGATTATAGTATTTAATTATTAGCAAACAAAATCTCATTAAGCAACTAATAGCATAGATATTTCAAACAAACGTAGAAAATAGCATACATAGTACAAACAATTTTCAAACATTTAGTAATATTATAAGAAAAGCAAAAAAATGATGTATGAATGAACATGTAATCATCAAATGAAATTAATAGATGAAAGAGAATTCCTTTATTGCTTAAAAATAAGCCTTGAGGAAAAAAATTATAGCAGCAAAGACTAAATGAAATCAAATTGGGAATCCATTTGGAACATAAAGTTAAATAAGTGAAGCCCAAAATTTATAGCCGCAAAAAATATGGTTTGGAAAAAAACTCAAGAAAGTGTCGAAAAAAGAAAAAAGAAATCGGATATAAATTAATTTGGATCGAAAACCTAAATGAAAATCATAAAGTGAAATACTTACCATAATCGATGTAGATTTTATCATCTTCTTACACTCGTCACTACCGTAAAATAAGAGATGAAGGTTAAATAAGATTTATATAAGAAATAAGGGTTAAAAAAAGTAAAATTAAGAAGGCTTAAATTAAGGTAAAGGATGAGCTAGCCCAATACGGAAAAAGAGTTGATTTTTTACAAAATTCAACAACTCGGCCGATATCTTGCTGTTTAATCTCGTCCGAGATACCGAACGAGATATTGAAATATCGTCCGAGATTTGGGTCAGACGAGATTCAAACGAAATAACCTGTTTCGAATCGCCCAGGCTTGAAAACGAGATCTCGGCCGAGATTAGCGAGATTTAAAACCTTGATAATAATTCAAATTGAGTGTGTTTTCTCATGCTAGTTTTCCAGACTAACTCGGGTGTTATTTTATCATAATGCTCGAGTAAGACCGAGTATTACAGATTCAGGTTAAATGCTATGGAGCTCAGGAACCTAGCTGGAGGAGTTTCAGGCGTATTTCTGTACTTGACTTATATTCCGTTGTGTAAGGACAAGTTATATAACTGTCCAGTTTGATGTATTGATTGATGTACTCTGATGATTGTAAGTATATAAACTGTTACAGATTCTTTTGTATAAAATCTGTTATTATATATTATATTTTGTTCGCTGCGATTGTGAGATTCTGTGTTGTTGTTTCTATTTCTCTTCTACCTCCTTCTTTTTCACCCTAATGAACTGGTATTTCCGGCATTCGACTGCTTGGCATTTTATACAGTGGACATATAAATATCGATTTTCGAGGGTCAAAAATCCCGTTTGTTACAACCCAGTTCCATGATATCATTTTGGAGTTACTCGGGCTACATGTATATTTCTATGGATTAAAATATAAAATTTCATTTCGAAAGATTTTGAAATCAAACCCAGGTATCTGGCTCCTAAGTTGTCAAAATAATAAGGTATTTTGATTAAAGAATGGGTTGATAAATGATGTTTTAATTGGGTTAGAATTAATAATGAGGTTTAATAAAATTTGTTTTATTAAAATGTGTATTTTGATTCTAACGTCTGCGAAGTGAAAATTGATTTGATGTTAATGGGCTGGCTAATAAACGTCTTTACCTTAGAGGTGTCTAAGAAAAAATAGAATCTAGGACAGAGTTTGAATACCAGCATCCTACTCTTCTTACCTACTTCCCAAACCGATTAGGTAAAGAGATTGAATTGGTTGACTCGGTTTTAAGTCCCAAGATTTATTTTGGGCCTACATCTGAATAGTTAAAAGTGAATGGAATTAAAATCGGATGTTTTGTATATACTCTTAGGATGTAGGACAGTATTATACAAGTTAACAAATTAAAATGATTTTATGGAAAGGTTTCATAAATAAGTTGTATCATTTAAATTGTTTGAACCTAAGCTGAAATTTTATGAAATATTTTCATAAATATTTTGGGAAGAGTAGAAAGTACTTGGGTAGTAAGAACCAATAAGATAAGTACATAGGTTGGACATAGATCATTTCCCTTTCTCGTATAGTTCTCGATCCAAGATTCGAGTACATGACATGGGGTGTTTTACACCATTCCGTATAAGGATTTGTTACTCAATTTTTGACGACGAACACTTGGTGAGGGGACTTAATGTGGAATCAAAAGTTTTCTATCATAGTTTATGGCTATGTAAGGAAGATAGAGGTTTCTAATTAAGAAGACTGATCGGAGTCCGCACTAGAAAGTCGAGTGGGCAATACTAGTTCTGGTAAAGCTATGTATTCGAGTAAGTGACCAAATCAAATTTCTTTCGTAGAAATAATCTACATACATCATACGGACTGATTAGTAGTGTTAAGTGTTTATGAGTTAGGGTTGTGGTAAAATTTCAGATCGAAATTCTTTTAACGGGAGAGAGTGTAACGAACCGAAATTTCACCGCTTTCATTTGGTAATATTTAATTAATAAATATTCAAATAATGGTTATTAAAGTAAAATATTTTAAACAATGAATAATGATGATGAAGTAATTTTTCAAATTTGTTTAAAAAATAATTGGTTCGAAGAAAAATCAGAAATGTGACCGGCATTCGTTTTCTGAATTTTCAACTTTTTGTCAAAAGATGTTGAAACATTGTAAAACCTAGAGTATAAATGTACATACATTCTCAAACAAGTTGGAATTATATTATACATGTGTATACATATATACATAAGCATACAAGGTGATGTGACAATTTATGGGAAAAAAATAAAAAAATATTTAAACATGAAATGACATTTTGGCAACTCAAGTACTATGGTGTTTAATGCATGCTGGGTCTTCATGAAGCATGAGGGGACATGAATTTTTGAATTAAAGAAGGAAAGGGAGAACATAGGTGATGAAGTGGCATTCATTTAGTGGAGGGTAGTGTCCATAAGGGTAATATAGTAATTTCAATATCTCAATGTATATAAAAGTTTTTTTCTCCTTTTTTCCATTCTCATTTCATTTTTATATAAAAAGTAATGCATGATTAAAGCTTTTTCCAAGGTTCTAGTTCAACTTGCTTTCTTTTTGGTTATGTTTTGGTGAGTAAACTTTTATTTTAAATTAAAAGTTTTTAATTGCATAAGTTATGCTTAACTTAGTGTAAATTTGTTGGATGTTTGGTTGAGAAATGATGTTGATGTTATGGTTATATATATGTGTGCGTGCGCGTGCCTGGATGTAATGTTATATTAGACTTGAGATTTGAAGTCTAAATGTTGTTTATGCATGTAAAGACATGATCTTGCTTATGTTTTTGTATGTGGGATGTGTATTTATGTTATGGATATGATTATATGGTTGTATGTTACAAAAAGTTAGCACCTTTATATGATAATGGAGATTTGAAATCCTTATGTGAAACCATAGTTCTAGTTTTAATATTTTTTAATTTATTTCTCAGTTCAAACTTTGTTTTAGTTATCAGAGCACTTGCTTAAAGTTTGATAAAGTTAGTAAGCTTCCAGAAGTTAAGTTTTCAAAAGAAAGAGCCAAAACTAGTTATGAAGTTATGGTATCTGTAGCGATAGTCGCTATGGACACAGTTTTGCTAAAATACGAATTTTGAAAATTTAGTTTTTATACCTAAAAGGGTTTTAGAATTGTTTTATAAACTTAATAATGATGTTTAAGAAAGTTAACTAAGAACTTAATAATTTATTATTAATTAATTAAGTTTGGTAATTAGTAATTAATTAAGTATTAAACAAGGTTTATTAATTAAGTGGATATTAGTACTAATTAATTATCTTTTAAAGTAAGATTAATTTTAATTTATTATTAATTAAGTAAGATTAATTTTTAATTAATTATGAATTAAGCATATGATGTTTTTTATTAATTTATTAATTGAGTATATAGTTAACTATTAATTAATTTTTAAGCAAGTGTTTTATTATTTTAAATAAAGGTTTAATTTATTATTTAAGTTTTAACTAAGGATTATTTAATTTATTAATTAAGATTAATCATTAGTTAAAATTTTAAATTATTATTTGATAATTAATTAAAGATTGATTATTGTTTAATTACTTCATTTAAAATCTAACTATTATTTAACTACTTATTTAAGGATAATTATTATTTACTTATTTATTTAAAATTTAATTATTGTTGGTTAATAATTAAAGATTTAATTATTATTAAATAAAGGTTTAACTGTTATTTAACTATTAAATAAAACTTTTAAAGTTCAAACCACTTTGTTTCTTAAAATCGGTTTTGTTTTTTTGAAAAAGCAACTCTCTTTTAAAGAATGTTTTAATCCAAGAGATTTCTTTATCGATTACATTTAAGTAACTTCAATTGAATATGAAACCCAAGGACATATGTTCAGCAGAATAAAACACCGTTCTGCTAATTAAATTATAATTGATATCTATTTAGCAGAATAAATCATCTTTCTACTAATTAATCTGTATTTGACAACTATTGGTAGAATAAATCACAGTTCTACCATAATTTTCCCAGTAGATTATGTTGACATTTATTAACCAGAACTAAAACCCAGTTCTGCTATTATGATAACATGGACATTTACATATTGATTGTTATTGGCTCATTCCTTTTTAAATATATGCTTGTTATGTAAATACCTATGTTATAACTAGAAAGTTAAACTAAATTAAATAAGAACCATTATGGTCACTAAGCCTCTTTTTGATTTTGCAAAATTAATCATTTTAAATATATTTTTAATAACGGTTTTAAAGTAAAGTTATTACCCATTTATATTACTTAAAGTTTATTTCCATTTCTAAATATGATATTTTAAAGAATAATTAAGCAATTATTGTATTAAAGAGATTTTGAAGTAAATTAATAATTTTTAAATGATTGTTTAAAGATCATTATTTTGTTAATATGGTTTCTAAGAATGTTTTAAATAATAACTTGTTTATGTAAAGTGTTTTAAATAATTGCTTTGTTTATAAAGGAAGTTTTATAAATGATTTCGAATATTTATAAAGGCATTTTTATAAATGATTTTGGATATTTATAAAGGAAGTCTTATACATGATTTTGGATATTTATAAAGAAGTTTTATAAATAAAATTTGAGATTTATAAAGTGTTTTATAAATGGATTTGGAATTGAAGTAAAAGAGATTTCGTAAATGGAAGAGATTTATTAAAAGAATATGTAGAAATAAGTTATAAAAGAATTTAAGATGGGATTTCCTTTAACTGACCTTTCTAATTTTGGTGGTATGGACATTCATTCCACACTTAACACTAAAGGAATAGTGTTTGGGGTTACCCTTATCTCTATTTTAAATAACACTTATTTTGATCCTTTTAATATGATTTTGAAATGAGAGATCTTTCACAAAGTTTTGTAAATATACTTATGCCAGTGAGATAAGTATATGAATATATTACATAAAGATTTTGGAAAGAGATTTAAATAAATAAAAGATTTATTTTGAGGCTTGATGATTGTTATGGGTAATTAAATCTCTAAATTGTTGCTTGTTTTTTTATTTGATATATAAATAACCAACTATCAAATCTAGACCAAAATATAACTCTGGAAATATCTAGGAGAAACATGTGGGTTATATAACACAGTCATCTTCAATGGTGTTGCACTGTGCATATAAATCTCGTTTTGTTCTCCTATGACAAATGATAGGGAGATCCATCCATTTACATGGTTAAGGGGTGATCCCTGCTCCTATGTATTGCCTGATTGTTTCCAAAAGAATAGAGGTTGAGTTTATCGGAAATTATCGTTGTTGGTTCGGAGAAGACTGGGATTAGGTCTATTATCTAAAACCCACTTCAAACCAATATATGTGTTCAAATTGAAGGCATCTTGAAGATGATTGAAGATAGAGTTTTTGAAGTGCAAGTGCTATTTGCTACTAATCCTGAGGGTGGTTCCAAAATGGATGTAGTAAAGGTAGTGCCTTCGGTTTCATTCAGACCCAAAACGAACTTGTATGGATGAGTGCTGGCATTGCATTTCTGCCTGGAGGGCAGTGTTAGCATTCTAAGTGGAATTTTTATTTGAAAGGTAAAACGTAGCCTCAAACCTCATCAACCGGGAATATGACTAAAGCAGGGACAAGCGACAGGGCTATGTAAATCGCTCCTATTAGGGTATGATCATCCCATATCTAGTGTCGATATTTATGTATGCTTCGGGGCATATTATGGTTGTTTATCAACCAAAGGGTGATCATATTTGGCGCTATCCAATAGGGGTAGAGTCGGTCCTGAGTAACAGTGGTGCCACGTATTGTAGCCTCCCGTATATTTTTTCTAAAGGTGTACGGATTCGGTGGGTAGACTCTTACCCTTTCATAGTTGGAATCCACTTTCTAATACGAGCCTTCGAACTTGATTGTATACCTATTATGCTAGAATTTAATAATGTAACAATTTCAGCTATGATTAATATGTATTTCCTGGACATTATTATATCATAAGATTTTCTATAGGAAATGTTTTGGTTATCGTAAGGTAAAAACATGTCTATGGTTATGTGTGGCATGGTCTTACGAGATACCTTTGATTTTAAAAGGTTCTACAAGTTAAAAAATAAAATTCCTTGTGATTTGAGTTTCTCATGCTGGTTTTATATGACTGATCCGGGCGTTATTTTTCTTATAATGCTCGGGTCAGCCCGAGCATATTTTTCAGATTTAGCTTGATCCTTTGGAGATTTATTGATATTATATATTACTTGTCACGTTTTGTGAGATTCTATTCTATCTCCATTTCTCTTCAACCCAAATGACCTGTCATTTGGACACTTAAATGATCGGCACACAAATATTGTGAATGTATTAAGTGTTGTCTTTAGGTGTAAGAAAGGCAAAACGTTGCAACTTAAGAGTAGTACACAAGGACCAAATTAATTTCATCTAAAGAATGGTTTACAAAATCATACACGATAAGGATATATAAGAAATCCCAACATATCCTAGGCTAAGGACTTAGCAAGTTGTACGAGTCGAAAGACTAAACATAATAATTATTCGTTAGGGATCTTGTAAGAATTGCTCCAAAAGGAATTTGGGAACGACTGTCATTGGGTGACCAATTCAAGTTTTGAACATAAGTTTTGTAAACTAAAGTGTTTATGAATACGTATTATATTGCACTGAGCAACAACTGTTGTTTGAAATTACCAACTTCGTAGCGAAGAATTTTTTGAGAAACTATTGGTATTAAAATGGATCTGGATACGAATTAAAGATAAAACTAATTACGTGGGATGGAACGGAATTATCCTAACCAAACGAACACATCGCATTAGGGTGTCTAACAAGCATTCTCACACATTAAGGAGAAACTATGAGTTTTTTATCAATGTCGAAAATAGATAATCCTTAGTTGTCAATTAAGCCAATAAGAGTATTGACTCTACAATATGGTATGATGCACAAATCTGAAAAGGATTCCAACTATATCATCAAAATGTGGTTTTGATATTTATACCCAAAAGGATATGATCCATCAGCCGTGAAGGGGTATTCAAGAGAAAGACTAATGCAATTGGAATATAATTAGTAGCATTGATAAAAATAACATCGTAAATTTTAACTGTTGAAATTTGCGTAATAGATTCGTCATTGAATGTGCTTAAGTTATTTCAGATTTACTTACAAAATTATCACTTGGTATAATATTGTGTTTTGATACATATCTGTTGAATTGAAAAAATTCTAAATTATGATTTAGAGTAGACTACTTGCACATAACAACCAAAGTGTGTCAAAGTCGGTAAGAGCAATATTAAGTTTGTTTTTTGGATATGATCCCAGAAATGATACGAAAGTATCATTTATAAGCATCAAAATTTAATAAGTATTTTAATAGAAATATCAAATAGTTTAATTTTCAATCAAAATGCAGATTAATTGTGTGCTCATAAGAAAAAAGTTAAAAGGTGCATAGATATTTCCAAACCATAAGTAAACAGCACATTGCTTGTTGTTAACAATGTATTTGTGTTAAAATTAGTTTAAGTTGTTTTTAATACTCGACTTTGGATCTGCAAATGATATTTTTCATAAATAGTAAAATGGACATTGAATGTCCCATACAATATGCAGAAACACCTTATTAAAGTGTTTAATAAGGAACTTGTAAGAAGGATTCCTTATGTATTAATAATAGGAATTATTATACATGTTAAATTATCTACAATATCATAATTTGCTTATGTATTTGATTCATGAAGCAAATGTCAAATCCGAATTAAGATCACTAAATGATAGTTTAGATTGTTCTCGAGTATTTACGAAATACTAAAGAATTGTTTACAAAAATAATGAACTCTTTATGAAAGAGTGTTAGGACTCGAACTTCATAAATGTTGTCGAATATATCAATATTAAATTCAGGTTCAAACCTTAATTAAGAAGCTTTAAGTTCGAAATGTTCAAATGAAAAGTTGTGACTGATTTAATGAAAGGCTAAGTACATCACCTTGAATAGCACCGCAATAAAAGAAATATTACAAATATAAATGCATAAATTTATAACTAAGCTAAGGGTAATCCAAGTATTAAGAATACAACATCATTGTTATATAATAAACATGTAATAATAGAAGCTTACTAGAAGTCGAGAAACATACTTTGAATAGTTTCGCATGATAAAGGTAGTTTATCAACATTGAAGAGAATTAATTGACAGAATAGTTAATTAAACCAACATAGCAGATTCATTCATAAAGGGTCTAACTCAACCAATTCTCATCAAACTGATTGAAAGGATAGGATAGAGATTCCATAATTGACCTCAACTATAAATGGGAGATTAATAGAGTTAGGGGTATTCCCTAGGGGCAATTATGTAATTTGTTACATACATCTAACTCGATAACCAATCTTGTTCGAAATAAAATATATTTTCTTTCTATTATATACTTGATATAATAAGTTATATTAACTAATTAATTTGATTAAAAGTATATTTAATAAAAAAATCTATAAATGGTATGCTTTGTGATAATGGTTATAAGGTATTGTAACCATGAATAATTTATCATAATGAAACTAAACATACTATTTTAAATATTCCTAGTCAAGATGTATCAGTACTGGATATCGATACATCCTAAGACTATAGAAAGTAACGCTCTTCAAATATTGGACAGTATATTACCCATGATGGTTGGGGGCACCAAGGGATTACATACTGATAGTTATTAGATAACTATGGAATGACTCACTTGATAGTTTTCTATTCATTAATATAATTAAGGTCAAACAGGAAATATGGATGTGACAAAATTACACAGTTCTCTTGACTTGAGAATACTATTGATCTTTAATGTGGAAACTCTGCTTTGATTGTAGTTAAATCATGGCATGGCGTCCATTAAACAACTATAGTTGGGTCGATTGGAAGCATTGAAAGTGAAACACTATTCAAGAAAGAAATCGTCTCCTCGGTTATATGAGCTTAGTATCACGATCAACTGAAGTCAACTCAAAGTCAAAGTCATTAGCTAGAATAGTTTGGTTAATAATAATTGTTATTAATAAACCAAGGCATTTGTGTTTGGACTATAAAGTTGAATATGGATGATATTGGAATTTTTACCATCACCAAACTCTGTAACTCCAAACTGATATAGTTTTGACGAAGAGAATTGGTGTAAATGATTGTTACTACCGGGCAACTCTTAAATAAGTAAAATTAGATTTTACCAAAAAGACGCATAAGGTATAAATTTAGCCAAAATGTCACACCATTGGCTAAGATGATGTGTGAATGTTAATATTCGAATTGTTCGATATTAATCGCTGACTGAATTACTCCTCTGAATCGCACAACCGCGATGACGAATACTCCAAACAAACCACACGATTTAATTAATTTATAATCATTTTAAATTAATTAATATTATGAAATATTTATTATTAAATTTTATTTGATATGTGTGTATACCATTAGCATTTAGTAAAGTGCATAAATAAAAGTTATAAACGCACGTATCGATATACGATATCGATAGATTGTTTAAATTGGATTTAAATGAAATAAATACTAAGTGAGTTTAGGATTAGTTGAGGTCCATAATTCCTCCATGTTTTACTGGCCATATAAGGGAGGGAGAGGATAAGCTTTCAAAAGAATTAAAAAAGGGAAAGGATAATATAAAGAAGCAAAAAGGTCTCTCTTTGATCGTGCACGATTACCTTCTTTATTTCATTCTTTTCATAACCTTTTTTGGCTATTCAGATTCTTTTAATCACTTTTATGTTTCTCTCCTTCCTCTCTAGTGCTGACAATATGAGAGCTTTTATGGTTTCAAAATACCCAAAATCAAATACAAATCAAATATATTCGTTAAATATGGTTTATCCCTTTTGATCCTTGCAAAATCTGGAGGTTGATTTTGGAATTTAGTATCTTTGATTCATTGTTTAAGATGTGATTTATTGGCTACATACAAAGGTAATTTCTTATTTAAATTCCCCTATATATTTATATCATTAATATAATTAGACTTTGTATGATTCACCTCATGTTTTAATTATCCATCTTCCCACATGTAAATTGAACCTCTTTTATGTCTATTTTATTAAAACATGCTTATTGTATTGTTTGGATTCAGATCTATGTTTGTTCATAATTTTCCTTTAATGTATGTTCATAATGTGAATTCCATATTACTTTTGATAACTTGCTATTATTCTCTGTATTGTTTAGATTTGTAAATTCTTATCCGAAATTTAAATATCCCTACTTTGTCCCAGTTTCTTTTATTTTATTTTGGAAACTTGTGAAACTAAAAACTGATTTTGAATGAGTTTTTTTTCTATATAAATTATATATCATTTACATACTCAAATGCAAATTTGAATTGTATATCATAAGTTATCCACTATATTCTTGGAAATTGATCTTTAATTTCATATGGTAAACAGTTGAATATAATTGTGTCAATCCTTATTTAAAAAAACTTTATTTAAGGTTAATGAATTGATTTTAATGCAAATTCTAATCCTTTGTGGTTTTCTATATTTAAAGTCTAAAATAAAATCTAAAGTATTGTTTCATTCTTAAATTAAAAGTTTAATGAAGTTAACATTAGAATCAAAACTTTTTGTATAAATGTATAGTGAAAATTAGGTTGTATGGATTCTTTGCTCTGTTATATTAGGTTCAAGGATGGTGCTTTTCTAATTTGAGATTGTAGGACAATTATCACGTGTAAGTTAAAATTAAGGGATTACAAAATCGAAACATCATAATTTGAGGAGAAATTTATCTAATAATCCTGACCAAAATGCCCATTTTCATCATACGACCTCCATCTTTACTCGTATTCAAGCAAAGTAAAATGGTGATTCTCCTTTGGATCCCTTACTCAAATTCTATTCACTTTCTTCTCTTGGATATTTACCAGTTTATTAGCCTATAATTCTCTCCTTGTAGCTCCATCGGTTGTCCTATTGGAAATCTAGGTACGTAATTTTGTGTAATTTTTTATTTCTTAGTTATGAATTGATTTGGAGCTGAATAGTTTCAGTGATTGATATTATTCTCCTTTCAATGATTACACAAGTCAATTTCAAGCTCATGTGATTTGAATCTAAAATTGATTTTAGCTTCAGTGATTTAAACCTCAAATCGATTTCAATTTCATCATTTTGACGAATCTCGGATCTATTCAATCTCATATTTTGTCCAAAAGGTAATAAACCTTACTAGAACTTAATTAATTAATCTTTGTAGGATTAATTTTGATGCAAATCTGAAGTGAATTTCATGCAATTTAAGCGTTGTTTTAACTATGATTTTGGGTTTTCTTTTTGCAACATCAAAATTAACATTTTTCGATGAAATGATGTGTTTTTAATTTGTTAGCGTAATTGAATATTATATGTTTCATGAAGATAAAACATTCATCTATTCGATGTTGTGTACTGTATAAAGATGATTATGTGTTTAAAAAAGATAATAACATGCAAATATTGGAAATTTTGCTTGGATTAAAATGAATAATTCATCCAGCTAACATTGGAAAATAACATATGGATATAACATTTCCCATTAAATATAATTAATGAACATAAAAGTATTTTAGTTATAAAGACAATACTTTTACCCTTTATGAAAAAAGATAAAACGTTTTATCTTTATAAAGTAACAGTTGGTTTTTGTGGTGTATCAAAATTGAATAAGATTTCTTTTTTCATAATGATTGCGAAAAGATAAAATATTTTGTCTCTCTGAAAGAAAATAAATGAATTTATCTTTGAAGAAAATAGATCTTTTTATCTTTAGGAAAATGATAAAACATTTTATCTTTTTGAATAATGTTAAAAGAATCTTCTTATCAAAAAAGATAAAAATTAGCTTTTTAAAGTAATTATCTTTTTAAATGAATTTTCAAATTTTTACTCCAATTTTCACTTATTTATTAAAGCTTGTTAGCATCTATTTTGAATTTGTTGAACTTGAGGCATTTGAAGCCATGCATGTTGCAATATCGGGTACTTAATAATATTTATCTCATGCATCAGTTTATGTCAGATTCAAGTAATTATCTTTGGAATATACTATATTGAACTATATTTTGTCCTTTAACATATAATGTAACTAACATCAATGTGTTGATATTTTGCGTTGACATGTAATATTGTCCTATATACTTGAAATGCATGGAAATGTTGTTAAAAGCTAGAGTTGCAACTATTATTTAGCTTGCAAGGTATAAAATTGGTGATTCAATTATAAGATAACCAAGGGTTTTTTTTTAATGAAAGTGGATTTATCTTAGAAAAGGAAAAAGAAAGATTAATTCTTGATTTTTCTAAGAAAAAAAAGAATAAATGAATTTTCAAATTATATTAATCGTTTGTGGGTTATTGGTAATGCTTATTGGATACTTATGGGTTTCTAAGTTTCTCTATGTTTCCAGATCCTTTTGTAGAATAATTGTTATGAAAGGGTGTCTTGATTATGTGTTGTAATTTTTGATTCATCTTATGGCTCTACATGGACTTAGAGAATGGTCTACGCACAAATGTATAAACTTACAACTTCTCTTTATATACAATTATTATTGTAGTATCCGGATGTGTGTTAAAGCTCCTCATGTACACCCAGGCCATGGTTATCAAAATTTTAGGTCATTGTGTGCGTATTCATGTTACACAATAAATCAGATACTGTAGTAATGCATTTTGTGCTGAGGTTTGCAAATCAATAAGTCACAACAATCTGAAAGCATGATAATGGGAGTTCTATGGAATTGTTGTGTTTAGTTTGCATAAAGTATATCGAGCCACAACTGTGTTAGTTCCGATAGAGTTAGGGATATGCCCAAGGGCTAATTCTGTAATTTATTGTAAATTAATTAACTCTGTAACCAATTCTCATTAGTAATAAAGGTGTTTTTCTTTCTGTTATATATGTTATAAATAAATAATTGTTCAATTAAAATGTACTTAACAGAAAATACCTAAATGATGTGTTTTTTATGGTAATTACAAATGGTTGTAATCATGAGTATTGTATCACAATATTATAAAACACATCATTTAAAATGTTCTGTATCGAGATTGGATATCGATGTATCCGTTGAGACTACAGTATATAACGCTCTCCAAATGTTGGGCAGTGGATTACTTAAGACTGGTGGTGGAATAGAAGTTATGTACTAATAGTAATTGGATAACTATGGAACGACTCACTCGATAGTTTTATGTTGGTTAATATAACTAAGGTCAAATAGAAAATATCAACGTGATTGATTTACATAGTTCTATCAACTTGAGAATACCGTCTATCTTCAATATAAATGCTCTGCTTTGATTATAGTCAAATCATGGCATGGCATCCATCGAGTGACTACAGTTGGGTTGAATGGAAGTTCTGGAAGTGAAGCACTATTCAAGAGAGGATTCATCTCCTCGGTTATATGAAGTTAGTATCATGGTCAACTCAAGTCAACCTCAAGTTAAAGTCTCTGGTCAGAGTAGTATGGTTAATAATAATTGTTATTATTGAAACTTTGTATTTGCACTATAAAGTTGAATATGGACAATGTTGTAATTTTGACCATTACCAGATTCCATAAATCCAAAGTGATATAGTTTTGACAAAGAGAATTGGTGTAAATAAAGGACATAACTAGGTAATGCTTAGTAAAATGAAATTGGATTTTATCGAAACTATGTAAGCGATGAATTTGGCCGAAATGTCATACCACCTACTAAGTGACATGTGAACATTAACATTTGAATAGTTTTTTGTTAACCGCTGACCAAATGTACACCCAACGAGTCACACAACCAGAATAATGAAATTCCCTTTAGACCAAACGATTTAATTAGTTTATGATTATTATAAATTAACTAAATTAATTAATAATTATGAAATATTAATTGTAAATTTTGAATATGATTTAAGGAATAAATATTGTTAAATATATTTATAAATATTATACATATATCGATTGATATGTGATATCGATAAGCAATTAAATTAGACTTAATTGATAATATTTATTTGGGCTTAAATGGGAAATTAACCCATGATGATAGGTTGATAGTTTCGTCTATTACGAGATCTATAAAGGGCGGCTAAAAATAGGTTAGAGAGTTCAAAAACAGATGGCTTAGATTTAATGAAATTTGTAACGACCCGGAATTTTCGATCCCGAAAATTCCATATAGTTAGGGAAAGAAGAAAGAGATAGAAGAAGAAACAGAAAATAAAACACAGAATCTCACATTCGCAGCGGATCAAAATATAATATCAAATAATAACAGCTATACAAATGAAATCTGTACTTGTCAAATTACACTTTAATACATCAGAGTTACAACATAAACACAAACACTGGACAGATACAATCAACATGTCCCAGACAAACTACAGTATCACAGCGGAATACACTCCATACGTTCCTGCCATCCAGCTCGCCTCATGAGCTCCAGAACGTCCTTACCTGAAAATCTGTAATACTCGGTCTGACCCAAGCATTACATCAAAGTAACACCCGGGTCAGGCTGGAAAGCAGCGTGAGTAAACTCATCTAACAAGAAATTCCAATCCATAGAACTTATTTAAAACCCGGGGTAACTCGTACTTACTACACGTAAACAACATATATAGTCATCACTTATTTTCAAAACAATATCTAAGTATCCAACTTAGTTTAAATGGTCCATATTATCCCAATACAGCCCATTGGTTTCACATATCAATCTATAAAGAATTATATAAGATTTCAAATCAAAGTGGTTTCGGGTATTTACTGATACCCGACCCCGGTCTCTTCGAGTCTCATGTCATCTTAACCCAAGTTATTCTAATGAAATACAATCCAAACTTTAGATGCAAGATATCGCTTTTACATAGTAATTCATTATCAAGAAATAACCACATTATCACTATTCCACCCCAAACATAACATATCACAAATCTCTTCATACAGAAATATCGACCAATTCAAGACATTTAACATCATTCAATCATTCATAAGCAAGATTTATCACTTCCAAGATTTATTTAATTTGTCTCCAATTAAATTAATTTTTAATCTAATCACTTAGATTATCTTTACTTAAACATTAATTAATTACAAACCAATTAATTAATCATCCTTTAGTTTTTCCATCTTAATTTAATCACCCTTGACTAATTATCCTTTAATTACAGTAAGTAATTAATCTTAAAATTAATTACACAAATCCTTTACTCATCCATATTAATTTCATTGATCCTTAATTAACTTCTCAAATTAATTATCATTGATTTATTTATCCTTTAATTAATCAGACTCATTAATTAACTAACCCTTAATTAATTTCTTTAACAATTTAACCCTTTAATTATTAAGTAATTAATCAATCTTTAATTACTCAAGATTTTAAAGATAAATCATTACCCTAAATAAATTACTTATTTATTATTTAAATCTTTACTAACCCCTTTGAAATAATTTATCATTAACATAAGAATTAACTTAAGACCTTTAAGTTAATTAACAAATTAAAACATTCTTTAAGATAAACCATTTATTTTAATTACTTACTTAATTACATCATTATTTTGAAAACAATTAGAGATTTAATTAAATGATCAACCTAATATTTAATTATCCAAATCAAAACAATTTTTAAAGAAAACATTTAACTTTAAAAATTAAATCTTTGAAAACTAGTTTTAAAACTTGCTTAATAACTTAACTTTTGAAAACATGGATATGCTTCTCTTTGTATTTTAAAACCTGGTAACAACAAAATAAACAACCAGTGCCAACATCGATCCCTTTCCTAAGTAAACCCCGAGTCTACTCGCGTTCACACTCGACTTCGAGCCAAACCACAAAAATCTTCGAGAAACTCACCAACATTCCTGATGCTCTAATCACATAGCTACCATCAGATACCAGAGGATACGTGTGCACGTGCACGACTAGCCAGACGACCTCCGACCATCGCCGATCCTCCCAACGAGTCGCTGATGATCTCCTCACCCCGAACAACAACCCAGTATCACCAAATTCACCACGAAACCTGACGCAGCGGATTAAACAAAAACAAGGTAGATCGATGAAAGTAACAATCGGTGGATTGAGGAATACTGAAATGCCCAAATTCGTTGATCCGAAGATACCGAATTCTAGCTATCTCTGACACATTGATCGCGCACGATACCGTGAAGAGAGATCTACAATTCTTCGAGCGTTGATCAAGCGCACTTGATTCCGCGAATTGGCTTCAACGATCGAAGATTCGAGCGCACTCGAATGTCGAAGGTGGAGATAGGAGATTACACTCGACTACCGATTTTAATTGAAAGCACAAAGCTAACAAACAAGAATTTTATTCAAATCAACTTACTTTCAAATGTACAACTCACGCCTATTTATAGCATTTTACAATCCAGACCCTTAAGTCGTATACGACTTACGACTCATCATAAGTCGGCAGCGACTCAACACTCCACGACTCAAGCACTTGTATTACAACTCACACAACATCACAAATTTACAACACTTAGGTCGTATACGACCTAACAGATACACGACTCACGACCTACGACTTAAGTAAGGTCGTTAGCGACTTAACATCACAACACAACATACCAACTCAGCGACTCAACGAGTTACAACACAGAGTTACAATCCTGTGACCTAAGATACAACGCACACGACCTACGACTTAAGTACAAACGACTCAACATATTTATACAACAAGGTTTAGCAAAACACCACGACATACGACTTAAACATAATGACTTAACAATGCTTGCGAGTTAAGCTTCTTCAGCGACTTAGTTAGGTCGTAACCCGTTCACCCCGGTAGATCATAACTCGTTCGCGATTTAAGGACGCCGTGTGACTTAGACCCCGCGAACCTTTATTCGAGCGACTTAAGAGATTGGAGGCGCTAGGTCGTATGGATGCTTTAGACTCCCCCTCGTTAGGTCGTGGCCAACCTAAAGCTTCTTTACTAGGTCGTGAACGACCTAAGGCTTCGTCACTAAGTCGTGAACGACCTAAGCCTTCATTAATTTGTACTTGCAAGCGACTTCCACTCGGTCGTATCTCCCTTCCTCTTGACTCATTAGATCGTAGCTGACTTAAAGCTTCTCCGTTAAGTCATGGGCGACTTAAGCCTTGTAAAATTATGTGTTGCGCTGCATCATCCTTCCCAGGTTGAGAAAAATTCATCCTCGAATTTGTAAATTCTTCCACATCAGCTTGTTCATCCCCATAATAAGGTACCAGATGTTTAACATTAAACACATCAGATGTATACACATCTTCCGGCAGCTTCAACTTATAAGCATTTTCATTAATCCGTTTCACGACTTCTACAGGGCCAATTTTCCTGGCTTTCAACTTGTTATAAGCGCCCACTGGAAAACGATCCTCTGTTAACACAGCATATACCATATCTCCTTCATTAAACTCAACATTTCTTCGCTTTAGATCTGCAGATTGTTTGTACTTCTCATTTGCCTTTTCCAATCGTTCCTGGACGATTTTATGACATTCAGTCAACCCATCAACAAAATCAACAGCTCGTTTAACTGTCCCCTTCGGTTTTGGTACTACCATTAAGTCCAACGGTCCTTTTGGCAAGTTTGAATACACGACTTGGAATGGACTGAAACCTGTGCTACGATTTACCGCATGATTATGTGCGAACTCTGCTTGGCATAACTTCACATCCCAGCTTTTCAGATTATCTTTCACCAGACATCGCAATAAATTTCCCAGCGATCTGTTAACCACCTCTGTTTGCCCATCAGTTTGCGGATGGTAAGCGCTACTAAAATTTAGCTTCGTTCCTACCATCTTCCACAAACTTAGCCAAAAATGACTCTGAAAACGAGTATCCCTATCTGACACAATAGATTCTGGCAATCCATGAAGTCGATAGATTTCTTTGAAAAATAACTGAGCAACATGAACATCATCCGCCGTCTTCTTACAAGCAATAAAATGTGCCATTTTCGAAAATCGGTCAACCACCACATAAATGGAATCGTTCCCCCTTTGAGTTCTCGGTAACCCCAAAACAAAATCCATACTCACATCAACCCAAGGCTTACTTGGTACAGGTAACGGCATATATAATCCAGCATTGGTCGCAGTTCCTTTCGACACCTGACAGATATGACATCGCTCCACAAACCTTTCCACTTCTTTCCTCATTGATGGCCAAAAATAAGACTGAGAGACCAAATACAATGTACGATCACGGCCCACATGACCTTCCTCGTGTAACTCCTTGATAATCTTCATTCTCAAACTGCTCTCTGGAATACATAATCGATTTCCCTTAAACAGAAAACCATCTACCATCATAAACTCATATGTCTCTCCCACCTTGACTTTATCAACAAACTTTGCAAAGTAAGGATCTTCGACAAATAACTCTGGTAACACATCAAACCCTGTCACTTCAACCTTCATTGTAGTTAACAAATGGTTTCTTCTGCTCAACGCATCCGCTACACGATTCGTCACTCCCGATTTGTGTTTCACAACAAACGTAAACTGTTGCGGATAGGCAATCCATGATGCATGTCTCGCTGAAATCTTGTCTTTCCCTTGTAAATGCTTCAACGCCTCATGATCAGTGTAAAGAACAAATTCTTTCTGAAATAGATAGTGTCTCCAGTGTTTAATAGCTTGCACAACAGCATAAAATTCCACATCATATGTACTATATCTCATCTTCGCTCCCGATAACTTCTCACTGAAATAGGCAATAGGGCGTCCCCTCTGACTCAACACTCCGCCAATTCCAACCTTTGATGCATCAGTATGTAATTCAAACAACAACTGAAAATCAGGTAATGCTAGAATTGGTGCTGACGTCAAGAGTTCTTTGATTCGCTCAAAAGCAACCCCTGCTTCCTCCGACCACGCAAACTGTTTACCCTTCATATAATCAGTAACGGGCGCCATCACACTACTAAAGTGTGGAATAAACCTTCGATAAAATGAAGCCAACCCGTGGAAACTCCGAACCTCCGTTATCGTCTTGGGTTGCGGCCAATCTCTGATAGCTTCAACTTTACTTTGGTCCCCTTGTATTCCTTCTTTCGATACAACATACCCTAGAAATAAAACACTCCTCGCCATAAAAACACACTTCTTCGTAGCAGTGTAGAATTGTTCTTCACGAAGGATAATTAACACTTTCCTCAAATGCTGAACATGCACTTCTGTACTAGCACTGTAGATCAGAATATCATCAAAGTAAACTACCACAAATTTTCCAATGTACGGCCTAACAATTTGGTTCATCACCCTCATGAAGGTACTTGGTGCATTCGATAGACCAAACGGCATTACCAGCCATTCATACAATCCTTCCCTCATCTTGAATGCTGTCTTCCATTCGTCCCCTGGTCTAATTTGTATCTGATGATAACCGCTCTTCAAGTCAATCTTAGAAAATATTACAGACCCACTAATTTGATCTAACAGATCATCAAGCCTCGGCATCGGAAATCTGTATCTGACTGTTATCTTGTTCAATGCTCTACTATCTGTGCACATCCTCCACGTTCCATCCTTCTTGGGTACCAACAAAGCTGGCACTGCACAAGGACTCAAACTCTCCTGAACTCGCCCTTGTTCCAGTAATTCCTCCACCTGTCTCCTTAACTCCTCGTGTTCCCTTGGACGCATCCGATAGTGTGGTCTATGAGGCAATGCAGCACCTGGCACCAAGTCAATCCGATGCTGTATGTCTCTAAGCGGTGGTAACTCCTTCGGTAACTCCTCTGGAAACACATCATTGAATTCCCCCAAAACGGGTTTCACTTCCTCTGGAACTTCAGCAACTTCACTGCTTTCATTCCCAATCAACATAAAAACTTCAGGACTCTCATCTATCTCTTCCACGAACTCCTTCAATGACAACAAAGTTTTCAATTCCTCAATCTCCTCTAGCTTGTTCTCATTCTTCTGTCGCTTTTTCGGAACTAAGGTGATCTTCGTGCCCTCGAACAAGAAACTGTAACTATTCGTTCGACCATTATGCTGTACTTCACGATCGTACTGCCACGGCCTCCCCAACAGCAAATGGCAAACATCCATGTCAACTACGTCACATCAAATCTCATCCTTGTATTTCTTTCCAATAGAAAATGGAACATGAGCTCGCCTTTCTACCTTTACTTCTCCTCCTTTCCTCAACCAAGCAAGTTTATATGGACTAGGATGTTTCTCCGTTTTCAGTTTCAACTTTCTCACAGCTTCCGTTGAAATGATATTATCACAACTCCCAACATCAATGACAAATTTACAGACCTTTCCCAAAATAGTGCATGTTGACTAAAAGATGTTACTCCTCAACCAACTCGACTCTTCCTCCTGCTTCGGGGTTAAACAAGATCTTCGTAGCATCAGATTACATCCTTCGTCTCCCGACACTTCTTCCTCCTCATCACGCTGTGAATTGAGATCTTCTTCAACATCCTCATCCTCCACTTCAACAATCATAGTTCTCTTCTTCGGCTTTGGACATTCGCTGCTCTTATGACCCACTTCCTGGCAATTATAGCATTTGAAACCATTATTGACTTTCGTCTTTCAACCTCATTCACAACTGGTTTTTCAACAGCTTTTGAAACATTAGAACTTCCACTAACACCCTTCACTTGATTGTTGGAATTTGTAAACACACCACCTCCTCGTCTTCCCTGTTTCTCCCAAGCCAACGCTTTCTGGTGTGCTTCCGCTACAGATCTGGGATCAAACATATTTACCATGTCTTGAATCTGTATACGCAATCCTCCAACAAATCTAGCTGTTAATTGTTCCTCTGTCTCCATGATATCGTTCCTTGCAATCAGTTGATAGAATTCATCAACATAGTCATTAACAGACTTCGTTCCTTGCCTCAAGTTTTGCAGCCTCTAATACATAAGCGATTGATAATTATAAGGTAAGAATGTGGCTTTCATCATTTTCCTCATCTTTTCCCATGATTCAACCTTTGACTTCCCCATCCGTTCACGTGTAAGTTTGGTTTGCTGCCACCACGCCAAAGCTCTACCCCTCAACCTTGTAGCAACCAACTTCACTCTACGATGTTCTGGAACTTCCTTGAAATCAAAAATCTCCTCCACATTAGACAACCAATCCAAAAACTCCTCAGCTTCCATACCTCCTTTGAATTCTGGAATTTCAGTCTTTATCCCAGATTCCCACTTGTGATCATACTCCGACTGATTTCTTCCTTGTCCACGTCCTCGTCCATGAACACTACCACCATCATACTATTCTTCAAAATCTGATGTATATCGATGTCGATCCTGACCACCAACATCTCTACTACCATCGCGTCTTCCACCAACATCCCTTCTATCTACATTTCTCCATTTACGATCATTCACATTCCTGTCACGTCTTCGATCATCATCAACACTTCTTTCTCGATTGGAATGTGGTGAGACTCTACTTCCCCCATGGTTGGATTCAGGTGAAACCCTTCTCCGATTTTGATTCATCTCTAACATCATCTTCTCTAATCGTCCAATCCCTTCATTAAGCTTTTCACTAAAGTTTTCGTTAATTCTTTGCTCCATTTCATCAGCTTCTTCTCTTCTATACAAAGCTTCAACATTCTGATGGCGATTAGCTCTTCTCGGCGGCATACTTGAAAACTTCACAAATACTTCAATTCTCGGCTTTGACTTTCAAAATGATACCAAATGATGTACACGGCCTTCACTTGCTTAGTTCGACCGAAGCTCTTCAACACTTCAAAATTCAAACACAATTCGAACTTAGATCCAAAATGCTATGGATCGAAAACTCCAAACTTGTTGCAACTTGCGATGAACACGACTTGAACTCTTCGAGTAAAAAATTGGCTCCAAGACACGGCTTAGCTATGATTGGCTAAGTCTAGCTCTGATACCAAACTGACGCAGCGGATTAAACAAAAACAAGGTAGATGGATGAAAGTAGCAATCGGTGGATTGAGAAATACTGAAATGCCCAAATTCGTTGATCCGAAGATACCGAATTCTAGCTATCTCTGACACGTTGATCGCGCACGATACCGTGAAGAGAGATCTACAATTCTTCGAGCGTTGATCAAGCGCACTTGATTCCGCGAATTGGCTTCAACGATCGAAGATTCGAGCGCACTCGAATGTCGAAGGTGGAGATAGGAGATTACACTCGACTACCGATTTTAATTGAAAGCACAAAGCTAACAAACAAGAATTTTATTCAAATCAACTTACTTTCAAATGTACAACTCACGCCTATTTATAGCATTTTACAATCCAGACCCTTAAGTCGTATACGACTTACGACTCATCATAAGTCGGCAGCGACTCAACACTCCACGACTCAAGCACTTGTATTACAACTCACACAACATCACAAATTTACAACACTTAGGTCGTATACGACCTAACAGATACACGACTCACGACCTACGACTTAAGTAAGGTCGTTAGCGACTTAACATCACAACACAACATACCACCTCAGCGACTCAACGAGTTACAACACAGAGTTACAATCCTGCGACCTAAGATACAACGCAAACGACCTACGACTTAAGTACAAACGACTCAACATATTTATACAACAAGGTTCAGCAAAACACCACGACATACGACTTAAACATAACGACTTAACAATGCTTGCGAGTTAAGCTTCTTCAGTGACTTAGTTAGGTCGTAACCCGTTCACCCCGGTAGATCATAACTCGTTCGCGATTTAAGGACGCCGTGTGACTTAGACCCCGCGAACCTTTATTCGAGCGACTTAAGAGATTGGAGGCGCTAGGTCGTATGGATGCTTTAGACTCCCCCTCGTTAGGTCGTGGCCGACCTAAAGCTTCTTTACTAGGTCGTGAACGACCTAAGGCTTCGTCACTGAGTCGTGAACGACCTAAGCCTACATTAATTTGTACTTGCAAGCGACTTCCACTCGGTCGTATCTCCCTTCCTCTTGACTCATTAGGTCGTAGCCGACTTAAAGCTTCTCCGTTAAGTCGTGGGCGACTTAAGCCTTGTAAAATTATGGGTTGCGCTGCATCATCCTCCCTAGGTTGAGAAAAATTCATCCTCGAATTTGTAAATTCTTCCACATCAGCTTGTTCATCCCCATAATAAGGTACCAGATGTTTAACATTAAACACATCAGATGTATACACATCTTCCGGCAGCTTCAACTTATAAGCATTTTCATTAATCCGTTTCACGACTTCTACAGGGCCAATTTTCCTGGCTTTCAACTTGTTATAAGCGCCCACTGGAAAACGATCCTTTGTTAACACAGCATATACCATATCTCCTTCATTAAACTCAACATTTCTTCGCTTCAGATCTGCAGATTGTTTGTACTTCTCATTCGCCTTTTCCAATCGTTCCTGGACGATTTTATGACATTCAGTCAACCCATCAACAAAATCAACAGCTCGTTTAACTGTCCCCTTCGGTTGTGGTACTACCGTTAAGTCCAATGGTCCTTTTGGCAAGTTTGAATACACGACCTGGAATGGACTGAAACCTGTGCTACGATTTACCGCATGATTATGTGCGAACTCTGCTTGGCATAACTTCACATCCCAGCTTTTCAGATTATCTTTCACCAGAACTCGCAATAAATTTCCCAGTGATCTGTTAACCACCTCTGTTTGCCCATCAGTTTGCGGATGGTAAACGCTACTAAAATTCAGCTTCGTTCCGACCATCTTCCACAAACTTAGCCAAAAATGACTCTGAAAACGAGTATCCCTATCCGACATAATAGATTCTGGCAATCCATGAAGTCGATAGATTTCTTTGAAAAATAACTGAGCAACATGAACAGCATCCGCCGTCTTCTTACAAGCAATAAAATGTGCCATTTTCGAAAATCGGTCAACCACCACATAAATGGAATCGTTCCTCCTTTGAGTTCTCGGTAACCCCAAAACAAAATCCATACTCACATCAACCCAAGGCTTACTTGGTGCAGGTAACGGCATATATAATCCAGCATTGGTCGCAGTTCCTTTCGACACCTGACAGATATGACATCGCTCCACAAACCTTTCCACTTCTTTCCTCATTGATGGCCAAAAATAAGACTGAGAGACCAAATACAATGTACGATCACGGCCCACATGACCTTCCTCGTGTAACTCCTTGATAATCTTCATTCTCAAACTGCTCTCTGGAATACATAATCGATTTCCCTTAAACAGAAAACCATCTACCATCATAAACTCATCTGTCTCTCCCACCTTGACTTTATCAACAAAATTTGCAAAGTAAGGATCTTCGACAAATAACTCTGGTAACACATCAAACCCTGTCACTTCAACCTTCATTGTAGTTAACAAATGGTTTCTTCTGCTCAACGCATCCGCTACACGATTCGTCACTCCCGATTTGTGTTTCACAACAAACGTAAACTGTTGCAGATAGGCAATCCATGATGCATGTCTCGCTGAAATCTTGTCTTTCCCTTGTAAATGCTTCAACGCCTCATGATCAGTGTAAAGAACAAATTCTTTCTGAAATAGATAGTGTCTCCAGTGTTTAATAGCTTGCACAACAGCATAAAATTCCACATCATATGTACTATATCTCATCTTCGCTCCCGATAACTTCTCACTGAAATAGGCAATAGGGCGTCCCCTCTGACTCAACACTCCGCCAATTCCAACCTTTGATGCATCAGTATGTAATTCAAACAACAACTGAAAATCAGGTAATGCTAGAATTGGTGCTGACGTCAAGAGTTCTTTGATTCGCTCAAAAGCAACCCCTGCTTCCTCCGACCACGCAAACTGTTTACCCTTCATATAATCAGTAACGGGCGCCATCACACTACTAAAGTGTGGAATAAACCTTCGATAAAATGAAGCCAACCCGTGGAAACTCCGAACCTCCGTTATCGTCTTGGGTTGCGGCCAATCTCTGATAGCTTCAACTTTACTTTGGTCCCCTTGTATTCCTTCTTTCGATACAACATACCCCAGAAATAAAACACTCCTCGCCATAAAAACACACTTCTTCGTAGCAGCGTAGAATTGTTCTTCACGAAGGATAATTAACGCTTTCCTCAAATGTTGAACATGCACTTCTGTACTAGCACTGTAGATCAGAATATCATCAAAGTAAACTACCACAAATTTTCCAATGTACGGCCTAACAATTTGGTTCATCACCCTCATGAAGGTACTTGGTGCATTCGATAGACCAAACGGCATTACCAGCCATTCATACAATCCTTCCCTAGTCTTGAATGTTGTCTTCCATTCGTCCCCTGGTATAATTTGTATCTGATGATAACCGCTCTTCAAGTCAATCTTAGAAAAGATTACAGACCCACTAATTTGATCTAACAGATCATCAAGCCTCGACATCGGAAATCTGTATCTGACTGTTATCTTGTTCAATGCTCTACTATCTGTGCACATCCTCCACGTTCCATCCTTCTTGGGTACCAACAAAGCTGGCACTGCACAAGGACTCAAACTCTCCTGAACTCGCCTTTGTTCCAGTAATTCCTCCACCTGTCTCCTTAACTCCTCGTGTTCCCTTGGACGCATCCGATAGTGTGGTCTATGAGGCAATGCAGCACCTGGCACCAAGTCAATCTGATGCTGTATATCTCTAAGCGGTGGTAACTCCTTCGGTAACTCCTCTAGAAACACATCATTGAATTCCCCCAAAACGGGTTTCACTTCCTCTAGAACTTCAGCAACTTCACTGCTTTCATGCCCAATCAACATAAAAACTTCAGGACTCTCATCTATCTCTTCCACGAACTCCTTCAATGACAACAAAGTTTTCAATTCCTCAATCTCCTCTAGCTTGTTCTCATTCTGCTGTCGCTTTTTCGGAACTAAGGTGATCTTCGTGCCCTCGAACAAGAAACTGTAACTATTCGTTCGACCATTATGCTGTACTTCATGATCGTACTGCCACGGCCTACCCAACAGCAAATGGCAAACATCCATGTCAACTACGTCACACCAAATCTCATCCTTGTATTTCTTTCCAATAGAAAATGGAACATGAGCTCGCCTTTCTACCTTTTCTTCTCCTCCTTTCCTCAACCAAGCAAGTTTATATGGACTAGGATGTTTCTCCATTTTCAGTTTCAACTTTCTCACAGCTTCCGTTGAAATGATATTATCACAACTCCCAGCATCAATGACAAATTTACAGACCTTTCCCAAAATAGTGCATGTTGACTGAAAGATGTTACTCCTCAACCAACTCGACTCTTCCTCCTGCTTCGGGGTTAAACAAGATCTTCGTAGCATCAGATTACATCCCTCGTCTCCCGACACTTCTTCCTCCTCATCACGCTGTGAATTGAGATATTCTTCGACATCCACATCCTCCAGTTCAATAATCATAGTTCTCTTCTTCGGCTTTGGACATTCGCTGCTCTTATGACCCACTTCCTGGCAATTATAGCATTTGAAACCATTATTGACTTTCGTCTTTCCAACCTCATTCACAACTGGTTTTGCAACAGCTTTTGAAACATTAGAACTTCCACTAACACCCTTCACTTGATTGTTGGAATTTGTAAACACACCACCTCCTCGTCTTCCCTGTTTCTCCCAAGCCAACGCTTTCTGGTGTGCTTCCGCTACAGATCTGGGATCAAACATATTTACCATGTCTTGAATCTGCATACGCAATCCTCCAACAAATCTAGCTGTTAATTGTTCCTCTGTCTCCATGATATCGTTCCTTGCAATCAGTTGATAGAATTCATCAGCATAGTCATTAACAGACTTCGTTCCTTGCCTCAAGTTTTGCAGCCTCTGATACATAAGCGATTGATAATTATAAGGTAAGAATGTGGCTTTCATCATTTTCCTCATCTTTTCCCATGATTCAACCTTTGACTTCCCCATCCGTTCACGTGTAAGTTTGGTTTGCTGCCACCACGCCAAAGCTCTACCCCTCAACCTTGTAGCAACCAACTTCACTCTACGATGTTCTGGAACTTCCTTGAAATCAAAAATCTCCTCCACATTAGACAACTAATCCAAAAACTCCTCAGCTTCCATACCTCCTTTGAATTCTGGAATTTCAGTCTTCATCCCAGATTCCCACTTGTGATCATACTCCGACTGATTTCTTCCTTGTCCACGTCCTCGTCCATGAACACTACCACCATCATACTCTTCTTCAAAATCCGATGTATATCGATGTCGATCCTGACCACCAACATCTCTACTACCATCGCGTCTTCCACCAACATCCCTTCTATCTACATTTCTCCATTTACGATCATTCACATTCCTGTCACGTCTTCGATCATCATCAACACTTCTTTCTCGATTGGAATGTGGTGAGACTCTACTTCCCCCATGGTTGGATTCAGGTGAAACCCTTCTCCGATTTTGATTCATCTCTAACATCATCTTCTCTAATCGTCCAATCCCTTCATTAAGCTTTTCACTAAAGTTTTCGTTAATTCTTTGCTCCATTTCATCAGCTTCTTCTCTTTTATACAAAGCTTCAACATTCTGATGGCGATTAGCTCTTCTCGGCGGCATACTTGAAAACTTCACAAATACTTCAATTCTCGGCTTTGACTTTCAAAATGATACCAAATGATGTACACGGCCTTCACTTGCTTAGTTCGGCCGAAGCTCTTCAACACTTCAAAATTCAAACACAATTCGAACTTAGATCCAAAATACTATGGATCGAAAACTCCAAACTTGTTGCAACTTGCGATGAACACGACTTGAACTCTTCGAGTAAAAAATTGGCTCCAAAACTCGGCTTAGCTATGATTGGCTAAGTCTAGCTCTGATACCAAACTGACGCAGCGGATTAAACAAAAATAAGGTAGATCGATGAAAGTAGCAATAGGTGGATTGAGAAATACTGAAATGCCCAAATTCGTTGATCCGAAGATACCGAATTCTAGCTATCTCTGACACGTTGATCGTGCACGATACCGTGAAGAGAGATCAACAATTCTTCGAGCGTTGATCAAGCGCACTTGATTCCGCGAATTGGCTTCAACGATCGAAGATTCGAGCGCACTCGAATGTCGAAGGTGGAGATAGGAGATTACACTCGACTACCGATTTTAATTGAAAGCACAAAGCTAACAAACAAGAATTTTATTCAAATCAACTTACTTTCAAATGTACAACTCATGCCTATTTATAGCATTTTACAATCCAGACCCTTAAGTCGTATACGACTTACGACAAATCATAAGTCGGCAGCGACTCAACACTCCACGACTCAAGCACTTGTATTACAACTCACACAACATCACAAATTTACAACACTTAGGTCGTATACGACCTAACAGATACACGACTCACGACCTACGACTTAAGTAAGGTCGTTAGTGACTTAACATCACAACACAACATACCAACTCAGCGACTCAACGAGTTACAACACAGAGTTACAATCCTGCGACCTAAGATACAACGCACACGACCTACGACTTAAGTACAAACGACTCAACATATTTATACAACAAGGTTCAGCAAAACACCACGACATACGACTTAAACATAACGACTTAACAATGCTTGCGAGTTAAGCTTCTTCAGCGACTTAGTTAGGTCGTAACCCGTTCACCCCGGTAGATCATAACTCGTTCGCGATTTAAGGACGCTATGTGACTTAGACCCCGCGAACCTTTATTCGAGCGACTTAAGAGATTGGAGGCGCTAGGTCGTATGGATGCTTTAGACTCCCCCTCGTTAGGTCGTGGCCGACCTAAAGCTTCTTTACTAGGTCGTGAACAACCTAAGGCTTCGTCACTAAGTCGTGAACGACCTAAGCCTTCATTAATTTGTACTTGCAAGCGACTTCCACTCGGTCGTATCTCCCTTCCTCTTGACTCATTAGGTCGTGGCCGACTTAAAGCTTCTCCGTTAAGTCGTGGGCAACTTAAGCCTTGTAAAATTATGGGTTGCGCTGCATCAAAACCTAAAAGAGCTTTCGAGCTCCACCTGAAACCCGACTTTGATCACCAATTCACCTCGCACCTCCACGTCACTTCGCCAGAATTCTCGCCACTTCACCAAGGCCTCTGCCTGAGTCCCTAGCTCCTGCTCCCCCTTGACCGATCACCCCAAAAACCCTGACGACGTTGCAATTCCCTCGAGAACCAATTCGACCAAAACCCCGGTTCAAACCCTAAATCATCGCCACCTGATCACCACGATTATCAGAAAAATTTATAAACATTTTTCCGTGAACCCCCATCCCTCTAGCTACCTTCAGCCATGACGACGACCTTCTTTACTTCGCCGACGACCAGCAATTTCCAAAAATCCCAATTTCGATCATCTCACGAATATTTGATATTGCCAACTTAAAAATCAAGATTTGATTATTAAAATTCATCAATTTGTAATACGAATCAAATTATAAGTTCAAATCATGAATTCCAGAAACTTTAACTTTTGACTTATATTTGGTTATTACTGTTATTTCATATTTTTCCCAAATAATCTAAAATAATTTCACTTGAAACCATTTTTAAAAATGACGTTACACTCATACAAACATATTTCATTTAGAGATCATATCCAAAAACAGATCGGGAAAGAGGATTTGAATTTTTAAATGGGTTTAAGCCTCTAAATTGTTTTGAACAAGGGATATATGCATGTACATAAACATGTATATATAAACATCATACATATATACCTGAAATCATACTTAAACAAACATGCAAAGCATTTCACATCATTACATATATAATTTATCAGGTTAAAATTAGATTTAAACTTTTATAAAAGTAGTTTGCTCACTGTAAAAATGTTTGGCAGAGAATAGAGTAAATCACTTGAACAGGAATACATACTACATAATCTCTTACTGTTTAATAAATTTTACTTGCTCACAGACTTAGATAAGATTTTGATTCAAAACTAAAATTTACTCACCAGATTCAAGAACAGAGAAGACTGGAAAACTTTTGAAATCTGGAAGCTGGATTAATCTTTAAAACTGGAAACTGTAATTGATCTTGCTTCTTAACTTGATTTAGTTGTTGAAATGATTTGCTTAAATTGAATCTGGAGTTGCTTGATACTAAGAAACTTGAAATTGTTACAGGTTTTAACTTTTGTGAAGAGAATTCTTTGATTATCTTGGTTTTTGGTTTCAGTGTTTAGTTTCCCAGGTTAAAACTTGCTTCCCCTTTTTTTTAAAATTTATATAACTGACCTCAGTTTCTTTTTGATGAACGAAATGAAATGTATAAGATGATATATAGGACAAGTATACAGGCTGATGATATTGATACTAGATATTTTAATGTACTAACAATATTTTTTTTAAATTTGGCCAGAGATTTGTTTCTCCAAATGTAGGCTGAAATTAAAAGAAAGTTTGCTGCATTAATTATTTTTGTACAACCTGGTTTGATTTGGTGAGCATATCAATTGTTATCCCGCCTTTTGGCAAGGCCGTGACACTTTGACATCCTTGTTTTGCTTTTGTTTCATCTTGATTTGAATATTTGAACTTGATTTTGTTTAACATTTCTGCTAAAGACTTATTTTCAATGAAAAAATGCTACTTGTGATTTTATAACGGCTAAGCCACTTACACATGTACGGGATCGCGAACGGTCCCTAGGTATGCTCTGAGATGGCTATAAACCGTTGCAACAAACAATCCGGGAATTCACCCGAACGTGAAACCTGGTATTGATGATACTAAGACCCTCCCCGGGCACACTCAATTCGCCACGAACGGCACCCGACCTCGAACGGTCACAATTCGCCACGAACGGCACCCGACCTCGAACGGTCACAATTCGCCACGAACGGCACCCGACCTCGAACGGTCACCATTCGTCTCGAACAGCACCCGACCTCGAACGGTCATCATTCGCCTCGAACGGCGCTCGACCATGAACGGTCACAACTCGCCTCGAACGGCACCCCTCACCTCAAATGGCTTGATCACGAACGGTCGTCATTTGGGGCCATGTAGAAATGCTAGATCGCGAACGGTCGCATTCCACCTCAAATGGCTAGATCACGAACGGTCGTCATTTAAGGTTATACAGAAAATGCTAGATCGCGAACGGTCGCATACCACCTCAAATGGCTAGATCGCGAACGGTCGTCATTTAAGGTCATATAAAACTGTCAAACTCTTCGCAGGTTGTACCACAGGTCATCAACAGGATATGAACATCCAACTTATGGAACTACAAAACACACCTCCCTATCGCAAGGCATGTTTTGGGGGGCAAATGTTATCTCGCCTTTTGGCAAGGCCGTGACACCAAAAAATTGACTAGAAATCAATGACAGTCCATCCTGTAGGACGGTTACATCACAAGTTCACCATAGATATCGATGAATTTTGTCCGAGTCCGGATCAGGCTACAATTGATAAGACACGTCAAGGAAAGCCATAGGAGCCAACATTCCAAATCTCGAGTCAATCCGAGTTCGTACGCCCAAGATATCATCGATGCAAGTGAAGGACATAGCCTTGTGTTCGTCTCCATATGGTTCGTATCCATCAAGGTCGACTCCATCAAGATTCACTCCATCCCCTTCGTATCCCTCAGAGCAAACCCTTAGCTCGAATCCATCGTCCCTGCATTACTTCGAATCCATGAGAAGTACCATTGCTTCGACTCCATCAAAACACCCTCAACGTTCGAATCCATCCAAGGCCTCCCGTGGTTCGAATCCATCAGAATATTTCCAGCTTCGAATCGATCAAAGGGAAGGTCTTCGAATCCATGCAGTTGAAGCCTTCGAATCCATCCAGACATAGTTGCTTCGTATCGATCGAATGGAACATGTCACGATCGATACGAACGAACCCTTGTTCGAATCCATGTATGATCACTGTCTTCGAATCCATCAAGTCAACGCGGCTAAAACCATGGATTCGACCCAGTCAACTCGGAGCAAAAGTCGGATCGATACGAAGAAGGCGCGCCATGTCAACACCTTCGCTCACCAAGTCATCGATTCGACCCTATCGATTCGAAGGGGATCGATTCGAACAGACCACATCAACCAGAAATGAAATCTTGAATCGATCATAACTTGAGATCTATAAGTCCAAATGCTATGAAATTTTCACAGAAGCTTAAGCACATGATGAAGAATGTACACACCAAATTTCAGCTCGATTGGACTCTTTCTTGATCGATTCGAACCAAGGGTCGAATCGATCCCAAAGTGGGCCCGAATCTCCAGATTTCGGCCATGTGGGCCCCCTCACATACCAGAACTGGTCTCCCCTCATTTTAGGCGAAATATCAGCCTCCTACACCTATAAATAGAGCCCCTGGTCATTCAGAAAAGGGGTCGGACAATTCTAGGAGCTAAAGAGCGCCCAGACTCTGCCAGATTTACTCAGAATCACCACTGCTCCCTTAGGTTCAGATTATAATCATACAATCAGTTGTACTACATTAGAAGAAATTGTAATCATCAAGTGAACATCAATAAAATCATCAACTTCAGAGTGGACGTAGGCAAGATCGCCGAACCACTATAAATCTCGTGTTTATGTTCATTATTTCTGAATTGTGATACTCTGTTTGCTTAGATTTGAGATTTGTGTGTGAATATTGTTGATTTATATTCATACACTGGTGCTTTCACAACATTCGGGGTTTGTGACCAATTTTGGCGCAAACATCAATATATATAACTGTGTCTTGTTTCATAAGTCTTATACTTATCTATCTTTTTATGTCGAGGCTTGATTCTTTATTGCTTCAGCCTTACTTCATTTCATACTACATTGTATTCATATTAAATTTGAGAATTACTCTAAGTGTTCACTTTATATTTACTTAACTAAAATATTAAATTAAGATATTTATTTCTAATATAAATACTTAATTTTATTTAATTGACTTATCTATTATTGTTTATTTTCATACTTAGGTTAATTACATAGTCTCTTGTGTGTATATATTTTAAAACTCGTTATCTTATTTCTAACTTACATACTTATTTTTAACTTAAATATTTATTTCTAACATAAATCCCTGTTTTTATTTTTATTTTAAGCTTAACTAGTAAACACTTTATTTATATTCATATACTTCTATACTTATATCCAGTATTGATAAAAATTGATTTTAATTTAAGTATTATTATCTAGATTACATCCATATATTATCGATCGGAGTTAAATAGCAAAGCTTTAGTTTAATTTAAGGTGAATAAGCTAGATTTTATCGTGATATTTTTAAAAGACTTTATTTCATATTCCAAATCATAGTTCTTCCAAAATACATATTTATTTGTTTTCCAAATAAAAAGTTTTACATTAATTTATCAGATTAATGCTTATTAAAATGATATTGCCAAATTCCCGGGTCGTCACAAAATTGGTATGAGATATGATCCATAACTTTCTCTCTTTCATCCAATATTTAAAGATCTCTAACCCTAACTGTTTAAAAAAAATTGTTGCCACTACCCCCTTCAATTGCTGGTCGATTTCATCCTCTAGGAGCTCAAGCAAATCCAACCCAAATCAATTCAAAAGACAATTACTGTTTAATAGTCAAAGGTCAATGGTTCAAGGATTACCAGTCTTCTGAATCGAAAAGCTTTCAAAGCAGAGAGAGTTGATCAATACTAAATGTGCTTTAAGGCATTAGTTTTAGGTGTGTTTTTACTATATTATATATATGGTTTATAATTTTTGAATGATGTTTTAATATTCATATATATTATTATTTTATTATTAGTTAGGGTACGATTCTTATATGTATTGATGTTGTCACATACTAGTTGGTTATATGTATGTCTTCTTTTAATTTTTTTTTACATATTGATTAGATTTGCATAGCCTAATATTTTATTTATAATAATTATTGTTTTATTAATTAATATGTCATTTAATTATAATTATATGGTTTGTATTTAATTATATCATCATTTCATGCTAATAATTAAATATATATTTTATACATGTATATTTACATTAATTATAATTTTTGGTAGCTATAAATTATTTTTAAATAATTATTTACTATTATTTAATATTATTTAAATCAATACACTATCTAAATCATTAGATAAATAAAATATGTTTAAAAATTATTTTTCATGAAATAAACTCATGGTTAGAAAATGAGAATTTAAAAATAATTTTTTATATTTTTAGAAATTATTATAATATACGGCCGAAAACAATTAATTAATAAAAATAACTTCTGACCAAAAAAATTATGAAAATTTTTCCAAACTTCAAAATTTCATTGTAGGTTTTTCAAAATTTAAAATTTGAATACTATTTCTCGAAAATATTTTTATTAATATTTTATTGTTTTTCGACTAATTAATCAATTTATATATATTAATATAAAAAAAATTTGTTGTGCTGTGCATACGATCTGGAAGTGTTTAAAAATGTAAACTAATTTTTTTATTTAACTCAATTGATTTATATAAATTTTAGTATATGTATTTAGATATTATAAATATGCTTATATATAAAAAAATTATTTTCTCTTTGTAATACAGACATATACATACATACATACATACATATACATATACATATACATATACATATACATATACATATATATATACATAAGTTCATAAGTAAAAAACTTTTAAATTATGTATATATAAATCATTTTAATATTTATTACAATAATACATATATGTGTGTGTAATTGATATATTACTTATATATAAGCTATATACACACGTGTGTGTGTATTTATAATAATTAAATAAGTAACAAATTTATATATGTATAAATATTTGTACGACATGCAATACATATCAAATGAGCTAACATGTCCATTGCGATGTAAATTCCAATGTCTATATGGGCATGTTATACCTTACATGGGTATCATGTTACACATGCACACACATGCATATATGTATATGATACATATGTGTACTTATATATGCTTAGAATATATATTAAATAAAAAATTTATATAATTTATAAATTTAAATAAAATAAGAGATTTTATTTAAACAAAATTTAGAAATATTCTAAATAAATTAGACTTCATAGGCCCAATATATATCTAATAAGGGAAACTTTTTGACATTCACTCATAACTTATGTTGCGGGCTAGTCCAATTCCAACAATGGTATTAGTGCTTAATAGTCTATGCAGTCTAAATTAGTCATATTAAGGTAAACTATTAAGCCCATGTCCTAATAGAAAAAGGTCCAAATTTGAATTGGGTTTTGGCTTAATTTTCAAATTTGTTTGAAAATTAAATATAAAAGTTATTAAATTTTAAATAAATATGCATATATTATAAAAGTTATAATATAATTAAGTATTTCAAAATGTTTGAAAATGATTTAAAATAATTTTGAAAATTTTATATATTTATTAATATGATTAATAAATTAAATAAGTTAATTAACCAAAACTATCTACATCTATTATGATATATGTTATGATATTATAAAATGTTTAAAATATCATAAGTATACATGTATGTATAAATAATGGTTTTCAAAATTAAAAACAATTGAATTAAAATGGTTTAATTAAATACATTAATCAAAAGTTAGTTAATTAAATAATATATACATATATATGATATATGTTTTATACTATAAAAGTTATATAATGAATATTAGATATAAATGTTATATTAATATGAAATTAATTAAAATGTTAATATGTTATGATATTTTAAAATGTTTTTCAAAATATCATATTTATAAAATGGTTTATATGATATATAAAATATCATATGCATAAATAATGATTTTCAAAATTAGAAAAATTGAATTAAAATGGTTTAATTAAATAAATAAATAAAAAGTTAGTTAATTAAACAATATATATATATATGATATATGTTTTATACTATAAAGGTTATAGTATATATAATGAATATTAAATAGAAATGTTATATTAATATGAAATTAATTAAAATGTTAATTAATTAAAATTAATTAATTAAACAAGATTTAATTAATATAATGTTATACATAAAACTATTATATAAGTAATGTGAAATATAAATTTATATAATTATAAAAATTATATAATGTGAATGTATACCAAAGGTGGAACATTAAAGAAACCCAAATAGACTTAGGGAATAAATACATACATAAATGTACATATACCGTGATTTTTAATGTGTCTAACACTTGAATCACGAGAGTAATTCATAAGAATTATAGTATTCCATTAGTCGATATCACTCGATATTATATATATATATCAAAGATTGTTAATCTTTAATATAATGTTGTCCTTTAACATGTATATATTAACAAATTACTTGCATACTCCTTAATTGTTAAGCAAACTCAAGCTAGGAATGTTATGTGTATATTAATATATTGAATAGATGAGGCAAGATAACTATATGTATTTGTTGAGCAAACTCAAGATACCTATACTATACTTAGGCCATCTCGATATGGTAGGTACGAGTGAATAATTTCGTTTCGATTTGTTGAGCAAACTCAAGATCAAAGAAGAACTAAGACAAAGTACCAAAGGGTTCGGAGTTGTATATGATATAACCGATAAGGAGTTATCCACCATTCATAGAGCTATAACTTGTTGAGCAAACTCAATGTCAGAATTCTAAGACGGGCGAATCCTAACATCTACTAATGAAGTTGAAAGACTTCTATGTTTCGACTTTGGATTTGGCAAAACATAAAAGACTAGTGGGAGCTTATTAGTAAAATGAAACATAAATTTTAACCTTACTAATATTATAAGAACATCTACTATCAATTGTCCTAATAATCTATCATTTAAACTTGAATAAAATGACAACTCCAAAGTTGTTTTATGAAAACAACAAACCCATCGGACCTAACTATATCGATTGGCTAAGAGTAACTAAAATAGCATTAACTTACGAGCGCCTTTGGAATGCTATTACATGTGAACCTAAAGAACGACCCACCGATGATGCAGACCCCAAACTATGACTTGCTTATGATAAATGGGATCAGACCTAGAGAGATCGTCCAAGTTTTTGTCATGTGTACGTTAAACAAACTATTGTAAAGGCAATATAGAATATGTCTTCCATGAGATATTCAATGGTCTCAAGGCTCTGTTTGGTGAACAATCATGTTCTACAAGGTAGAGCTTACAAAGAAGATGTTCAATACCAAAATGACCAAGGAATAGAAAGTGGAAGATTACATGCTAATGATGAAGGGCTATATCGATAGGCTTTCATAGTTGGACGTACAAATAAGCAACGAACTACAATAGACTTGATTCTTGGTTCTCTTACTTCTCAGTATGAACCGTTCATACTGAATTATAACATAAACCAATTAAATGTGAATCTCGTGGAGCTCCTCAATATGTTGAGGTCGGTCGAGTTTGCATCTAAGGATCAAGGTGTCGTACTTGCTGTAAGAGGTAGTGCATCATCTTTGAATAGTTCGAAGATGTGAAACAGAGATGGTAAGAAAAAGAAAAGTAAGAAGATAGATGATAAGGTTGAATGTCACCACTGCCATAAGATTGGTCACTAGAAAAGGAACTATCATGACTACTTGAAATTTGTTAGAGAAATGAAGCAGAATGGTTTACGGCTCATCAGGTGCATTTGTGATACAAAATTGTTTTTCAATCAATAAAATGTCATGGGTTTTAAATATTGGATCTGGTACTTATATATGTAATTTGTTATAGGGGCTTAGGAACTGGCATCGCATGGCAAAAGGAGAGATGAGGCTCCAAGTTGTTGATGGATCTATGGTAGATGCAATGGCAGTAGGAGACTATCATTTATTTTTTCCTAGTGGATTAGCATCAGTGTTAAATAATTTCTATTTTGTAAAAAGACTTTATTTGTGGGACTATTTCCGTTTCTAGATTGTCTAAGACTGGATATATATTTCATTGTGCAAATATCTTATGAACATTACTTTGGATGGAAATAAAGTCTACGAAGGTATTCTTGAAATGGCATTTATGTGACTAATACTAATTAAGTGTGTGTTTCGTGAATAATGTTTCTAACATATAAATGGTGGTTATCTTTGGCACTGTAGGCTAGGTATATCAATGAGAAATGACTATACAAACTGAAAACTGAAGGTTTTCTATTCTGAATCATTTGACACATGTGAGTCATGTCTCAAAGGTAAAATGACAAAGCACCCGTTCAGTGGGAGCAATGAAAGCGTTAATAAACTCTTAGGGTTAGTACATAGTGATGTATGTGGTCTGATGCTTATAGGTACCAAAGATAATAGTTCTTACTTTGTTACCTTCACTGATGATTTCTCGATACTAGGATATGCGTATCTTATGAAGAACAAATCCAATATCTATGAGAAATTTAGTGAATATAAAAATGTAGCAGAAAATCAAACAAGCCGTAAGATTAAGATCCTTTGATCAAATCGAGGAGGCGGGTATGTTGGACAGGATTTTCAAAAATACTTAAAAGATAATGGGATTATCTATCAGATTACTCCACCCTATACTACGCAACACAATGGTGTGTTGGAGTGAAGAAACAGAACCCTATTAGATATGGTTTGTTCATTATGAGTAAGGCTGAGTTGCCTCTATCCTATTGAGGATATGCGCTAGAAACCGATAGCGCGTATATTGAATTTGTTACCTAATAAATCTGTGCCTAAAACACCATATGATATGTGGTATGATAAGAAACCCCAACTCAAACATTTGAAGGTGTGGGGTTATCCGGCATACGTTAAGAACGTTGCTTTGAATAAGCTAGATGCAAGATTAGTTATGCGTAAATTTATAAGATACCCCAAAAACTCGATGGGATATATATTCTACAATACCAAGGATAAAAAGGTTACTATTTCTCGGCATGCTGTCTTTTCAGAAAAGGAATTTATATCTAAAGAAACTAAAAGCAAGGTTGAAGACTTGGTGAGATCCAAGAAATTAACATGAAAGTCGAACCAGTGGAAGAACCAAGTTCACCCATATACGAAAGCACGCAACCTTTTAGAAGGTCTAGTGGGGAATCTCGAACACCAAAGAGATACTACGGTTCTCTCGTTGATGGCAATAAGGAGGACCGTGTCTTTAATGACAAAACTCCTATATCTTTCCAACAAGAACTGCAGAGTAAAGAAGCTACATTATGCCTTGGAGCAATGAAATCTGAGATCGATTCCATGTACGAAAACAAAGTTTGGACTTTGTTAGACATACCCAAAGAGATAAAATTCATCAGCTGCAAACAGATTTGTAAGAAAAAGCTAAATGCATATGAGGAAGTAGAGACTTATAAAGCAAGGCTAGTTGCGAAAGGATTTCACCAAATTCAAGTCGTTGATTATGACGAAACTTTTTCACCCGTAGCCATACTTAAGTCCATTCAGATTATGCCAGCTATCGCTACATTCTATGACTATGAACTATAGCAAATGGATGTAAAGATGACTTTTCTAAATTGTGATTTAGAAGAAACCGTTTCTATGTCTCAGCCCGAGGGTTTTGAGGTCAGTGAGAGTGAGAGCAAGGCTTACAAACTATTAAAGTCTATTTATGGACTTAAACAAGCTTTAAGGAATCGGAACAAGTGTTTTGATAAAGTAATCAAACGGTTTGGGTTTTATCAGAACACAGAGGAAACTTGCGTATATAGAAAGGACAAGGCACCGATATCGTATTTTTAGTACTTTATGTCGCTGATAATTATTGATTGGCAATGACACTTCGTTGTTGCAATCAGTGAAAGCTTGGATTTTCAAGAACTTCTCCATGAAAGACTTGGGAGAAGCAGCCTATATACTTGGTATAAAGATCTACAGAGATAGATCTAAGAGGCTGTTGGCATTGTTCCAATCCATATACAAAGGTACCATACTGAAAATGTTCAGTATGGAGAATTCTAGGTGTGGAAATATTCCAACATAATCTGGAATCATCCTCTCTAAGAAGGACATTCCTCATACCGATGAGGAGAAAGAGCAATTATTATTAAAGAGTTACTGATTCCAAGCAATCTGGAAATGTTCCAAGGAAGAAACAGTTGCTTATTTCACGACGGAGGCCGAATACATCGCCCTCCATGAAGTAGCAAAAGGGGAAGTTTGGATGTGTAAGTTTTTGAATGAGCTCGGAGTGATTCCAAATATCGAGAATCCTATAGCATTGTCATTGATAACAATGCAACGATACAAATTGTAAAGGGCCCAGAGCACATAAGAAGTCACGACATATTCTTCATAAGTTCCACATAATTAAAGAGTTTGTTGAGAAGAAAGAATCAAGATACAAAGGGTAGATACTAAGGATAACATAACAGATCCATTCACTAAAGGCCCAGTTCGGCCAGCTCTCGAGAAGCCAATCGATGGGATGAGATCGAGATTCCATAATTGGCCCAAGTGTAAGTGGGAGATTGGTAGAATTAGGGGTATGCCCTAAAGGCAATTTTGTAATTTATTGTAAATTATTTAACACTGTAATCAATTCTCGTTCGTAATAAAGGGTTTTTCTTTCTGATATATATTTGTTATAATATGTTACACATAATTAAATGTTTAATTAAAATATATTTAACAGAAAATCTCTAAATGATGTGTTTGTGATAGTAATTACAAATGGTTGTAATCATGAGTATTGTATCAAAATATTATAAAACACATCATTTTAAATGTTAGTAGTCAAGATGCATTAAGACTGGATATTGATGTACTCCTTGAGACTAGAATACATAACGCTTTCCAAATGTTGGCAATGGATTGATTACTCATGACTGCTGGGGGCACCTAGAGGTTACGTGCTGATAGTTATTGGGTAACTATGGAACGACTCACTTGATAGTTTTCTATTGGTTAATATAACTAAGGTCAAACAGAAAATATCGATGTGACTAATTTACACGGTTCTCTCGACTTGAGAATATTATCGATCTTTAACATGAAAGCTCTACTTTGATTATAATCAAATTCATGGCATGACGTCCATCAAGTGACCATAGTTGGGTCGCGTGGAAGTATTGGAAGTGAACCACTGTTCAAGAGAGGATTCGCCTCCTTATTTATATGAGGTTAGAATCACGGTCAACTCAAGTCAACCTAAAGTCAAAATCTTTGGTTAGAGTAGTACGATTAATAATATTTGTTATTATTGAACCAAGGACTTTGTGTTTGAAATATAGAGTTGAATATGGATGATGGTGAAATTTTGACCATTACAAGATTCCATAAATCCAAAGTATATAATTTTAATGAAGAGAATTCATGTAAATAAAAGTCACAATCGGCTACGCTTGATAAAATGAAATTTGATTTTATTGAAACTAAGTAAGCGATAAATTTAGCCAAAATGTCATACCACCTGCTAAGTGACATGTCAAAATTAACATTCAAATAGTTCGATGTTAATCGTTGACCAAATTTACACTCACGAGTCACACAACCGGAATGATGAAATTCTTTTAGACCAAATGATTTAGTTTATAACTGTTATAATTAATTAAATTAATTAATATCTATGATATATTAATTATAAAATTATGAATATGATTTGAGGAATAAATATTATTAACTATATTTATAATAGTTATATATAACCGATCGATATGTGATATCGATAAGCAATTAAATTAGATTTAATTAATAATATATATTTAGGCTTAAATTGGATATTAGCCCATGATGATAGGTTGAAAATTTTGGCTATTATGAGGGCTATGGGCGGTGGCTAAAAATAGGTTAGAAAGGTTGAAAATGGATGGCTTAGATTTAGTGAGAATTGGTATGAGATATGATCCATAACTTTCTCTCTTTCATCCACTATTTAAGGACCTCTGACCCTAATTGTTTAAAAATCTTTTTGATGCTACTATCCCCTTTTATTGATGCCCAGTTTCATCCCTAGGAGCTCAAGAAAATCCAACTCAAATCAATTAAGACAATTACTATTTGATAGTTAAAGGTCTAAAGTTCAAGGATTAGCATTATGCCGAATCGAAAAGCTTTCAAAGAAGAGAGAGTTCATCATTACTAGGTGTGCTTCAAGACATTATTTTTAGGTATGTTTTTATTGTATTATATGATTTATATTTTCTAAATAATATTTTATTATTCATATATATTATTATGGGGCATTTAACTAGAAGGACAAACTTTGCAGTCCAATTAGTTTCTAGGACACACATTCAAGGAAATTATTTTCAAGGCCAAAATCAGCAGAATAATTACTTTCAAGGACAAAGTTAGCAGTCCAATTACTTTTAAGGACATAATTTCATAGGTTTTTAGGCCCTAGAAACTAATTATTTTACGTTTTGTCCTTGAAAATAATTATTTCAGTTGTGTGTCCTAGAAACTAATTCCACTTGCTAAAGAGGCCCTTGTGGCTAACTTCCACTATTATTATTATATTGTTGGTTAGGTGATGATTTGTGTATGTATTGATGTTGTCACATACTAGGCTGGTTATATGTATGTGTTCATTTAAATTTTTTCTACATATTGATCAATATGCACAGCTAAATATTTAATTCATACTAATAATTATTTTATTAATTGATATATATATATATTATTTATAACTATATGGTTTGTATTTAATTATATCATCATTTCATGCTAGTAATTGAACATATATTTTATACATGTATATTTACATTAATTCTAATTTTTGATAGTCGTAAATTATTTTTAAATAATTATTTACTAGTATTTAATATTATTTAAACCAATACACTATCTAAATAATTATATAAAATAAAATATATTTTGAAAACAGGAAATTATTGTCAAGGACAAAATTTCTCAGCGTTTTAGCCTCAAGGACAGACCTTCAGTATTTTAGCCTGAAGGACAACTTTCTTAGGCATCAGCTTTTAGTTATTGATAGCAGTTTTTAGGTATCAGTTTGTAGTTATCGGTAGCAGTTTTTAAGTATCGGTTTTTGATTCGGTAGCAGTTTTGGAAGAATGTTTGTCCTTATGAACAATTTTGGAAAAATGTTTGTCCTTGTGAATAATTTTTAAGAGAATGTTTGTCCTTGTGGTTAAAATATTGAGGTTGTGTCCTTGAGGCTAAAAATATATAAATTTTTGTCCTTTAAATTAATTTCCCCTTTTGAAAATTAACTTTTAAATTTTATAAAATTATTTTATCATGAAATAAATTCTCTTCTAGAGTATGAGAATTTAAACATGATTTTTATATTTTTAAAATTTAGTTTAATATATGGTTGAAAACAATTAATTAATAAAAATAAATTTTGACCAAGAAAAATTATGGAAAATTTTTCCAAACTTCAAAATATCATGCTTTATTTTCTAAAAATTTAAGTTTTGAATAATATTTTTCAAAATTTTATATTAATATTTTATTGTTTTTTGACCAATTAACCAACTTATATATATATATATTAATATAATAAAATTTTGTTGTGATGTACATATAATATAGAAGTGTTTAAAAATTAAGAATAAATTTTTAAATCTAATTCTATTAATATATACAAATATATAAGTATATATATATACACAAATATATAAGTGTATATATATAGATATTATAAATATGCTTATATATAAATTATTTTGTCTTTCTAATACATACATACATATATATTAGTTCATAATTAAAACAAGACGTCTATATTATGTATATATATAAATTATCTTAATATTGATTACAATAATACATATGTATATATATAATTGATATTTTACTTATATATAAGCTATATATACATGTGTGTACGTATGTACATTGATTTATAATTTTTATATAAATAACAAATTCACATACATACATATAATTCGATAACATACAATACATATCGGATGAGTTAACATGTATGTTGTGATGTAAATCCCGACATCTATATACATGCATGTTATACCTTGCACAGGCATCATGTTACACATGCACACATATACACATATGTATATAATACATATGCGTACTTATATATGCTTAGAATATAAATAAAATAAAATTATATATAATTTATAAATTTAAATAAAATAAGATATTTTATTTAAATAAAATAAGAGATTTCATTCAAATAAAATTTAGAAATGTTCTAAATAAATTAGACTTTATAGGTCTAATATAGATCCAATAAAGGAAATTTTTTGAAATTTACTCATAACTTCCACTGTGGGTTGGCCCACTTCCAACAAGCTCTTGGGTGTGTTGCAAGTATGATAATTTAAGGTAAGCTGCAATGCTATGAAAGTATGATTATAGGAGTTACAAGAACTTCCATGGATGCGGTTGTAAGTGGGTTTCAGTTTTGCAATGTTTCCAGTCATTATGGTAAGTTACTGCAATGAATAGTGATATGTTTGAATAATTTGTCAGTATGATTATGGGGTCTGGAGCTGTTATCTTTCAGGAAAGAGTAGTGGTATAGGTTGTGAACAATTGATTCATTGAGTGCTCTCCTCAAACTTAAGAGCATTCTTTATCTATTTTTCATTTTATCAAATTTATGTCTTTGCTTGGCTTTTGATTAAAATATGTGCTTATAACATTTTCTGTATTTAGCATATAACATATATATATATATAACTTGAGCATCATATAAACAATTAAGCTTTAAAACTAAGATTAAACATTAGCTCTTAAGGATATTATTATTTTACCAAAATCATGTTTTTTAAGTATGTTCATTTGATGCTTTTTCTATGTCTGGCTTCCAAATAAAAGGATAAATCAATTTTGCTTAGACATGAAAATTTGAACTTAAAAGCATTTTTGATTTAAAATGTAAAAGATGCATTTTTCACCAAAACACTAAATAAGATCAGAATTATTCTCGTACAACAAACACATAAGAAAATTATACGATAGTAATCCCAAGTAATAAGTGGGACATAATGCATTCTTCATTGGAATGATCAACATAATTAATTTTTTAAATTTATAAGAATGCTATCTTTCTGAAATAAAAAAATAAAAGAATTTCAAAATTGAAAAAAGATGACCTGAATACAAAGATTACTCGGATGAACTTGCTATGAGTAAATTCTCTCAAACATATCAAATGAAGTATATAAAAATGAAATAATAAACAATAATTATAGGAGAACAATGACATTCATTCCTTGAATAAATATCTAGAAAAGTATATATAATATTTCCTCCATAACAAGCATAAATAGCTTCTGTTGGAAACTACGAATTCCTTGTTAGTTAAGAGAATATTGTAATTCTTGATTAGAACAACCATCGCTAACTCCTCCCTTCCTCACAAATTCATAAACTTCACATATATCCAGAAGAACAATTCCACAATGAACATCCACATATGCAATCTGGACTAAAGCATCAGAACACAACTCAAATATCACAACACCACCTAATGAGCTTGACTTCTTCTCTAAAGTCAGCATGAGCGTGTATATATTTGTCAAGGACATGTATCTTTCCAAGCTTCAAAATAAATCGAGATATTAATGACTTATGGTACCCATTTTTCATGCAGCAGCTACATCAACCTCATTTTCATATGTCATTAAACTTTTATTTTCCTCTAGTACATCGAATTTCCATTTTCAAGATGTTACAATAAATTTTCAAGCAAACTAGAATAGTAGGTTGACGTATTTACAATAGATATGATGACCATAAGTGATTAGTAATCATTTGATGTAGTAGATAACAAAATATAACATGATATAGCCCCATAATAAGTTTCACGTCTAAATTGTGGATGATGTTCAGGAGTGGGACCTTGCTCTAAGGTTGTAGGTAGTGAAAGGAATAAAGCTTATAGTGTTAGTAATGTCTTTAATGTAACTCAGATTTATTGCCCATCAAACTTGCACAGTTAAATTGAAACCATTTGCTTCAGTACTGAATTCACATAAAAAGAAAGAGTCGGAGAGATGTTTTGTTGAGTTTTATTCTTGAATTTAATGGCCTTATGACTTTGAACTATTTGCATATTCTGGCTACAAAGCAACTTCATTGTGTTATTGCTTGCATTTTGTGACAATCTCATTCTCTCTATAAATATCAACCACCTTTCATTAGCTAATAACATAGTCCTAAGTCAGCATCATATGCAAATGTATAAGAAACATCTAAAGGCCATTAAAAAGAATATCAACATGAGAATGCAGCTCGGCTATCTACATACTAAAGAGCACCCTATCACCAAGTAGTTACACAACACTAACATATCCTAAACAATTAATCTTCATGTGTTTACTACAAACATATCATAGAGTTTTTGAGCTACAACCAACATTGTATAGCAAGGGATAGACATGTTATAACCTCACTTATACCATCTTTGGAATAATTCGAAGTACTGCGTGCTGATCTTTTAATATGACAACCATAATGATTTATACACTCATTCACATTCAAAATCAAATTGGAAAAGTAATTCTTTAAATCTACCATTATATAAAAGAGCTAGTATTTAGTAAGCTAAAGAAATTTCTATGAACTGAAGTTTCTATTTCCAAGATGAGGGGAAACTTTTATGCACTTGTACTTAATATATGTTATACTTAAAGAGATTTAAGTTATATGCATTTATTTTTTTAATATAAACAAAATTATATGCATTTATATTTTTGTAAACATAAATGATTTTATGTTTTGTAAATGAATATATTTAGTTTTGGTAGTAATACTAAAGGTCAAATTTTTTATTTTTGTTGATGTTTTCATTTATACAATTATTTTTGTAACTATTATCAAATCCATGTAAGTTAGTTACCTTATCATGCCTTACACAGTATCACCTTACACATTATGCGTACACGTGTAAAGATCCTTAATAATTTCCTCTCGGTGTGTTTGAGGCTTTGAGTAGAACATAGCATTTTGTATTTTGTAACTTCAAGCCAATCCATATATGCAACGACCCTTAATATAACGACAAGAATCATTTGCAATCCCAAAAAAAATTTAAGGGCACAAATTATAGGATAGACATAAACATACAACAACAAATGAAGCTAATGAATCTTCTCCAAGTGGTGGATGTGTGACATGAGCACCTTAAATTATTGTAGGCTTATCGGTTACAAGAGGAATCCTCCTAACAAATGCATCTACTAATACTATATTTCTACCTCCAAACTGCAAACTAATTTAATTTCATTAACTAAAGGTAGAAGGAGATTTAGATCAAAATTTTCAATTATAGCCTACGGAAAGATTAGTACACTAACCTTCGCGTTAACTTTCATGGCCACGTTTCCATGTGCTGATCTTTGCAAGCATGGGCATTCATTCTTTGGTAAGAAAACATTTAGATAGTATCCCTATCTTAGTTTCACAAACTTGCTTGATCCTGCCTGAGTAATACAAACTTGCTCGATCCTTAAATTGTAATGCTCTTCAATGTTTAAGGTAAGAAGAAGTGAAGGTTAATGTTCTATTTATATCATATTTGTAAGATGCCTGCCACTAGTCCATCAGAATTAATAATTTCATTCAACTAAAATAATTTCTGCATAAATAAAGTGTAATTTATGGAAAAGGTTAAATCATTTTGTCACTTTAAATAAAACACCAAATTCATCTTTATAAAAACATTTTTTTATTTATACTTACTTTATATTGCTCAAAATATAGTTGAACTAAATTTAGGTGGAGTATAACAATGGTATGAAACCTTAAAATATAATTACATTCGCTTTTGTTAAATTATTTTTGAAAAAGATAAATATATCTTTCATTTTATGTGTAGTTCTATATAGAATGATTAATCATTTTATATGAGATAGAAAATAACATTTGAATCATACATCATTTTACCAATAAAACTATCTCTTTGCCAAAAGCATAAAAAGTGATCATCTTTTTGCTAAAACGACATCAAAAAGTATATTTATTGGTGGACAAAAGAGAATACCATATAAATGCAAAGAAGAAAAATAGTATGAAACATTAAAAGCTCAATAACAAGAACCACTATGAATTATTGTTCCAAATAACCGCACAAAACAAGCTTGTGTTTTTGCATCACCAAATATCCTATATTTTATAACTTTCACATAAACCCAAAAGGTTTATTTACTAAATCAATAGACATAAAAGATAAGAAAAATGTGATGCTTTGTTAATTTCAAACACTAATAATATTGTCATCGTTGTGAAAAATACAATAATATCTTTTGCACCGCTCCCATAATGATAAATCTTTTTTTCTCGTTCATAAATTCTTTTATCTTTTTTCATTCAGTTATATTTTTAGCTCTTTTCAAAATGATAAATTCTTTTACTTTTTTTCATAAATCAATTTTTTCCTATAAAGATGGATTTTTTAATCATTTTTCATAAGAGATAGATTATTGTATTCTTTTTCCATTAAGATGATTCTTGTATCTTTTTTCAAAAGATGATTTTTTTTAATAATGATAAGACTTATTCTATAACATTTTATCTTTATGAAACATAAAGTAGATGTTGAATAAGACACAAAAAACTTATAACTTCAAAAAAATCAATATTATTTTTATAAAATATTATAGAAGGTAAATCATTAAAGATGAAAGATGAAAGACAAAGAATATTACTCGTTGCATATTTTCATCTAAGCTATACGATTAATTATTATTTTTATTAAAAACAAAAGTAACAAGTGATAAATTCTATTATATAGGTAATTACTTGTTTAGTAGTTGAATACTATAGATGAATGAAAATAGATAAATGTTTATCTTTACACCACATATTTTATGTTAAAAGTAAATAACATGATTAAATGAAACGGTAAATATAGTTATCTTTTGTCTAAAACCATAAAAGACCAAATTATAACTCCATATTTTGTTCTTCGTTTGAAATAACTTTCAACAAACATTAAAAGATAACATAAAGGTAAAATATAAAATATAAAAGGAAAAAGATAAAAGGCAAAAGGCAAAAGATAAAAGGAAAAGGATAAACGATAAAAGATAAAAGGAAAAGATAAAAAAGTAAAAGATAAAAAGGTAAATACTATAACTCGTTTATATTGAAACAACAAAAATATATTTTAATTGAATATTTGAAACATAAACCAAAATACAATGAAAAAGATAAAAATGTTTACCATTAGAAAATTTAAATTTTGCTAAAAACTTTTCTTAATTCTTTATCAGAGGTTATGAAGTTAAAAAACGAGGCAAAAAAGAATGACTATAATGAATAAAAAAATTAATAACTTTGCTAAATGTGTTATCTTATCTTGGTTGAAGCATCATCATGGACAATCATATTATATGATTAATGATACAGTGATGTGAAATCTCACACAAAACTACGACTAAGTAGCATCATGTACCTAATTTGACGAATAGTTACTAATATTGTTTCCATAATTCTATATAATCACACACACACATAAATATATATTAAAGATGAAATGTGTACTATCGAGAAAACCAAAACCTTAATAATTATAACAAAAAGTAACATCGTCACTGTTACTACTCATCCGGCTAAGACATTTAACTATCACATAATAGGTCACTTGTACCATCAAATACTTGTTAGTGTAGAAAAATTGTTATGTTCACTATTAGGGTGTCATGCGTTGTACGTGGGTTATGTGCACATGTTGGAAAGAAGAATAATCTCATATCGTGAAAAATAATGGATGTGAAGTGGTATATATATGAGTTTGGTTGCATGTAACAATAAGGGATTTCTTTTGTTAAAAGGTGTTGACCAAACTCTGTATTGCCCCCACGGAGGATGTGCAGATGGATCATAGAACTTCAATATGGTATCAGAGCCTATGGTAACGCCTGGGACAATGGACAATGCATAAGAGATCTGTAACAGTGTAGGCTTAAGTAGTCAGACTTAAGGTGGAGCTAGATCATGCTACGTAGAATCTGGTAGAATGGCATTGAACAAAGTCTTGTTATGGTGTAGACATCATGTTGGCGTAGTGGAAGACACATGGATGGATGCGAGCCAAGGTGGAAATTTGTTGAAATTCTAGGATCCGTCCATTACTCACATACAATGCGAGACACCCCAATAAATCTCCACCTTGGCTCGCATTTATTCATCATCTTTAGCTATGCCAACAATGATGCCTACACCATATTGAGACTTTATCCATGTGCCATTCTACAAGACCCCACGTACCATGGTACAGCACCACCTTAAGTTTGACTACTTAAGCCACCGCTGACCACCACGATTTACAGATCTTTTGCACATTGTCCACTATCTTAGGCATTACCATTGACTCTGATACCGTGTCAAATTTCTAGGATTCGTCCATACATCTCTCCGTGGAGGCAACATATAGTTTGGCCAACACCTTTTAACAAAATGAATCCCTTGTTGTTACATACGACCAAACTCATATATATACCACTCCACCTTCATTATTTTTCATAATGTGGGACCATTCTTCTTTAATATACACCCATTACTCATACACAATGCGAGACACTCCAACAAATCTCTACCTTGGCTCACATCTATCCATGTGTCTTCCACTATGCCAACATGGTGCCTGACCATATCGAGACTTTGTCCATGTGTCATTCTACCAGATCTTACATACCACGATCTAGCTCCACCTTAAGTTTGACTACTTAAGCCTACACTACTATCCACCATGGTTTACAGATATCTTGCGCATTGTTCATTTTCCCAGGCGTTACCATCGGCTCTGATACTATGTTGAAGTTTTAGGATCCATCTGCGCATCCTTCGATGGGGGCGACAAAGAGTTTAGTCGACATCTTTTAACAAAATGAATCCTTTATTGTTACATATGACCAAACTCTGTGTTGCCCTCATGGAGGATGTGCGGATGGATCCTAGAACTTCAACATGATATCAAAGCTGATGGTAACGCCTAGGACAATGGATACGCAAGAGATCTATGAATCATAGTTGTTAGCAGTGCAGGCTTAAGTAGTCAGACTTAAGGTGAAGCTATACCACGTACCTAGGGTCATGGATAAAGTCTCAATATGATACGACGTCAAAGTTGGCATAGTTGAAGACACATGAATGGATCCGAGCTAAGGTAGAGATTTGTTGGAGTGTCTCGCATTGTATATGGGTAACGGGTGCATGTTGGAAAAAAGAATAGTCTCACATCGTGAAAAATAATGGATGTGGAGTGGTATATATGAGTTTGGTCACATATAACAACAAAGGATTCCTTTTGTTAAAAGATGTTGACCAAACTTTGTGTTTCCTCCATGGAGGATGTACGGATGGATCCTAGAACTTTAACCTGGTATCAGAGCCGATAGTAATGTTTGGGACAATGGATAATGCGCAAGAGATCTGTAAAACATAGTGGCTAGCAGTATAGGCTTAGTAATTACACTTAAGGCGAAGCTAGATCATGCTATGTAAGATATGGTAGAATGACACATGAAAAAAGTCTCGATATGATACAGGCATCGAGTTGGAGTAGTGGAAGAAGCATGGATGGATGCGAGCCAAGGTGGAGATTTATTGGAGTGTCTTGCATTGTGTATGGCCGATGAGCGCACATTGGAGAAAAATATTCCTACTCCATGAAAAATAATAGAGGTGAAGTGGTATATATATGGGTTTGGTCGCGTGTAACGACAAAGGATTCATTTTGTTAAAAGGTGTTGACCAAACCACATGCTGCCCCTATTGACGGATATGCGGACGGATCCTAGAACTTTAGCATTCGTAGAATTATAAAATTATAGCTCAAGTTATAAGAGAAAAACACATTACTATTATCTTTAGAAATAAAGATAAAAGTTAATGGATATAAAACTAAATAAACTTAAAACACTTAGTTTAACAAAAAATGTAAAACAACAATAGATGAAACTATTACTGCTTTTATCTTTGTAAATTTAAGTTATGTTACGAATAGCTAAAAATTTAACTAAACGAAATGATAAAAAATAGTTATATTTATTTAGAACCATAAAAATTAACCATATAACTTCATATTTCATTTTTATTGACTTAGACCAGAATTATGTTTAATTTGAATTAGGTTTAACAAAATCGAATGGTTAAAACTTGAATTACATCTAACTTATACTGAATGAGTATCAGTTTAAAAGATTAACATTAAAAAAATTTCAAAAAGGATATTTACCGAATCAGTACTTCAATTAAAAGCAACTTGTACTAAATCAGTATCCATTTACAAAATTAATATCAAAACCTTTCATAAAGACTATTTACCGAATCAATACTTTAAATGAAGTAACTAGTACTAAATCAGTACTAAATTATGTTTATATCAAAATTTTCTAAATTCAAAAGTGTAAATTAATACCTAAAGTCGTGTGATAGATATCGAGTGTTGATTTGAGTTGATGGATGAAGATTCGAAATCTTTTGAGGCTGAAATCGGTGAAGTAAAGTTGGTTTTGAAATAAGGAAGAAACCCTAGCTTGTCGAGCAGCAAGATAAAATGAGACAGATGGAAGAAAGCATGAAACAAGGGGAAATAACCTAACTTCAATTGTTATGTCCTACAAACTTAAGTCTTTTATTAATGGCCTGCAAACTTATTATGTTGGGTTGTGAAGCCCTTCCACTAAAAAACCCTAAATGTATACATTCGCATATCATATGCTACAATGTTTGCAAATATCTATTATTTAGATCTAAATTATTAAACTATAATAACTATGTATATGGAAATATACATTTTTAGTTTAATTCAATTTTGTAAGAGGGTTTTGTGCAATAATGTAACCTTTTGTTGTCAAACCTTTCTTTGATTGAAATCATTCCTATTAATGTTTATTTCAGATTTCAAATTATTTAAAACAATTAATAGGTTTTCACTTTATAAATAAATATGTATCCATATATTTCATTAATCAAAACTTGGACAACAAAGGCATGTGTAAATTTGGTTGATAAGTTATAAATGTCATTTAAGGTATTAATTATTGCAATTAAAGAGAGAGATAAATGAAAGGTTTCTCCGTCTTCATATATTGTCATATATCTTCTTTTTATTAATTGTATAAGGTAAGTGTAACGGCCCTGGATTTTATATATATTTAAATTGATAATTAATTTAATTTTTGAATTAAAATTGTAAAATTAATTGTAAATTGAAGCGAGTTTCCCCAATTTAGATAGAATATATATTAAATCATATGAATTTAAATATTGTATAAATGTGATTTGGATTTAAATTTCAAGTAAATGGTTTAATAATAATTTGAATATATATGTATATATATTGAGTTTGAATTAAATTTTAAACTAAATGGTTTAAAGATAGATTATAATGATAAAATTTGGGTATTTGAAGATAAATAATAAATAAGTAAATAAAATGTTAGATAGTTAAACTTTAAAAAGAAAATAAAATTTGTGTTGGTATTAAATAAATATCTCAAATAAATTTATAGTTATGGAAAATGTGAAATGAACATATTAAGTAATTCTAGGATTATATAAACTATAAAAATAAATATTATAAAGAAAAGTAAAATATAAACAAAGTATATTTATAAGATAATGAAAATAACTATATATGTAGACAATAAATATATAAGTTAGGATTAGAATTTAATATATATGAGATAAATTGTATAATATAAAGTAAAATACATTAGTAAATTCTAATAACAAATAAAAATAGAAATTCATTTTTATTATTAAGTAACAAGACTATAGAAAACAAATAAACATAGATGTGTATAAGCTTACAAATGAAGAAACAAAGTTATAAACAATATGAACAAAACAAAGATATATAAAGATAGGATAGAAAACAAGTAAACATATAGCAGACAGTAAAATATATTTAAAAACGATAACATAACTATAACAATTTTAAAGTAGACACATAAGTGAACACTTAGATAATTCTAGTGATAAACAAACTATGAAAAATATACATGTTTGCAATACAAGAATGAAAAATCATTTGTACATACCGTATAAAAAAAATGGATAAGTATGATATATATTCAAGTTTGTACATGGTAATTAATGCAAGCACAAATATTTTCATATCAGCCACCAAATCAGAAAAAATCTCTGAAGTGTTGTACAAAAATATCACCTGTACAAATTATATCACACAGTAAAACCCAATTTCATTTATCTCAGTTCGTTCATTACAACTGAGTAATATTTGCAGTAAATATCATTCAAAACTTAAACAAAAACTTCAACATATACAACAATACAAATTAATTCAAACCAGAAGATCAAGTGAAGAATTTCAGCCTGCCAGTTTTTCAAAAGCCTGTTTCAACATAAATAAAACTCTGTACTTTCATTCTGGAAATCACAGTGAGTAGACTTTCCCTTAAAAACAGTTTAATAAATGATTTTAGGGATGCATGTGATAAATTTGTACAGGAAGGTTGTAATATGGTTTACATGTTTGAGTTTATCTGGTTCTATACTTTGAATTTCTCTGTTTAAATGTGTATATATCTTTATATATATACGGACTGTCTCTATATATTTCACAGGCTCAAACAACTTTCAAAAATCCAAATCTCCTCATGTAATCAGAATTGAGCTTTGATTCCCGAATGAACATGGTTATAACAACATAATACAAATTCTAAAAATAGTTTCAAGGATTTTAATGTAGTAATTAAGCAAAATTTAAGAAAAAAATACAGTGGTAAGCTGGAATGGGTCAAAAATAAATCATTATAATTTCATGTTTAGGTTATATAGATTGATTCGTGGTTGAAAGTTAGGAATTTTGATATGGAAACCTTGATTTTTAAGATTGTATTCGAGGGGATAAATCGAGTTGACCAGAATTTGATTTATCGTCAAATTCAGACGATCGACGTGATAGTCGTCGTCGAGATTAACATCGAAGATGGTGTAAAGGCTGTCGATCTTGGGAAAAATGAGGATGGTATATATCGATGGCTGTGGTGGTCGGAAATCGACGAAGAAGGGTTTGAGTGATGTTTTTGTCAAGTTGAAAGTCGAGGTGATCTCAACGACAATGGTGCTTCAGGCTCGATCGCGAGGGTTGCAATCGCGACATGGTGATGTGAAGATGCTCTGGAAGGAGTGCAGTGGGTTCCAGTTGACGATATCGTCGGTGGCAGGAGATTTTGTCGATCTGTTATAATGCCTGTAGGTGTTGAATGCTTGATTTTCGTTTTGCTGGTGGCTGTGACGATCTGGGTGGTTGTGTTGTGTGTCGAGATGGTCGATGACTTGGCAAAGATCACGGCGAGGGTCGGAGCTCAGGAGATGGCATGTACATGTGCACTGTGTACCTCTGTGCATCTGGGATTGTTGTAGTTTGGGAAGAAGATAGAGCCTCGAGTTCAAGCACGTGAAAACGTGAGTTCGACTCGAAGCAACAGAGGGAGGCGAGAAACTCGAAGTAAGGCTCGAGTTTAACTCAAATTAGCTCAGGTCTGTATGATAGTCAGCAGGTTTCAAAATTTTGAAAATACAATTTGTACCGGGTTTCAAATTTTAAAAGAAAAACAGGTTCCAGGTTTTAAAATCTATTAAATTGAATAAGTTTAATGGAAGATAAATTAAGTTTATACAAGTTATAAAATGTATATATCTGGTTTTAAAACATCTTTAAAGTATTTTGAAAATATTATTTAGGAAATGGTTTAAAAAGCAATCAATTTAAGATAAAGGAATTATCTTTTGATTTGATTAAAATCTTAAGTGTTTCAAAGATCAATTATTTGATTTAAGTAATTAAGGATAATTTATTTAATGATTAAAGTTGATTGATTAATTAAATGATTAGTTAAAGAATAATTTATTAATATGGTTAATTAATTAAAGCAATTAATTTGAAGATAATTAATCAAAGATTAATTAATTAATGTGAGTGGTTAGGGATGATCACTTATTAAAATTTATTAATTAAATGGTGAATTAAATAATTAAAGGTTAATTAATTTATTATTAATGGTTAATTAATAAATGATTAAAGAATAATTAATCAAAATGATTTGTAATTTATTAATGTTAATTAACCAGGATTAGTAATTCATAAGAAATTAATCTGATTTGAATTAATCGGACAATTAACTGATCTTACTTATGAATGTTTGGATTTTATTGGATGATTGAATTGTTTGATATCCCTGATATGTGATGCTCTGTTTTGATTTGAGCTGTGTTTAATGTAATTTATTATCTGTGATACATATCTATCTGTGATCTCTGTATGAAAGATAAGCGTTATAGTTTATACCGCTTATCAAATATATTGTCATATTTGAATCTGTGATGGTTGAATGTTGTTGCACTATTGTGTTAAACCCCTGGACCATACCATACACACACAAATATGGATTGCACGAGGAAATCGATTAAGTCACAGATTTTTAACAATTTTAGAGATTGGATTTTTGAATCCTAAATAGTTTTTGGAATTTGAATTGAGAACTTTTGAAATGAGTTTCCAAAATAAAAGTTGTTTTAAATAACTTAATAAAACTTGAAATTTAAGTAATTTGATTTAAATTGAATTCAATATTTGAAATTGAATTCAATGATTTGGAAATTATGGTCTAAATGGAACATACAAGTTATAAAGGTGTTATTTGGGTTTTTAACCAAAAAGTATGGTTTTGGAAATCTAAATCTAAATCCAAGTTTTATATCTGAATGGCTTTATCTTATGTAAATTGAAATCAGTGTTTTCCATAAAAGAAAACTATTTGTTTTCAAATAATAGAAGCTTTCATATAAGGAATGAATTTCCAATTTGTGTCAAAAGAATTTCAAGTTTGAAATGGAAATCTATGAATAGATCTTTGTGAAACTGGGTGAACTTTGTGAATTGAATTTTTTTGTGTAAAAGATTGGAAATGGTAATTTGTTTAAACCATTTAAAAGAGAAGTTTTGGGTAATAAGTTGTGACTTAATCGAAATCCCAATATCCATATGTTTTCAAATATTGCGCTCATTATTCGTTTAGCCGGGAGAGGACTTTGTGTCATATAACCTATTCTGAATAGTGATACGACGTGAATGGATAGCATTTGAAGACCGGTGTTGAAGACCGGGTGTTTGCGAGAACGATAGGATAACCTATCGATTGTCTCTGCACCGAGTAGCTACGGTATAGAGATTTCCTAAGTGATGGGAAGTCCGATCGGGATTGTGAATACCCGAATTGCAAGGGCTTCTTTGGAAGTGCCTTCGGTTCTGTTCGAACCCGGAATAGACTTGTATGGTTGTATGTCTGACACTACACTTTGAGATATAAAGCTGATTTCTTTCAAATACATTTCTGTTTGGTGGCGGAGATTTATTCTCTTAGCTTAACACCCTTCTATGAGACGTACGAGCTCAGAGGTTATGTAGTTGAAGGTTATCAGTGATATATTCCCAATTTGGTAGTGTGGCATGCTGAGTGCTATTGTGTGTTGCTGATCATTTGTTGATCAAAGCATGGCTTTCATGTAAAGCGTAGCTTTGTGGACGATACCTCATCGGACCTCACACCCCGGAAATGGTCGAAACAGGAAAGATGCGGCAAGGTTTCAGGGGTAGCTCCCCTAGGGTATGTCCATTCCTTCTGGAAAAAGGTGGTATCATGGTATGGAGCCCAGATATTTACCTGTGTGGTTGCTCCAATCTCATTTACTGTGTGATTGTTGCTTTGTGATCGAGGCCTCGGATAAAGGTCGCAAACGGCCGGGGGTGGCATATCTCAGGTTTACTACCCGGGAAGGGGGTAACCGGCCTTGTGTTGGCAGAGATCCGGGTAGGTTCTCGGGACGTCCCTCCAGAGGCGTACCCATGTGGCAGTAGGAAGTTCCTTAGCCTGACCATTTGTTGGAAAATCCAAAGAAACAATACGAGCCTTGTACGGTTTTAGTTGTATAACCTGCTATGGAATGTGGCGGTAACCTGCTATTGAACATAGTAGCTATAGTAGGCATACGACGAAATGTGGTATGCTGGCTAAGATTAATATTATATTTTCGAAATGTTTCCTACACTATGCACTAGTAATAATATCAAAGGTGTTTTTGCGTAGTAAGCATGTTTGACTATCATAAGAAGAAATCTCCTCCAAGTCTGCGATTGCATTGTGTGTGTGGTGGGAGGTCTTATGGTAGTTTCATTTTCCAAAAAGAATTGCGGATTTCAATGTTTAAAAATTCTTTTGTTGTTTTTTTTAAAGATAAACTATTTTTGTTTATTCACACCAGTCCCATGACTAACCCGGAGTTTATTGTTCCTTTCCTAAACTCTGGGTGCCCATAATTTTCCACACAGGCAGTCTAGAGTTGGGTTTTTTTCTTCAAATAGTCAGGTTTAGTAGACTAGTTGGAGCTAGTTCAGTGTTTGGAGTTCACTGACGACTGACGTTGCTTATCTTGGTGCAACGTGATGGTGGTTCGAGCTTGATGTTGGAGTTGTTGGAGTCATTCTCTTTTGTAGATCATTTGGAGTGATCTCTTCCATTGTTGTTATTTCCGCGGTAGCATTGTATCATATCTCTAATATTGTTGTATCATATTGATATCATTGTTGTATATCATTCTGGATATTGTATTCATTGGAGTTGTATATGATATCATTCATTTCTTTCTTCCGCTGTGTTGTTATACTTACTGTGTTATAAGCTCTGGTGAGCCAGATTCGGCGTTTGAATCTGCGGCATTTCGAGTACAAGTGAAGTACGGGTGCCGATTTTCGAAGGCCGAGTTCAGGATCATTACATTTGGTATTAGAGCTAAGGTTAAACTTTAGTTCAGGAGTATAACACATTAAGTAACTCATTAGAGATAGGGTGAAGTATACCCTAGAATGAGTATCCCTAAGATATATGTCTGTATACCTCAGTAAATTCTCTTACTATCCACTGATAGTAAGTATGAGTGCAAGAAGAGGATGAGATAGGGGACAGGGGAATACGACTATAAATGGTCAATACCCTGTAACAACAAGGAAACAACCTTTTCTCTATCAATCTCTTTTTTTCAGCATCTCTTTTCAATTCTTTGATGATTCCTGGTAGATCCAGGAAGAAGATTTGATATATTTGCATGGGACATAAACTCCAAATAAGCCAAAATTGTTGTTTGGATGTATTGGTTGCCTTGTTCGCTTTGTTTGCTATGGTTGATAGGTATACTTTAGTTTTTAAACTGAAGTTTTGAAATTGTATCCATATATCTATCTATTCTTTGGGTCCCAATATATTCTACGAATGGTTAGTTATCCCTTTGAACTAACCAATGCCACTGCATATTTCGTAGATCTGGATAACCCAAGTATTTTGTGAAAAAATTAAAAAGATTCATTCTTTTATCTATTATTGATATTATGATTTGGTAAGCCAAATGCAGAATAAATATTCAATTTGATTTGATGAAACATTCTTCATCTATCTTTGTGTCTCCTAGGCAAATTTCGAGGACGAAATTTTTTAAGGGGGGAAGCCTGTAACGACCCCGGATTTTATATATATTTAAATTGATAATTAATTTAATTTTTGAATTAAAATTGTAAAATTAATTGTAAATTGAAGCGAGTTTCCCCAATTTAGATAGAATATATATTAAATCATATGAATTTAAATATTGTATAAATGTGATTTGGATTTAAATTTCAAGTAAATGGTTTAATAATAATTTGAATATATATGTATATATATTGAGTTTGAATTAAATTTTAAACTAAATGGTTTAAAGATAGATTATAATGATAAAATTTGGGTATTTGAAGATAAATAATAAATAAGTAAATAAAATGTTAGATAGTTAAACTTTAAAAAGAAAATAAAATTTGTGTTGGTATTAAATAAATATCTCAAATAAATTTATAGTTATGGAAAATGTGAAATGAACATATTAAGTAATTCTAGGATTATATAAACTATAAAAATAAATATTATAAAGAAAAGTAAAATATAAACAAAGTATATTTAAAAGATAATGAAAATAAATATATACTTAGATAATAAATATATAAGTTAGGATTAGAATTTAATATATATGAGATAAATTGTATAATATAAAGTAAAATACATTAATAAATTCTAATTACAAATAAAAATAGAAATTCATTTTTATTATTAAGTAACAAGACTAAAGAAAACAAATAAACATAGATGTGTATAAGCTTACAAATGAAGAAACAAAGTTATAAACAATATGAACAAAACAAAGATATATAAAGATAGGATAGAAAACAAGTAAACATATAGCAGACAGTAAAATATATTTAAAAACGATAACATAACTATAACAATTTTAAAGTAGACACATAAGTGAACACTTAGATAATTCTAGTGATAAACAAACTATGAAAAATATACATGTTTGCAATACAAGAATGAAAAATAATTTGTACATACCGTATAAAAAAAAGGATAAGTATGATATATATTCAAGTTTGTACATGGTAATTAATGCAAGCACAAATATTTTCATATCAGCCACCAAATCAGAAAAAATCTCTGAAGTGTTGTACAAAAATATCACATGTACAAATTATATCACACAGTAAAACCCACTTTCATTTATCTCAGTTCGTTCATTACAATTGAGTAATATTTGCAGTAAATATCATTCAAAACTTAAACAAAAACTTCAACATAAACAACAATACAAATCAATTCAAACCAGAAGATCAAGTGAAGAATTTTAGCATGCCAGTTTTTCAAAAGCCTGTTTCAACATAAATAAAACTCTGTTCTTTCATTCTGGAAATCACAGTGTGTGACGACCGCCCATGACCCCTGTAGCGAACCTAGAGATAGTGCGCTGTAATGTGTGCCAGGCGACCATGGACGATTGCCAAGGTAAATTAAAACAACAGAATCTATCGTATTACTCACAGCGCATGGACAAAATACAATAGAACATATATATAGTGAAGCTTCACAGAATAGAATCTCATCAATAAAACTTCATAATAGTTGAATACAAACATCTGAATAGTCAATACAACAAGCCTCACTACATAACACTCAGAGAAGATACAAACAGCGGAACACCCAGTACATATAATAAGAAGATAATATGCAACCCTCCAGCTCGTCTTCGATATCAACACCGTGGAAAGAAAGAACAGCACCTGTCACTTGCTACCTAGTCTGCCCGTCCCAAAATGGACGAACAGCCCAAGGCAATAAGAGTTAAAACATAAAGCCTTGAGTCAGACAACAGTCTTAGTGAGCAGTAAATTAACTAAGAACATACCAAAAGAGCATAAAGAAAAAGGAATAGGAATACAACCCTCCCACTCCAACCTCTTTCTACAGTGATAGCCCCCAGACACACACTAAGCAGAAGTAAACATAGCAAAGCATACAATGTAAAATAAAGTAATTATCACTCGAGCCAAGGGCGATGTTTTTCCAAGTACAAACCCCTAAGGCCTAAACCAAGATCAGATAAGCACCTAGAAAATACCGCTCTTGAGACCGAATGACGATACAACCAAACATCCATGACTCTGGCTATCACTGTTATCATTGCTTCGATGTCATCGTTAATTGAATGACCGGCACATTCTTTCAGCCGTCCGTCAAGGGCTAATGGAAACCCCGGTTCTAGACATAACTCCCGCACGTCATCGTGACCCATGCCTAGGACTATCGAATCTGCCCAGAGTACTTGACTATCAATCATTAGCCTTTAGGGACTATCGAATCTGCCCAACGTACTCTTGCTTTGAGCATGCTAGAACCTTCAACAACGATAAGATCTCAGCCTTCTAGTCATCCTCCTCGACGACTATTTCCATACTAGCTCAAGCGCCTCTCGAGCAAACCATTATCCTCAACTCGAACCATATCACCGAGTTATCAACATGCTTGGAATGATCCCGTCTGGATTAGACCAAGACTATCTCATATCATACTTCGCTTCATCACATCCTCGCAAAGCTTCATCTCAACATCATCATCATCGAATCTATGCATAAGAGCTTCACCATCCGCTACATATGCCACAAGCAGCTTTTCCAATTCAAGAGCCTTTCCCTTAGCTTTTGAATCATCTTCGGTCTAAATCAAATCATCAATCATCTAATTCATAGCAATCAATCAATTCAAACATTTATCCAAGTAATCAAGCATTCAAATATGATCTAAATAGACAATTATAACAATGATGGCAATTTCGTAAATAAAGAGTCAAAAGTCTAACAAGCATGAAAACATGAGCAATGTCTCTATAATCTTGATGAATGAACTTGCATAGGTTAACATGTAGTAAAATGGTTGTCAAATCATCATGAACAATGGATCTATATGGATCTATACTTAGGATTAAGAACATGCGTGGAAATCACTACTTTTACACAAAATCAAGCCAACGATCCGATATACTCCTTTGGATCCGTGTGAGAGATAATCACCACTCACCAAATCACCTAAACACCTCAAAAGAAACCCACTTCAGATCTGGACAGCGAAGGATCTAACTTGATCTATCACCAATCCGCTTCAAACGATGAAATCTCACTTCAATGGATGTAGATCTTCAATCTAAGCTCTTGAATCTTCGATTTGATCTTCAACTTGGATGGATGGAATCACTAGATTAGAGTGGAGAAAAGTAGTGAAGAAGTGTAGAAGTCGAGCTCTCAAAATGGCAGCACTTCGTCGCTTCGAAATCCGGATCCCAAAAAGTGAGAAAAACCCTTCTATTTATAGGCTGATTTTTAGGTCGCTCGCCTTTAGGTCGTCCACGACCTACGACCTAAGAAACTCTTCGACCTAACAATGCGCACGACCTAACAGACAACTGCAGCTTAGCGCACAAACGACTCAACTCTTAGGTCGCTCATGACCTAACACCCAGCGACCTACACTTTAAGCCTTCACGCGACCTAAAACATCACGCGACCTACGACTTAGCAAACACGCGACCTAACACCTAAGTCATCTACATTCTATAAGTCGTTCACTCGACCTAACTAAAAATCCTTAGGTCGCTTTTCCTCCTTAAGACTTCTACCCTGCTCATCTCTTAGGTCGTCTACGACCTAAACTTTAACGACTTACCCCATTAGCCTTAAGTCGCTCGAACGACCTAAACTATAACTCGACCTATTTCCTATGCGACCTAAGCCCTTACCTCGCCCAGACTACTAGGTCGCCAACTTCTACAAGTCATCCCATACCTTAGGTCGCCCAATACCTTAAGTCGTATACTTCCTAAGTCGGTCATTTCCCTTAAGTCGTTCACTCGACCTAAGCCACCCCATACGACCTAATTTTCCCCCGACTTATCCCAATGCCTAGGTCGCTCCAAACCTTCCTACGACCTAAGACTTATTCTCTAGATGACTTATCATCAATGCAACCAATTGTCAACTGCTTTACGATGTTTCGATCCGTAAAAATACGAGTCGTTGCATTCTCTCCCCCTTAAGAATTTCGCCCCCAAAATTCCAAACAAACAGAGCAATCAAAGACTATTCTGCATGCCTACCATCCATAGTAATCAACAAACCATGCATCCAATTCTAGCTTAGCATGCAGAATTCTAAAACTAGAACAAGTTACAATATCGTGAGATGACACGACACCTTAGGGCCATACCTTGAAGAGTTCAGGATGAGCTGCCTTCATCCTCTCTTCCACCTCCCACGTATAGTCGTTATCATCATCACTCCATTGTATCTTGAGCAACTTAACTACCTTCCTCCTAAGCTGTTTCGTGTCGGTTTCCACAACACGAAGCGGCTTACGAGGTCTCTTATCGACTGGATCAACTTCGAAATCTTCACAGCTATCAGCAGAAACCACTGTATTCGAGTCGTGCATATACTTCCGTAGATACGATACGTGAAAAACATTGTGCACGCTCGACATCTTCTCTGGTAACTCCAATCTGTAGGCGAGCCTTCCAATTCGCTCGATGATCGGGAATGGTCCAACAAATCTCGGAGTCAACTTTCCTTTCTTCCCGAATCGAATAACATTCTTCAGTGGAGAAATCTTCACAAAAACCATATCACCTACATCGAATTCCAA